>OX352233.1:12158641-13358641 GCA_947086465.1 Eupithecia exiguata
TAAAAAATGTGAACATGCAGGCAGAAGCTAGTTTCTTAAAATTATGCAATCAGCTTTAAGCCTATCAGCAAATCGATGTAGGTGAGAGATATTTGGAAGCTTATCATGCTCTTCTATATTTTATTTGTTCAAATTATTGTTGCAAATAATGTGGCCATAAATCTAGACAGTGTACTGCACTGTGTTGTTGTGTGTTGCACCCAAATAGTCACAGATAACACATCATTTTGGTTTGTTTACTCATGCAAATGATGATATTGAATCAATCACCCTACAAATAGTTTCTGACCAGTTATACTTTACTAATCCCAATGGCCAACAAGCTCAGTCTTGAATCCGTCTCAATGACAAAACACAGCCAGTAACAGTCAATGCTTCTTCCAGGTTGGAGCTACCAACATGGAGTATAGAGCAGTTAAAAAGTGCTGCCCTAGAGCAGAGTGTACCACGACCACGCACCTTGGCTTGGGCTATCCTCCTGCAAGCCTTGCCTCCGCCAAATGCAGATATTGTTACCTGGTAAATGTTCAACTATTTCTTTACCACACATCATCAGTACACATAAATGTCCACTGTTGAACATCTCTCCACCAAACAATATGTATTATAGTATAATATAAGTGATATGGCAATACTCCCCGTATTGCCATATCACTTATTCTAGGTTTGTGAGTCTAGGTTGAGACAACCAATGTGGCGCAAAGAGAGATATTTTGTATCAGGTGCTTTGGGCACTTTCTATGTATACTAAAAAATATCTATGTTTTATGTATATTGTATTAAGTATATCAGTTCTCTAGTACCCATAACACAAGCTCTCCTTAGCTTGCGGCTAGATGGTGTATGGATTGTCCAGCATTATTTATTATTCATCACCACACTTGCAAGTGGATTGCCTGCTTTTAATTGCATAGGCTGAAGATTAGACACCCCTTTAAGCTGTATTATCTTCAGAAATGTTAAACAAACTTTAATGTTCTCTGAAGAATAATCGGATGATCAGCAGCTGTGCTTGTTACATATAAATAATAAATATAATAATGCTGGACAATTCACAAAGCATTATCTAGCCCCAAGCTAAGCAGAGCTTGTGTTTTGGGTACTAGATAACTGATTTACATAATACAATACATTTTTTTTATTATACTTACATAGAAAACGACCAGAACACCCGGAACAAATATCTGCAGATCGTACAAATATTTGTCCCAAGGCGGGAATCGAACCCGCAACCTCCTGCGTCGCAGGCGGACCCGCTCCACAGACCGCGCCACAGAGGTCGTCAATTTTCGTTATATGAAAATTGCTATTTAAAACTTCAGTTAAAATGTAGTTTCATTAACTTTAAATACACCTCATCAAATTAAAAACAGTCTCATCAACTTTAAAAACACCTCACTTATAAATAGTAGGAAACTGTTAAAGGATTTGATGTTGATGTAGGTAGAAAAGAAGTACTATATATATATATATTTCACTTGGAGGGTGTTATGAAATTGATTGTTATGATTTCTGACCCCTAATATCAGGCAAGGACCATGCTGATATCTAAGCCAATGACCCAATAGATAAGAAATTATCAATTATTTGGGAAAACTAACATTAGGCTTGTAATATGATTTCTTGACGACCAATGTGGCGCGGCGGACGAAGGTCCGCCTGCGACGCAGGAGGTTGCGGGTCCAATTCCCGCCTCGGGACAAATGTATGTATGTGCGATCTACAAATATCTGTTCTGGGTATTTTCTATATATTATAAAAAAACTCTATGTAATAATATTGTTATTACATAGAGTTAGTTAGAATAATATGTTTATCAGTTATCTAGTACCCATAACACAATTCGGCTAGATGATGCTCTGTGGATTTTCCAGCATTATTTATTCAATAAGAATTCTTACAGCTTATAAATTTAAGGAATGATTTGATTATTTTCAGTTTGAAAACCCATAGGAAATTTTACACTGAATTGAAAGCGAAACTTTCCACTGATCCAAGAAATGTCATTGGTGATGATCCACTGTCTCAAAATGATGAGGTAATTATTATTATATTGTACTTACTCAAAAAAGTCGCAAGAAATTAACTCTTCGTGTCACTGATTGAAGTT
This sequence comes from Eupithecia exiguata, assembly GCA_947086465.1. NCBI lineage: Eukaryota > Metazoa > Arthropoda > Insecta > Lepidoptera > Geometridae > Eupithecia > Eupithecia exiguata. The sequence goes on from OX352233.1 coordinate 12,160,752, forward strand.
CAATGCACAACTGAAACAGGGCTTGTCTGTAGCACCCTTTAGAACCTGATTAAGTATTATTTATTACCCTTAGTGAACCTTTTGAATCCAGCGACAGCTGCTCGCAACTTCAATTCGTGAATTATTATGTTCCGTACATCGATCAAAAATGTCCGGCTTTGCCGGCCCCCCTTAGATTCACAATGCGCACGCCACAACCTTCAGTAGCAAAAGAGATACATTTTGACATGTTAGGAAAGCTTTTCAACTAGTGTCATTTTAGCGTTCAGACAAAAAGCATGGGTACAAAAAATGCAAGAATCACTCGTCCAAAGTGCTGAAAAAGGATGGAATTTCTTATTTTCAGTAAGTTTATATATATTTTTTACCCATATATTGAGATGTGAGTCATATACTTGTGAAATCAGCATAAAATATTGTTGTTTGGTTTGCCTATGTTAAAATATTAATTTTGTTCTAAATTGATAAATGGAGAGGCTATTTCTTCTAAAAATTTTTTTTCATTTATAGTATGTATTAATATATTTTTCATAAAAATAAGTTTAATATTACTAGTTGATGATTTTTAAAATAATTAGTTGGCCCGCCCTAAAATTTCATTTGCGTAGACTCTCTAATAAAAGAAAGACTAGGTTCTTACCTACCTACCAGAAGTATGAATTTATAAAACGTTTATTTTTTTCCCGTTAAAAAAACTCGTGCAAAGCCGCAGACAGGAACCAGTTCTTTTTAATCTAGAGTGCCTGCCTGAAATTGTATTGTAAGTTTAAATTATTGTATGTCTGAAATGACCCTTTTGTATAAATACCTACTGTTGAGACACCAATTTATAGTTTCATCAATAAATGATTCGTTATCTTTACCTGAATTCTGTTAATTAATCCTTATAGAAAATAAACTGAGTAGGTAGGTATATAATTCTCAGGTAGGTACCTACCTACTTACAAAATAAAATAAAATGAATTCGACTCCACCAATCTCTTGTTCCCTATGGAAAAAACTTGTCAGGCTCTGCGCAAACTGTCTGCGTCAAAACAAAACGAACCCAATTTTGAGTGACATTTTTGTAAGGCTCTAGGTATCTACGGGGGAGGCCGCGAACTCCTTATTTTTGATCGAAGGTTCCGTAATACCAAAAATGATGACTGAAAAGTTGTTGAATCTTCGACAGTGTGTTGTTATTCTGTAACTTGACAATATAAGCTTTGTTCCTAAACAAACAAAACGTACGATGTTGTTGTTTTTAATACAAAACAAATAGGACGAAAACATGTCATTTTAGATGTAAAAATATGTTAAATTCGATTTTGCATATTTTTGCTTACATTTCATTATAGGTGTGTATTAAGAAAAAAACCAACCAGGGACCTACGTATATACTATTCGAATACAAAAAACAACATTATATAGTGGAAATATGCTCGAATTACAAATAATTTTGGTAGTACGTTTGTATGGGCAAATCATCATCCGCAGGACCCTTAACAGTCTAACTCCTGTCAGTGCAATGATGCTACATATTTCCTCCATTACTCTCCTTCCAATGCGGTCTCTTTAATAAATCATATCATCATCATTAGCCTATATAAATCCACTGCTGGACATAAGCCTATCAAAATTGAATAGGATAAAAGTGTTATTAGATTTTCTCTTCATTTACATTTTTTGTCCACTTGTGGAAGACGTGGAAATGATTTGCACATGTACCCTTCAAGTCTCTTCCAGTAAATCATGTCGCAGACATATACTAATGAGTAAATTATTTGTCTTAGGGCTCCGTAACTCAAAAGGAAATAAAACCGGCCAAATGCGAGTCGTACTCGCTCACGAAGGGTTCCGTACCATTATCTATAAAAACGGCAAAAAAACACGTTTGTTGTATGGGAGCCCCCTTAAATATTTGTTTTATTCTGTTTTTTAGTATTCTTTTGTTATAGCGGCAACAGAAATACATCATCTGTGAAGATTTCAACTGTCTAACTATCACGATTCATGAGATACAGCCTGATGAAAGACGGACAGCGAAGTCTTAGTAATAGGGTCCCGTTTTTACCTTTGGGTACGGAACCGTAAAAAGGAACCCATAAAGGATTACTTTGTTGTCTATCTGTCAACTCTCTTTACTCAGGAACGCGTGGAGGTATTGAGTTGATTGATTTACATCAAGTACTCAAGTCCGTAACCTCTTGGAGCTGCAATATAAAGAAAACTTTTAAGTCAACGCAATCAAAAGTTACAGCCGTTTATACCCAATTTTATGAAATTTCCAAATCACATGCACTCAAAACCTATAGGGTACTTCACGTTGACCTAGAATCATGAAATATGGTAAGAAGCAAGGTATTATAGCACAAGTAAAGGGAAAAATACGAAAACCGTAAATTTGTAAAAAAAAAAAAATTATTTTCATGCTATGGACCAAAAACCTGTAGGGTAGTTCCCGTTGACCTAGAATCATCATGACCATTATTTGGCAAGAAACAAGATCTTATAATTATACGGAACCCTGGGTGCGCGAGTCCCACTTGCACTTGACGCTTTATTAAAATTTCAGAGTGCATGGAGACAACACTTCTGTGATAATGAGCTCAAAAACCTGATAATGCAAGATGTCGTCCGAACATTCCCCGACGAACTGTACTTCAGGGAGAAGGATGTTCAGGACATGATGGTAGGTTTGTTATTGTTTAAAAATACCCATTTGCTTGATGTTTGCATTGGGGACACTCTTAATTTTGTAAGTCATTTTTTAATAAATATATAATAAGTATATCAGTTAACTAGTCCCCATAACACAAACTCGGGGCTGGATGATGCTGTGTGTATTGTCAAGCATTACTTAATATTTTATTTTATATTCTCAGATGCGCGTGCTATTCCACTGGGCGCGCTCGCACAAGCACGTAGGGTACAGACAAGGCATGCACGAGATACTCGCGCCCATGTTGTTTGAGCTTTATATCGATAGGAACTTTGCGCCGAATAATATTAGGTAAGAGTCTACTCTACATAGTTAATATTAGTTCTAAGCATTAATTTCTCTAAAATTTACGACCTGGATCCCTGTACCTACTACCAGTATAATTTATGTTTTCTTTTAGTAAATAAATGCCTATTATGTATAAAAGTTGACTTGTCTGAGTGCTTATTTTGTAAGCCTAAAGAAATAAAGTCTTGACTTTTTTTTGGGTCGGTCTTGGACTGTCTAGAGCACAGTTTGACTACTTTGATATGTACCTGGAGCTTGAAGTGACTGCTACATAGTGGGTCGGGTGCTCGGATCTGCTTAAACACAAATTGACTAGTGCATATTTTTTCCACTTAACATAGTGACAGCGAGTTGTGAGTGCTTGATCTATTGTGTAGTAGTCACTTTAAGTTCTAAGCAAATATCAAATGTGATCAAATTGTGTTCCGGACGGTCCAAGACCGACACTTTTTTTGACCTATTGCATTTTCTATTTGTTTTTTGTACTGAATGAAAGGTTAAAGTCCCGTCCAGCTAGGCTACGATGCGCACCGCGACGAGCGACGACTGTTTGTGGTCCGTTTTGTCGTGCATTTGTTTCTTAATCGCACAATAAAGAAGGAGACAAAACATTCGATAAATTTTGTCTGGCGCGCATCTTAAGGTAGCATCATACATTTTTGGGATATTATTAATTATAAAATATAATATAAAATTTCCGCTCAATGTGAGTAAGAACTACAAAAACAATTATTTGATTGTTTTGAAAAAAACTATCATTTCATTGACTAAAAACCGACTTCGAATCCTTTTGAGTTAGAAAAAGAATGTTAAACTGGTGTTGTTTAGTTTTGCGGACAAATACTATTCCTACGAGAATATTTTTATGGGACTCGGAATTCTCTATTCAACAAATATATTCAGCAAAAAAAAATCCTAATCGGTTCATAAAGAGACGGAGGAATCGACGAATATACATAAAAAAAAACATACAGTCGAACATAGAACATCCTCCTTTTCGCGAAGTCAGTTAAAAACATCAATTGTAGCTATCAAGGATGTAAAATTGTAACTATAATTATTTTAATTTAGGTACTAGATGAACCATTTCCTGGTCAAAATTCCCATTGAAAAAACCACCCGTTACTTATGCCCGGAACATTTAGAGCAAAGCCAATATAAAGGCTTTCCGCTTTTTTTGACTGTTCTGGGCAACTTTGATTTTTTGGTTTGATAGGATATATTTACCTGTACTAATAAAGCTTTTCTTTTTCAGTGATAAGTTAAAATACATATTAGAAGAAGACTACATGGAACATGATAGCTAGTAAGTACTCTAAACACCATTTTCTACAGTCAGTAAAATGACACCTATTGTGTCAATATCTAGGTAATTTGAAATATTGATAAGCTGGTATTGTGTGTAATGGAGAGTTTCTTTCAAACAAAGAAAGCCGAGTGTCGCACACTGACTCAAATCGAGATTCGAGAAATCTCGATTTGAGTCAGTGTGCGACAACTTTAAGGCCATTAAGAATCCGGCGACAGCTGCTCGCAACTTCAATTCATGAATTATTTGTTCCGTAATACTAAAAATGATGACTGAAAAGTTGAAACTGAAGAGACTGAAGAGTTAAACGTACGATGTTGTTGTTTTTAATAACAAACAAATAGGATGAAAACATGTCATTTTAGACGTAAAAATATGCAAAATTCGATTTTACATATTTTTGCTTACATTTCATTATAGGTGTTTAAGAAAAAACCAACCAGGGACCTAGAGGAATACTATTCGAATACAAAAAAATAATACAAAACATGATATGGTGGAAATATGCTCGAAATACAAATCATTTTGGTAGTACGTTTGTATGGGCAAATCATCATCCGCAGGCCTCTTAAGGGGTTTCCCCGACCCAAACTAGCGCTGCCATCTATTTTATATTATTACTATTTCGTCCCGTTATTACTACTATTACGTTGAACAACGGAAATTTCAAAATTTCCTTTGGACAGTTTGTGATAATACATCTTAGCTTTTTTTAATGCCTCTTATTTTTTTGTTTTGTATAGTTTAGGCAAAGATACGATGTTGCCCTTGATGCCCTTAATGCCTCTGTAATAACAGAGGCATTAAAAAGCTTATAATAGGTATAGCAAACTACCCAATGAGGTTAGTTTATTTATTTGTAATGGATTTATTAATTGTATTGCTTCATAGCAGTAAGTAGTCACAATTAATATTAATTACTGATTGAACTTTGCCATGAAATAATTCTCGAATATGGTTCATCTCGATTGGCCACAGGAGTTAGTATTTTACATCAATGACTCTTTCACAACTTCAGCATGTTCGTTTTTTTTTTATTATATTGCATATGGATGGAATATTTAATTTTATTTGGTGCAGAAATGTTCGTAGCTCCGTTTGACAGATTACACGTATAAAATTAGAGAAATCGAACTATTTACAAAATGTATTGTATTGACGTGATTAGTTGATTGGCGTTTTCTTCCGTCCACGGTTTGATTAGTCATGCAAGCACTATTAGCATTCGTAGTCTGCATGTTGCATCATTATTTCTGGGTTTGACGTAAGCTTACGTCATATGTGGATTTGTTTGTGCGATTATACATTATATTTCTTTGATTTGGTAACTATTATATTACAAATATATTTAGAAAACCGACTACGAATTAATAAGTAAATGATTACTTCATCTTTATTATGTATCCTTTATTCCAGCATGCTATTCAGCGCAGTTATGAAAGGACTGGAGACGTACTACTCGACCGGCGACGTCGTCCCTTCCGCCAGTGGAAGGCTACCCTCATCTAGATCTATTCACGTAAGTTACACGAAATTGGAACATCACAGGCTATTTTGGACTCAAAATTTGTATTTAAGGTTATTTATTGGCGACTTTTCGGCCCGCGGCTCGCACGCGATGTTTAGGGTTATTTCTATCCCATGAGAACTGATTTATGGGATAAAGTGAGAGAAGAGTGAATAGTGCAGTAATACCTAGCACATTTCGTCCGAGGTATGTAATGGGTGGGTTGCTGACCGCGGTTGAAGATGGCTGAAAGCGAAGCGTGGCCCGGGTCCAGGCCATTACAGCGCGGTCAGCATTGCAGCCCTTGATGATCAAGCTGAACTGAAGGCCGAGACCGAAGGTCGAGGATTTAACATGATGACGAATGTTTCCAGAATCCAAACGAAGTAGTGCGGTACTTGGAGCAAGTCAGAGAAGTCTACTTAACCTCTATGGATCCTGAGTTGGCGGCGCATCTGGTCAGCTCTGGGATCTCTATGGAGTTATTTGGCATGTAAGTTATCCATTTTACGTTGTGTTATGGTTTTTCATAAACTTTCATGGTGATAATTTCATTAACTTGCCGCTATTATCATAGGACGCCATTTTGGTTTTCTGGTAAAATCAAGATGGCGTTCACTGATTTCAAAAAAGGAGGTTCTCCATTCGGCGGTGTATTTTTTAGATTAGCTAATTCAGGTGTTCCATGTTCAAGTTTAAGAGGCGATCCTGACAGGTTTGACATACTAATAAGGCGATTTAAAATATTTATGAACAAACCGCCCATATTTTACCTGGACGCTTCCGACTGGTATTGATAATAACAATAAGTACTTGAGCTACCTGTAGATTGTTTGCAACAGTCATAATACTAATTACTCATAATACTCATTTATTCATGCAACATAGCACAATCTGCCGTTAGATCAATAGTTTCAATTGTAAATATTAGTTTCAATTTAATTGTATTATTTGATTGTAATTTTCTTGGTTAATAAAGATTATTCACCTTAAAATAACTTTGCCGTGTAGGTATTTTTCTCGATGATTATATTTTTAGCCCTTTAGCCCTGATTTTTGCGCTTACGCCTTTCCAAAAAAGTAGGCTCTGTCCCGCTCGAAATTCTATTCCTTTCCTATTCGCACAAATGGCTGAACTTGCATCTAAAACAAGTGCTTAATATGTTTTCAGTCGCTGGCTAAGGCTCCTATTCGGCCGTGAGTTCCCTCGCTCCGAGATCGCCCACCTGTGGGGCTTTCTGTTCGCGGACGGCCCCTCGCTGCCGTACCTGCATCTGGTTATAGTCTCTCTGCTGGTTTCTATGAGAACCACGCGTAAGTTTTTATTGAAATCTTTCTTTATTGCAAACTTTTAAGGATAAATTGTAGTTTTAAGTAAGCATGCAATTATTTAGTTCGTTCTTTATAATTTACGTTTTTATTTATTTAAGTAAGTATCTTTTATTTTTGACTTAAATTCCGATCTACTGCATACTTTAGTAAATTTTCTCATGGTACAAAAATTGTCCTATATATACAATCTTGGATAAATAGGTTGTACTTATTGGTCTTTCTCCTAGTACCAAAATTGTCCCTTAGTACAATCTTTGTTCTATTAGTGTACAAGCTGTGTGTGTAGCTCTATTATAGAAGTACTCCGTAGGTCTCATCATCTATGACAGATTGAGGCTATTTGATTTTCGCCATTTGGCGCTGAGCGTCAGCGTGAGCGTCCATGGAACTAATATCGGCACAATAAGACACTGTCATTGCATCTAGAATATTCCCTCCAGCGTACTTATATAATAGAGCTCGGCGCTTGCAGGGCGTACATCGCTAGTAGCTCGCGCGATGCCACAAACACATACACCCCATGGCCATCAACCAAACTGAACCCTTCACCTATATTCTTAGTGCTAAACGAAGACCCAGGCGTAGTCCTATCGGCACTGATGCGTCCGCCGCGCGTACCCGTCCGTCACGTGACGTCACTCGCCCTGCACATGCGTGCGCCGCGCCGCCACCCGCGCCCGGAGCCTCTCCCGCCGCCTCCTGAGGATCACAACCATAGGTAAACTTGTGTGTGTCAGAGAATGCGTTGTATATGGTCACAACTACATATACAACTGACTACATATGTAACAAAAATAAAGTACCAAACTTTCAGGGGGGTTTAGCTTTGGAACACTGGAAAAATATTTGAAGAAATTCCTAAGTTTTCGAAAAAATTAGGTACTAAAAACAACATGGACTAGGCAATAACTGATGCATGTGCCTAATTGTCATAGAACCGAGGAAAAATGCCACCTACCGCATCTAAGGCGCGCCACCCACTCCGATGATGTCGCGGGTCGTTGAGCGCCGCAGTCAACGACCCGCGACGAAGGTGTTTTGTGTTTTAAAGGGGATTTAAACAGTGACGTTAGCCCTTTTTTTTTTTTAATGACTAAGCACATGCATCAGTCTTGGGGTATTTTTTTATATTTATGTTGCGTTCAACTCAGAGATTCGTAGACATTATAGCAAACATCTGGGCAAACCTGCACATGATGCTAGCGAAGGAAACAACCCTAGAGTTTGGGAGCCTATCTGTGGCTTGATCTTTGCCACCACACGGTCGGTCATACAGTACATTATTATTATGTGAATTCCGTGGTTTCATATTGGCCGCTTCTCGGTCGGTACTTATGTATATCTTTCGTCCGCCGCAGGGTTGATAAAAATCATGATTTTTATAAAAAAATCCAAAAAATCCGATTAATTTCATTTTAATCAATTTTTTTGATTTTTTATATTATCCGGTCGTTTTCAGTATAAAAACCAGTTATTTATTTAAAAAAACAACATATTTTCTGTTATATCAACATAATGAAGTCATTCTTTTATTAAAGAGACGAAGTAGCATATTTATTTGCCTATTCAACAAAAAATATTGAATTAAATTTATAAAAAATGACATTAACGAAAATCAACAAACATATATGTTCTTCTAAAGGTAATTAAAAAAACACTTCCATATTGTAACATCAAAAAAAATTATTAAAATAAAAAAGACAACATTAACAAATGAACAAAGAACCATTTGGGTTTCACCGCAGTCGTAGACACTTATTTGTTTGAATTTAGTTCTTTCAGAAGGAAGACTAATTTGGCTGCCTTCTCGGTGCCTAATCTATTCCGTTAAATCACTCGATTTTAATCGCGATTTAAGTCATATCATCCCTGTCCGCCGTCTATTTATTTATTTTAATTTACTGAGACATTTATTCTCCATTTATATTTCTTTCTTTATTTACCTTACAGGGTATTTCAAAACGTATTTCTGGACCGGTTTGCAAAGGATCTTACGAAAACGCTACTCGTTTACCTGTTTTGAAGCTAATTTATTGCATAAGGACTTCTAGGATTAAGCGAAACTTAGGTAGGTTTATGTCAATTCGAATTTAAAAAATGTTCCGTTTTAGATAGGGACTTCGCAATCTTATTGCTGGAAAGAAGTGTAGATACCTAACGTTTGATATTTTATGTATGTATATAATATATATTTTAAGTATGTGACTAAGACCCGTATTATGAAAGCTTACTCAGTCATAGATCTATGCCGGAGCAAGCTTTTATAATACAAGGTTAATAATATAAGGTAATTTATTTACTTATAATTGGCCTTAGAATTAGTTTTTACCATCATACTTTTCTTCGAAATAAATGATTATTGTTTAAACCTTATGTAATTAACCCCAAAACTGTATTCCAGTTACTCTGACTCGGAGATAACCCCTTGTAACGAGATGGAGACATGGTCTGGCTCGGAAGGCGTCGCCGAGGGCGCGGACGTGGCGCGCGCGCTGGCGGCGCTCGGGGCCATCCGCGCGAGGCTGCCGCCGGCGGCCCACGCGCTGCAGGCCGCGCTGCCTGATCCCACCGAGCGGGTGAGGCGGCCCCTCATGCAGATACTACAGGTACGTACGTGTAACTATAGTGAGGGAGGCATGGTCCCCGAGGGCGCGGACGCGGCGCGCGCGCTGGCGACGCTCGGGAGACTACAAAAATAGCATAGCTCACTGTGCTCGTCTGCGATGTATGTAGGTAAAGCGAGGTGGACAGGTATGAAACAGCAGCACTCTAGATCACGGTCATCACGATGTTCTCTCTGATTTCTAGAAACCGTTTAATAAAGTCAACAACGTCATCGTGCTGTAGTGTTTTCTCCTACTCCTCGCGAATTACCTCCAAAATCGTCAATTGTTTGTCAAACACGTATAGTCTCTACCATATTAGACGCGTCAGCCAAGGATCTTACTGGGACCTTGGTATTTTAAGTCTAAATCATTCATACACGCTCCGGGGTCAGCCAATGATATTTACTGGAACCTCTGCTTTTACTTCTGCCTTCAGAAAACAATTAACTTTACAATGAACATTTTTGATTCCGCAGCTGGTGGCCCTTTTAGAATGCAGAAACCATGAGCTGGTCGATGTAGAAACAGCTCTAGAAGCAGACGAGGGTCCCGCCCCGGAGAGAGTCGGGCGCAGACAACTAGTTCCTCTCACCATCAACCGACACACAAACAAACAAACCAAAAAACAAATCAACAAACCTAAACAGCCAAAGGAAGTGCCTCTGACAGTGTTCCATCAAGGAGAGTGCCAAAGTGCTAAAGGGTTCCCTTGCTTAGACCCTTTAAAGTTACGGACAGAATGACTAAGGAGGAAAATGCTGCTTTATAGCTATTACAATTAGATTCATTTTTACAAAATCAACAGTACACGCCAAATTGGCACTACTTCGTTGGAGAGACAACTTTCAATGTGTGAGAATCAATGAACTTTGATAACTATAATACTTTATTGGTAAAAATACAGTTTCTTTTCTAACATAATTTTCGATAAATTTCCTAGTCAGTAGCTTTTCTGTTACGGAAGATTTTTGGTAGATTCACAATGAGCAAAATTAAATATGGTCTTAAAAAGTAAAGCCATGTTTGCATTGCTCTAAAAATGTTAATGTCAGTTAATAGCTATTAGTACAATTTGTCAATCGGGTTCAAATAATTTTATTTTAAGTGCAATGCTTATAGTATACCTACCTAAGTAGGTAAAATTTTCTTTCTTTACATCATTAATAAATTCATCACGGATGGTTTGCGACAAACCTTATTGTGTTGGAAGTACACCAAGGATTCGTGTCTTGTTGTTATGTTGGTGTTTTTCAAACACAAATAAGGTTGGTAGTTAACCTGCTTAGATTCGTAACGAATTCGACAAATTACGATAGTTTTTATTTTATGGATAGAAATAATTATTCATCAGTTTATGCATTTAATATAAACAAATTAAACACAAAATTTATGGGTACGTATTAGATTCTTATGAAATAGAAATAGTTAGAAATATGTTTCAAAAAGTGCAATGGTAATTTGTTCAAAAGCGAAATGGTTTCTGAAATTGAATTTGCTAGCTAGTTATGTAAGTATAAGTTTTGTATGTCTATGTAATTAGTAGGTATTTTTATATACTATTTCTTGTAATAATATAAAAGTAAAGGTTTTTTTCTGTAAGAATGTTGCGTCTTGTCCAATTATCTGTATACAAATAATGTATGGTAGGTGATGTTTATTCTCTCAGCATGCTCGCCTTTTTGACTTTACTATTATGTACCTCTGCCTCATTTACGTAAGGTAGGGTTCTATTTGTATTTTGTAATAAATTCAAATCTAATTTTGCTATAAATTATCCTTGTAACATAGAATTTAATACCACATGTGATAGATAGAGCATAGTAGAACAAATTATTTTAGTCACAAGCATAGAAAAAAATTTATTTTAGTTGTAAAACTACTTTTGAGTAGTTTTAAGTTAAAGTAAGAATTGAATAAGTGCTACATAAATGCATTATACTAAAACCACTATGTTTTCACTCTTTTTATTTCTTCTATAGCAGCCATCCATTTCGGAGCCCAATGCTGGGTATACCCCTACCTACTTACTTGGTACTAGCGGCCCGCCCCAGCTTCGCATGGGTAGGTATAGGTAACTATTTGACAAAAAAAAATTACACTTGGCAAACTTTCCATGCTTAGAACACTCGATCAAGTCTGCTTTTGACAAAACAAACAATCAAAATCATCGTTTGCGAGCTTCGATCAAAAATAAGTAGTTCGCGGGAGGGGGGCCGGCAAAGCCGGAAATTTTTGATCAAAGTTTGCGAGTTATGATTATATGATGCCCCGCAACAACCCACAGATAGATACAGACACAGATCCACCCGTCGTCGTACAAACAAACCTCTTTTTGTGTAGGGGTCGAATAAAAAAAAAATTATAGTAAAAATTAAAAATCATAGATCCTAAGGTTGACATCCACCTTTTACGACATTAAATTCTCGTCTCATTCGGCAAAGTTGTGGCAGCAAAGCACAGCGGGCCAAAAATAAGAAGTTGAAGTTGACATCAATCCTTAGAGTATACCTAGAGATGGCATACCTACGAAAAAAACGTGTATACCTAAACTTACCTAGAAACTAAAATGGCTCCTTTCCGTAGTGCTGCCCTTTTGTACCTCGATATTTTTATCGAAACAAGTATTTTTGTGACGATATTTTAGCAGTTTCGTAGTGATTTTATTGTTTTCACCACGATTATGAAACAGAATTCTATAATCATATAGTCATAGAATGCTTTAATTAGAGATACAAAGTATGTGAATGCACGTACCCAACTATGGCTCGACCGCGCTCATGAGACGCAACCACTGAGAAGTTAAGAAAATGAGCTATTATAACAATGGTAATTTTTTCATGTATTTTCCGAGTCAAGACTCTTGCGTTTAGACACGTGCCAGACCTCCTTAGAATTAAAGATCAAAGTTCACCAAACCAGTTTATTGAACAGTCTGCAGTTAGCTCATTTGTTTCAATTGTAGATAAATACTAGTTCTAATTTGTTTATACTATTTGATTCAAATTTTCTTTGTCAATAAACGTTGTGTTCATTTAAGAAAAAAAGGTACCTACTGAAATGAAACAACAAGCTACTTAATTGCAAAATATATTGTTTGTATGCAACAGTGATTTGTGAGATAGTATATTTATATTTGTATAACAATATGGGTATCTTTTTGTGATTTATATTATTATTATAATATAAATCACAAAAAGATAGACACCACATTTTATAAGCAATTCAACAAGTCTCATTCATTTATTATATTATATCACAAATTTAACACAGACTCCTACATTTTTAATTAAACAAGCAATGTAATCCGTCTTATTCATTTACAGTATAAATCAAATATTTAACACAGACGCCACCTGTATTTTCGATTGTAGAAGCAATGCAACAGTCTCATTCATTTACACATTTGCAATATACCTACCTAATTCAAAAATTCAACTAATACTACACCTAAATTTTCAATTTTACAAGTACCTAATGTAATCAGTCTCATTCATTTACAGTATAAATCTCAAATTTACATTATTTCTATTAAAGTACTGGGTCGCGCTGGCACTAGTGGCTGAAACAAACATGAAGAATAAATTTATAATGCAACATTATTTGTCAGCCTACAATTATAGACTCTAGAAAGGTACTGAGTAGTTCAACTTTGAAAAAAAATCTAAAATCTTAAAGAAATTCTAAAAAAAAGGTGACCGTGCCACATCGTTTACGAAATAACTTTATTTTGCATGGAAATAATTTGCTAAGGGAGGATTTATGGAAATGTACATTTTAGAGGGGATTTGAAGTATTTAATATTACTTTGGGTCAGATTTATTTACTTAAAACTTAATATTCATTAATATCAAAATTTAAGCCCTTTGGAAAAATAAAGGTAGTCAAGTTTGTTAATGCATATATGCATTACTTTGCAATAGAAGTTTGTGGGAGTAAGGTCAAGTAAAATACTTACTAAAAAGATTCGTGACGGTACGGCATCCTCTCGCAGTCTTGTTATTTAAAGTTCGATTGAAGCAAGTTTCTTCAAAATGAAGAGAACGAACGAAAATATCTTTCGTACCAAACTTCAAATTTTCTACTCCAATTGAGTCCAGCCACTTTTTCTTTTACCGTAATTTTCGGGTAACCTAGAACGTAAAAAACCAGTTGAAAATTAATACACTACAATTTACACTTGAAAACATCGATACCTATGAAAAATGCCTTGAAGGACAACACTATCGCCAAACAAACAGTTTCATGTTTTCTTTAATTACACTTAAAACTTACAAAAATAAGCTACATTCGGTATGAATTTTATGTAAACTATTCCTATGAAAGCCAACACATAAGGTATTTATTGTATTATTTGGTAATTTAGCAAAATAAGAATACGTACCGGTGTAATGTTATGTTTGGACGATTTTCACTTGTTTTTAAGCCGCAACCTACCAAACTGCTGTTTGGCATCTTCCTATTAGCTTTCTTTCGCTTACTATATAAGTATTCACATGAAAAAGTCCCGAACTCAAATAATTTTAGCATTTTTACTGTAAATGCAACTCTCGTTGACAGTTTACATACCTGAAAGTTAAATGGCGAACCGGCCTCAATCATGCTTTGCTATGACGTCACGTTTCAATGTTGCCAAAAATAGGTTTCGCACATTATATTGATGTCTCTTTTTACATTGGTTATTGTAGGTAAGATAAAACGAGATAGCTATAAGTTTATGAGTACAATATCGATTTAGATCATATTTGTATAACCGAAAGTTCCTATAGAACAATACGCCGTCTCTATATACCTATACTCTAAGCATCAATCCTTAGAGTATACCGATCTTAGAGTAATAAGGCACTAGAGGTGTTGTATATACCCATTTCAGTCACTCAAGAGAGAGATAAAAATATGCTTGTAGCCTGAGAAGAAATGAGATAGAATGAAAGTTTCTCTGTCTCTACCAGTGTGCCAGTTTTTTCATTGTTTAGCTCTTATAAGAGCTAAACAAACATGCCGGGCACATCACATAGTATTTGTTTTTTTCGACCTAATGATACTTTCTGCTAATTAAATGTGTGAAAGTGACTCTGCGGGCATCCCTGCGTCTCTCAACGATATAAATCTGAAGCAACGATGGTGCGGTGCAGTGTTTTTGGATGTAAAAGTGACGGTGAACGAAAAGTGCCGAGTTTGTCATTCCAATCGTAAGTACAAGCTCGTTTGACTTCAAAAAAGGTTTTAAATTTATAGTTTCATAGATTTCCGTACAGACAAGACTCAAAAACTATGTTTTAAAATAATTCTAATAAATATAACCTAAAATTACGAAAATTTAGGGTTGCCTGCACTCGAAAATAAAATTCCCCAAATGTCGTGGCGCATTGAGACATGAATACCTACATCTACATACATTCTTAAAATATGTTTTTGTTTGTTACAGATTTCTCGAAAACAATGATTTACGTTTGCTTTGGATAGAAGCCACGGGTCGAAAAAACTGGGAACCCAAAAATATTTAGTAATTTGTTCAACATTTTCATAAAAATCGTGAACAAAAAAGAAACGCGAACGCATGTGTTCTCTTATGCTGTTCCAAGACTGGTAAGTAAAATAAATATATACATAAAAAGAATCAGTGCTACGATGCCTACGATGATGGGTGAAGGACTGTTTGAGATTTGTATAGAAAAATTATACCTTCTATACTAATCAAATACTAAATCAAATATATTTAAATGGTTAAATTTATTGGGATTTGGTGTTACTAATATTACTTACTATTTTTAATACTATTACTATAGCACTATGTATAATCTTCATATTAATGCTTCAATATTTTATTTCAGGCATGTAAGATAAATACTACTACGTGAGGAACATCACGAAAACTTTGAGTTTGTTAAAAATACAATGCAGTGTAAATAAAACCAACAGTGTTAATTAGTAAGTAGGTATGTACAGTTTAATTAGTGTATGTACAATTTTATTATAGTATCAAGTACTATTATTATTAATTACTAGTATTAAGGTGCAATGTTATACATTATAATTGAATAATATAAGACTGAAAAGGGTACATTTTGATAAGTTGGGTAGCCAGGTACTTAGAGAAATATTTTGATTAAGGCTCTTTGATAGAAATAAAGACTGATTGATTTGTGATCCTATGATTTGTGGAGAATATATTGGAATCGTTTTAAAGACTGGTCATTTTTACACAGGTAATAATTATAACAGAATATAAAATATTTGGAAACATAGGCAAGGACGTAGGTAATATTGTGTATAAGGTGTAAAAACTGTAATATAATTTGGTTTTCTCTGTACTTTTTACCTGAAGTATACTTTTAAAAGTGCTTTTGAATTTCGTACTATGGTTGTCTTATCTTAGCAATACCTAAAGTGTAAGATTTAATTACTCAGAAGAAATGTGATCTCCTAAGTGCAATTTTTATTGTCTGTGTTTGGTTAGTGTTTAAATTGATTGTCTAGCAAAAATATTCTTTTCAAAATGACATACTTTTTGTAATTAGTTTAGTATTTGAAATTATGTCTGACATGTATGTGGCGGTGGTAATAAATTTAAACGAAACACGTTGTTTTATTTCTGTGCTAATTAAATCAAAAGTTTACCTATTCTCGCATACGTAGGTACCTAATTTAATGATGTATGATACTAAAATACCACCTACCAGGCATAAAATTACGAACCTAAAGTCAGGGTAAAAAAATTGCATGGCAACACCACTTCGTATAGTCTGTCCCTCTTTGTGGCCACACTTGCCAACCATCTAGGTATACTCGATCTACGATACCGATACTCTAAGCATCAATCTACGATTACGATACGACACCGAAACAACTAAAAAGATCATAAAATAAAGTTATTTTAGTCATTTCTTTTTAGAGGTAAGGCATCTTAAAAAAAGCCAGTTGCTACAGTTATGGCTGAGTCTAAGGAAAATGGTGATAAACCACTCGATATCAATGGTAACAATTTCAACTCCGACATGTATGTGGATGTTCTGCTAAAACACGCAAATCTCAAGCAAATCATGGACAAAGAGGCAGAAATCGTTACCCAAAGCCAGTTTCTACAGTCAGAGATGCAGACTTTGGTCTACGAGAACTATAATAAGTTTATATCAGCTACGGAAACTGTTCGTAAAATGCGCACAGATTTCAAGATTATGCAGGAAGAAATGAACAAACTTAGTGAAAATATGAATAAGATCACTTCTTTTAGTGCTCAGATATCCGACTCGCTCAAAGAGAGTGGCAATAATGTCAGTAGATTGTGTGGAACACGCCAACTTTTAGACAAGCTACAATTTCTATTTCTTCTTCCGTCCCAACTCAATAAAGCTATAACTGAAGGGAGATATGTCGACGCAGTTCATGACTACACTCACGCTCAAAGAGTATTACAGAAGTATGGTAACCAACCTTCATTCCAGAGCATTCAGACTGAATGTTCCGAAATAATCTACACACTCAAAAAAACACTTCGAGATAGGCTTCTCAGTCCTGAAACTTCAGCCTCAGAGTTGGCAGAGAGTGTAGGACTGCTCAGACAGCTGCAAGAGACTGATTCCTCTCTACATGGTATATTTTTGAGTTGTGCAGAAAGTAGACTTGATAAACACCTACAAGTTTTAGGAGAAATGGTTGAAAGCACAGATATACTAGAATGGGTGGAGAAATGTAACAATACTCTACTGGCTGATCTGGGCATAGTTATATCATGCTACCATGACACATTCCAGGACAAAGATAACACAGAAATTCCAGAATTTGGTGACAAAGTCATGCTGCAAGTTTTTCTTCTCTTTGATGAAGTTATTAAAAGACCAGAGAATGCTGGCACTGAAATTCTAATCAGAGGTTTAGATAAGTTCTTTAGAAAGTTGCAAGCCATGTCTGAAATCATCACGAGTGACACTATGACGAGCAAAGCAGTTGATATAGTTATTCAATGCATTGATCACAAGGCCACAATGCAATACCAATCTATTCAAAATCAGTTCAAAGACAGCCTGACAAGAGTAAGGCAACAATTAGCTAGCAAAGGGACAGAACTGGCTGATCTCAAAGATATTTTAAACTCTCTCCAAATGTATCTTATGCAAAAAGTCCAAGCTTCACTCCTAGATCTCATGGCATTCCTACAGAACAACCTTTCTTTTGGCCTGAAGCATTGGTGTGGTACAGCAGTAGCAGACAAATGCTGGAAAGTAATCTCAGAGACAATGATAAATTTATCAGACATGGTCAAGAAGATGGCCTGTGTTCAAACTGTTAACAATAACATTCCTTTTGAGCTGCTCTTAATACTGGCCAAGCTATGCCTTGAGATGCAAGAGTCCGGTGTGAATACTTTGCATACACATTTGACTAAGCTCTTGGAGGAATCTGCACCAGGCTTGACTGTAGAAAGCAGAGACACCAATAATGTAATGGTACATCTATCCACTGCTGCCCAAGCAGCGCTAGATGCTGAAGTGGTTTTCATTGGACAAACAGCAGCACAGATGTTAAGGGTTTCCGTCCTAGCCCGTGATTGGCTCAGAGCTCCAGAACCGCGTGGTCCCAGAGCGGTGTGTCGAAGAGTTGTAGAAACGTTAGCGAGCGCTGATAGTGCTGCATCACAGCTGTTCCCTACAAGCATAAAGCCCTCCAGCGATTCAAGCAGACGGACTATCTGGTCGCGAGCTCCATCGTCGTTTTCTCCGCTGAATCGTATATTTTCGGAGCGAATAGAAGTGTTCAGCCCGGCCGGGGCCGACCGAGGGGCTTTATCGAACGGTGCCTTGAAAGTCGCATTAAAAGCTCTCGTGGAATGCGTGAGACTCCGCACGTTTGGACGCCACGGGCTGCAACAGTTGCAAGTGGATGTACATTTCTTGCAGCAGAGGCTGTCGTGTATGGGAAACGACGAGAGGCTGTTGAATGCCTTGTTGGAAGATGCACTGGCGTCAGCTCAGCTCAGATGTGTCGATCCGCAGCTGATGGAGCCTAGTATTGTTGATATTATTTGTGAGAGAGGATAATCAATCTTTTTATCAAAAAATTATTATTTTATGCCTATTTATTATTATACAGTATAGCGAATACATATTTTGTTTATTCTTATCTTACCTACCTATACTGGTTCCTACTTCCCATGTGAAACATACCCTAGTCAGGTAGTTAAATAAAAAATCGTTAGATTTTTAGACAGTTTATTTGTAACCCATTAATCAAAATTTAATCAGCTTATTAAAAATAATGATAATCATCTACATAAAATAATAAGTTTAATGTTAAATGCTTCTAAACATAAATCTCACGACAGCACAATTCATAAATTGCTATTTCAGTAATAATTACAATGTTAGTCACGAGTGGTACAAATTATCATTATAATACTAAAAACAAATACCTATTCTTCAAATATATAATTTTATGTAGTAGGTACCATTTTAAAAAGTTTTGATTAATTTGGTCCTAATTTACTAGAAGGACAAGCAGACTTACAACTTCAAATACTTATATAAAACACTTGTTAGATAAAATTATTATGATAGTATATTGCCATTGCCTGTATGTCTGCCTATCCGCGATTAGGAGTATTACATTGTATGAATACTCTCACTCATTACTATTTAAACTATAGAAAACCTTTCACCAATATTAATTGATTATAAAAATATACATACTCTTTTTTTTACTTACACTTAAACACTAGATTTCCTAGGGAGACATTAAGGAGAGGCATTCATTGAACAAGCTTTTGGGATGTCTAACTCCACCTAAAATTATATGAACTTGAGGATTCTATGTAACAAATAAATTTTTGCTACTTTGTATAATTGCATTATTATGATCCTTAGGTGTTAAGCAGAAACTAGCAACTACAGCTATGATTTAATAACCACTCATATACAGTGTATTTTTTTTACTAGGACAGTATGGGAGCACTCTAACACTAACTCTCACACTAACTAGAGGTATGAGTCCACTCCTTTAGAAAAATCAACTTACACATGACGGAGTCGATCGGCATCAATGATTTTTTTTTCAAGTATTTTGTTTTGCAAACCTAATAAAATGTGAGATCTTACAAAATTCACTAATGCTAGGTATTAGGAGCCCTGTTAGGGCGCAATGCAACTTGAGGTAGCTTTTTCTCAATTAGATTCATTTTAAGACACAACTTAAGACCTGACCATACTTTTTTCTATGTCTTAATGAGTTTCCCTAAAGAGCTGATTTTCTAAAGAAATTGTACCCATACAAATTCTTTAGAAAATCAGCTCGCTGGTTATGGGTGCCCCCATACTGTCCTAGTTCAAAAAAATACACTTATGACAGCTGAATTCCATTTAAATTTATTTTATCTAGAAACTAAAAATATTAAATGAACTTAAGATACGTGTTTTATACACGCGTCATTACGCGTTGGAAGTAAGGGGTCAGCTCACAACGAGACGCAATACGCGCGTCGCTGCGCACATTTGTTTCAAAATATAACTTTTATTATACTACGCAGAAAGATACAAATTGGCGCAAGTGCGGCGTCGCCGCGCCGCGGATAGTTTTCGTATTATGTCAAATGTGTACCTTTTGAGTTGTAAAGAAAGTTATATTTTGAATGTAACTTTCAAAGTGCGCCACGCTGCGCGCACATTTTAAGAGTGATTCAAAATACAACTTTATTTCTACGCAAGAAGATACAAATTTTATTGACATAGTAGAAAAACTCCCCGCGGCGCGGCGCGGCGCGCTCCGTCTAGAGATGGCTTACGTCGCGTCGCGTCTCGTGAGCTGACCCTAAGTAGGTATATGTCTAAAGTGATAGAGATGCTCTCTGTATAACAAATTGTATTCTTAATGACTACAATGGTGAACATGAACAATATAATGATCTGTGTATCAAATACAGCAGTTTGACTGTAATAGCAAACTCGGATCCTGATGATGATCCTTAAATTCTAACAATAAACATAAATATTCGCTCCTAAACTATGTATACTCTAAACAAATTGACAAAATATAACTTTTTAATATAACACATTGGGTCCGTAGACAGTAAAGTTCTTCTAACAATGCATCCTACTTCACCAAAATTGTATAAAATATTTATTAATATACAATGGTCCTCCTGTTTCGATTTGTGAGCGTTTGATGCGTCGCGCTTCCCTTACTTAGAGGTGGGTTCCTCCTCAGCACGTGTCACCACAATCTATCTACTCACTTCCTCAAAAGAGGCCCTCGCACTGTTTTTCTAAATGTGATCCCGCGATTAAGACCCGCAGAGAACTCAAATGTGCTGAGCGTGTCACGCTTGCTCGCAAGGCGCGAGAGGGACACACTCGGCACGATCGTGACAAGGACCGGACAATCGTGTCTCGCTCGTTCCCTGAGCGCACCACGCCACTCGAGTAAGCGGTAAATACTCAGCACGATCTGAATTATTTTCTCTTGTTCACTGTGCTGCTGGAAGTTCTGTGTGCCGAGAAAAGATTTGTGCTGAATGCATCGCGCTCACTCGACAGGCAGACAGCGCTCCTGGTGAGCGCAAGGGACATACTCAGTTCTCTTTGATCACAATTCTGTTCTCTTTAGCGCACAGCACAGCCAGAGAACAGAATTGTGCTGTGCCCGCGCCCATCGAGAGAGCGGGACACACAGTTAGCGCACTTCTAACCCTCAATCATGGTACCAAAGTGCACTGCCTCACTGAGCCAAAGAGAGCCTCGCTCAATCCTATAAATAACTGTGCAAGTGCAACCCACCACTACTATGTAACTTTGTATCTTAATTCCTAGTACCCCTCAGGGTGTTCAGTCCGATCCCAATGCCGGCGTCTTGGCGGATCTCACCATAAGCTTGCGCTTCTTGTCCGGGAGAGGGATGCCTCGGTTCGCGGCATTCCGTTTCGGCTTCGCGAGCAATTTTTTCTCCTGAGATTCCGGAACGACGGACTTGCGCGACGCTAGAGTGGTTGACTTAACGCTGGATTTTGTGGCCGGTTTGGAGGTAGACGCTTCGCTTTTGACGCTGGAGTTTCTTGTGGTTTTGGCGGGGATTGTGGACTTACGTGATTGGCTCAAGCCAACCTTCGGGGGATTCGGGGGATCCGGGGGAGGAGAGCGGTTGCGGCGGATCCGCGGCGGCGTGTGCGCGAGGCTCGTGTGTCGGGACAGCAGCGCGGCGCTGTTGAACAGCTGGCCACAATCGCACCGGTGCTCCACGCCCAACGTCCCTGAGGAACAATATTCAATTAGCGCATTTTCCACTACATTTTAGTTTCTTAAGACAAAGGACGAGAGCGGCGGAAGTGCTTAGAGAAGCTAGATATCTTGAAACGGACATTGGCAGACATGTGGCTGATTCACGAAGCATCGTGGCTTGACTATGTTGTGTAATGTGATACGGGATAAGGGTTACAACCACATTAGGTATTTACTAGGATATGCCTAAGGCCCGTATTATGACAGATTGTTCAGTAAGCGATATATTATGATTGAGTAACGCTTATTTCTATGGCAAAAACGTTACTTAAGCATAGATCTCCATAACTGAGCAAGTTTTCATAATATTGTATGGATTTTTATAATCTGAAATAAATGAATAATAATAATATAATATGGGCCTAAAAATACAAAAAGAAAACGAATAATCCAGTTTATTTAGTACTAGCGCCCCGCCCCGGCTTCGCGATAAGGGTAGATAGAGGTACGAGTATTAAACAAAAAATTTAAAATTTTAACACACTTTTGGCAGACTTCTTTCCATGCTTAGAACATTCGATCAAGTCTGCTTTTGACAAAATAAACAATCAAAATCATCCGTTTGGGAGTTACGATGCCGCAACAACCCACAGATACACACACCCTTCGAGATCCACCCTTCAAACTTATAACAACCCTTTTTGTGTCGGAGCCGAATAAAAACAATATGTAATAAAAATATACTTTAGCGCTGGCCATATCTCGAGAAGAACCGATAACCGCTAGAGTATACGTCTTCTTGAGTGTAGTCCGCGACGACGCGGCAATCGTAGTGTAAGACGCCCTCCGACCTGCAAGACTGCTGGCAGATGCATGATGCGGCAAGCTGAAGACAGGGCGTTATGGCGCTTATTAAGGGAGGCCTATGTCCAGCAGTGGACTAATATAGGATGATGATGATGACTTAAGATATAACTTTCTTTGTTTTATTATATAGGTTTTATTCTAATGGTGAAATAATTTTTCAAATCGGTCCAGTAGTTTCGGAGCCTATTTAAGACGAATAGTAAGGCAAATGACCTTGCGCATTTGGCAGCCGAGCGGGACACCCCCGCGCCATCTATGAAGCAAGGAGTGCATGTTTTCGATTCAAAAAACCGAGCGCGCGCGGTCCTGGAACCTTAGTCGATATACCCTATCCAAATAATACGCTCCACTGCCGTTAGATGGCGCGCACAAGAGTAGTACGTATCATAGAGTAATGGCGAACAGAGAGATCCTTGAGAGAAACAGTTCAAAGGAGTAATTGTATCAAAATATTATATGTGTAGAGAATGGTTAAGCTTAGGATTAAAACATTACTAAACAAAATATCTACGTTTTTATCTGTAAACTGCATAGGTGTAACAGTATTTTAGTAAAACGAATTTTATGAAACAATTTTTTTTTAAGTTTTTATTTATCATCATCATCATCATCAGCCTATACTAGTTAAGTTTTTATTAATATTGATGAATACACTCTGCATGAAAATATAAAATCACTATCTTGTCATTTTTAGGGCTCCGTAACTCAAAAGAAAAAAAGGAACCCGTATAGAATCACTTTGTTGTCCGTCTGTCAACCCTCTTTTCTCAGAAACGTGTTAAAATTCACATCATTTATTTATTTATCATAATTATAACCACCAACAAAAGAATCAAAATCAAAAATTCTTTATTTCCATTAATACAAAAATGTACACCAAGAAAAGGTAAAATTCTTAAAATAAAAAAAGTACCACTTTATTATACCAGATTTAATTGAGACCGTTCCATACGTTTGGGAGCTACAATACCACAGAAATTCAAAATCAAAAATTCTTTATTTCCATAAATACAAAAATGTACACTTAGAAAAGGTCAACTTCTTAAATTAAAACGCTGACACGGAAATAAAGTGGTACTTTTGATTTCTGTCGCTTCGGTATGAAGACTAAAGTAAAGAAGCGACTAAGAAACCTTTAGCCTGTTAGTTGTTATTTTTCGAGTTGGAGCTAAACCCGTCCCAAGCTTTTTTATCTTCTAAATTATCTGATATTTTGTAGTAAGCCTTGGTAAGCCTCGCCATGGACCAAAACCTATAGGGCTAGAATCATGATATTGGGCAAGAATCAAGTTCTTTTATTTATATAATTAATATGATGTTTAGTTACGGAACCCTCGTTGCGCGAGTCCGAGTCGCACTTGGCGTTTTTATTTTTATTCATCTTTGTTTTCAGCGCTAGGTAAGAGGTTGGTACTTATGACGTGGTAAGTTGATCTGGAAAGAAGTAATTTACCGGAACCCTTTATCTTCTTTTACTGAAAAATAAAGAAATAAATATATTTATTGGCCTGCAAGAAAAAACATTCTCTAAGGGACATAGTAGTGCTTTGCGCGAAAAAAACAGTAAGTAGAAGTAGGCGAAACCCTTCGTGCGCGAGTCTGACTCGCACTTGGTTACTGTTATCTATAACAACGAGCAAAAAAATTACGATTTTTGTATGGGAGCCCCCTTAAATATATATTTTATTCTGTTTTTTAGTATTTGTTTTTATAGCGGCAACAGAAATACTGAAAGACAGAGTCTGTGAAAATTTCAATTGTCTAACTATCACGGTTCATGAGATACAGCCTGGTGACAGACGGACAGCGGAGTCTTAGTAATAGGGTCACGTTTTACCCTTTGGGTGCGGACCCCTAAAATGAGGGTTAATGGGGATGCGAAAATCGTTATTTGAATGAGTAAAAATCAAGAGTTAGGTACTACACAGTATTGGCTAGGTACCAACCTACCTAAGTAGTAAAGGAATAAAAGGAATTTACAAAAGCCTCTGTAACGGCACTACTCTACTCCATGCATCGATGCATCGATATTAGATTATGCCTGACAACTTGATTATGAAGACTAAACAATTAGGTATTTATTACAGGTATAGCATAGTACAAGATAGGTTACTTACTCAACAGCATCACCCATTTGCCGAACTTGTGCTTTTAAAGCATTTGCATGCCGTGATCTACATTTTCGCAACCACTTCGATGGAACTCGACGTTTCTGTCCAGGTTTATTTCCCATAATATACTTATAGACTAAAACACAACTCCAGAATAAATACTCGATACAAACAACAACACAGAATTTTGAAAAATGAAATGTACTTTTAGAAACTGCTTGAGTGAGACTCACGCGCGCGATCATACAATACACATACTGGTACTAAAGCAAGATCTGGCAACGTCGCTCATAGTGCGAGCCGGCGGTATGTACGGCCGCCGCGGCCACCGCACCGGTAGGTAGAGAGCTTGCAACGTCGCGTTTTCTCATAGCGCGCCCCGTGTCGCCCGCGAGCCCGCGCCCTCCCTCGTCAATTGTTGGTACTACAACATTGCCTGATCATATTTTGCGAGCAAACGTTTGTGGGAGAGTGATGTTTTAATAGGCGCAAATAGTTTTTACGTTAAAACTCCTTATTTTGACTTCATTTGAAAACAAATGGACCGGCAATAGAAGCGTACGAGCTATAGAAATAACTATACTTAGTTTGGTAGTAAACGAATAAGACACACCGTCAAAAAGTGTGCTCATTAATCTGAAGATATTGTTACTTCAACCTTGTTCTGAGTGCTAACTATAACTACCGGCAAGCATTTGGAACCGGCACTAGATACTTTAAGATATGTGTTATCGGATATATAAATTTCAAACGTTCACGATCTATATTTTCGTCAGAAACATTGCCCAAAAAGACGTCGTTTTCGTCTTTTACCCTTACAATTCGCCTTAATTCAAACAAACAATTCATAATCTAAACTAAAGTATATTTTATGATACATTTTTATTATTAAGCCTCAACACAAAAAGAGGGTTGTTATAAGTTTGACGGGTGGATCTATGTGTCTTTGTGTATTTATCTGTGGGTTGTTGCATCATAGCTCCCAAACGGTTGATTTTGATTGTTTGTTTTGTCAAAAGCAGACTTGATCGAGTGTTCTTAGCATGGAAAGTCTGCTAAGAGTGTGTTAAAATTTATAATTTTTTTATTTATTTTATTAAATACCCGTATATATCTACCCGTGCGAAGCCGGGTCGGGCCGCTAATAGTTTATAAAGGACTAGAAATGCTAAACGATAGAAATAAATAAGTTGCACACTTACTTCGCTTGATCACTTTGATTGGCAAGTTGACTTTGAGCTTGGCAACTCCTTGCCCCAAGGACTTTCTTTTCGCAATCCCAGTAAGGGACTTTCGCTTATCAGCCATCATAGATTTTCGCGGAGCTTTCTTTTCCTTTGGTGTATCTTTATGTTTCGAAGTTTCTTTTGGAATAGTTCCAGGGAAAGAGTATTTGACATCGCTGTCGTCTGAATC
Source organism: Eupithecia exiguata (assembly GCA_947086465.1). Lineage (NCBI taxonomy): Eukaryota > Metazoa > Arthropoda > Insecta > Lepidoptera > Geometridae > Eupithecia > Eupithecia exiguata. The sequence continues at coordinate 12,187,089 of OX352233.1, forward strand.
CGTAGATGTTGCTTGTGCAGTGATTGCTGTTTTTGACTTAGGGATTGATTTAGTCGCGGCAGGTAAAACTTTAGGCTCGACAGCCTTTGCTTTCAACCTAGGAATCTTCGGAGGGTGCTGTAACGATGTTCTTCTGTTCACTAGGAACTGGTCTCTTGAACTCGGGCGCTCGATTTGTAAGGAGCTTCTCTTGTTTGAGCGCACTTTCATGAAGACCTTTTCTTTGTTTGTGTCGTCTTCTTTGAAGTTGGGGTTCAGCATGTATCTGACTTCATCCTCGTCGCTCGATTTAGCTGGAACATCCTCTGACAGTACTGGTAATGGGGCTATACTCTTCTGCCTTTTAGTAACGGTTGGGGCTACTTTGTCTTTGGCTGCAGTTTTCTTCGGCAGCTCGACTTTTTTCTCGTTGATCTTTTGAATTTTCTCTGGAACGATTTTATTTGTGTCCCAATTATCAATTGACTTTGGAAGCTCTCGTTTGGCGGGGGCACTTTTTGCTTCGTTTATTTCTTTTTCCTTCGGTTTAGGAATCTCCCGAACTTCGACAGGTTTCTCTTCTTTGGGTGCCTTTTCAATTTCAGGTTCTTCACTGCTTTTGTTCTCAACCACCGCCTCAGCAATTTTATCGTTTTCTGCTTCAGTTTTGACTTTCTCATCCTTGACTTCTTCTGGAACAATTTCTGGTGCATCTTCGGCATCTGTACTATCATCTTCTGTACCCAAACTTTCTTCGATAATTTCAACCGCGTCTGCGTTTACTAGCTTGTCCTTCGCCTTAGACTGTCTCTTTTTCTTCTGCTGGCAGAAAACAAAGTGTTTATTGAGAGAGTGTTCGTTAGGGAACACCATGTAGCAGAGAGAACACTCGTGTATGATGTCTCTGGTGGACAAGGAACTCTGCACGCTCTTATCGTCAGATTTTTCAGAGCTTGTCTCTATTTGTTCCACATTGTTGTGACACTGCTCTTCGTGCTCTTTGAGATGGTGGAGCTTTCTAAAGTTTTTTTTGCACATCTCACATTGCGGTGGCAATTGTGGCTTTTCGATAGGTTGAGGGGTGGTGGGAGGGTTGGTTTTCTGCTTGTTTATTCCGTCGTGGGTCTCTCTGTGCTCAACCAAATGGTGTAGCTTTCTAAAAGACTTATCACAAGGTTCACAGCGGAAGCCTGCACTGGTATCGTCATTCTGTTTGAGTGTAGGTGTCTCTGTCGCTTTAGTCTCCTTCTGTTCGGAAGAAGTCTTTCGTGTGGTTCTTGTTGGTACATCGGGGTTGTGTATAATCCTATGTTGCACTAAATGATGCAACTTCCTAAATTCCTTCTTGCAAACTTCACAGCTAAAGACTTGTAATTTGGTATTGAGTTTTACATCTAGTTTCTTCAGCTGTTCTTTCTGGTGTTGTAATTTGTGGTTTGCCAGGTAAGAAAGCTGCCTAAACGATTTGCCACAAAATTCGCAAACAAGATTGTTGGACCGTTGCACGGAAGTTTTCTTTGTAGCCTTTTCACCGGGCTCATTAATTGCATCTTCAACCAATTTCGTATCGCTTTTTTCTACAACCTCTTTATTATCCGACTGTTTCGATTTAAGTTTTTCATCAGCTATTTCCTTCAGTGTAAGGTCTCTTTTTTGTTTTTCTACTGGTGATTTTACTTTTTCTTGTGTCTCGATATACGCTTTATTGGTTACAGATTTCGCTTTAACTTGTATTTGTTCTGTAGGCTTACTCTTCTCCGGTTCCAATTCAGTTATTGACTTTTTAAAAGTATCTTCGTGCGAATTGCGTTTCTTGTGTGACATCCTCGTGGTTTTCGATTTTTCATCGAAATCCATATCTTCAGATTGACTCTCGGATTTATTATCGTCGGTATCCTTCGAATAACGCGTCTTTCGTTTCTCTAAATCAGACCTTGTAGGAGACACTCCTGAGCAATGTTTCACGTGTTTGAAGACAACGTTTTCTGATCTAAACAGTTTGTTGCAAATCGGGCAAACTATGTTCTCATTTATTTTTCCCATAGTCCAGTTCTCTCTTATTATTGGTTCTTCGTCTGAACTTTCATCATCCGAAATAGAATCTTGCTTTTCTGGTTTAGCGTCAAAGAATCTTGGCTTTTTCGGAGGACTAGGACTTGCCGTTTTACTATCAATAGCTCCTTCGGGTAGAGGATATTTCCGAGGTCGTCCTCTTCCCCTTTTCACCGAGGTATTCTGTGGAGATTCAGTGTTTGGAATTGCGTCCTGAACGGATTGGTTCTCCAATAACTCTGCAGCTTTCACTAAGCTATCAATAGCTGAAACTGTGCGATCGGTTGCTGTTTCCACACGATTTGATGTCTCGTTTACAGTCGTGATCACATCTTGTGGCGCAGGTTTCTCTTCAGTTCGGCCCAGTAAATAAGATTTCTTATGAACTAGATTTTTGAGGCTTTTATCTGTTTTATTGTCTTCAGTTTTTCGTTTCTTCTTTGGCAACACATTCAATTCACGTGGCTCGATAAGTTCTAATTCGGGAGCTTCTACAGGGGTCAGAACTTGTTTCCTCTGATGTTTAGTTTTAATCTTCGTATCATCGTATTTTTCCTGAGTTGTTTCTGTACTGTCGATTGCAGGTTGCGGATTCATGTTTGTAGATTCAACTGATGTTTTTTTTGCAGGTGATAATTCTTTACCTTGAACATTTAGTTGATTTGGCACAAACTCTGTATTTGCGTCCATGAATACAACCTTGACTGGTTTGTCCTCGATAATGTTTAAAGGGCGGTCTATTTGTTGTTTCGCGGTTAAAGCTGATTGATACGCGGAGTGTATCATCTTTAACTGATAGTTCTTGTTGGGATTTTCAGGCACTGATCCAAATTTCGTATTGGGTAGAAGCTTGCTGACATGAATTTTACTTTCAATTTGTTTAGGAGGCTTTTTATTTTTGTTGTCCGTTCCAATTTTTTTTAGAGAATAGTTCTGTGGATCTTCTCTTTCTTTTACTGTTTGGACAACGTTTGTCGGTTCTGTACCGTCGAATTTAACAGCCAAACAATTCTCAAAGGATTTAGAATTTCTCCTAGCAAATTTATCAAAGTCATTTTCAGTTATAACAGGTTCTTTCGGAGTTTCTTTGGCCGCTATATTCACAGGACTTTTACATTGTGCCGGTTTCGCTGCTACATTTTTACTTTGATTCATATCACCAGTGATAGGTTCATGCTCAATCACTTCTTCGTCGGATTCTAAATTAATTACATTATCATGAACCACAGGTTGTTTGCTTGTTGTGGGAAGCAATTTCTTTGCACCTTTACTTAGCTTTGCATCTTTACTAGATTTGCTGTAAGTTTTATACACTTTAGGCAATTCATGGGGAGGTCTTTCAACAAATGGAATACCATGTAGTTCGTTCATTTTCATTTCAATATCATCTAAAGACCCACTACTATTTTCCTCGTCATTGAGTCGTTGATCAGCTTTAACCTTTTGATCCGTTTTCTGGTCTGGTTTTGGTTTCTGTTGGTCAGCATTTGGTTTATGCAGATCGGTGTTCGAGTTTTGGGGCTCGTTTGTTTCTGTTTGGGCTTCCAGATGTCTCGGTTCATCAAGAGGGCTCCTAGTCATAGGCATAGGGACAGGTCTATTTAGCATGTCTACAATAGCCCTACCAATCAGATCATTGAAATAAACCTCCCGTCTTTCCTCTGGCTGCGGAACAGCAACTTCAGTATCGCAAGGTACTATAGACACTGTTTCAGTAGAAGTACTTACAGCATTAGCATTTTTAGGATCTAGTTTGGCTTTCATCTTTAGACCTTCAGTTTTAACTGGTACTTTTGTTTCTTGAGATGGAGCTATTTTACTTGAAAACATTGTGTCTTTGTCTTTCAAATTTAATTTGTCATGAGCTTTGTTATTATGCCTTTGGCTATCAATTTTCTTAAGAACATCTATTCTGTTAAGATCATTGGAGTTCTTAATTTGTTTTGTTGTGCTGGTAGCTGGGACTTTGATTTCTTTAAATTTGTTCAGGAACTCTTGTCTATTTGCATCTGTCCACTTTCCAAAAGGCACTGCAGTGTGATTATTGTTTATTGGTTTTGCTTCTGATGTATCTTTGCCCACATTTTTGTCTTCGTTTGCTATGTCCATTTTATTTGGAACAATAATTTTGTTTAACGTTATAATGACAGGTTTGTTTTTTAGAATTTGTTGAGGACCCGGTTCGGGTTTATCTACTTTCATTATTGGCTCAATAATTGTTGGCGGGTTTAAAGGAACTGTTTTGGATACTGTTTTAAGTTCAAATTCTTTCGTGATTGGCTGGTTAACTTTAGTTTCTATTCCTTTAGAAACGGGAGGCAACTTATCAGATTTACAATATGTTTTAGATTCATTTAGTTTAGCAGTTGTAGCCAGGGCAGAGTGCGCGAGTGGAGTTTGTTCTAATTTCTTTTCTACAGGATTTATTGTTACAGCAGATGTTCCTGCTTTAGGGACTATCTTCACCTTCATCCCTTTAGGTACTTGGATAAACTTATTCACCGGCGGAGCAGGATTCTGCTGAATTTTGTCTAGTACAATTGACTTATCAGTTGCATTCTCATTTTTTGATAAAGGATCTAATTTTTCAGCCTTTGCTAGTTCAATTGGTTTGGCACTCTGACTTAAATTATCAGTAGAAGCATTTTTGGAAGCAACACCTTTAGTAGCATCACCTTCCTGTGCATATAAAACATTGGAGTAATCTGGTTTTATTTTCGAAACATTGGAATTACCTTGCTTCGTCGTTAAGGGTTTGCTTGTATTTTCTAAGTTATCAGACTTTTCTTTTTCTAAAGCTGTTTTGGTTTCAACTTTTGGAATCGTAACTATGGACGCAGTGGATTCATTTTCTTTCAAGGGGTATTCAGGTAGTTTGGCTGTTTCTGGTTCAGATTTTTTGATATCATTGATTTTATATACCTCCAAAACTGCCTTTTCTTCTAACTGTTTGGGCTGCTCAACAACAGGCTTTTCAGTTTTATCTTCTTTTATTTCTTGTTTAGCAGTTTTTGGTATTGGATTGTCAGTCACTTTGGTATTATCTTCTACTAGCTGTATTTTATTATCAATTTTGGGAATTATAGATTCTTCTGGTATGCCTAAAGGTTCATCTTCAGTTTTCTTACTTTGATCAGATGAAGTACTGCTAATATCATTGTTTAATTCTTTTGCTACAGGTACTTGTTTTTTATCTTCTTTTTTATCATTATTAGAAATCTGATCTATTGTGCTGCTAGTAGCTTCTTGAACGGTTTCAACATTTTTAACTTCTTTCTCTATATTTTCAGCGAGTTGGTCTGATATTATGGATACAACTTTAGCATGTTTACCATCACACTTATCAATATCTGGAATATCACTTTTGAATAAAAGTTTTCCTGAAATTTCAATAGAACTACTGTCTTTGCTTGGCTCTTTTTTTGCTGACTGATTAACTTTGGGGACGTCCTTTGCACAGGAAGTTTTCACAAAATGCGGAATGGACTTTGCAGGGCTCATTGAGTCTTTAGATTTTAGAAGATTTTTTTTATCATTTGTCACCATATCATTTGATGGATGAACTATATTTTCTGGAATTTCGTTATCTACTACTGGCGAGACAGTTGTATCTTTACTAGTAGAAACAGCAATATCCCCTTCAGCCGTATCTACTTTAGGAACCTCGCCTAATATTAGCTTATTTTGATTTTCAGTTGATTTCTGGTCCATATTTCTATTTGTGCTGCTATCAGAATCTACTTGTTTCAGATCTTTTTTCTCTGGACTTTCAGTCTGTCCAGTTATCTTAGTTTCTGTATCTGCTGATGTTTCTTTTGTTACAATGACATCATCTACCATTTTTCTAAGACTTTCAGGTTTAGGTTTACTTTCATCAGGTGCCTGTTTCTTTTGACTATCTGTGTGAACTTCAATGTGAAGAACATTATCTGAATGTCTGTTTGGATGTAATTGTTGATCCACCATAGTTTTAGTGAGTGGTTTCCCTTCTTTGTTGGGTGTAGAATGATATGTCATAGGAGTAAAGCTGCCAACAACAGGAGATTTTCTGGTTTCACTGAACTTCATCATTTTGCCGTTGAAATTGATTTCTGTTTTGGATTCAGGTTCGGTGTCGTCAGCTTTTGATGTAGATTCTTTAGGTGGTGTCATGTCTTTATTCTCAACAATTTTGTTGCTTGATGACGTACTTGACGCTTTCTCTATATCTCTGTTAGGCACAACTGGTGTGTTTTTTTTTGCAGTTTTGTCTTCTTTTGCGGGCTGAAAACATCAATTTAAAAAATCAGAAAAAATATCTAACTGGATTCATCATCTTTCTTAAATAAAATTTCATTTATTTTGTGAAATATGGGTTACAGTGATGGCAATTAACATAATAAAATAAGCACAGCCATGATCAGCTTTACAGTATGAAATTTTAACTTATTTAGTAATATTAATCTAAAAAGGAATATATATTTAGTCATGTATGTGCGTAAATTATAAATAAAATTAATTATCTTATCCTATCTTTGTATACAAAAACAAACTACAAACCAAGTCTTTGGAAACTTCAACCTCGAATTCCTCGTACACTTCCAAGTTGCCTTCACCATTTTCCCTGAGAAATAAGAATCTAGTAAGACAAGCAAGTACAGCTCACTCATAGTTTTTATCTAGGTTTTATAGACATTTATCCATTCTAAGGTTTTTATTTATTATACTCTGGGTAATTTCTAAGAAATTAATAAATCCCAAAAATTTACGATCCCGACGGGATTCGAACCCGCACCTTCCCCTTCAGCGCAGGGGTGCTCTTTTTCCAACTAAGCTACGTGATCTTATCTAGTCGGCCCGAAAATCTTTGGGAGTTCTTTCGGCACTTACGCCGTCAGCGCCACCTACAGAGGAAACAATGAAGTTATCCAATTCTGCTCAAAGACCAAATTTACATTTAGTTCTTTGACGAGAGGTTTTGCCGTTGCTTGATTCTAAGGTTCTAAGGTTAATTTCTTAGACATTTATCCAATTAGAAATAGTCATTACACTTTTTATAAAAGTCATTCTATTTACAATTGTTGGATTTTATATAACAGGTTTTCATGCCTGCTTAATGTTGTTGATTTCGTGTGATATTTTAGAGTATCTTTTGATTTTTTACAGATAATATAATCAGAATATTATAGGAATTCGTTTAATAGGTTCAAACCTTAGATAAAAGTAAAAAAAGGGAGATGAGGCATCACCATCTCGACAGTGTATGGCTCAAGTCAGGTCCAACTATGTTCCCTTATCTCATTCATAGTCGGACCGGCGGCGTTTGTGTTTCGCGTGCTTGCTAAGACATATACTTTTTGTGTGATTTCGACTAAAACACCACGATAATGCCCTCGTGTTCGTTCACCAGGTGTACAAATAGCTCCAAAACAAAGAACAAAGCCCAAGGTATCACATATTTTCACGCGTAAGTAGATACACAAAACTTTAAATTTTCTGATAATTTGATACCTTATCATTATTTCATCTGTGACATGGTACAGTTTTTGAGTGAGCGCTGGGAGAATGTACCGTATCTCCCTTTTTTTAACTTTTATCTTAGGTTCAAACTCAAATTGTTTAGAACAAGGATACTACTGACGCTGCCTGACGTTGCTAAACTTCAGTGATCTGTACACAACTTGGTAAGGACGTTGGATCCCGTAATAACAAAATTCCAGCTGTCTACCTATTAACGGAGAGATATGTACAAACAGAGGCTGCCTCAACTAGAGAGAAAAATTGCCAAAAATGATGTTTTTTGTTTGGAAGCCCTTTTTATTTTAATTTTATAATTTTGTTATAGGCATGAAAAATGCATATTGTAGGAAAATTTCAACTATATTTTATGGTTCATGAGATACCGCCCGCTGACGGACAGAAAGACAGACAGTGGAGACTTAGTAATAGGGTCCTGTTTTCACCCTTTGCATATGGAACTTAGCTTCGTAGTTAGCTTAGCTTGCTAGAAGCTAGAAATAACATTTAAACCACACATAATATATTGTACCTACAAAAGATTTTAAAAATGTTAAACTGAAAGATGCACAATTACATAATCACATTTGTTAAAATATCTTTTATCCTTTAAATATTCCTTAACCATACCTATAAGATTTCTGTATCAAAAACTTTTTAGACTCTGTTTATACATGTTGGTTACAGGTTGATGTTTCATTAAAAATAATGCAAATTCTGATCAATAAATAAAAGGTTACATTGCAGTGCAAATGTGTTCTTTTGATATGAGAGGACAACTAAAATGTTATCTATCATCAACTGATCAACAGGTTGTTTTAATGACTCACCGAACTTTCAGGAACTTGAATGTGGGTGCTTGGTTCTCCTCTGTAAGTATTTGAACAGCAGCCAATTCTTCCTGACCTACTTTTCTGTACAAATAAAGCCCATTTCCAATGTCAATAGCATCCACGCCCTGGCCATCTATGTGAAGCATCACTTCCGTATCCTTACTCTCTAGATCCACAGGACTCACTACCAAAGCACCGTCTGAAACCGCTTCCTCTAAGTGGGACTCCTTGTCGAGACTCATCTTCTCATCTATATCGACATTGTCATCAATCACCAGCTCATCCCCATCATACGAATTATCATTATCATCAAAGATATCAACACCACCAGACAGGATATTGGCGGCCTCGATCTGCTTGCCAATTTTGAAGCTGTCTAGCATGACATCTTTCTTAGTGATCGGTGAGAGATCGGAAATAAGTTCTTCCGTCATGGTGTGTTCGTGCTCGTGCGCAACGCGCGTGCTGGCGGAGGCCAGAGACACATCTTTGATGGGCGAGATATCGAAGCCAGCTTCAGAGGAGTCCGAGAGAGAGAAATACTTGGAGCAGCTCTCCGCGGCGGACATGTAGGCCTCGCTCGGCGCTGACGAGTCCAGCGTGGCGTCTCCGCCGCCGCCCGCTCCAGCGCGCAACTGATTCAGTCTATCCATTCCCACACTTCATCTGCTGGAAATAACAAACAACATCATTAGCGCATACGCATCCAGAATGCTGTAAAGCACGTTCGGAAGGAAGCGAGTGGAGGTTGGCCGATTAATTAGCATCATAGGTCAATAGCAGGAACAGTGAAACTTTTAGAACGAACGCTAAAGATACTGTGACACTTTTGTAAAATATAATCCAAAATACGAGGAAGTCACCGAGATTGTTACCGCTAGAAATACATTAAGATTTCAGGCTTAGCCTGTTATGATTTATGTTGTATTTATTGATGAAATGTGAATAATTTGCAACAATTTCTCTAAATCAACACAACACAACACACCTGAGGCAATAAAAGATGGACGCCAAATAACGGTGTTGCCGTTATTTTGCATGTCATTTAGCTATTCGGAAATAGGGTACAAACTCCCATAATATTTTCTTCCAAAAGTTGAGATGGCCCTTGGACGAGCGAAATCACCTTCCCTCTGATCCAATCATAGAGTTACTATTACTTACTATACTATAATAACTTTATGGATCCAATCATAGAGTTCATATTCTATGGATCCAATAGGTAGGTAGAAACCTTAGAGTATACCTAGAGACGGCATACCTACGAAAAAAACGTGTATACCTAAACTTACCTAGAAACTAAAATGGCTCCTTTCCGTAGTGCTGCCCTTTTGTACCTCGATATTTTTATCGAAACAATCTGTAATCTGTATCTTTAGCGTAGACGCTATCTATGCTTATATTATAAATGCGAAAGTGTATTTGCTTGTCATTCAGTCACGGCTTAACTAAGAAACCGGAACCTAACTAAGAAAGGATGGAGAGTAACATAGGCTACTTTTTGTCTTAGTAAAATAACAAACTCCCATGGTAGAGTTACAGGAATATCCCCCTAGATATTATATGAAATTCGAATTTAACGAGGATGAAACCGCGGGGAACAGCTAGTATTATTTATTATTATAATATAAATCACAAAAAGATAGACACCACATTTTATAAGCAATTCAACAAGTCTCATTCATTTATTATATTATATCACAAATTTAACACAGACTCCTACATTTTTAATTAAACAAGCAATGTAATCCGTCTTATTCATTTACAGTATAAATCAAAAATTTAACACAGACGCCACCTGTATTTTCGATTGTAGAAGCAATGCAACAGTCTCATTCATTTACACATTTGCAATATACCTACCTAATTCAAAAATTCAACTAATACTACACCTAAATTTTCAATTTTACAAGTACCTAATGTAATCAGTCTCATTCATTTACAGTATAAATCTCAAATTTACATTATTTCTATTAAAGTACTGGATCGCGCTGGCACTAGTGGCTGAAACAAACATGAAGAATAAATTTATAATGCAACATTATTTGTCAGCCTACAATTATAGACTCTAGAAAGGTACTGAGTAGTTCAACTTTGAAAAAAAATCTAAAATCTTAAAGAAATTCTAAAAAAAAAGGTGGGCGAAGGTCTGCCTGCGTTGCAGGCAGACCTTCGCCCACCGTGCCACATCGTTTGCGAAATAACTTTATTTTGCATGGAAATAATTTGCTAAGGGAGGATTTATTGAAATGTACATTTTAGAGGGGATTTGAAGTATGGTAGGCTTTAATATGACTTTGGGTCAGATTTATTTACTTAAAACTTAATATTCATTAATATCAAAATTTAAGCCCTTTAGAAAAATAAAGGTAGTCAAGTTTGTTAATGCATATATGCATTACTTTGCAATAGAAGTTTGTGGGAGTAAGGTCAAGTAAAATACTTACTAAAAAGATTCGTGACGGTACGGCATCCTCTCGCAGTCTTGTTATTTAAAGTTCGATTGAAGCAAGTTTCTTCAAAATGAAGAGAACGAACGAAAATATCTTTCGTACCAAACTTCAAATTTTCTACTCCAATTGAGTCCAGCCACTTTTTCTTTTACCGTAATTTTCGGGTAACCTAGAACGTAAAAAACCAGTTGAAAATTAATACACTACAATTTACACTTGAAAACATCGATACCTATGAAAAATGCCTTGAAGGACAACACTATCGCCAAACAAACAGTTTCATGTTTTCTTTAATTACACTTAAAACTTACAAAAATAAGCTACATTCGGTATGAATTTTATGTAAACTATTCCTATGAAAGCCAACACAAGGTATTTATTGTATTATTTGGTAATTTAGCAAAATAAGAATACGTACCGGTGTAATGTTATGTTTGGACGATTTTCACTTGTTTTTAAGCTGCAACCTACCAAACTGCTGTTTGGCATCTTCCTATTAGCTTTCTTTCGCTTACTATATAAGTATTCACATGAAAAAGTCCCGAACTCAAATAATTTTAGCATTTTTACTGTAAATGCAACTCTCGTTGACAGTTTACATACCTGAAAGTAAAATGGCGAACCGGCCTCAATCATGCTTTGCTATGACGTCACGTTTCAATGTTGCCAAAAATAGGTTTCGCACATTATATTGATGTCTCTTTTTACATTGGTTATTGTAGGTAAGATAAAACGAGATAGCTATAAGTTTATGTTTATCGATTTAGATCATATTTGTATAACCGAAAGTTCCTATAGAACAATACGCCGTCTCTATATACCTATACTCTAAGGTAGAAACGCACTACGCGTCAACGGAACTGCGCGACCGCGGCACTTTATGTCAAATTAGAACCAAATAAGCCGCGCGGCGTTTTTAGTCATTTGTTCTAATTTGACGGCCAGTCCCGGTGCAAGCGGAACTGTGCGGCCTCGGCACTTTCTGTCAAATTAGAACAAAATCACCAAATAAACCGTTATTTGGTGATTTTGTTAGCTAAGTAAAGACTTTGTATAGAATCTGCGTCCCACAAAATCGCGCACGGTTCCGCACAGGCCATGTAGGTACATCTTTTTGAGCCCCTTCGTGCCGGCACTCTGCATCGTCAGCAGTCTTCCATCTCCCGTGCACAGCGCCATATTGTGTATTGTGGTGTCCTGATGATGTCTCGTGGAGAGACGAAACTAGTTGACGTCTTGCTTTGATAGGTATTTTTTCATATTGTAGTTGGCGTCGTTTTCTTCTACAACGTGGACTACATTTTGTTAGAACTTATCGGAGAAGGTTTTTTCGTGGCATTTTCATCCCTAAATTTTTTAATATAGGTACCTGTTTTTTCCGAGCATCAATGGCAAGTGACTCCATGTCCTTATTTATGCTCTTAGTGTCTGTTCATCGTTTTTGATTTATTGGTCGGTCAGTTCGCTCGTTCGATAAACTTTTGCAAAATGCAATTTGAGTGTGAGTGTTTCATGTGGTCAAAGAAAACACTTCCTAAATTTAAAAAGAAACGGGTTAGTAGCTTTGTTGTATGTTTTTTGCATGAAAATACTCGCTAAACACAATACATAGGTACTAAAATTTATGTCTTATTAAAATCTACAGCTTTTTTTCCCAATCTACTAGCTTGTTTCAAGTTCCATCTGGCAGCACTGGTTATTGTATACTAATTTTTGCCCAAACTAACATTATTTCATCTGTGCTGTGCCCAAACCTTAGAGTATAGGTATATAGAGACGGCGTATTGTTCTATAGGAACTTTCGGTTATACAAATATGATCTAAATCGATATTGTACTCATAAACTTATAGCTATCTCGTTTTATCTTACCTACAATAACCAATGTAAAAAGAGACATCAATATAATGTGCGAAACCTATTTTTGGCAACATTGAAACGTGACGTCATAGCAAAGCATGATTGAGGCCGGTTCGCCATTTAACTTTCAGGTATGTAAACTGTCAACGAGAGTTGCATTTACAGTAAAAATGCTAAAATTATTTGAGTTCGGGACTTTTTCATGTGAATACTTATATAGTAAGCGAAAGAAAGCTAATAGGAAGATGCCAAACAGCAGTTTGGTAGGTTGCGGCTTAAAAACAAGTGAAAATCGTCCAAACATAACATTACACCGGTACGTATTCTTATTTTGCTAAATTACCAAATAATACAATAAATACCTTATGTGTTGGCTTTCATAGGAATAGTTTACATAAAATTCATACCGAATGTAGCTTATTTTTGTAAGTTTTAAGTGTAATTAAAGAAAACATGCAACTGTTTGTTTGGCGATAGTGTTGTCCTTCAAGGCATTTTTCATAGGTATCGATGTTTTCAAGTGTAAATTGTAGTGTATTAATTTTCAACTGGTTTTTTACGTTCTAGGTTACCCGAAAATTACGGTAAAAGAAAAAGTGGCTGGACTCAATTGGAGTAGAAAATTTGAAGTTTGGTACGAAAGATATTTTCGTTCGTTCTCTTCATTTTGAAGAAACTTGCTTCAATCGAACTTTAAATAACAAGACTGCGAGAGGATGCCGTACCGTCACGAATCTTTTTAGTAAGTATTTTACTTGACCTTACTCCCACAAACTTCTATTGCAAAGTAATGCATATATGCATTAACAAACTTGACTACCTTTATTTTTCCAAAGGGCTTAAATTTTGATATTAATGAATATTAAGTTTTAAGTAAATAAATCTGACCCAAAGTAATATTAAATACTTCAAATCCCCTCTAAAATGTACATTTCCATAAATCCTCCCTTAGCAAATAATTTCCATGCAAAATAAAGTTATTTCGTAAACGATGTGGCACGGTCACCTTTTTTTTTAGAATTTCTTTAAGATTTTAGATTTTTTTTCAAAGTTGAACTACTCAGTACCTTTCTAGAGTCTATAATTGTAGGCTGACAAATAATGTTGCATTATAAATTTATTCTTCATGTTTGTTTCAGCCACTAGTGCCAGCGCGACCCAGTACTTTAATAGAAATAATGTAAATTTGAGATTTATACTGTAAATGAATGAGACTGATTACATTAGGTACTTGTAAAATTGAAAATTTAGGTGTAGTATTAGTTGAATTTTTGAATTAGGTAGGTATATTGCAAATGTGTAAATGAATGAGACTGTTGCATTGCTTCTACAATCGAAAATACAGGTGGCGTCTGTGTTAAATTTTTGATTTATACTGTAAATGAATAAGACGGATTACATTGCTTGTTTAATTAAAAATGTAGGAGTCTGTGTTAAATTTGTGATATAATATAATAAATGAATGAGACTTGTTGAATTGCTTATAAAATGTGGTGTCTATCTTTTTGTGATTTATATTATAATAATAATATAAATCACAAAAAGATACCCATATTGTTATACAAATATAAATATACTATCTCACAAATCACTGTTGCATACAAACAATATATTTTGCAATTAAGTAGCTTGTTGTTTCATTTCAGTAGGTACCTTTTTTTCTTAAATGAACACAACGTTTATTGACAAAGAAAATTTGAATCAAATAGTATAAACAAATTAGAACTAGTATTTACCTACAATTGAAACAAATGAGCTAACTGCAGACTGTTCAATAAACTGGTTTGGTGAACTTTGATCTTTAATTCTAAGGAGGTCTGGCACGTGTCTAAACGCAAGAGTCTTGACTCGGAAAATACATGAAAAAATTACCATTGTTATAATAGCTCATTTTCTTAACTTCTCAGTGGTTGCGTCTCATGAGCGCGGTCGAGCCATAGTTGGGTACGTGCATTCACATACTTTGTATCTCTAATTAAAGCATTCTATGACTATATGATTATAGAATTCTGTTTCATAATCGTGGTGAAAACAATAAAATCACTACGAAACTGCTAAAATATCGTCACAAAAATACTTGTTTCGATAAAAATATCGAGGTACAAAAGGGCAGCACTACGGAAAGGAGCCATTTTAGTTTCTAGGTAAGTTTAGGTATACACGTTTTTTTCGTAGGTATGCCATCTCTAGGTATACTCTAAGGCCCAAACCCACCACGTAGTGGTTTTGTTCTCTTCGAACCTTATTGTATTGTGTACTCTTTGTTTGAACCCACCACCAACGAATAAAAGAAGGAAGCCGTTCAATTTGAAAAAAATGTTTGTTTCATTGATTTAAATTAAAGGGGATCTGTTTTTTCATTTCATTGGTTGATTTCATAGAGCAACACGGGCCACCGGTTGATCGGATTTGTTTTGTCTCTTCTCGCTGTGTTTGACCGGCTGTTTTTATACTAGGTATAAAAATAGTTAGCAAAAAATACGATGGCTCCAAATGCTCCTTCAGACATGACAAAAGCGACACCGAAAGTGCAGCGTAGTGTCGTCAAAACAATCGCCACGAAGAATAGATCATCTCCAAGAAGACCATTTGCAACCACTACAAAAAAGACCATTTCTTCCACAAAGAAGAGAATTGAGAAGATTCCTTTCAAAAGTAAGTGCATACAAGCATGCAGAACAACTTTAGGAAGCTTTTACTAGCCGTATAATTGTATTCCATTGCAATCAGAAAATATCTATTTAATAATTATGTAGGTACGTTACTCTCTGTGCGTCTAACTATTGAATGTGCTCCTATAAAATATACATACATGAGTAGCTCCTAATAGCGCCTATATGTGACATAGTAAGATTAACAAAAATATATAGATACTGTTTACAAAGAATCTTGCTAAACCTTTAAAAATCGAGCTCTTTATTAGGCCGACATACAAGTACAGATGAAATAATGTTACTTCGATACAAGTTCATTGAAAACGGTGTTAGGATCTTGTTGTTATTAAATCATAAAAAATGATGAATGAATGAGAATAGTTTATAGTTAGAATAGTGAAAACTAACTATAAACTATTCTTTTCTGCACACTCTTATATAGTATTTTTTTGAAAGTGTTTCATAAGTATAATTCCTTGTTTATCCTTCCAGTGAATAACACTTTAGTGGAGCCTAGACGAAGAACCAGCACTGTCCCTGCTAACACCACACAACAGCCCAAAGAAAACAACACTACATCAGCAGTTCCGGACAGTGTTAAGAAACCATCCTGGAAACGACGTCCAAAGCATGCTCATTCTGGTGTCCCGGTCCCTAAAAAGATGGAGGCTTTGAAGCGGGATTTAGATGACAGCCTTTAGAACTAACTAATTTTAGACTATTAATGATTCATCAAGTGCATTTTGCTTGAGATTTAGTTTTACAAATGTAATTTTTAGGTCTGTACATACTTTTGATAAGTATAGCTATAATACTGAAAAGTTAAAGATAAGGCAATATAATATCTGTAAAAATTTAGAGGACTAGTAAGACTGCTGAAGCTAACATTTCAGTTTAATTATCAGATTAAAATTAAGAAGAATACAGGGGAAAATGTACCTAACTGTCAATTGAGGAAAGAATTAAACATGGAAAAGTAATGACGACTCAGTGATGCTCATTATGGCAAGTTAGGTAGCATTAAGTCCCGAACTTGGACAGATAATAGTTCTCTATAAATGATTGCAAAATTTGGCACTAAGTTTTCAATAATTCATTTATTGTTTTTGTGCCTAAATTTTGAAGTAGGTAATGCTGTGCATTTTATAAAAATTATGTGGTTTATTGTTAAACTTCATGGATGTAACAACTAACTAAAAACTTTATCATCTATAGATTAATAAAAACATGTTCATAAAGTATTCTACTGCTTTTTTTCTAATGCACTACTTCAAATGTATACTTATTTATTTATGGCGATAGTAAATCAATAAATAGGGACACAATGCAAATTATACCATGAAAAGTAGCATTATACCATGCATGTACAGTCAGCTGCGAAAATATGTATACACTTCCATGTTTTGAAATTTGACTGAATAGTAAGTGTATAGTCATTTTGATAATTTATATATCGTATTCTGACAAGAATGACGACTACTTAGTGTGATAAATATGTGCGTAGACTTTTATCTGATAGGTTCCAGGAAAATAAAAGTGAAAACTTGTAAATGTATACATATCTGAGCAAGAAAAGAAATAAGTCCAAAAAATTATCGGTTACGGCGGGATATCTGAGCTGAGCAGCTGACTGTGCAACATTGACAATAGGCAATGGGTACTAACTTACCTAAACTACCTGTAGTCAATAGGTATAATAGCAACAGGTAAAATAACACTGAAGTAAAGTTGCCTAGGTAACCAAAATCAGAAAATATTGTAGGTAGATAGTTGAAACTAGATGTTTTTTGTTATAGTGCTTCCCTGCACTTTGAGTACCTATCTCTAAGTTCCCAAAAATTTGGTTCGAGTCCCGCCGAAACCGAAATTTTTGGGAACTTATTTCTTACAAACTAGATGTGCCTGTGGTTTTGCCTGCACAGGTATCTGGAGCGCGGAACCCTATTTTTTATAAAATGTAGCATAAACATACAGCTAGGTACTTAAATAGCGAGTAGCACTCGCTATATGTGATATTTTTTATAAATATACTAGCGGCCCGCCCCGGCTTAGCACGGGTAAATACCTCTATTTAACAAAAAAAAAAAAAATTTAACACACTCTTGGCAGACTTTCCATGCTTAGAACACTCGATCAAGTCTGCTTTTGGCAAAATAAACAATCAAAATCATCCGTTTGGGAGCTATGATGCCGCAACAACCCACAGATAGATACACACAGAGACACAGATCCACCCGTCAGAGTTATAACAAACTATTTAGTGTCCGCGCCGAATAAAAAAAATTACCTATAAAAATATACTTTAGCGCTGGCCATATCTCGAGAAGAACCGACAACCGCTAGAGTAAACGTGTTCTTGAGTGTAGACCGCGTCTCGGTAAACGTAGTGTAGGACGCCCTCCGATAAGGTGGGATGGCGATTTGCGAAAGACTGCTGGCAGATGCTGGATGCGGCAAGCTGAAGACAGGGTGGTATGGCGCTCATTAAGGAAGGCCTATGTCCAGCTGTGGACTAATATAGGCTTATGATGATGACGTTTGATATAATTTTTTTTTGCTTTATTATCTAGGATTCCAATGGTGAAAGAATTTTTCAAATCGGCCCAGTAGTTTCGGAGCCTATTCCCGTCAAACAAACAAACAAATCTTTCCTCATAATAATATTAGTATAGGTATATATTTTTATATCGACCTCTGTGGCGCGGTGGGCGAAGGCCTGCCTGCGACGCAGGAGGTTGCGGGTTCGATTCCCGCCTCTGGACAAATGTGTGTGCGATCTGCAGACATTTGTTCAGGGTGTTCTGGTCGTTTTCTATGTATAATAAAAATATCTATCTACCTATGTATTGTATTATATTATGTATATCAGTTATCTAGTACCTACCCATAACACAAGCTCTGCTTAGCTTGGGGCTAGATAATGCTGTGTGAAGTGTCCAGCATTATTATTTATTAATATAAAAAATTTAAAAGAGATACTTTTTAACCCTATACCTACTAGACCTTTTAACCCGCTTAGTTACCACCTACAATGACACACTTTTTGAGGAAGAGAAGTGAAAAACAATTTTCTGGCCCTAGTTTTCATTTGGAACAAAGTTAGCGATAGCTGAAAAGTGCCGTGAGATGGTTCGAGAAAAGGGTTCCCGATTCCCGATGGCGGCGACCGTCTACTAGACTTGCAGGGCCACTACCGTGCCTGATTTAGCGTAGGTACCTACCTAACTACCTATCCACCTTAATTCTGTAGGTACTGCTTATGGAACCTACATAATTAAACTAACATTATCTAGGTAGGTACACTACAATGACCTTGGCATACGTTGAATCGACTAAATAGGGTTGTCTAGTCAGGCGCCATGCATCTATTGAAGCTCCAATGATGTCATCTTACCGTCAAACGAAATTTAATTTATTGCTGGCCTCCAGTCATAGTTTAGGGTTAGGAAGCTTAGGTTTAGGTACCTAACTACTGATTAATAAATAAATCTTTGTTGTCTTGTGCTGTGCCTATCTAAATCAATTATTATTGTCTACCTACAGGTAGACCTCTTTTCTAAGGTCTAGTCAAACTTTCGACGACCTCTGTGGCGCGGTGGGCGAAGGTCCGCCTGCGACGCAGGAGGTTGCGGGTTCGATTCCCGCCTTGGAACAAATATTTGTACGATCTGCAGGTATTTGTTCCGGGTGTTCTGGTCGTTTCTATGTATAATAAAAAATATCGATGTATGTTATGTATTGTATTATGTATATCAGTTATCTAGTACCCAAAACACAAGCTCTGCTTAGCTTGGGGCTAGATAATGCTGTGTGAATTGTACAGCATTATTTATTTATTCAGCGCCATGCTGAGATTGACTTCGGTTTGAAGATAATACCTTATACAAATTATAAAAAAAACATTTATTTTAAACGTAGGGGAGAGCAAGTAGCTTTCATACAGCAGCCATATCTACAAAACGAAGAAAGTCGAAGCATTCGTATTTATATGCGAAAGTCCCGCCTATATAGGTACTTAGGCCAACCGTGGGATGACGGGGAAATGCGGCCGCCGCGCCGTCTTCGCAGCTTCGTAAGGACAAGCCGTGACAAATGTTTTCGCTCTTTCAGAGTAGTTTTTGGATTGGAATTATGGTTTATTATATTGTTTGAACAATACCCTAGTTTGTCATGTACCTAAACATCCATTTTGGGTTAACGTCAACGAGTATTTTTAATTTTAATTAATTTGATGATAATATGTCGTACATGTCCCAGTTCATAAAAAGGATCAACTACTGATTGAATTTGACCCTCAGATTGGGGCGAGCCTAATCGGGTCAACTTTAATACCTCAAAAAATGCAAGCCTGCCTTTTTTCTGCAAAAAAGAAATCTGCAAAAACGAGTCTGTTTGCCCAGATTCCAATTTTCCGAGATGTACCGATACCTTATAAAATTATATAGGTAGGTATATGATTTAAGAACTGTATATTACTTTTTACTAACTAGCCTTATGTGATCTTATGTTGGATGTCCTATTTAGTAAATTAATTAATTAATTAATCATTATGAGATACCTACTCGGTGTCACGCTCACCTCACACCAACTCTAAGATTCACAACGGAACAGCTTCTATCCCTATAACAAACAAGGAACGCGTTGAAAACTCTTTGCCGGATTAAAGCGCGGACATAATGATCGGCCACACGCTCAGTTTAAAAGTGAGATCACAGACACAGATGTCAATATTTTATGATTTTTTTTTGTATTATACAAACTCAAATAACTCATTCATTAATTTTATTAAATAAAATTCCTCTGGTGATCTCGCCCGCAGTTCCGCTTATCACTTGCACCAGCCGGCAGCCACACAGCCAGGTTCATCACTATGCAGCCAGCATTCTCGAATCATCATCAGCATCACTCAACGACGACAGGCGGGGCTTCGTGTCTATAAATAATGTTTTACGCCAAACATGGGTAGTAAGCCGACGTGGCTTGGGTGCCATATGTGGTCTGGTCTGTATGAGATAGTGGATCTGGGTATGTTTATGATGGTTATGAGAGGTGGGCGGGGTTCGGAATGGTGCCTACCGTTTGGTATTTGCCATGAAGTTATATTATTTGATTAGGTTACCAGGACAGGTCAAATCCCTCCCATAATTAGTTCCTACCTTTAGCTAACAGCAGATTACCTACGTGTAGGTAGGATCTGAAAATTACATTACATTTAAAAAAAAATACATTATGTTACATTTAAGGATACACTACAACAAACTACACGACAAACTTACTATTATAGTGGTTTATTTTTCGCTTCTTCCACTAATGGACAAAAAATTGAAGCGAACAAAATCAATAACATTTTGTTTCTGATAATTACTATTTATAAAGTTCTTATTTATGTATAAAATTTGACTTGTCTAAGTGCTTTTTTGTAAGCCTAAAGAAATAAAGTCATTGACTTTTATTATTTAGATAGGTACCTAATTAGATAAATAAGCCTGCGTTCAGCTGTGGACCATTATAGGCTGTTGAGGAGAAGGTACCTAAGTAGGTAGGTATACATAATGATGCTGCTAGCAGAGAACCTCCCCGTGGTGTAGATATGGCACTTAAGTTCGGGAGGTCTAAAGAACATTCCGTTCTCGTAACTGGATATCAAGCAAGAAAAAAAATCCATGTTCGTAGCTGGTTATCAAAGATCAGCTACGAACGTGGACTAAAGGAATGTACCTTACGTAGTACCTCTACCTACCATAGATAAATTAGTATTAGTTGTTCCATGGCAGTACCTAGGTACCTATGTACTGCAGGGAGAACCGACATAAAACTGCGGCGACTGCGGAAAAAAAACGATGATGATAAAATAAACAATCTAAAACAGTGTAAAACATCAACACCTTCCACAAGGTACCACATCTAGTGGTTGATCGTCTCGTGGTGGCGCGAGATAATTAATTTTCTTGTGGTTTTTAAATTCTTAGGTGTTATCCTAACTAATATTATAAATAAGAAAAAGTGTTTGTTTCTTTGTTTGTCCTTTCTTCACGCCCTAAGCAACCAATCGACTTGATTTTTGGCCATAGAGTTAGTTGAGGTTTTGTCCCGGTAAAACATCAAATTCCCATGGGAAATTTACGAGATTGTGTACTGAACGTGAAATAAAAACCGGCCAAGTGTGAGTCGGACTCGCGCACGAAGGATTCCATACCATTATCTATAAAAACGGCAAAAAAATCATGTCTGTCGTGTGGGAGCTCCCCTTAAATTAAAGTGAATATATAACTAAATATTTTGTGAATATTTTAAGCGCCTGTTGCCGTTATCAATATCGAGCAAAAAAAATACGTTTTTTGTATGGGGGCCCCCTTAATTGATTTGCCGCAATTTGTAAACTAATTTCCATGAAACCGTCTTAAAACAAACTTCGATTCAATTGTATTTTGGGAGCATTTGAGATTTTGAGCCCTATTATTATATTTTTATTTTCCCAAATGCTCCAAAAATACCAATGAGCTCAAGTTCGTTTTTTCGTAAGTAATTAGAAAATGGTTTAAGATTTTATTTATTATGTGCGGGTAATTTTTTTCTCCGGTGGCGCGCCTGCCGTGCTTCCTGCGACGCGATTACTTCACCCGCACTGCTGCTATATATGGACATGTGCGTCATCGGCACTCTATGTGTTAACAGGAGACAGGTGCTTGGTCATGCAAGTCTGTGTTCGCTAAAATACCCATAAAAGGTGAAAATTTAAATCATCTCTAATGATTTTTTACAAGCTTTAATTCGGAGCTGAGACGTGGCCACTCATGGAGGATGGTGCACAAGTTCAAGGTCGCTCAGCGAGCTATGGAAAGAGCCATGCTCGGAGTTTCTCTGAAGGATAGGATTCACAACGAATACATCCGACAGAGAACCAAAGTCATCGACATAGCTCTAAGAATTAGCAAGCTGAAGTGGCGTGGGCGCCGGCCAGATCTCGCGAAGAACCGACAACCGTTGGGGTAAACGTGTTCTTGAGTGGAGACCACGATAAACGTTGTGTAGGACGTCCTCCGGCCAGGTGAGATGACGGCCTGCGAAAGACTGCACGCAGATGCTGGATGCGTCAAGCCGAAGACAGGGCTCTATGGCGCTCATTAGGGAAGGCCTATGTCCAGCAGTGGACTAGCATAGGCTGATGATGATGATGAAGCTTTAATTTAACTTATCCTGTTTATGTAGGTACCTTACATATTAGTTTGTCCATGGTAGTGTAGGTACATGTAGTCTAACTTAAGTTTGTAAATGTGGGACAAGTCTTACAAGTTACATACAACTGATATTATTTATCCTCAACCAATTGAGCCGAGATCTGGCATAGGTACTGATGTAAGTTCGGTGGCACTGCAATGTGTCGGTACCATCGATCTGGTCTGATGATGGAGACAGAAGGTGACAGATAGGATCTCCGCAACGAAACGACGTAGCCTAACCCCCCATCGAGTTTGGTTTCGTTGGATTTGTCTTCCAAAGCACTTTCGTTTATATTAATACTAGCAGCGCCTCGCGGTTTCACCCGCGTAGTTCCCGTTCCGTTTTGCCGTTCTGGCGTGATAAAGGAACAAACATCCATCCATCTATCTAAACTTTCACGTTTATAATAATTAGTGAGATTATGCAAATTAGTTTAATGATTAAAACCTAGTTTATATATATTTTTTAATTTTTATTAATCTACCTTCTAAATATTTTTATAAAGTTTTTTGTTATAGTGCTTACGCACTTAGGTCATCTCTAAGAAATGAAATAAGTTCTAGGTTTCGTGGCTTAGTTTGTTCGAGCACACCCGTACTTAGGGTGTGGCGCGGGTTCGAGTCCCACCGAAATTGAAAATTTTTGGGAACTTATTTAATTTCTTAGTGCGGATAAGCACTTTAACAAAAAACCTTAGAATTGAGCAAAGGCAACCCCTCTCGTCAAACGAACTGAATGTAACTTTGCTCTTTGAGCAGGTTTGGTGGGGTTAAATAAATAATAAATTTACCCCTTAAACGCTGGCCAAAGTACCTAAATAATTGCGAGAAAAATCAATAATATCAGTGTTTTGAACAATACCACTTTTTTATAAAATAAAAAAAATGCTAAAATAAAAAAAGACGACCTGACCTGACAGCTAAATAGCACAGAACATAATCGGAGAAAAATTTGTAGAATAGTCATTACGATACCTATGACATCGCTCTAGTAGATTAAAATAAATACACTTCATACAGGGTGTCCCAATCCCGAACAGTCAATTAGGTGCTTAGTTGAATGTGCTAGCACGCACCTTACCCAGATCAGATCTTGATCAGCCACAGATATTTTTGTGCCTGCATTTGTCTGAGTTATACCCAGCAGTAAGTGATATCAGGCTAAAATGATGATGATAATAAAATAAAACCAGCCAAGTGCGAGTCGGACTCGCGCACGAAGGGTTCCTTACCATTATCTACAAAAACGGCAAAAAAATCACGTTTGTTGTATGTGAGCCCCCTTAAATATTTATTTTATTTAGTTTTTTAGTATTTGTTGTTATAGCGGCAACAGAAATACATCATCTGTGAAAATTTCAACTGTCTAACTATCACGGTTCATGAGATACAGCCTGGTGACAGACGGACAGCGAAGTCTTAGTAATAGGGTCCCATCCCGACTCTCGCTTGGCTAGTTTTATTTATTTTTGCATTGATGTTAAAGTAGGTAAACAAACATTTAAAACACGACACAGGGAATCCTAGTGTGTAGAAAAAGGTTCATATGTTGATTGTCATTTAATTGTTACTTTTTTTCTTTTTTGCATACTTTTAATGATAATTTTTATTTAGTTGTGAATTTAGTTATTTATAAGTTTTAAATAAACGTTTTTATGATTATTATTATTACATTTGATTACTAACATTATATAGAGGTAGCTACTCCTGGTTTGGGAACTTTTACCGCTATAAATAACTAAAATACGTCAGGACCATTTAGAGACAATACATATTTGTTGTACCACAATCGTGGATGTGAGGAGCACCATCACCAGAGTACCTACCGTCGGACGTACTGTAGAGTCAGCGAAACTAGAGTCTTAGACTCTACTCTAGTTCTGCTGACTCTTAGAGTTCTAGGAAAAAGCTTGTAGACGGAAGATAAGGGTCAATACGATTCGGCTTGATTGTTGCATAGGTACCCCAAAATTAGGACACACTGTTCACTAGTGAAGATATATTTCTATACCTACAGTATAAGTTTTATTTTTTATTTTGATTCTAATCAATGGGTATTATGGCTGTTCATTTACATAATCCCTGCGTGGTGTTATCATCTATTGTTCAGTACCTTCGATCAGCGGGTTGATGAGTAGTTAACCCTTTCAGTGCAGGCGGCGCATTTTGCAGCAATGAGTCGAATGTGGGTCGGAAAGGCCACTTTGGCTTCAGGAAAATCAGGCTATGATGATTTAATGGATTTGATTCTGTCTAAGGTTGCCAGATAGTTATATCTGAAATCGCCACCAAGATAAACCAATTAACGAAACAAAAATTCCTTCCGCGAAACCAGACAACTAATAGAATACACACCGGTACCATACCTACACATTACTTAATTATATACCTACCTACTTTTTCAATAATTTGACAAGAAACTACACCACTTATAGAAAATAAGGATTATCTTATATTTTTTTCATTCAATTATTACAATTGTGTAGATCTAAAACTCAATTCATGATCTTTAGGTAGGTACCGCGATAAATGATTTCAATTAATTCAACGGTAAATAATAATTAATAATTCTACGTCATTGTCCTTGATCAGGATATGGGGCTTCCTCTTACGTTTTCGCGAATCCTAGAGACTCAGTTATGAAATAAGTCGGTACATGCACGTATAATACCTATAGGCACGCACAATAAATCCATATTAAGCAAGGAAAACCATGATTTATAGCGCAGAGGCACCATCGTCACTGAAGTTTTACGTCATTAATATGACGAAATAATATTACATTACTAAACTAAAATACCCACCTAACCCAGAAGCACTTTATCGGGGACATTTAGTTTGTGACCTACCATTATGTTTTATTTCAAATAGACATTTTTCATTTTAGTTAAAGCTAATTACTCAATTCCGACCCAACTTGTTGACATCACTAAATAATTAATTCCCTGAGTCAATTTAAAACTTTACTTTCGAAAAAAAATCTTTTAACAGACTTGAACGCTCATTTTTCATTAGTATTTAGAATTATTATTTATATTGTTATTGTGACACCGACGGTTTGTTTTATCCATGAGTCCCTTTTTAGCTGGGCCCCTCACCATAAAATACAAAAATAGTAATTAACAAATGACCGAAACTGAAAGTGGCAGCGGTCGCTGAAACCACACCGCACCTACGAAGGGTTACAACTCTCGAGGATGACGCGTTAGGCCATTGAAAACGCTGCGGCCAAGATGCTCATGTGTAGTATATAAACTGCCTGCATGCCAGAAGGAAGCATCAACTGTCCCAGTTTGATTATTCCATTATATCATCTAATAAAATACAGTGCAACATGAGTCCTCTCACCTTTTTTACGATCTTTGCGATCAATGGTAAGTAAATAAAATATTTTAAACCTTTCAATAAAACTAAGATATAAATAAGTATAAAAAAAAGAAAAACTGAAATCTTGAAATATATTTAACTCTTGGCTAAACATTTAAAAAGTGATTAAAAGTTGAGTATCAATCAAATTTAAAAAAAAAACCTCTACAAATAAAACGCGGGAAATCTTTGCCTTAGCTAGATCATACTTGAACGATTTTTTGTCGATAATTGAGCTGATTCAGTAAAAGGAAATAGTGCATTAAAGTTAACAGCTATGAAGATTACACCCTTCAAAGTTTAACTATTAAGATGAAGTTAGATGCCCTAATTAACTTCGCTGATTATTATCTAATTATCATCTATCAGTTTTGGATAAAGACTTGCTTTTAAATGTTTTAAAGATCATTAGCTTATAATCCGAGACAAATAATTGGTTTTAAATAATGTTTAATAATTATAAACAAATAGCTCGCCTTCATTATGGTTGAAAATGCGAAAAACGCAGCATCTTCCTTTCGCGGCGGTGCTTGGATCGCACAAACATCCGACAATACACAAACATTGCATACGCTCCGGTTCAATAAATAACAAATTCATGGGGAATTTCAGTAACTTTTCGTATACTTTTCGCTGTATTGAAATATTTTAATAGTAATTTCATCAAATTTAGTTTTTGCTTCTGAACTCTCTTTCTCTTGAACTCACGCACTCCGTATATATCAATTTGCAGAAAATTGCAAGACTGACCTTAAATAACTTTATCCTAAGGCCGCATGTATTTAAAGTTTCAATTTCATTTAATGCACATATCGTAAGATCACTATACTTATTGGTAGGTAATTTATAATTTACACAGGAATTCGGCTTTATGTCACGAACTGATCTAGCTAATCTGATCAGTTTTTGCAGATATCAAGTGATATTTTGTAGTTTTTGTTCATTTGAAATCTTGACCAACTTGTATGAAGTAGGTAGCTTGGATAACGTCTAAGTAAATACGAGCTATTTTGCATATGATACTCAAACAAATTTTAGTAAATATCATAGCTACCCAGACTATAATAAAATTAATATGAACGACCCGAAGTTCAAATAGCGTGAAATGACAGAAAATTATAGCCAAAAATAATTATTATCAAACGTATAGCATTCACATTTTTTAAACGATGCCTATTACTTAAATGTACCTATACTCCTCGACCCAATTCTACAGTTTGAAGGGTTTCTCATTTACATCACAGGCAATATTCAAAGCGTATTGCATAGAGTAGGGTAAGTTCCTAAAAATACTTAAGTTTAATTCAAAAATTCCTAATCTTTGTACCGCGAAATAATATATGGACAGAACACTCAATATTTCAAACAACATGCACATGGAATGTACCTTACCTACCTACTAAAAGACAAAGTTTTTATAATTTTACGACTCCGCTAAATTACTACGAGTACATACGATCTATTACCGAATAAATCGAATCCCGAACATATACATCACTTTTGGTATCTGGTTAATTTGACATTCATCTCGTGAAAAAGCCTGCTAAATTTATTATACCGACATTGAAAGAATACTAATGCGGCGAAGATTTGATAAGTAGCTATCTGTATCTACATAATAATTAACTTTTTTTATGGATATGTACAGTGTCTGAGCTCAACGAGCATATATGACGAAGATGACCCATTCAAACGCATGTAAAGCAAATTTATTAGACTATCAAATTGATCTATTGATTATATTATAATGATTTATAAAGATCAACTCGGCTCAGCAAAGAATTTGTCATACGCTGTCGGATAACAAACAAGCGAAATTGTTAACTGTTTTCAAAATATCCCGAAGGTTACTGAAAATATTTTGATCTTGCGTCCTTTAATACATCAACAAAGTAGATACCTTTATAATGTAACCTTCATTTTATAAAAGCTACACAGTATTATGTATATTTGGCAGGTCCTGCTAAGTCTTCTTCTAGGGAATATAAGCGACATTGCAATACTAGTTTTAAAATTGCAAACATGGTTCAATTTCTTCCGCAGTTGCTCTAGTCGTCGGTTGGGGATACAGAGCGTCTGACCAGCGCCGCTGGGCAGTGCTCCACCCAGCATGCGGCGGAAGACAGCAGTCTCCTATCGCTATTGCTGCTAGACAAGCCATTCCTATCTCCATTCCGGCTATGGAACTCATCGGCTACCAGAATCCTCTACCTGGGCCTCTGACTATCACCAACAACGGTCATTCTGTGGCTCTAACCATCCCGAAGTACAGTTCTGAAGAAGAAAAGAAAGGCTTCCGTCTCCCTTACATCTTTGGCGGTCCCCTTGACAACGAATACGAGATCGAAGGCCTCCACTTCCACTGGGGAGACAAGAACAACCGCGGTTCTGAGCACACCCTCAACGATATGCGTCTGCCCCTCGAAATGCACATCATCCATAGGAACAAGAAATACAGGAACTTGGCTGAGGCACTCCAGCATCCCGATGGTCTTTGCGTCTTGGCTTTCTTCTACCAGGTAAACATCATCTCAAGTGTTTGCTTACGGTCGTATTGCTTCTTCTTCCTTTAAGATCGTGAAGTCTTCGCTTCCTTCCATGTTATAAAACCCGATATTTTTTACAGGTGGTTGAATTCGACGCCAAGCTCCTTACCCCCATTGTCAAGAACTTGTCAGCTGTAGAGAACTTCAACACGAGCATGCAGCTTCCCCACACCTTCTCCCTTTCATCCATCCTGTCTGGTCTGGACTCTGAGCGTTTCTACACCTACAAGGGATCCCTGACCACCCCCCCATGTGCTGAGGCCGTCACATGGGTCGTTTTCTCTGACTACCTTCCCATCTCTGTTTTCCAGGTAAATATTTTGACTTTATTACCAAATTCTTTATTGAACTGGGCAGCTTTGATAGTGGGTATAAGTGACTCCCAAGCGTTACAAAGACCTTTACCCTGCAGGCCAGCAGAGGATGAGATCAGGCTGTTTAATATGATGATGGTAACTGGCTCTGTATTAACGGATGAAAGTTTGGGGTCATGACATGACTCATGTTAGTTAATTCGCAATTATTATCCCAAGATGCGTTAAGGTATGTTTTGGTGATGCTCAAAACAATTGATGTTTTAATATTGAGATCATAGTTCACATTCATTGTTCATTGTAACTGAACAATAATGAGAAATGTTTACAACACGATGATCAAATTTCCGAAATAAATAACGAAAGATATTCGTTAAAAGCCAAACAAAGAACTAAACATTTCTTTCTTTATGAAAATAATAAAAAATAATGCTAAGAAAGCCTAGCAGTAGTTCATTGCTCGAACAAGTTACAAGCTGTAAATAAAGGTCGAGAAACATACACAACATAAACCTTGTTATTGACGAGTCAATAATATAACTTAGCCATTAACATAAAATATCTAAGGCAACTCACCGTTTTTCCAGATGGACAACTTCCGTGGTCTCCTTTCCAACCTGAACCTTCCTCTCGTGGACAACTTCAGACAGCTTCAGCCTCTTTTCGGCCGCCGCGTCTTCGTTCGCATTACCTCCAAGAACCCCAAGTTCAAGAAGACCAAGCTCCACTACTCCAAATGGGACTGGGTTGGTCACAAGAAGGCCGAGAACGACGTTGTTGAATTCGACGAGTAACTTACTATTATAGTAAACTTTAGATAAGACCGTTACCTCTTCAGTAAGGGTTTTACTAACTACGGGTATTAAAACTATAACACTAAACTAACTAGAAACACTATTTAAAATTTGCAATGTACCTATGTGTGTATTATAATGTGATAGTTAATAGAATTTTTTAGGTATAATAAACAAATTTTAACAAATTTCGTGGTTTAATTTAATGAACTCGCTAGCCAACTTATTATTTGATATTTAGTCCCTACTCTGAAAAACATTAGGTAAGTATCAATGATTTTTTTCACATTTTTTATAGTTTCCTTTTTCCTATCAATATTATTTCGTGGTTTACCTACTTATCTGTCTAACCAAATTATAATTTGATAATTTAGAATTAAAAAGAACAATCATTTATTATTTTTATATTTTTGTAGTGTTAAGGTAAGTACTTACTTACGATTATTTTACTTTTTCATTTTAATATTATTATTCACATTACAACTCGAGGTCATAACTACTTTATTTGTTAATAACTTCAGCTGTTAGGTATCATAATAGTAAATTAATAATGAATTGATTAATTGAATAAATACTTTTTTATAATACTTAGGAACATAAAGCAATAAAATACACATTATACATATGCTTAAAAGCAATTAGGTATATAAATGTTATGGCTTAATTGTTGTAGTTTTCCGACCCAAACATCGACTGAAAAATAAAAAGTTATTTTGATTAGAGTTAAAATAATAAATAATTAACTACACAATAATTTTTGTATTTAACATAAAATCGAGTAAAAGAAATGTCATAGGTACCTTGATAGGTTCACAGCAGACACACAAATAGGTACACACAAAAAATACACAAAATAAGGTTAGTAAAGATTTGTTAATAATGATTAATAAATAAAACGAACTTCTCACACGCATAAGGGTCGTCTCACACATATCAACTTGAAAACGCATCGTCTCGCTTCACTTTTGCACCCATGGACCACCTGAACCGCCCCGCGCACCGTTGGTTGTTTTTGCATTGGTTAGGGGATTAGTCAACCCCCAACGCATAAGCGTTCAGCACATCAACCTTCACATCTTGTCATTCCGGATGATAATAAGTGAACGAACGGTATGCTTTCTGAAGAAAATCGAAGTAATCGGGGAAAAAGCAGAAAAAACATTTTTTGTTTAGAAATACTTAAAGGTACTATTACAGATTACAAGTTTCTTTATATTCACACTGTTTTTTTAGGTTTTGCTTTTAAAAATGGATGAGGCAAGTTAATTGAAATAGGTGACCATTAAAAAAAGCGTCAAGGGCAAGTCGGGCTCGCGAAACGAGGGCTCCGTATAACTATGTACATAATAATTATAATACACGATATTATAATAATATTCTTGTCAAATATCATGATTCTAGGCCAACGGGAAGTATAGGTATCTATAAGTATAGGTTTATGTGAAAACGATTCCTTTGCAAATTTCAATAAAACAGCTGTAACTTTCGATTGCGTAGACTTAGAGGTTCTTTTTTTTTCTTTTGATGTAAGAAACCTAAAAAGAGCCCAACATAGAACCTCCTTCTATTTCGCAATCGGTTAGTAAAAGAAGTAAGCGCTGAGAGTTTAAAACGCACCGTTTGCGTGGCGATAAGTTATAATTTTATTGTGTGTTTGTCGACCTCCACTGGACGACATCCTGTGGATGATCGATCATTGACCGTACAGGACGGTTATCCATATGTACAGGGTGTAGGGTGGGAAAATTCGGATTTTAAATTTGAATTTTTCGAAAACCGTTGCCCGGATAAACTGGAAAGAGATATCATTCGACGCGGCCGGAATGCGGATTTTACGACCACAGTTTCACAGTGGTCTAGTGCGCATGGTGCCTTCATAGAAGCGTTTGTTCCACCAACAACAACGAAACAAATTTCAATAAAATGGGATTGTTTATAAACATTGCCTACCTACCAGTATTGGAGACTAAAGAGATAAAACTCGCCATATAAAGCTTGCTATATATACAGACTAGACCAAACAGTGACGACATAAAATAAAAATGCCTAACCCCCGGGGGTTCCCGAGAATACCCCATGTATGTTCCCCGATTTTTCGTAGTTTTAGAGTTATGATTTTTTTACGTTTCGGGCGGAACGTAACTGTTTTAATTATAATTTTTTTTTTTTGCTTTGCGTCTCCTAAAATGATCTCGAAAAGCTCCGTGTATGTTTATGCCGCGATGGAAAACAATTAGGTATACGAAACCACTTGGAAAAAAAAACGCACTATAAAATACTTACGAATTTTCTACATGTAATATGAATATTTATTTTTTTATTTTTCAAATCCGAATTTTCTCACCCTGTACTTTATAAATATAAATACCTACTATAAATCCGCTTGTCTGTTTTCTTTTCACGTCTAAACGGCTGAATGAATCTTAATAAAATTTTGCAGGGAAGTAAATAGTATACGCTTGCGAAGCCACGGCCAGAAGCTAGTATCTAAGGAAATAAATCGTTTGAATTTTGCTTATGCCGCCGCCGTAACCATATGATTGGTGATTAATATGCGCCTTATTTCGAAGGTTCTAATAATAAACAACTCGAATTTAAAGTGAAAATGTGTGCGACAACTTTAAAATGACGAAATCCGTTCAGAAACCTGAAATTAAGACAGTCAAATGCACAAATGGTTATTTAAAACAAAAGGTTCAATCGGATTCATGCTAGTTCCGTAAAAAAACTTCGAAAACTCTTTGCATTTTACACTATAATGCAAGATGAATATATAGTCTGCTTTGCGTATATAATTTATTTTGTCAACAGATGTAACAGTTATAATAATTCTGTATGTGGAATGTAAGTTAGCAAAATAGATCATATATTATTTCTTGAATTCAAAATCATTAGATTTATATTTTTTTAAACTAAGAACTACTATTTCTAAAGCTTTCAATGTGTCTCATGTTAAAATCAATGTGAGGTCGTTCAAGAAATAATATCATGATATAAACTCAACTTAAAATTGCACACAAAAAACTTAAGGTAAGTATGTAAGTTAGCATTGGCATATTTACAAGTGCCATGGACTATTCAACAGTAATGCCATGCAATAAAGTATATTTTAGTGTACCAAGTCATCCGGGTTGAACATGCCCTGAAAAGAAAGAAAATTGTATCAGACATGCTATAAATAAATATATATGGGTACTAGATAACTGATATACATTATTACAATACAATACATAGATAGACATTTTTAATTATACAAGGAAAATGACCAGAACACCCTGAACAAATATCTGCAGATCGTACAAATATTTGTCCCGAGATAGGAATCGAACCTGCAACCTCCTACGTCGCAGGCGGACCTTCGCCCACCACGCCACAGAAGTCGTCAGCAATAGATGAAGAATTTATGAACATTACTCAAGTCATCTAAATAACTAAAAATTCAAATAGTTTGAACTTAGAAAACATTGGCCTAGCCAAATCGAAGGCTGGTTAAGTGATTGCAGGGGAGATGATGATAATACACAGAGAAGGAAACTGTTGCCCTTCCTTTGGTAGGACTGTTAGGCCTGTATTATGAAAGCTTTCTCAGTCAAAGATCTATGCCTAAGTGACGTGTATGCCATAGAAAACCATTTCTCAAGCATAGATCATTGACGAAGCATGCTTTTATAAAACGGGCCTTAGGTGGACTAACACTCTTACAACAATGGACCTGACCCCACAGCAGTATTATATAAACGGTACTATAATTCTTTAACTAATCCTCCGATACCTAGGCCTTAGCTAGAAAAGTCATTTAAAGTCTTAATTGCTGGATTATAGCCCTTTTTACTTATTATCTGCCCTGTGCAAGCTTATTTATTTATTATTTGTTATCTTTATATTTTATCTAAGGGTTACAATACAAACCTTAGCACGACGTAAGATAGAGTCCTTGCTAGCATCATACGGATGATCTTTGGATGGGATCTCGAGCACCGCTGGGACGGGGGCACTATGGCTGTCGATCACATGTCGGATCAGCTCAGCTACGTTCTGATTGATCAGGATGATGTCTATGTCGTCGCGCTTGATGAATCTCTTGAAACATTCTTCAATTTCACTGACAGCAGTATCTAAAAAGGGTTACCGTCAATAAAATAATTGATTTACAGTTCTAAGTATGGATGAGTGTTCTTCATTTAGAGATGTAATATTGAATCTTATGTGCTTCTATGCGTATAAATCAAGCAACCAGTAAGAGTATCTAACGTAGCCAAGAGTTACGTTCGATGGTTTGATGCAGTTCAAAGGAAATAAGTGCACGTACTTTTGTCAACAACCATGAAGTTGGGGTGACGGTTCTTGTTGATTTCGCCAATCCCACCGAGTAGGAATCCGACGCAAGTGTCCTGAAACCAAGAAATAGTTCTTTAGGGCCGAAAAGTGAAGTAAAGTGCCAAAATACGAGATAAAGTTGAGCACACAAAGTCGATCCCAATTTTCACGGGATACTTTCTACGTATTTTACCTCGTCCCCGATAACGCTGATGAGTTTTCCCTTCACAGCTGCGTGTAATGCCATTTTTGCTGCGTTTTAGGCCTGTTTTAGGATGTTTTTTTCGGAATTATTTAGCCGTCCCAAGGGCTCGTCACCTGATCGATTTTGTTATTATAATGTTGGTAGTTTTGTCAAAACACAAGAAAACCATAGACAATTCATATTTTTTTTTGCATTTTGCACACTCACGCCCATTCCCACAGTCCAAGACAGAAGCTAAATGTGCATGTGCCACGCCTGGAGGCGAAGGGGTATATATCCCCCATGCTCTCGCCACGAACTTTAGTCCGCTCCCGACCGCTTTCCGCGTGTGACGTCAGGTCATAAAAACAAAATGCGTTATTGCTCAATAATGAGGGGTTTTCGTTTCGCATTAAAAAAAAAAGCTAGTTCTAAATATTTCGATAGATGGCAGTGTGTCAACTGGTGATTAGGGTATGTCTATGTCAAATGAAGGGAAAGCAAACAAACATTTGAAAAATCAAGTTTGTTTGCCAGTTTTTTCATTGTTTAGACATAAACAATGGCAAAACTGGCACGATATAGTTGGGACAGAGAAACATTCATTCTATCTGATTTCTTCTCAGGCTACAAGCATATTTTTATCTCTCTCTGGTGTGAATGAGATGGGTATATGCACTACCTCTAGTGCCTTGTTCCTTTAAGCGCGATCGACCGATTATCATTTTGACGTTTTTGTTCATGTGACATTAACATACCATAGTGCCTGGTTCCTCTAAGTAGGAACCAGTTGAAGCCCTGCCATCTATCGAGATACATGGAACTAATTTTTTTCTTTTAAAAATGCAAAACGAAAACCTCTCATTACTTGTAAAAACACCACTAAAAACGGTGGAGCTGTAGATCGAGGAATTTCCTTTCATTGGTACCTAAGTACTTTTTGTTCCAAAATTTCTGTTATTATTTTAATAATCAATGTATTTGTTGCTCTGTATTATTTTGATCAAAACATAAACGGGCGATTGTGTGTCCATTGCTACTTTTCGATCGCGCCTTTAATTTGACGCGCCAGACTTGGAGTGCATTGAAAACCAGCAATGTAAAAATAAGCAAACAATTCTGTCGAGTTCAAAGTCCAGCCACGTTCAAGGTCATTCTTCATCTTCTGCCAAAAGTAAGAAATAGTGATGTACATTTTCAAAGTAATTTTTTTCTTTTTGAAAGCATAGTAATTATGTTTTAAATTATTATTACACACATTTATTATAATAGCATAGCACATTAACATTTATATAAAATAGCTACATTATGTAGGTAAGTAGTTAGACTACGACCTACTTAATAAACTTTGTAACTTCAACAACTCGGCTGTATTACTTATCTACCTAGGTCCAACCAAAATCTCGTGTTTTCTGTTGTGTCTGATTGAAGATTCGATAGCTTTGAATCGTTTTCGCGTGGCGTAGGGTATACATCATTAAATTACACCCGTGACGTCATAATACCTACCTACTCAAAATGTTACACGCCCGGTTCCAATACAAATCGGCGAGCTCTTAGGTTCTATCTTGTTCTGTGCCCATTCCACTAATCCAATATTTTTGTCCAATGCACATTTGATCAAATAACTTGGATGATGCCTATGGTTTATTTCAATTCAAAACTAATTTTCAGCCCGATCTGGTGATAAATTATGGCGTCTTTTGTCCATCCAAACTTTCGCATCTTTAATTTTAAATGTTTTTACGTATCTATGTTAGTCTATAAGGTATTTATTGTATGGGCCCTAATTAAGTTTCTTTCTTTGTGGTCTGAAATAAAAAGTATTATTATTATTATTAAGTATTATACTTTATCTAGGTTATCGAAATTTTCGGCAGTAGGTACTTACCTAATTTAGTACTATATTTACAAATCTGTGCTAACAAGTTAGAAGAATAGTATATTCTAAGGTTATATTCGCGAGAACTCATAATAAAACACTGTTTTTACCGGATTGATCGCGTATATTTTATATTTTGTTTATAACCTGACGTTTCGGAGGCTTTTCAGCTTCCATGGTCACAGGCAGACGTTAGAAGAAATACTGTTTTTTTAGAAGAAGAAGAAATATTCAAGGAAAAACAAGTTTGTTTAGGGAGCGAGTATATTTTTTAGATAAAATTTATCTAGGCAATAGAAGATAACTACTATAACTGGACGATAACAATCCAACGCTTTGGAAAGATCTACTACTACTAGGGTAAGGTATTTAAACTCCTTGATAGTTTTTTTGATGAGGTCCACCTTATTTACCTTACTGTACATGATACATTTTCGTCGGACGAGTAGGGAAAGAGACGAAATAAAGCATGAGACCAGATAAGGTGACTGACTAAATGCAGAAAGGGACGTCATAGGATTGTGACGTGATAGAGAGGGAGACGAAATAGCGAAAGTGACGACTGATCAACGCAACCAACAAGGCAATACCTACTCAAATCATTGATCTAAAGTCTAAGGGGATCTCTTTTTTCATTGACTCAAATCTACGGGGCGGCGGCGGCGGCGCGGCGGCGACGGCGACGGCGGCGGCGCGGCGGCGACGGCGACGGCGGCGGCGGGCGGTGCGGCGTGCAACGACTCTTTTGACATGGACACTGGCAGAGTTGAGTTGTGGCAGCAAAGCACAGCGAGCCAAAAATAAGAAGTTGAAGTTAAAGCAAAAAAGCAAACCAAGAAGGAAAGCAAACAGTGTGACCAGATTCAGTATTTTAATACTTTTTCAGTATATTTCATCGATTTTTCCGAACATCAGTATATTTTCAGGTATATTGCTGGTAGTCAGTATTTTTGGGTATATTTTGGTTGAAGTTATGGCAACACCGTAGTGAGTGATCGTCTTTGCGACAATGTTTACGGAATTCCCCGGAACGCGAACATTAGGGACTTTCCCGGATTAAGTTTATACTAGGGATGTTACGGAGGTGGCTTAACGGAACCGAAGTCGGAGTCGGAATTTTAGAATTTGGTTTGTCGGAGTCGGAGTCGGAATCGGAACCGAAACCGGAACTGGAGTCGGAAGCGGAGTTACGACTCCGCTTCCGACTTCGGTTACGGAACACCCGAACGAAGGTGTTGGTAGAGAGTGATGAAGTGTTAAGGGCAGGCCTCGTGGAATAGAGGTTTCTTATTTTATCAATTCTTCGTATTCAGTACCTAGCATGCACAGAGTTTAAATAACATTTTTAACGAAGTAGTCGTACCTTCCTTTCGTGAAAATATCTATTTACAAACTTTATACTTTGCTGTTGTATCTGCACAAACTTCAATAAAGTACCAAATGTACCTAGAAAATCAGTATTTTTATTGGTATATATGTCACAAGTAAGTCGGTATATTTCAGTATTTTTTGAGGTGCCTCGGTATTTTCGTAAAATTAAATCTGGTCACACCAGGGTTGCCAACCGTACGAGGTTCCTCGTACAAATACGAGATTTTTGGTCTTCCGTACGAGGTACGAGGGCACTGTCAACCTCGTACAATTATGTACGAGATTTTGACATAACATAACACTTGTCGCATTGGCGCGATGATTGTCTATATAGTTCGCTCGCTATCCCATGAACCAAGAAATCCCCGAGAAATAAAACATTTCGTTCTTCGCATTATTTGTCTGTCGCCTTGATCACACATGTCATAGCGCCAACCAGAGAGGTGTAACTTCACAAAATAAATAAAAATCTCGTGCAAAAATAAAAAGAAAAACGATGCGAATGAGGATGTTCCTGATATAATATTTGGAAATGAAAACTGAGACTAGAAGTACATAGTTACCTATGCAAAGTTTTCAACCTACAAACAAATCTCGTTCATTAGTTATTTACGATAGTAATATTAAGGATTATTTTAATACAAAGTGATGTTTTATTTAGTAGAAACTTGCAATAGTTTATTTCGTTGTGTAAAACGTCCTAAATTCAACAGTTTGATATGCATTAATTTTGGTTTAGTCACCTTTTAGAGGCAAGTAGGTACGAGGTTCGAAAGCCAAAATACGAGATTTTTAGCTGCTTAGTACGAGGAAAAAAATTCTATGGTTGGCAACCCTGGGTCACACTGAAAGCAAAGCAAGCAAAATAAAAATAGCAAGCAACGCGCGCGCAGTGTAGTTTAATATTTAAGGTTTTTGTCATACCATAATTTAACGTAGTTTACCGTTATTTTAGCTTAGGATAATATATTAACACTAAGACAAAGTCAGTCGAATAAAATGTTGAACATTCAACACTACGGCAGTAGTTCAGAGGACGATAGCGACGATTCTGAAACCATCCGACAACACAGCAACGACAAATTGTTGACGCATCTCAAACCTGTTGACCCTAGCCTTTCGTTAGCAAAGAGTATGCAAATAGTTGCTGCCCCAGTTGTTATGCCCACAGTAAGTACCTTCTTGAAACCTGAACATAGCTTAAATTCGTTACCAAAGTGGATGTAAACAAATCGCACATTGGGCTTGTTTCACAGTGTGATGGTCAATCCACAGTTTCAGTTAGCTACCTAACATAATCATTATCAAATATGGGATTGCAGAATGAAGATGACTCCAGAGTCCTCATATCAAAAAATCAGGAAATACTCCACAATCCAAAGTACGAAGAGCTATTCGCCCCTACCCTGGGCCCAGAGAACCCGTTCAAAACAGAGCAGATGAAAGCAGAGAGAAACATACTGTCTGGCTATGTAGAGAAGGCGCATATTAGTGAATTCCAATTTGAGAATCAGAGGAGAACCTTTACAAGTTATGGTTATGCCTTGGACCCCTCGAATGATGAGGCTAAACCAACTGACACAGTTGTTGGTAAGACAAAACATTTTATCCTAAAATTTATTTATATTTTGCTATCCCTATTTGTTCTTACTTTATTTGTATTTGAATCAAACCATACCTACTCCTTTTTACATTAAAACTTATCAAATTAAAACACTTGTTGATGACACTTAAACCTTCTTTACAAACATGACCTACCATCTTTCATCATTGTTTTTATTGTGGAGTTATATTATAACTGTCTATCTATTTATCAAAACCCTCTGAATCCTACAATAATTTAGTATTGATATTTTACAGTGTCAGCCATGATCCCACCACCAGTTGAAGCTGATGGTAAAACAGTGTTTGAGACGATAAAAAAAAGGCCTCTGGATAAGAAGAAGAGACATAAAAATGATGCTCCGGAAGATGTCACAGGTTTCCTTGGCCCTTGGGGTGGTTATGAAGGTGAACAGAGGTAAATCAACTTTAAAATAATATTCAATCAATATTAGAGTTTGTAAAATAGTTAATCATACCCTACATCTTATTAAGCTAAGCGCTCACCTACCGGTATGGCAGGCAGGCATTGCCTGCAGCATCAAATTTGCTCATGAAATGCTGCGGGTCGCTGCCGATAGGTGCGCAATGCTGCATACTATTGAATATAATGATTTCGAAAATTCGGAGGCTGCAGGGAATGCTGCATCTACCGCTCGGCCAGGTGCGCGTTCAGCTTTAGGGAGGCATGTCCAGCAATGGATGTATATGCACTGAGGAGTTGGTATTATTTAGAATTGTTGTTCTTTCTCATTCTAACTCTTATCAACAGAAGCGAACAAATTATACTTCTCTTGCATAGAGTTGAGAGAGGTTTTTAAGGAAGAGGGTTTATGACTACTCCATTCTAATTTGATTTTATGTAAAGTACATAAAATAAACATAATGAACAGTAAATACTTTATACTATCGGATAATATAAATCTTTTTCCATAAAGTTAAAAGGCCAAATGTAATTTGGAAATCAATTCTAAATCAAGCAAATTTGTAAATAATTGTATAATTTTGTATGAACTTATTTAATCAAAACAAAATTTCATAAATTTTCAGAGTGATGAAACCAGAAGGTGACGTTGCAAAAGAACTAGAAGAAATCTTAGCGAAGAGACAGAAGAAAGGCAAAGTGGATGATGACAAACCACTGGAAGAGAAATCTGTCTTCCACAGTAAGTACTCATTTGGATGGTATGGTAGCTAAAGGTTCGCATCCATCCAAATATCAAGGGTTAAAAAAATGTTTGAATGTATTTCAGTAGTGTGCGGCGTAGTCCGGTCCAGATCTGCGCCAGCCTTTACTTCCTACGATGAAATAATCCACCCAGAAATTGTGACTAAGACAACGTCCTGTTTTCAGTTGACAAAGAGACTGACTACCAAGGTCGGTCGTGGATGGAGGCGCCGCGCAGTGAGACACAGCTCCGCAGTGATACGCCGCCGGACCGGTGCTTCCTACCTAAGGTAATTTAAACAATAGAATAACGTTTAACTGTGTACACAGTGGGTCAGATGCCAGATCTAAAATTATTTGACAGTACTCAAATGCTGCCATTCTTTTTTTGTGCACTGTAGGCTAGTACCTACCTAAATGCATGTGACGAATTTACTTTCAATGTATGTAGTATACAAAAATGTGACAAAACTTTGTGGCAAATGTACAACAACCCACCTAAACATTATTCTATTTACACGCCACCGTCTTTACTTTTTCGATCACTTCTTGTCCATCCTAAGGTTGCCTGGAAGAGATCGCTCTTAGCGATAAGACCGATCAGCCAATAGCAAACACACTCGTTTCGTGTGCATAGGCAGAGCGTTATGATTGGCTAGGATTTTTTCGCGCGTTCATAGTTTTACATAAACAAACAAAGTATTCTGTGCTGTTTCTCGAACGCGGGCGGCGCGGCGATCTATGCAATTCTGGAATGAGCGGTGTTTTACCTTATTCCATCGTCATAATGTCGTCGTCGGTAACAGTAATGTTTAAGTTTAATGTGCTTATTCCAGGCACACATCCACACATGGCGCGGGCACACGAAAGGCGTCGCGGCTGCGCGTTGGTTCCCCAAGACGGCGCATCTGTTGCTATCGGCTGGAATGGACTGCAGGGTTAAGGTAACAGACAGGGCATTA
Organism: Eupithecia exiguata; assembly: GCA_947086465.1. Classification (NCBI taxonomy): domain Eukaryota; kingdom Metazoa; phylum Arthropoda; class Insecta; order Lepidoptera; family Geometridae; genus Eupithecia; species Eupithecia exiguata. The sequence goes on from OX352233.1 coordinate 12,228,140, forward strand.
TAGAAATTCACTTTGCTTGCTGCGTGCATAAAATATAAAAACAATAATAATGCTGGACAATTCACACCGCATCATCTAGCCCCAAGCTAAGCAGAGCTTGTGTTATGTATGAGTACTAGATGACTGATATACTTAATACATTATATTACATAGATATTTTTTATTATACATAGAAAACACCCAATACACCCTGAACAAATATATGCAGATCACACAAACATTTGTTCCGAGCCGGGAATCTAACCTGCAACCTCCTACGTCGCAGGCAGGTCTTCGCCCGCTGCGCTACCGAGGTCGTCGTAAATAAGCTCATAGACCAGTTATAAAACTTTAAAGTAATTATTGAATAAGAAATAAAGTTTAAATTGATAGAAAAACAATTGGCACATGTTTCAAACGAGTGGCCCGCTAGCTGTCTGTCATCTGATGCCTTCAATATAAAATGCATTTAAATGTTACGAGTTAAAGTCCATATTTGAATGCACATTTATGCTTTGCGGTAGCAGTGCGCAGGATCTGTGACAACCTTTAGAATCCGATATGAGCGAGACAGCGTAAAGATGACGTCATTTTCGATCACTTTCTTAAATTTTCAAGTCAGGTTATACTCGGTGTCAGACGAAAGCTTCAAAAAGTTACATCTTTAATACTTTTTTTCTAACTTCGCCGTTTTCGCTTCTATAAATGTTGTGAAACCCTGGCTCCCTGAGTACCATAGGCTGTTTCATCTAGGTACTACGTGAGCAAGCTCGCTGGTTGAAACTAGTGTTGCTATCTCTGTTATCTCTGTTATTCAGATCTGGGAGGTATACGGTGAGCGTCGCTGCATACGTACCTACTTCGGGCACCGGCAGGCAGTCCGGGATGTCAACTTTAACAATACCGGGAAACAGTTTGTATCTGCAGGTCAGTAATAAAAATATCAACATCATTTTAGCCCACATAAATCCGTCGATGATAATAGGGTGCTAACCTCATAACCCTCCCCTGTTGGTAGTCTGGTAAAAATAGGCCTCCCTCATACGACACCGTCATAAACAGCGGTCCTGACCCGCCTCTATCCATCGACTAAAATAGGCTAGTTTTCATTTACATTATCAGAAGATATTGGACACGTAAATTTTCTTTTGGTAATTAAGCTAAAAATTATGACGATATAGTTTACATCACGCCATGCGACACTTTTTAGCACGGCGAGACGTCACGAGCCCCCAAATTTTGACTTGCTCGCATGTCCGTCATTTTTTGTTTGATTGATAAAAGTCAAAAGAAAAAATACCTGTCCAATGTCTTCTGATAATCTAACTGATGGAATTTAGATTTTTTTAGGAAACTACCTTATTTCGTCAGTCCATCGAGTGGGAAGTTTTCCAACATTCCGTTTCGCTTATTTTTGGTACGAATTAAATTGACGCGGGTTTCAATTTGTTTTTCAATATTTTCTGCTTTTTATGAGGAACACACCGAGCGGAAAAGTCTTTTAGAAAAGAATTTGCCGCAAATCGTAAACCATTAAAACTAACTCCAGCTTAGTGGGTATTTTGTAGCATTTCGTAAAATATTAGGTACTTAAAACGTGAGCAAAACCACTAAAATGCAATTCATCATTAAATCGAACATTTTAAATACGTACTCATTATAGAAAGTATTCCCATTTCTTTTATTTATTGAAGCGTGTAACCACCATCTCACTTATTAAACTGAAGTTGTGGTCATGATTGAAGACTCTGAGATGTACTCATTCTAAGTTTGTTCCACTGATTCTTATTCTTATATTTTGTTCCAGCCTACGACCGCTACATAAAGCTGTGGGACACTGAGACAGGCGCGTGCGTAAATCGGTTCACGTCCCGCAAAGTGCCGTACTGCGCCAAGTTCCACCCGGATGAGGACAAACAGCATCTCTTCGTGTGCGGGACGAGCGATAAGAAGATTATATGCGTGAGTTATACTAGTAACTGTGGCGACATCTAGCCATCGTCGCTTGAATAAGACATCAGCGGCTTGTCACCCGTAGTGACATCTAGCCATCGTCTCTTGAAAAAGACATTAACGGCTTCGTTAAGCCTAGTTAAGAGTTATCTATCTACTCGTACACTAAGGGCCACCCGGCCCTTAGTGTAGATAAATAACTCTTATATTTCTTATTTTTAACCTATATATATATTTCCTTCAGTGGGACACCCGTAGCGGCGAGGCGGTACAAGAGTACGACCGGCACCTCGGGGCCGTCAACACGATCACTTTCGTGGACGACAACCGAAGGTTTGTCACCACCTCTGACGACAAGAGTCTACGGGTTTGGGAGTGGTGAGTCTATTTGAAACTATCCTATCTACATATCGCTGTCCCCATCTACCGTCGACTTTTACGACAGTCATTCGCGCAATGAATGACTGTCGTAAAAGTGAACGGTCGAAGGTTCCCCGCCTGACGACGGAGCTGTCATCTGCTCACCAGCTCCATCAGGTGCTGGAGATGGGCATGTGGTTCGTAAGCCAAGAAAGTCTTTATGAAGAATTTTGTACATGAATCGTAGGTTGTTGAATACAATGTTATTAAAAGTAACATTTTATTCAACAACCTACGGTTCACCGATGACATTTCATTCCATTATTCGGCTTCTAACTACGAATAAAAAATATTATTTATTCTTAGATCCCTCATGGTGATTGTTATATAAATTAAGTGTTTAGAACCTAACGACATCAAGTGTAACATGTGAACCTCATCATCATCATTCTATATTAGCCCACTACTGGACATAGGCCCCCCTAATGAGTGCCATAGCACCCTGTCTTCAGCTACATGTGTACCTACGGTGAAATAATAAAATCCAAATATGATTATCAGCACGAAACGCAAAATATCCACGAAAGAAGTAGAAATTTCTGACACGTTGGACATGTCCATGAAGTCCTATACCTAAGGTCTAAAGAGAATAAACCTTTAAATCCAAGTTGAAAGTTTTTTGAGACTGCATACACTGAATAGGTTCACCTTGACCAAATACTCTCCCAGGCGAGATAAATCGGTCCACCATTTTACCCGCCGCCATTACACCCCCTTACATATTATGAGGGCGCTCGGTTACCATCTTTTTTCATTTCAATATGGTAATGTATGATTTAACGTGACTATTTCTTTCTTTCTCAGGGATATACCAGTGGACATGAAGTACATAGCAGACCCATCAATGCACTCTCTTCCTGCCGTCACAGCATCGCCCAACGGCAAGTGGCTCGCCTGCCAGTCTATGGACAACAAGGTAAAGAACAATACCCACATTATAACACACACTATAAATTCGGAAGTTTATAATAATAATAATTCTTTATTTCCTCTTCACAATAGGTTACTTAAAATTAAGTTATTATAATGCACAGTGGTAGAACGATATTGAACCTGTATTGTGAGAGGCTGGAGCTTGCTATAGGTTTCATAAAAAAATCTGTAGTTTGGATGTTTTTACCTCTTTACGTCAAAACTACTGAACGAACCGGTTTGAAATATTGCGTACAGGTAGTTTAAGGGCTCGAATAAAAAATAGGCTACTTTTTATCCCATAAATCAGTTCCCACGGGATAGAAATACCCTTAAACAACGCGTGCGAAACCGCGGGCAGAAACTACTTTATAATATTAGTTTGATGTGATTTGTTGCGTAAGTTTCGATGGATATTTGTTACCTCTTTAAGCCATAACGACTGAATGGATCGGGCAAAAATGAAAATCGCTACATCTATGTAGCTCTAATCCTGGAATCAAACATAGGCCCGTATTATGAAAGCTTCCTCAGTTATCAATCGATGCTTGAGTAACGCTTTTCTATGGCATAAACGTCACTCAAGCATAGATCGATGACTGAGCGAGCTTTCATAATACGGGCCATAGACTACTTTTTATCCATAGAAACAACGCGTGCGAAGCCGTGGGAAAAAGTAGTAATAAATAAATATCATCATCATCATTATCAGCCTATAGTAGTCCACGGCTGGACATAGGCCTCCCAAAACAAAAAAAAAACATGCAGCCTCAAAAAAAAAAAAAAAAAAGAGACAAAAGAGCATTACGTCTCAACCCAACGACCGAGGGGTCGTCACCCCTCGAGTTGCAGCCGGGGTAAAAAGGCCAAGCCTCGAGGCCTCCCTCCGTGCCCCCAACAAGGGCCGGAACGAAACTTTGAGGACATAGGCCTCCCCTAATGAGCGCCATAGCGCCAATATAAATAAATATAATAATAAATAATGCTAGAGAATGATGTTGGAGCAGCTAATAAAATAATATTTGGCAGGTGATCGTGTTCAGCGCTCTCAACCGGTTTAAGATGAACCGCAAGAAAACGTTCCAGGGACATATGGTGGCGGGGTACGCCTGCGAGGTTGACTTCTCGCCTGATATGAGGTGCGTACTAATACTTCACACTTTATATAGGGGCTGTTCGAGTATTACATAATAAAGCAGGAATTTGGTCAATTAAGATAATTTTAAGAACTTTGCTTACTTTTGATAGCAAGGGGAGAGGGGCCCTTACTATCAAAAGTAAGCAAAGTTCTTACCACCCCCCCTCCTATGCTTAAGTAAAGATTGGGTCGTCAAATCCAATGATACCGAACGGCGGAAGAGCTTGTTTAGTCACAAGAACGAGTAAAGAATATTATTAGGTTATTATAAAATGATAAACTCAGATACTTTTTCACTTTCGAGCATAAACAAGTATGGTACCTATAGTTCCGCCATCGAGCTTGTAGAATGTTAGTAAACAAATGCCATCAGCTGTTTTTTAGGGTCATCACTACAAAATGATTCATGCCTAACAGTATTCCAATGATTTCGGCCATAAGTTCTAAAAGATTTGTTACTTTTTTTGATCTTTACGTAAATTCTATACGAAATCTAATTATTGCATTATACAAATCGTCATTACGTGGTCAAAAACGAAGATTCAAATCACCAAATATTTTTATCTTTTTATCAGTGCCAGCCCTAACAAATCTCAGTTTTGACGTCCCGTGTTACAAACAATCGGTTACTTTTGAACTACGCTTCCAAATTCAGAATAACACTAGGACCTATATAATACCTATAATTCAATTGATAGTCTTATTTCATATCCCTTTAGCTTGTAATCCAAAGAATAGGTGATGATAAAAAATCGACAGTAGGCTGATTTCACAAGCTACCTTGGTTACTTATGCCACTATGTATTTACATCAAATATATTCATTCTAGTTATCTTATAGGTTTCATAATCTTTTCTCTATCTTTGGGTCAGTAAAATTCAAATAGGGCCTGAATGATGTATATCCTAATACGCAAACAATTCCGCAGGCAAGAGCTAACCTCAATAATAAAAATGTTTTTTACCCCTGCATCAGCTGACTGAACTGTCAATTGCTTTGTTTACTAACATTCTACAAGCTCGATGGCGGAACTATAGGTTGACTTGTTCAAATCTGTCTACTAAATATTTCAGAAAAATTATGGTGATATAATTGCATTCCCCTCATGTCATCAAAAATAAGCAAAGCAAAAAAGTACCCCCTACCCCTTTTGAGCTTACGTAATTCTTGAATGGCCTCGGTTTCTGTAGCCTAATACTGCTCCATTGGTGGACGCAGGCCTGAGAAGCACCTTATTGGCTTTTATCATATGGAATAATATCCATAATCACCACGCTAGGCATGCGGGTTGGAGATCGCAGTTCGTTGGTAGAATTATTCTGTACCTATGGGGCGCTCCGCCGCCCGGTGGATATCCCTTACGGCGACGCGTTGTCATAACAGACGTCTTATGACAACCGCGGCAAGAGTTGGGGTGGCGCTAATTCTAAAACGGCACCACACCACACGGCCATGGTACTTAACTTACAAAATGTGAAAGGTCACGTTTTTGAATATTAATTCTTTATTAAGTCGGTACCCCGACTCACACTAGCGCCGTCACTTATTTTATTTTCTTAATACGTAACACAAAGGAAATCTGCGATGCGAAAACAGAATTTGGTGGCCACCAAGAGCAACATCTCTGCCTTAAATAGAAAAAATAAAACTGTTACAGAAGCATTAAAAAAAGCTTATGATAGGTATCACAAATTACTCAATGGTTTTGTTGAAAATTCCTTTGTTTTAAGTATAAATAAAATAAAAAGTCGGGGCGGCGCCCTATTAATAAGCTTCATACGGTCAAACGTTATTCGTATATTATCGTGGGCAGTCTGCTCAGGGAATTTTGGTGCTGACTATCCGTACTGTTTACCAACTTCTGTCAGGTGAGAACTGGATTGCCTAAACAATAGGTATGTCCAATTATTCTGATAACATTGTTAGGAAACTCATTGCTTAAGAGTAGATACAGCACGTGCGAACCTTATATGTTATTTACTGGCATCAGCCCGTGAACTCGCTCACTTTGTATCACAAAACGCATCTATATCACAAAAATCGTCTGAGGGTGCATTCACACAGGATCTTTACGGGATTCACGGAATTTTACAGGACCGTTTTTTACGGATCCTCCGCTACTGGATACATTCGTTTACTGGATCTGAAATACTAATCGAGTGTGTAAACTCGCTCTTACAACTACATACGCCATCACGGAAAATAAAGGGATCCTGTAAATCGGATGATATGTGAATGAGCCCTAACCTAAGTCACTCAGGGAAGATTTAGGCTACCTACTAGAAAAATATTTATTCAAACTAGACAAGATCCATTGATAAAAATAATTAAAAAAAAATTAAAACTTACTTTGTTTAAAACGAATACGAAATCCAATGGATCTTCCATTGATAAAAATAATAAAAAAAAAATGAAAACTTACTTCGTATTCGTTTTAAACGGTTTTTTTATTTTTGCGAGACCAATCCTAACCCCTCGGGAATACATTTTTTATTGGACTACCTCAAGATCACCTCTATCTATACATCGGCAAAAGAATCATCCAAATTGTTCTATAATTTGACGGAGAAATCGACTTAGGCTAAGTCGATAAAGATTCTTAGGTATAGGTCATAGGTACATGAAACAAAAAGGCAACATACAGTCGAACATAGAACATACTTCTTTTTTAGAAGTCGCATAAAAACACTTTCCTTTCTCCTCGAAATTTTCACAGATGATGTATTTCTGTTGCCGCTATAACAACAAATACTAAAAAATAGAATAAAATAAATATTTAAGGAGGCGCCCGTACAACAAACGTGTTTTTTTGCCGTTTTTATAGATAATGGTAGGTACGGAACCCTTCGTGCGCGAGTCCGACTCGCACTTGGCCGGTTTTATTTTTATCCCATAAATCAGTTTCAATGGGATATAAATAACTTTTAAACGTTGCCATAAAAACGACGAAGTCGTGGGAAGAAACTAGTAAAATATAAATTGTTTTGATGATAATTTAAAATTGCGCTTCTGGGTGGCTTAGATACTATGTTAAGTTCAAGGAAGATTCCAATAACCACAACAACTTTATGATAAGAGAATACTAGTTTGATCTAGAAGACAAATATTTTGATGTAGTACACAGATATTTAAGTATATCACAATATGTATGTCGCCGCTGGATTGTTGAATCAGCATCACAGAACTATATCTCGATACAAAGCTTAATTTATAGACAAAGAACATTACAAAGGTTTCCCCTGTAGGTGGAGCTAATACGACGCTTAAGTCGTAAGAAGTCCCAGATATTTTCGACCAGGCACGTGTCGATCTCGTTGCTTAGTTGGTTAGAGCGCACCTGTACTGAAGGTGAGGCGCGGGTTCGAATCCTGCCGAAATCAAAAATTTTTGGGATATTATTAAAAAGTTTTCGTAGAAGATTTACCCAGTGCAAGTAACGCACTATAAAGCAAAAAGCTAAGAACATTACAATCAATAAATAATATAAACAAAATAGAATTAGTATTTACAATAGGCTACTTGACTACTATTGGGAAATAATTCTAACGTATTGTTGTGGTTGATAGGTTAGGGGAAAACGGTGTTAACTATGAAAACAGATGGTACTTTGCACAATAATTTCTGATATTCAAATTTTTTTGTGTTTTCAATTCGCTTTTTTTTCAGATCCTTATGAAAATCCCAATTTTTTTTGAGATTTTCATTGGGATCTGCTTTGTATCCCATAGATGTATTTTTTGCGAAGCTTTTTCGATAATGTTACGGAGAAAAAAGGTTTTAATAATAGTAAGTTTCAGTTCACGTCAATTCACATATATCCACGCCTTAAATTGTGTTAGTATAAGTAACTAATGTACATGCATACTATGTTATGTATGTTCTATGTACATGTACTACATACATAGGTCGATTAGGTAAGGTATATTGCAATATTACAATAACATCATTGTTGTAGTTGCAACTATTCTGTTGTTTTTAAACATTAAATCATTTCAATAGAAACAATAACACTATTTAAAACGTCATGATAACTGTTAGTTCAAGTGTGCTTATAAATAAATCTAATATCTATTTATTTTATAACTAGCTGCTTCCAGCGGCTTCGCCCGCGCCTTTCAAGGATCCTATAAAATTGAAATTGAATTGAAAATTCATTTATTCAGACATTTGTTCATCCATTTTGTTAGTAGCACATAGACATAATATAGGTATTTTAAATGTCCGTCCCCGGAATACTTTAAATCTTCCTGCCAAATTTCATTAAGATCTGTTCAGCCGCTTAGACGTGAAAAGATAACAGACGGACAGAGTTACTTTCGAAGTTATAATATTAAGTATGGATTTGATTGTTTTGTGTTGAACCCCTAATTTTACATTGTTTTTAAGTTTTAGGGACAAAATACTAATCCATCGGGGGATCATCTGCCATGCACGTACAATCTGGAGTCTCTTTAATCTAAAGATTCTCCGTGACCCCTTCATCGAATGTAAGCGGGTTAACTACGAACCTTATTTTGGTTGTTCTTCCAATACAAATAAGGTTTATAGCTAACCCGCTTACATCCGTAATGAATTCGTCAAACAACGATAGTTTTTCTAGTAAAATTCTACGTGACGATTCTGTGACGATACCATTGTATCATAGTGTAGCGTTTGGTTAGCAGAATTGGACCCTTTTAGATACAGACAGTTACTCTCTCTAAATCACGCTATGTGAAATTACCAGCATTAAAAAAACTAGTTAAGACATTTTCTATGTTAGTGTTTATAATTCAATTTCCTTGTATAATTTATTTAAACGGTAGTTTGTTTCCCGGAAACCGGACCTATTAATTTACACAAATCAATAATGTCATGTTGGTTAAATAATTTGATTGTCATTGATGAAACTAAAAACTTCGACTCGCTTTCCTTAATTTGACATTGTTATTAAGTTTTTAGGGATGAATAATAATCTCCTCGGGAATCAATTTTACATGGGAACACCTTGGGATCATTCTCTATACTACTAAAGTGAAAAGAATTTTCAAAGTCTGTCGGATTTAACTATAACAATTTTTTAATTTCTTGATTTTGGTCCCAGTAAGAAAATTGTAACAAAAGTTGGTAGGACAATTTTAATGAGTGGGTTAGGTTCCCATTCCACTTATCCAATCTTTGTCCAACATGTGATCAAATTTCTTTAACGGATGCCCATTCCACTCATTAAATATCTTTGTCCAAGATTGCTTTGTAATTTGCGTAGTTGAGTTCAATTGAAATCGCATCTATCACCCTAATAATAATAAAAAGGTCAAGTGCGAGTCAGACTCGCGCGACGAGGGTTCCGTAACTAAATATAACATTAATTATATAATTATAAGACCTTGCTTCTTGACCAATTTCATGATTCTAGGTCAACGGGAAGTACCCTATAGGTTTTGTGGGCACGTGATACCCTTGAAAATTAAAAAAAAATTGGGCATAAACGGCTGTAACTTTTGATTGCGTTGACTTAAGTTTAATTAATATCGCAGCTAGCTAGGTTACGAACCTGAGTATATGATGTGAATTACAACTCGATACCTCCACGCTGAAGAAGGACGTTTCAGAAGGGTTGACAGACGGACAGACGGACAACAAAGTGATCCTATTAGGGTTCCTTTTTCCTTTTGAGATACGGGACTCTAAAAATGCGAAAGTTTAGATGGATAAATTGATGTTTGTTACTTCTTCTCGCCAAAACTTCTCACCAGATCGGACTGAAAATTTGCATAGGTGTAGCTCCTAAGAGCTAAAAAAAGTAGCCTATGTTTTATTTTAGATTAGTCTGAAATAAAACATAGGCTACTTTTTAACCTATAAAAATTTCAGTTTCCATATGAAAGAAATAACCCGGATACGTTTTAATAGAAACAACGCGTGCGAAGCCGCAGGCAGAAACTAGCGTCCAAATTTTTGATCAAATATCGGTATAGCTGTAAATTGGATGAAACCATTCAATTTCTTATAAAAAATGTACATTGGACAAGTATATTGGATGAGTGTGAACGGCCTTTAAAGACAAGAGTTGTTTTAATCGTCGAAGATTCCTTTTAATATTTTGTCTAAAACTCCGTGAGCGTCGTCAATATTGACTTTGGCTTATCCTAACTTACCTTGGATAGTACCTATTTGCCTTCAAGCGGTATATGATTACCGTAGAGGCTATATTCGCATGCTCATGTATTTTAAACTTTCACTGACCTCGTATCTCAATGTTTTGCTCAAATGTTACGTGTTGGCTTTGAGCTAAGCGAATGTAGGCTTTAGTAAATGGCCTGTAACACTTTAAGACCCGCGCCTTTATTCGTATATTATTGCTGTCATTCACACCGCTGACATATCCCGGATATATCCAGGCGGGTTGGTGTTGATGTTGACGCCATTACATATTATAAAGCTACGCGTCACCTGCATCGGAATCGAAGCGTAGAGTACGAGCCGAGGCCGCCGCGTCGGTAGGTAAAGTATTTATACCTACTCGTAATAATGGCGTCTATGCTTTCGGATTTTTCATCGGAAATATAGGTTCATCTATACAATATTAAGGATTAATTTTAAAGTTATTTAATTTTATTGACACACAATATTTATAATTCTATGGCACAGCTGCACCGATGCCATGGATCGGAATATCCGCCAATATGACGTCATCGGCAAACTCGAGCACTATAAACATTCCTATAAAAAGGGTGTTCCGAAACTCGTCTTCAAACCGAAAACGGAGAACAGGTGGGTTCATGACGTGACGCAAAAAAACTAAAGAACAGAAAAAACCAGCGACCTACAAAACTAAAAAAATCAGGGACTTGAAGGGTTTCCGAGTAATTTAAATACTGAATTCTCTGGCCGGGGCGCGGCGGGGCGGCGACGGGGTGGCGCGGCGTCAAACGTCTCTATGCTGTGACTACCGATGTCAATATTTTGTGATTTTTATTTTTGTATTACAAAATCAACTGGTATGTTTTTATACATACCAGTTGAGAAACTCGAACTCGCCTCGTTTAACGAGGCACGACCTGTGCCTCGTGTGAAAACGCCGTAAACCTGTCGTGCTGTGCGGTGTCGTTGCGTGTGTAAATGCTTCATAGAAATGTATGACACCCGGAGTCGTCGCCGCATTTTGTCGTGTGGTGTCGTGCGTGGTGGGAAAACGCTCTTAGCGTTCTAGTTTGCCGATGACGTCACAGATTTAAATCGTTATTTAAATCTTTGGATGACGTCAGCAGATATGCCGATCCAGTAGGTACACGCTGTACCATAGAAATCACAATGTTGATAATCATCATCATCAGCATATGCTAATCACAATATTGCGTAAATGAAATTCATAATTCATAATCTTTATTCATTAACAATAGTAATATCGTATCTGAAATTTTATAAATAATTACATGCAGACCTTATTATAATAACAACAAACATGGCATGAGAAAAAAGAAGAATCTATAGATATAAAATAACAATGTGTGAATAAAAATAAATTACAATGGTATTATATAATATTAGTTAAAATAACTATAACTTTAAAAATAATCCTGAACCGCAAATGTTTTGTATTTTTATTTGTATTAACCGTCTGTCTACGCGGACGGAATAACGCGCTGACCCTAGTTGAGGAGTGACTTTTCAAAATGGCTTATTTCTGTATGATCATTTTTTTCAGGAACAAGAAAAATACGAAAACTTTTCATACATGAACCTTTTTAGTAACAAACTTCTATGTACATAATCTAGGTACGTTAATAGATCGTTTCACAGTGTATATATTTTTTTTAATACTCTAAATTATGAGTTATTATCATATGATTTAAGGAAATAAGCCATTTAGTCGCAAACTCTAAGAAATAAGATGTTTTGTTTCAGCCCTCCTAAGAAATAAGCCATTTTGTTTTGGCACTCCTAGAAATTAGCCATTTCGAAAAGGATGGGCTAGCAAAATAAAAAAATTGTTTTCTAAAAACTTTTATTAAAATCTGAAAATCACACACGGACTTCTCCTACATCCTCTTCATCAACGACACAAGAAAATATTTTTCACCTTGACACCCAGCCTTGACATGAAAGTATTGAGAAGTTGACAGCAAGGTGACACATGACGTTTAATATTTTTTTATTTGGCCGTAGTCAAATAAAAAGTGTTGCCAATGTATAAAAATATATTTGCGGATCCACTTCCAGATACTAAAGCTATCCTTCAACCCTCCAAAATAACCTGTGATACCAGATTAGAAATAAGCCATTTTGATACGTATTAACAAAATTTCCCTACAAAATGTTCTAGAAATAAGCTATTTTGAAAAAAACTCCTATCATAATTAGTAGGGCCGAGAATTAACGTGAAATAAGCTATTTTGTTGCGGAAAGCATTTTCTATGGCCTTTTTTCTTCGAGATTTAAGTACTTTAGAACCGGACACTTCACGTCATATGATGTGAGTGTACACAAAGTCCCGATTGGCATTAAAAAATAAGTAAAATTTGGAACCCGAAATAAGCCGTTTTGAAAAGTCACTCCTCAGTTGTAAACCATCCTATTATAAATATTTAACAATTAATATAAACGCAAAGTTCAAGGTACTTGGCCTTGCTTAATGCTGTTTATTTGCAATTCCTACCACCTGTGGCAACATTTATGTACCTTTATTATTATAATTAATATTATTTATCGGGTATTTGTCACGTTTGTTAGAATAAATACACGATAAATAATTATTCATTTACTTACTAGGAAATCGCAAAAGCTTATTACCTATCTTTATTATTATTCCTACACTAATATCCGGTCCCGGCTTCGCACAAGAAGCAATATAATTATCTATTTAAGAAAAGTCATTCCGTAATACATAATTTTCATGTAACTCTTTTGGTACAAGCGAAGGACGTAGCAAAGCTCCCAGTCGGCATTATTTTTTTCCGACATAGTCAACAATCATCACCAAACGAACCTTTATGAATACTAGCAACTGCCCGCTGCTTTCGGGATTAAAAGTAGCTTATGTCCATCTATGGGATTCCATCTCATACTACATAAAGACTGAACGTATAATAGTACCTACGTTCAGTCGTTATGGCGTGAAAAGCTAACAGACAGATAAACAGAATCACTTAAGTGTTTTTAATTCACTCCGTCCGTAGGTGGGAATCGTATAAAAATCCAATAGGTGGCTACAGAGGAGAATTTTAACCAAGACTTGGTTCTTAAAAAATACAAAATCGAGCTTTACGCATGCAGAGGGACTACACTCCTATACAAAGCACTTATCCTGATTAAGTTTTGTTTATTGGTTTTACGAACCAAGTCTCGGTTTCTCCACCCACACACAAGTAAACGCACTAGAGGTTAACAAAAAGTAAACTATTGTCAAATTATATCATTGGATTTAATGTATTTTAGAAGCATTTGGAATAATATTGTCTTTTAGCCGAAAATCTGTTATTTTCACAATTGCTCCAAAAATACCAATCAACCGAAGCTAATTTTTCGTATGATATTATAAGAAATTGTGTTAGTCACACATCGTTAACGATTGCGGCACACTAATTTTCCTTGCAGATTGCAGAAAAAAATCCAAATCACAAAAATGTTTGAATCTCAGGCCAACACGAAACGATCCACGTTTAATTTAAATTGGCTTACATTTATCGAATATAAAATATCCATGACTAAAGTAAAATGTGTGACTAACCATGGTACCTCAACCAAACAACCATACTTTAATACTATTAATTCTGTGACGTCCGGTCCGGAACACACACATCACAGGAACTTTTTACGAAAATTATAACAAGATGTCGTTGTTGTAATTTTCATTTGATGTTACAGTAACCGAGCGAGGGCTAGATCGCTCTAACGAAGCGTTTCAGAGAGAATTTGTTTGGTAGGTGTAGGTCAAAATTCAAAATTCAATAACTTTATTTCTTTAGACTTAAGCACGTAGACAAGTCAAATTTTATACATAAACAGTTTTACTTTTTAATTACCGGATCCTCTTCATAAATGATACCGATTTTTTTATGGAATGGTTCTTTTATGTTACATAATTACTATGTTAACAAAAAGATAAAAAATTTGGGTGTTTTGTACATTATAGGTATAGCCTATCGTGTAGTATATTATTTATTAACTATTTGTAGGTTAAAATAAAAATCAAAGTATTTGTTCACTATTTATGCACATATACCCACTTTTATAACTTTGTCTCTCTCCCAATAAGGTTTGCTGGAAGAGAACTCATTTTAGGGCTAAGCTCGCCTTCTACATAATTTTCTGTTTTATATGTATATTTTATCGTGCAATAAATATAATTTAAAAAAATCTTAAAATAACTGTTTCCACACTTTTACCACTCCTTATTTTCATTTCAAACATAGTCTTGTTTTGATCGCTGCTCGAATGTTACAAATTCAACAGGTTTTAAATTTTTAATAAATGACGCAAAATTCAACGTGACCGAATCATGATTTGCCCGTTTATGAATAATTAATTATGCTACAAGCATTTAATTGAACCTGTGACTGACTTCAAGTTTTTTTAATTGTTATTAAAAAAAGAAAATGTATGCAAGCCATATCAAGCACACACATTTTTACCCGACTACCAACAGGGGATGGTTATGAAGTTAGCACCCTATGTTTGTATGTATGTAGCCGATTTCTTTGTTCCCACACGTAGTTACAAATATAGCTTAGCTAGTGTAATAAAACCGGCCAAACGCGAGTCGGACTCGCGCACGAAGGGTTCCGTACCATTATCTATAAAAACGACAAAAAAATCACGTTTGTTGTATGGGAGCCCCCTTAAATATTTATTTTATTCTATTTTTTTGTATTTGTTGTTTTAGCGGCAATAGAAATACATCATCTGTGAAAATTTCAACTGTCTAACTATGACGGTTCATGAGATACAGCCTGGTGACAGACGGACAGCGGAGACTTAGTAATAGGGTCCCGCTTTTACCCTTTGGGTACGTAGGTACAAAAAAAACGGTAGAACTTTGGAAAAATACGTAAACCATAACATCTTGGAAAGGACAAGGGGCAAGAAACCGATTTGTAAGTATAACAGGTAAAAACGTCACTTCACTCCGCACGGAATATACATATTTAAATGAGATGTGGTTATTGAGGTGAAATAGTTTAAGGAAACGTGTTTCAATTAAGGTTTATTTCTGTTGCCGCTATAACAAGAAATACTAAAAAACAGAACAAAATAAATATTTAAGGGGGTTCCCATACAACAAGAGTGATTTTATTTGCCGTTTTATAGATAATGGTACGGAACCCTTCGTGCGCGAGTCCGAATCGCACTTAGCCAGTCTTATTTTACGCTGTTTTCAGACAAGACGATTTCTATTTTTTATTAATCTATACTTTTCTATCTCTTTGACCTATCTTCAAATTTTAATCCGGCTTCGAATAAAGGAGGATGCTCTATGTTCGGCTGAAGTATGTTTTTATATAATGTTCGGTTTCTCCGTCAATTATGGACCGGTTTTGAAAATTCTTTCGCTTTTGTATAGATATATAAATGAATCCCGAGGTGGTCTCACAAAAATGTTATTCCGGAGGATTCGTATTTGTTTTGCATAACTCAAAAACAGCGTGAGGTAAGGAATTCGAAGGTCTTTTTCGTTTTTTTTAAACTATGAAATTATAATATGATTATAGTACCTCAATAAACTAAGGTGTAATTTCATACAAGACGACCTCTGAGGCGCGGTGGGCGAAGGTCCGCCTGCGACGCAGGTGGTTCCGGGTTCGAATCCCGCCTGGGGACAAATGTTTGTAAGATCTATAGGTAGGTATTTGTTTCGAGAGTTCTGGTCGTTCTCTATGTGTAATAAAAATATATCCATCTATGTATTGTATTTTATTATGTATATCAGTTTTCTAGTACCCTACCCATAACACAAGCTCTGCTTAGCTTGGGGCTAGATAATGCTGTGTGAGTTGTCCAGGATACAGGTAGGTATTATTCAAATTTTATTATCACTTATCAGAGTAGTTATAACTTATTAAAAACAAAGTTGTAACACAAGCTCTGCTTAGCTTGGGGCTAGATAATGCTGTGTGAGTTGTCCAGGATACAGGTAGGTATTATTCAAATTTTATTATCACTTATCAGAGTAGTTATAACTTATTAAAAACAAAGTTATCTCTACATTTCTGACTAGGTCTGGTATATCTATAAAAAAGTAAAAAAAATAACAGATACCAAACTTCCTAATCTATATATTTTTTGCTCGTTAAATAAAGTTCTTTTTTCAGCATTTTGTATACAAAACTTAAATAGCAAGTAACTGTTAACTTCGAGAGGATGTTGGTATTTATCTTACAGTACCTGACGAAATTATACTGGAGGTTTTGTGCTCCGATGAGCCGATCGCACGTAAAGTCCCTGAAATTGGAGTTGCTATTCAAGCATTTAATTAGTAAAGCAACTAGGTATCAGACTTATAATTGCTTAACATAGCTTTGTTTACCAATTGTTTCTACACTAAGCTGACCCCGTTTACTGAAGCGCCACTCAGACTTCATAGATTTACAATTTCTTTATTTAAGTGGTGGACGCCCCGGTTGGCGCGAGATTCACATGGCACAAAATCTCATACTTTCCCAAATGCTCCATAAATAATATGAATCGAATATTTATTGTTTATTTTTTATTAAATATAGTAACTAACACGATTTATAAAACCAATTACATTAGGTAGTTTAGTTACTTAAAATTAAGACACATTATTTATAATTATCTAATAAGTTAAAATTTTACAATATAAATCAAAATAGAATATTAAAAATTAAATAGTTTTTGATAATGCAGGCAAATAAATATAATTCATAATTGGTTTTATGATGAGTTCATAGAAAATGGTTTGCGATTTGCGGCAAATTATTATTCTGCTAGTTTTATTGCTTGTGGAATGCAGAAAAAATAAAAAAATAAAACCACATGAAAAAAATAACCAACTCGCGTCTAACGTTTTATCAACTCAGCCCGTGGATGTTGTAAGAGGCGACTCAGGTAACCTACTACTGGCAGGCTGCAGGAGGTGCCGCGGTCCGCCCCCGGTGTATATCCCCGTCGCCTCTTACGAAACCCACGGGAGTAGTTTGCACGGCTCTCCTCATTTCTTTTGGTAATATCATGTTGATGTAGACAAATTGAGAGCAAATGTTTATCTCTTCTCTATCTATGGCATGCATCATGTTTATAACGGGTGATTCATTTGGAGGTACTTTTTTAAACTTAAAAAAAACTTTACCAGGTAATTTTTATTAAATACAAAAGAAATACAGCACAAGTCTTTGACTTAGTGTAGATACCACGGAACAAAATTTTAATATACCAAGCTAGTCTGTCTGTAACTTACTTAGTCTGAGGTCTGTAATTGTAATTTCTTAATGTATCTCCTCAGTGATTATGCTTGTTTTTTGGCTAATAAAGTTATTATTATTATTATTAACTATTCTTGACATTTATTTTTAAATATTATTCGATTCAAATATTGGCCGTAACTCCCCATCACCCATTATCTCGAGTACCTATATTCATTCGATACGATATTATCTAAACAGATGATAATCGCCTCTCGGTCTCCGCGTAAGGTCTCTGTCACGTGACCGATGATGTGCCATTTGTGTGTCACGTTTGTGTGTAACGTGCGCTTTTGAAAACCAAACTACTTATTAGCTGGGGTGAATGTGTTCTTGAGTGGAGACTAGTTAACGTAATGGGGTTACGACCTGCGAAAAACTACTCGTGGATGCAGGATGCGGTAAGCTGAAGAATTTAATTAGGGTGCTCATTAGGGGAGACTGCCTAACGCATTCACTGCCCAGCCTAGGCGGTGTAACCCACAGGGGCACGCCCGCCGCGCCGTGTCGTCGCACAGCAGTGGTGCCGACGGACACGTGGGTGCAATTACTGCCCATGACGCACATGCCTGTGGCTTCGAGGCTGAGCAGTGAATGCCGTATCCAATACCTTAACTTCGAATGGTTCGTATTACCTACGTGTATGGACTTAAAACCCATGGTCCTGCCAGGAAACTAAGAATTAAAACGGTAAAACAATATTATGCGGAGGCTGGGTCCACTAGACACGTTTATTTTTTATAGAGTTCTTTTCATTCTTGAAGTTGACAATACCGCGGGCTTTCTCACGATGATAATTTAACGCTCATTACTAGTTTTACACGATTTATTATTAACTAGCTTGTGCTTGCTGCCTTCCGCGCCTTTTTTCGGGAAAATTTAGTATATTTTCATCTATTGTTTATAACTACATCAATGCAAAATTACAGTCCGATCCCTTCAGTTGTTAATAGGTAACAAACAATAAACTTTCAAAAATTCGCGTTATTTGTGTGATAAGTTTGTTAAAAATAATAGATCATCCTGTAAAACGCAATGATTTTTCTAAAACGCAAAAATATTTGTTTGATAACATTATCTATTTACTGGTGTAATATTGTGGCTCGATCATGATGATGGGGTAATCAATACAGCATAGTCATCATGACTCTACGTAAGCATAATGTTATGCTCCAGGGTAACTTGCTTAGGGGCCGTTTACTTACATATTTGCTGTGGCCGATAGAAAAATGTCCGTTGAAACGGAAGCTGTCAACCTTAATTTTTAAACGGAAAGAACAAGCAACCAAGAAACGATTTTACAAAGGTAAGCAACCAAACAAGGTTACTATTACATATTCTTTGAAAATTATTATTTTGTAGGTACGATTGCCAAAACGCGTGGCGTAATTAATTTCTATACTAGGTACCCTACTAGACAATAGTAATAATAATAATAAAACATTTATTTCAGGCAACGTTAGTCTAATTAATTAATAATCTCCGTGCATGCCCTCCTACAGTTCAGTACGCTACACTGCCTAGTGTACTGATATAAACTTTGTTAATAATCGTTAAAAAAAACGATCTTCGTGGCACTTGACGATAGGTAACCTAAAGATTAAACTATCTACCCCTGTATCAAAGTTTTTTACTCATTTTCCGTCAGTTTTATCCACAAATTCTTTTTCGATAAAAAAGTTATCGAAGTAGCGATGACTTTTGGCTATCCGAATTTTTTTCCGTAGAAATTAATAAGGTCACGTTTTTGTTTCACAAAAAAATTGTTTTCGCTTTTCACTTTTTTGTCCAGGCTTATCGGTTTTTTGGTATTGCCATGATAATCACTCGCAAAAGGTCACAAACCTTTCGGCGATATTTCTATTTAGTTTCAGTAACAACATTTCTTTATAAGAAAATACATAATTATCAGCTTACAGAGAATTAGTGTAGATTTAATCCTAACACTTAAAAACATAAATTGTTAGCGGTTCCGTCGGTCTGTCTGTCCGTCTGTCACCACGCTGTATCTCATGAACCGTGATAGTTAATCACTTGTAATTTTGATAGATAATATTCTATGTATTTCTTTTGCCGCTATACAATACAATACACTTTATTGTGCAATAAAGTGTATTGTATTGTATAGCGGCTTTTTTTTGTTTTGTAGTTTTTGGTGTGCACCAAAAACTACAAAAGAAAAAAAAGAATACAGGAAAAGATAGATAATAGAGTTGCACAATGGGCGGCCTTATCGCTAAGAGCGATCTCTTCCAGACAACCTTGGGATGGACACGAAGCAGTTGTACGCTATTATTAATATTATATAAGATTCAACGATGCTTACGTACCAGCATAAAAAATATATATTTTTGAATAATAAATAAAAACACATTTAATAACTTTATATTGCTATTGCAATGTAGATGGAAACGGCTGTCTCCGATTCAAATTAAGGTGTCATTGCAACCATGTGATATACGGTCTGTACTCGAGGTTAGGGACAAGGGGAATTAACACAGAAATAGAATGGACTAGTTACTCAGACGTAGGATCGGATTTATTGTTCCATGAAACACATTTAATTAAATAACATTTTGGCATCTCAATTAGTCATATACGGAACTCTATAATTTGGCATTCAAATGCTCGCGGCATTTATTTATTTATTATTTATTTATTAATTAATTTGAACGACCTTAAGCCTATTACACAAATTATACTTAATTCTAGTCAGTACATCATGTTACATTAATTATTCCTAAACGTTATACACAATTAAATCATTAATAAATAAAATAAAAAGAAAAATCAGTAAATTATATGGTTATGTCGCAAAATAGAAAAATAAATAAAAAACAATTTAAAAATCAGAGTCCTTCAGTGAATTCCAAACATGTATGTCGGAACGTCATCCATTCTCCTGCGAGCACGTCAAAGTCTGGATGTAGAGCTAGTAGAGCGTTAAGAGCGGAAAGAGATCGAGGAATAGGGGATCTAGCGCGGGCAACAGTGCGGGACGCCGGGACTGCAAACAACCTGTGTTTCCTTGCTCGGCAGTAGTCATTAGGAACATAGAGACTACATAGTTCACTATGTAGCTTCGGACAATCGAAGACGCCTCTGAGGACCTTACACATGGTCATTATTTGGTCATTAGATCTCCTGACCTCTAGGGAGTTATATCCCAGACAACCCAAGAGAAACGCAGTTGGGTACATGTATGGGTAGTACCCCAACACACGCTTGTACAAGTACCTGAGAAAGGCCTTCTGGACCTTCTCCAACAAAAGGGCATATTTGCTCTCGTACGGGTGCCATACACACGAGCTGGCCTCAAGCTTGCTGCGAACCAGAGCGCTGTATATATAGCATAGTTGTGTAACTATCGCGCGTTTATTATATACGTTGGAAAACGTACAAGTTCATGTTCCTTTGTACTATGTTCCAATAAAGATATTTTTGTTCATTTTTTACATAGGTAAACTTAGATATTTTACTTTGATCGATGTATGTAAAATCATATTTGGTCTTAAAACGGAAACGGATCTATTGGAAAACCAAGAGACCTCAAATACCTTGACAACTGTCTTAAAAACTCTGCAAATTATTAAACCACGCGGAAAATATAAGATCTGTCAGGTTTTAATGCACTAAATTACTACCTGTCTGTGTTAGTTCAGTTACATACATAAATTTAAGGAAATCACATCACACTAATGTTATAAATACGATAGTTTGAACGTTCTGATTTTTTTTAATACAGGTAGGTAAGGTGCCTATTGAATGAGGGTAATCCCCACTCAGGATTATGACGTCATCAGGAAGACGTGTAACTTAAACAGGTGGTATTGTTTTTGTAAGAAACCTATGAAGTGGCTGAATTTCAGAAACACGCTGACCTCTGTCTCATGTCAAGCAATGAACCTACTTATCACAGTTATTATCACGCAGTGGAAGAATTATGGAAGTTCCTACAATTCCATTTACGAACAAGGTTACCCACTCATCTAATCCAAGTCTGGGTTTCCTGAGTTATAGATAGATAGTCACCTTTTCACGTGCGATACCATAATTCTCTGGGGTGGTGGTTCGACGCAGGTTGTCGCGAGATTTTTTTTTGTACTTTTTAATTTTTTCTGCGTTCCACAAGCTATAAAATTAGCGGAAATGGAAGTTGCCGCAAATCATAAACCATTTTCTATGAACTCATGATGAAACCGAATTTAATTCATTTGATTTTTGGGAGCAATTGAGAAAATGTTGATTTTTAACTCAAAATTTTAAATTACTTGTTGATTCGAGAAACTTTCTTCAATAAATATAGTTAAAAATTGTACGTGTCCTTATCTCGACTTCAAGCAGAGGAATTTTATTGGTTTTGTTAGGTTGATATATTTTGCAACCAACTCTAAGCTCAACCATATAGCAAATGTAACGGCAATACACCAATGCTAAGAGGTAGGTAACCATGGGCGATGGTTATACCATTTTGTATGGTGGGACATATGCTTGTTTAGTCTATTTAAATAAGTAGGTATAAAAAATAATATTTTTCGACATATTCATAAAAAAAAAACTGAATCAGTCCAACCGTTCTCTAAAAATGCTGTTACAAAGAAACAGTACTTAAGGATTCGGCGACAGCTGCTCGCAACTTCAATTCGTAATATTATTATGTTCCGTGATACAAAAAATGATGACTGAAAACTTTTTGTATTTTCCCAATTGTGTTGCTATTCTGTAACTAAACGATGTAAGCTATGTTCCTTATCAAACAAAACGTAAGATATTGTTGTTTTTAATACAAAACAAATAGGACGAAAACATGTCGTTTTCGACGTAAAAATATACAAAATAGCATTTTGCATTTTTATTTTTACATTTCCACCTATAATAGGTGTGCATTATTATGAAAAAAATAACCTGGGACCTATAAATATTATTCGAATACAAAAAAATTGGTAAAATGATATGGTGGAAATATGCTCGAATTACAAATAATTTTGGTAGTACGTTTGTTCATATTATTTTTGTGTAGATAGTATTAGTAGTATTAGAATTCAGCAAACTTAAAAGCAAAGGGTTAATTTTAATTGTTTTTTTATAAGTGCGTGCTGTCCCACTTCTGGGCAAAGAACCTTATTAGCCTGGAGGGACCACACATCTCTGTTTTGCGCCACTGAAGTCAGTCTTGGTTTATTCGAAAAAGGTGTATAATATAATGTAGATGTGACCTCCTTACTCGCGGAAGTCAGAAGTTTCCATTTGTTAGGCCATTGTGACGTTTATCATATCATTACCATTAGATTAGCGTAAAAATATCAATAATTAACTCTATTTTAGACGTAATAAGACTTCAAATAAATGTTTTGTAGATAAAACCTAGGTAATGTTTAAAACAGTATAATGATGACATTGACGACTTTTTATCCTTTTGAACCTTGCTTGAAATAACTAAGTACTCAACAAACTCATTGATTTCCATGTTCCACCATTATTTGATTACCTACCCACTAAAGGGGTTCGAAATGCTCTAAATTTAGGTAGGTCCATAGTCTTTCATTTTATTATTTGAGTCTAAATTAAATCGAATAATGTTTTCATTCGAATCAACCGATCAAAGCCATCGTGGACAGTTTGAATGTTATTTAAATAAGCAACGGCTGCATCTAAAACAATTTGATCCATATGTGCAAACACATAGAGTTAACAATCGTCTCCCGGCTGGGTTTGTTTTGCAACGCACGACCTCCAGTGTTTGGGCTATGACACTATTTTCGGCGATACGTTTTCCTTGGCATTGCTGCGTAAGGGGCAAAAGGGCTTCGCGCTAAAATGACGGGGACATTGTAGGTAGATAATAGGGATAACTTAAGTGGGAATTACAATTAATTCAAATAGAAGAATAATTATTAAACGAACCATTTATTGTTTTCACACTTAATTTTACCAAAATTAACTTCTTTAACTACGAATTCAGATCTAGTTCTTTTACACTAGGAAGTGTAGGTTAATCATTAAAAAAAAACCGGCCAAGAGCGAATCGGACTCGCGCACGAAGGGTTACTTAATACTACCTACTACTAAACAATTTTTTTATTCGGTTTTTTAGTATTTGTTGTTACAGCGGCAACAGAAATACCTACATCATCTGTGAAAATTTCAACTGTCTAACTATCACGATTCATGAGATGTCGGAACTCGGAATCTTCGAACATCAAGGAGGAATTTTTCTATAGGCCGCTATAGAAATTTTTTGTAACAATGAACACGTATAGCACACAGATGAGAGATTGCGCTCCCACGTATAGCACACAAGCAGACGAGGGATTACGCCCACATACACAAAAAAATGTGATCCGAATTCCGATCCTACCTTTGAATGAACGTGATAAACTCAAAACCTAACAAACGGTTATCAATCACCAATGGACGGAGTGATTCATGTGAGGTTTAGATGTAAAATTCATAATTTTGTATGCTTAGATCTATGGTCTATTAACTAATGACAATGAATGATTGTTAAAGATGTCGAAAAAAAATCATGCCGACTGGGAGTTTTGGTGGCGTGCGCCGCGTAAACTAATAGAGGTCTAAGAAAATAATATACAACGGGACTGCTCTCTTTAAAAAAAATGAGTGATATTTATTAGGAGAGATTGTATCTCTTCGCTCGAAAATAAAACCGTTTTTTTCCCCTGAAAAAAAAAACAAAACGAAACCGCAGGTAGATAGATAGTGCTTCAAATATTGATTGGACTGATTAAGTGGTCAGTGGTCTTTAGAATTTTACACTCTGGAGTTCACCTTCAAACACTGCGTCACCTTTAAGTATAACTAGCTCGCGGCTTCGCACGCGTTGTTTAAAGTTATTTCTATGCAATGGGAACTGATTTATGGGATAAAAGTATGTTACTCTCCATCCTTGCAACTAGCTTCTTCCACTGGTGGTCAAAAAATTGAAGCGAACAAAATCAATAACATTTTGTTTCTTGTTTGATAATTACTATTTATAAAGTTGTTGTTTATGTGTAAAATTTGACTTGTCTAAGTGCTTTTTTGTAAGCCTAAAGAAATAAAGTTATTGACTTTTGACTAACTCCATGCCAAAAATCAAGCCGATTGGTTACTTAGTTAGGGCGTGATGGAAGGACAAACAAACAAACACATTTTCGCATTTATAATAGAGATGGGCCGAACATGGGTTTCACCGAATACGAACATTCGGCCGAATATTCGGTAAAACTTTTTAATTAATTAAGTTCCTAACTCTTAATGTGTAGATTAAGTAATTGATCTCTTAAATTACAACCTGAAAAGTACAAACAAATTACTAATTTTCTTTATAAAGAACTATATTGGTTGAACAGGATAGGTTTAAACGTTTAATATCAATAAATATATTTTGCGACGCTATGCTGAGTAGAAACTAGAAACAAAATATTATTCATAATCTACTAAGGTGTTGTGATTTGATTCAGCTATTCTCTAACACAATAAAGACTGACAGAAATAAATATCTTGTTTATTTTCCTTCAATTAAGGCCTGTTTATTATAAAGAGTTAACACAGAAGCCTAATCCCAAAACAGCTAGATACCTATATTTTGCATTAAGTTATTATGGATTCCTTGCCTACCCTGCAAGGGATCCGGCGTGATTGATTGAAGTTATTATCTTTTTACCAACCTACTTTAATTGAAAATAAAGCTTCAGTGACGACAAAATCAGAAAGCTACACTCTAAAATACTTACTTCATTACACTGTACACTCAAATCATAATAATACACGGGTCTTAACACACTTTGCCGAACATTAGGTGATTCAGCCGAATATTCGGCCGAATATGAATATTCGGTAAAGCTGCCGAATATGCCGAATACCGAATATAAAACGAATATTCGGCCCATCTCTAATTTATAATATTAGTATAGATATAGAAATATAGATAAAGGGATTTTCAAAAACTTGATAAGATGTCTCAGGTATCTATATCTACTCGTACTTTCAGGGCATCGTCTCTTACATTCACAACTTCGTGATTATTTATAGCGCTCTGCCTATTATAATTAAGCTAGGTCGCAACTTTCATCACATCTTTGCCCTGAAATTTCACGATACCATCTTAAAGTACGGGTACAGGTACCTACTTAAGTCAAGCAGAAGTAAAACACGTAGAAGGAAATTCTATGTGTTTTACTTTCTTTTCTATTACCAGACCGGCTGCCAAACGTGGTGGCTTTGGAAAAAAGTTTAGACACACTTTCTGTAGTCTGAGACGTATTTATGCTGATGCTGAGGAAGCGGTTAGGTTATGCATCGGGATTTTAGCTATTAATTACTTATGAATAGGGGCTAGATGCCGTTGTTATATTGTAACAGGTTTTCTAACTTTAGTTTAGTAAGACATGTAGCGCGTGACCATTACATAATAAAACCTACGGTTTCTATTCGTGGCGCAGTAGTATTGGCGACAATACTCAATAACAGCAATATCTAAGTGTAGATAGGGCATGGCAACGGCCTTATCCAATTCTTATCTCATATTTTGTCGCCATACGTAATCTTACAGCAATAGGAATAGGGCTTCTTTGTCCCATTTAGTTATCTATCAGTTGGGCAAGCACGGAGATTGTTCTCTATGGTAGAATCTGTGCCTAAAGTTAATTAAGTCTGTGGGTAGAATAGACAATAATGACATCGCATCGTCATATTGTATTTGTGTACAATATTGAGGTTGAAGTAAAGAATTTCAAATAATTTACGCATTCGATGACATATTGACGTAACTTTTTTCTATTCTAGTTAGAACCTAGACAACGATCCATTAGCTTGACCTACATGTAGGTAGTATTATTATATATTACATTATTATTATAACGCAGGAACCTAATAAATAATGCTGGACTATCTATACAGCATCATTTAGCCCCCTAGTGTTATTGGTACTAGATGACTGATATACAGTATAAACTCTATAAAACGACACTGAAGGGACTGCGCATTTTATGACGTTTTTGAGAGTTGTCGTTAAATGAAGAAAAGAGAAATATGTATTAGAAAAATAATGTTTATTTCAGACAAGTAGTTATTCTGACATAAATATAATTATTAGACATTAGTATCGCAGATTTTTTTGTAGATTTTCATGTCCTCTACACTGAAAGAATACTTTGTTTGAATTTACCAGATTACTGATTATATGTACCAAATTAAACGTTTAAATGAGGACCTACCGCTGGCTTAAGTTGATTTTACCAAACGGCGACTGTTGGCTGATCACCAAAGTAGTTTGGTAAATTTAAGTTACCAAATGTAGCTGGTAAAATAGTTACCAAACTGCTTTGGTACCTAGGTACGATAGTTTTGGTAAAATTTTATTAAATATCATATTGTGGATTTTACCATGAACTTTGTTATTTTTTATATATTTTTACCAGACATCTTTTGTGCTATCTACTTTAAGGTTTTGTTGTAAATACCTTATTGCCCTCGTATATTTAACTATGAATTGCGACATTTTTTACTAGACAACTTTTGTATTATTCACTTTAAGGTTTTGTAGCAAATACCGAAATGCTCTCGTATATATAACTATGAATTGTGATATTTTTTAACAGACAACTTTTGTGTTATCTACTTTAAGGTTTTGTAGTAAATACCTAATTGCTGTCGTATATTTAACTATGAATTGTGGCAATTTTTACTAGACGACTATTGTATTGTCAACTTTAAGGTTTCGTAATATCCACCTAATTGCTTTCGTATATTTAACTATGAATTGTGATAATTTGTACTAGACAACTATTGTGTTATCTACTTTAAGGTTTCGTAATAAATACCTAATTGCTCTCGTATATTTAACTATTATCCATGGTAATCCATGGTAATTTTTACTAAACGACTGTTGTGTCATTCACTTTAATGTTTTGTATTATCTACATAATTGCTTTCGTAGATTCTAATAGGAATTGAGGCAATTTTTACTAGATAGCTTTTGTATTATCTACCTATATACTTCAAATTGTTTTGTAGATCCTACTATTAATTTTGGTAAGTTTAAGTAAACCACTTTTGTATAATCCATTAAATTACATGGGTAATATTTACCCATTAGCTTTTTAAAATTCTACTATGGAACATTTGTATTTTCTACGAAATGCCTTTAGTCACATCAAACCTATTTTTTTGTGTAATCTATCATAATAAGTTATTCTTTCGTAGTTATTATTACCCAATTGCTTATGTAGGTTTCACCATTTTATTGTAAAATTTACAAAAGCATTGGGTGAGTAACAGAATTATAATTATGATAGATCATACATCAAATTATCTAGATACTAAGATAATTTGATGTATGATCTATCATAGTTATTTATTCTATTACTCACCCAATGCTTTTGTAAATTTTACAATAAAATGGTGAAACCTACATAAGCAATTGGGTAATAATTACTACGAAAGAATAACTTATTATGATAGATTACACAAAAAAATAGGTTTGATGTGACTAAAGGCGTTTCGTAAATAATACCTAACCAAGTTTCAAAGCAGAACCTAAAAATCTGACAATACATTATAATATTCTGCAAAGTATAAAAATACCACAATTGATTAAACAATATACAAAAGCAGTTGTTTTAAACAAAATTTTTAGAAAATAATGAAACATTAGGAAAGTTTTATAAATTTATTATAATAACAAAGTTTTGGGTTATTTTGACACAATCCCCTGTAGCTTACATACTCAAAAATCATACCATTCAAATTTATCTATAAGATTTAAATGAATAAAAATACTTTGACTTCAGTTTGAAACAAAAAGAAATGAGATGCAGCACTATCACCCATCCATAATTAAAAGTGCCTTATTTAATTAACAATAAGATTTGCCTGTGGCAGTTTATAAAGAGTTATAGTTATATACGGGCGGCGGATCAAGGCAGACGTGAAGCTAACAGTGGGACCGCAATATGGTTTTATCACTGCATAAGGTCGTCAATTGTCTGCCGCGCTATCAAACAGCTAACTTCACGTTTGGCTAAATCCACCGATAGAACTATAATAGAACAAAATAGTTAAATCGTCTGGCTTTAAAAAATACTAGTTCCATTTTTGCAAATACAGTTATGCTTGAAAATGGTCACTAAAGCCTGAGCAATTCACATTTTTTACGTAAAAAATATACACTTAAGGTGGATCGTCTCGCTTGTGGCGCGAAATTTTATTGTTTTTTACAAAGGGCGGCCTTATCGCTAACTAAAATAAGCAATGTAAAGTATATTAGGTCTTAATCTATCTATGTACTTAATCTCATCAAAGTTGGTCCAGCCGTTTGAACAGGAACGCTATTGTGTTTTTGCTGGTCCCAGCTCATCAACATTTCTTGAGATAACAAAAACGGGTTTTGCGAAAACTAGGAGACCACACATGTTTTTATTGATAGTTTCTCATAAATGTAAATACTTAAGCTTCAAAAAAACACTAAAAATCATTGAAGAATATTCGTAGCTAAACTAATTTATCTTTATGAGATACTATAAACTAAAACATGTGTCAACAAATAGGAGACCTAATATCTCCTAGTTTTCGCAAAATTCGTTTTTGCTTTCATAAGAAATGTTGATGAGCTTGTAATGATATTCTACATTAAGGCAGTGAAAAATTTTAAAACATACATCTAATGCCTTCAAAAAACTGTCAATCTTATAAAAAATATAGTCACATGACACGTAAAAATCTTGCAGTTTATCTTCAGTAGCGCCAACAACGATGACGAGCGGTTGACATCTCGATCCCTTCTCTAACTGGACCTTTCTCCAACTGTCCAACTTGGTGACTACTTCACCGTTATTCTGAAATATAAAAAAAAATAACTAGCCAAACCTTGCCACGTTTCGCTGAATTTCGGGATACTAAGCATATAAAAAAACTCATAGGTACTATAGAAATTCAACATTCTGTAAAAATTTCAAGTCAATCTATTTACAACTTTTTAAGTTTTGGGGACACAAACATACGGAAGTTGAGTTTTTATATGTATCGTTTTTATATATAAATATGTGCCGCAGCCAGGGAAAATCTTATACTAACGAAATTGCCCAACAAGTCTAACCCCCCAATTACAGTAGCGAATGGCAATGGGGAAAGCAACAATGGGGATCATTTTGGCAGCCTTAATGGTATCTTAATCTTATAAAACTTGAATAGGGGAAACTTTTTAGCCTAAATATTCCTCCTTTCAAGTTTTAAAAGATTTCGACAGCGCTAAGGCTGCCAAAATGATCCGCATTGTTTCGTTCCCTATTGCCATTTGCTACTGTAATTGGTGGGTTAGTTTAAAATATAAAATCCATTGATCAGATGACATTGTAAATAGGTTTGTTCGAAAATCGAACTGGCCACCAAAAGCAGAACTCAAAAAAAAAGAAATATGCTTGATTTTAAGGAATGTGAAACAAAACAGATGTTTGGTGCTGTGTTTTTAGTGGATTTTATTGCAATATTCTAGTAATATACAGAGCGTCCCAAGACTGCGACATGAAGGGATAGAACCTTAAATATTGTAGATAGGATATTTTACGGAAAAGAGACTATTTTATTTTTAAAACTTAGTAAAACTGCCTTCAAAGATTTTCTAAAATTTATGGTTCGTCGAATGATATTCTGCAATAAATAACAAAGGAGCCCTGGCTTTTTATCGTCTCGCAGTAGGTGTGAAAAGTGAAGTATGCTCCTCTGGAATAACTGTCTGTGTTCGTCTTGGGCAGCTTAATACCCTCGCTTCACTCAGGACTCTATATAACTCGCTACACTCGGGAGCTAACTTTACAGTCCCAAGACACTGCTTTATTCCCTTGGTGTATAATCTACTATTATAGGCAAACATACCTGTACATGTAGAATAAACTCTTTCTTGGATTCTGTAATCGACGGTTTGTATTTTGTCGTCTTTCCCTCGTGTCCGGGTGTCGTAACTTTTATTGTTGGTATTATTTTGTGGCCAATTAATGCTGCAAAACAGTAGTCTCTTACATCTGTAAAAAAAGCATAAGCTGACATGCATTCCTAAGTAGTATACAAGTATGTACATTTCATATAAAGTAAGTAAGTTGTATAATACTATCAAAGTTGTGGCGAAATGATAAGACTCTCAAGAACACACTTTTCCTTTGTTGTAAGATAATTTTATTTTTAGGAAACATTGGGTGTACTTTAAGGTAGTAAGTATTTATAATTATGCAGTTTTTATTTTCTTTAAAATTCCCATGTTTTTTAGGAACAAAACTCTCTTACGACAAAGAAATGGGTATTTTATTTACCATTAGTCCCATGCATTACTATAAGCCTGTAGCTATAGTTATCTATTTATCGTAATACTATGATTTAGTGTTTTTTTGTGCACATAATAACATGAGCGCTTCGTAGGTACAATAAATTTATTAAAATAAACAAACCTTCGCTTGGATGATTTTCCAGAATTTGTACGTATTGCTTTGCCCCATTTAGTGTTTGAAACACTGGCAAAGCTTTTTCAAAAAATTCTGGCCACTTTTTAAAAAGCAATATTTCTTGTTTGGGGTATTTTTTATTGAAATCAACTTCTATCTGAAAAACATTGGGTACACAGTTTCAATAACCATCACGTCAATATAACTTATTGCCCGTGGGTACAGTTCGTTTACAAAGGGCCAAGTGTGAGTCGGACTCGTACACGAAGGGTACCGTACCATTATCTATAAAAACGGCAAAAAACACGTTTGTTGTATGGGAGCCCCCTTAACTCTTTATTAGTGTTATAGCGACAACATAAATACATCATCTGTAAAAATTTCAACCGTCTAACTATCAAGGTTCATGAGATACAGCCCGGCGACAGACGGAGGGACGGTCAGCGGAGCCTAAGGAATAGGGTCCGTTTTACCCTTTGGATACGGAACCCTAATAAATAGAACATGAAACTCACCAACTTATAGCCAAAGCTTAATTTATAGGAAGGCCATTCTTCAAGGATCTCTGCTATGTTTTTATATTTGTTTGAATTCAATTCTCCAATTCGTCGTTTGGATGTTTTGTCCCATTTTTGTACTATTTCATTGAATGGCTCTTCATTAAATTTCAGCCAAACTTTTTCATCTTCGAATTCTTCATTCAAAACTGTTAAATAAGTAGGTACATATTAATTAAGTATAATAATGTAATGTAATCGAAAATTATGAATTATATCTAAAACTAGCAGCGCCTCGCGGTTTCACCCGTGTAGTTCCCGTTCCCGTAGGAATTCTGTGATAAAAAGTAGCCTATGTTCTATTCCAGACTATAATCTATCTCTGAGCCAAATTTCATCCAGATCCGTTCAGCCGTTCTGGCGTGATTGAGTAACAAACATCCATCCATCTATCTATCTATCCAACCATCCAAACTTTGACATTTATAATATTAGTGGATTATTTAAAAAATTGGCCAAGTTAGAGTTGGACCTTTCAAAGGATTTTTCCATTTGATGGAGTATTATACACCGATTGACCCCTCAATTACCCCCTAAATATCGGAATATTTAATTTATTTTACATTGGGTCATAACAAGCATCAACTATGCCAAAATTCAACTTTTTAGAATAAACAGTTTAACTCTGCGAGGTGGTGATAAACAGACACATATTGGTAGTATTGGAGACAATTTATACTGTAACAGGTAAATTACTTACTGCTTTGGTCACTATCAACCAATTCTGTTGTTTTGGGTATGTGTTGTTGCCTTTTATGTTCTATAATGCCAAGACTTCTCAGTTTTCTTATATGGTTGTTATCAGTTGTGTTATCAGCAGGTATCAACGATTGTATATCGGATTCTGTTATTTTGTCTAAACAGACTAAGTCATTGTCTTGCACTAAAACAATAATAGGTATTAAGTTAGTGTTTTAGCCATAAGAATAGATAATAACCTGATCTATTCATAGGGTTTTAGCATAGCACATACCTAAGTACCTACCTACTTACCTCATAAGTAAGCGGTTAATCTGCGGTTAATTTTACCTTAAACTTATGTACCTATTTATTATGATAAACATAAGGATAGGCTATACCTAGTGAGTAGTGTGAAAAATA
Source organism: Eupithecia exiguata (assembly GCA_947086465.1). NCBI lineage: Eukaryota > Metazoa > Arthropoda > Insecta > Lepidoptera > Geometridae > Eupithecia > Eupithecia exiguata. The sequence continues at coordinate 12,261,033 of OX352233.1, forward strand.
CTGAGTAAATATGTCATCAATCATCATCCAGCACTTCATCGTTCACAGCTGGACGAGGCCTCCCTCATAAAATACAATGGGACAAACTGCCATAATCACCACTTTTGGCAAGCGGATTGGGGATCGTAGCATTGGTGTTGTGTTCAGGTGGATGCTATGCCCATCCCCTGGTAGGTACCTATAATCGGCTTTTACGACATCTGCGGGAGCAGTATAATCTGGTAATAAAATAGGTTTACACCGTTTTTTTACACATAGCTAGAAAGGAACTAACTAGAACTAACCTCTAAATACTTCCTGTGTCGTTGCAGAAACTCCCCACGATGCAAGGAGTTCTGCAACGAAATTTTCCGGTATGAAGGTTTCACTGTCATTATCACGCACGACTTTATTCACTTTCATATGTAGTTTACTTATTTATCTACTCACTGGGACACACACTGGCTGAATTACCAAAAACTTGTATTGGAGAGCACGGCGCAAACAGCACAACCACTCTCGATAGCGGCGCGAAGAGAAGAGAAAGACGGACGCGCGCCCGCGCGCGAGGTTGGCGCAAACCAGTGTTGCCGGTAGTCATTTTGAAAAAGCTCCCAACCGAACATAAATTTGATCCGAAATGTGACAATAAGATCCGTTTTGTAAAATATGTAGAAGAAAAATAGCAAAAGCTTAAATAAATAAATAAGTAATGCTGGACAATTCACACAGCATTATCTAGCCCCATGCTAAGCAGAGCTTGTGTTATGGGTACTAGATAACTGATATACATAATAATTATAATATAATACATCGATAGATATTTTTTATTATATGTATATAGAAAACGACCAGAACACCCTGAACAAATGTCTGCAGATCGTACACACATTTGTCCCGAAAATAGAATGAGTAAGCACCAATATTAAAAGTAGGTATAAATGTACCTAATGCTTATGTATGTATGTATGTGTGTGTTTGTTTGTTACTCCTTCACACTCAAAAGACTGAAAGGATTTGAATGATACCTATTTGATACCAGGATAAGAAAGCATATAAACAGGCAGCTTTTACTTTTCAACACGTGAACTGTTCTGCCCATCTTAATTCCTTAAATTTTGTGTACCTAAATCATCACCTAAAATGCAATAGGTACCTATGTGAATGAAACACAATGCACAACAAGACAAAACAAAGCGATTCTTTTGTTTTCCTGGTCAAACGATTGTGTTCTATTTACATTTTTTGTTATACAAGGAAGAAATTAGCGATAAAATAAAATGTCATCTTCGTCACAAAAAAGTAGATACAAGAAAACTTTTTATGAAACTAACGCACCACGGGTCTTGATATTAGTGTACTGATCATGTGTACTAGAGATGTGTAGGTACTGTGGGTACTGCTTTACGCTCTAATGCGTTCCCTACCTCCGACGGTTGCAACTTTTTACTGATTTAAATTGATCGAAGAAAAACACTCTGACATTGACAGTTGTCTTATTTCCGGTATTTATTTTCTCAAATGCGGTTTTTTTTTCAAATATGATTGTTTGAAAAAGTAAAAGTATTCTAGTAAAAGATTCCTCTGTTTCAGTACATAGTTTAATTCCACTCCTTTTTCCCCACTCCAATTATATATTTTATAATACATATAGATAGGTATTATATCTTTTCGAGTCCTCAAAGCGAATTCAAGGGAATAAGAATGGAAAGGTCCGAGGGCTATTCACGATGGATCGGAATGAAAAGTTTTCCAAAAAAAAACATTTTCTTTGAAAACCTATGTTTTGTCAAATGTCGATTTATAGCAAGTTAGCTATAAATCAGCTAGCTAGGTAGTTTAATTCCAATCAGCCCGATGAGCAATGCTTTCGATTCGACACACATAGGTGTAAATTCTTTGCCGGTAGCAATTGCTACCTAACATGCTTTCGTTCTATCTACCTACTAGCGTGTCTATCTATATCTTCGGTTTACAATCTATTTTATTTTTTATAATTTTACTTCAGTTTTTGGTACCTACGCACACAGCGTCTCCAGTGTTAGAAATAGGAACTTTTCTATCAAAGTGAGCTCGTAAATACAACAATGCTTCTCGTGTAGATTTAACCTTAAAAACTGTGAAACGTGCAAAAGATAAACGATATTATCTACTTCTGAAACTATCGCTGAAAACTTGGTTAAATCAACGTAAAATTTTGTTTACCTATTCAACTTTAAGTTATGTAATGGTATAAATGAGAACTTTTCTACCAAAGTAAACTCGTAAATATAACAACACTAATGTACCTATATTAATAAACATATATATATATATATATATATTTCAACAATAAACATAGTCAATTCAACGTAAAAATACTGTAAAATTTTAAACAGCAAAATGGTTTTTTCTACATCTTTTGTGGAATGTGCTATAGTCTTTGTAATAGTTAGTTTTGTGTAGTTGTAAGTTGACATAAATTATTAAATAAACAATTTCAACTTTAACTTATGTTACAGACACAGCACCTCGCTGCGGTAGAAATGGGGACTTTTCTACCGAAGTAAACTCGTAGGTACCTATATAAAACTTTTTTCTCTGGTCGATTTAACGTAAAAACTATAAAATATGCAACAGGAGTATGGTAATATCTAGGTAGTACTTTATTGTATTTTTGTAAGTTTTACTTATATTTATGGTAAGAATCACAGTTCCTCGTCATGGTTAAAATTACAACTTATCTACCAAAGTGAGCTCGTAAATACAACAGTGCTCCTCGTGTAGATTCAACTTTAGAAACTGTGAAACGTGCAAAAGTTATACGATAATATCTACTACTGAAACTATCGCTGAAAACTTGGTATAGGTAAACATTTGTAAATATCGTCATTTCTATATCTCGGCATAAATAGCCTTCGACAATTCAATTTAATAAATTCGACATTTTTATACCTAGTCATTTTTCCTGATAGACCTAAGTCGCCAAAAGCAAATCAACGTAAAATCTTGTTAATTCAACTTCAAGTTTTGTTTGCAACAGTCTGCAGTTAGCTCAATTGTTTCAATTGTAAATACTAGTTTTAATTTAATTCTATTATTTGATTGTAATTTTCTTTGTTAATAAAGATACTTCAAGTTATGTTACTATTATGTAAGAACTTTTCTACCAAAGTAAATATAAGAACACTCTTGAGTCAATTCACCGTAAACAGACTGTGAAATTTGCAACAGCAAAATGGTTTTTTGCAATAAACTAAAACTTTTGAGTTATCTACCTACTTTAGTGTTTTGTAATTTCAACTTTAAGTTATGTTACGGACACAGCGTCTCGCTGCGGTAGAAATAGGAACTTTTCTATCAAAGTGAACTCTTAAATAAAACAATGCTCTCTGGTCGATTTAACGTAAAAAAAACTATACAATGTGCAGCGGTATATGGTAATATCTACTTAATAGTATGTTCTATCATATTCTTCAATTTTTTTTGTAAATTTTACTTATAATTTTGGTAAGATCCACAGTTCCTCGTCATGGTTAAAATTGCAACTTATCTATGAAAGAGAGATTGTAAATATAACAATGATTCTCGTGTAGATTTAAACGTTAAAAACTTTGAGACTTGCAAAAGTTATACAATATTATCTACTTCATGAAAATATCGCTGAAAATTTGATAAATCATGATATTATTGATAATATCAACATTTTTTTATTGTGCATACACAGCGAACTCGTAAATATGACAATATTCTCGGTTCGACTTCACATTAAAAAGTGTGAAATTTGCAACGGCAAAGTGGTTATTTCTAATAAACTTACAATTGTTATAATCTACTTAATTCTTTTGTAATTTAAACTTAAAATATGTGTTACGACCTTATCTACCAATAATTTGTACCTACCTTTAGTAATTATAACCTAATGGAATTGTAATATTCATCAACCTATATTGTTTTGCAAATTGTACAGCTAAGACTTAGTAACTTTTACTATTACTCTCATTAACCGTCAAGGCTTTTGTAAATTCAACCATAGCAGGTTGATAAATTCAACAAAAAAAATGGTTAACTCTTTATTTTGCCGTCAACCTTAGTTGTTTTGTAAATTATACAGATAGGACTTGGTAACTTTTACTATTAATCTCGTAAATTTTATCAACCGTCGGGGCTTTTGTAAATTCAACCATAGCAATTGTTAAATTCATAAAAAAAAATGGTTAATTCTTTATTTTGCCGTCAACCTTAGTTGTTTTGTAAATAGAAAAGTCAAGTCTTAGTAACTCTTACTATTACTCTTGTAAATTGTATCAACTGTCGGGACTTTAGTAAATTCAACCATAGCATTCTTTCAGTGTATGAAACTGTACTACATTACTTTGCTCTATTGTCAATAGTGTCCGCAGCGTACGCGATATAAGGATCATGGTACATTTTTCACACCTTAGGTTACATTATCGAAGTTTTCATACGGATCCCTAACTTTACTGAAAATAATCTATCGCCTATAACTGGTTAGTTAGTTAGATAATGAAGGATTCTAATGGTGAAAGAATTTTCCAAATCGGTCCAGTAGTTTCGAAGCCTATTCCCGTCAAACAAACAAACAAACAAATCTTTCCTCTTTATAATGTTATTATTATTATAGACTAGTGTTAGTAATTAAATAAAAAATAAAAAAACAATTCTTTTTTGAACGCTATTGCGGTTAGTCTGTTATTTTCGTCTCATGCCTTTTGCTGCTTATTTTTTTTTTTTATTCATATCTTGCTTTATTGAGGCATCCTGATGATAAAGAAAGTACAGTCTACACGTGCGAGCAATCCCAATTTGTAAACAAAAGAACGGATTATAAATTTATTATTTTATTTAAGAATTTTACCTTTTATACGTGTACATTTTTGTATTTATGGAAATAATTTTTTTTTTGATTGATTGATTGATAAAGCGACAAAAGAACGTACACAGCTGTTTAATTGTTGTCGTTATTGAGAGTGGGTGTAATGCTATGTATAGAGTGTATCATCGTATGGAAGACAAACTAAACCAACCAAAGCCATGTGATTTCGACGCTTTAGGGAGTTTGTCGCTAAATAGAGTGAAGTTACAAGGAGTTACTGTATTTTATTTAATATACAGGGTTATTGGTAAATTAGTGACAATACGTGAACTGCAGGTTCAGCCCATCATCACAAACACGTTTGTGAAGACGCCAGGTCTTAATTTTGGTATTGGTAATGGGTACCCCCCGCAATTCAATAATCGTTCGATAGAGGTTTTATTTGAAACTCAACTTAAAATTAGCTCTGCCCTGAATTAACAGAAGATATGAGAGTGAAAGATCGGTCTTCAGTAACTCGTTGGGTTCCAGGCAAAGATGTTTTTTCATTTAGTACCAGAGGTGACTTATATTTTTTTTTAGAATTTAGACTTCGCGCCTTCACGAACGTGTTTGTGATGGATGATGGGCAGGACCTGCAGTTCACGTATTGTCACTAATTTTCCAATAACCCTGTATACATAGCAAATACCCAGAACACCCAGAACAAATATTGGATAAACATTTACAAACATTTGTCCCAAGGCGGGGATCGAACCCGCAACACAACGCACAGCGGGCGAAGGTCGTTTGCAACGCAGGAGGCGTTGCTAACGGACCTTCGCCCGCTGTGTCACATCAGTCGTCGTCAGTAATTCATACCACCTATGCCCCTTAGATTATAGAAATCTAAGCTATATCACTCTCTTCACTCTTGAGCAATCTCTACGTGACCATTCAAGGGTTGTCAGGAAGAGATCGCTCTTAAAGATAAGGCCGCCCTTCTTAGTCTGCTTTGTAGTTAACACTTCACCGTTTTCTAGAGAGCAATAAGGAGTTTGTAGGTACTACCTATCATAAAAGTTATTTATTTCTTCTGTAAACTTATACTAAGCACCAGCTAAGCACTTAGACATATCAAAAAAATTATTGTTTTGTATTACCGACATCTGTGAAGTTTTAAACTAAATACATAAATGGGCAATGTGGAATATCATTTAGCCCCAAGCTTAGTAGGTTTGTTCTACTTCTACCTGCCAATTAGCCATGGTACTTGTAGTAGTTATTAAGTAACTTTATTACCTACTTTGTCGTAAAACCTCCATAACGATAACAACGTAGGTTAATAAATCGTTATTAATAATGCAATTAGTATTGGTACCTAATTACGTAATTACCTAAGATAGGTAACTTCTTGGTTTGAGTAAAACATTCAATGCACATCCCAGAAAAATAATAATAAGCAGTAAGAATTTCTTTATGAATGAAATATTTGTAATAAGTACTCGTACCGTGTGATAAAATTAAATATATAAAATGTATGAACCAGTTTTATCCGCTTCTACTTATTTATGACCTCAATTAAATTGTATATTTCACGTGTAAGGTCTTGCTGGATAACCTACTTTCGTTTATAAATGTTAAACTAATGAGCACAATTATTAGCGCTAAGCTATTCTTAAACCTTCTTACATTAACTCTGCCTATTATATCAAACCCAAGGCTAACTATACTATTAACTATTTAGTTAGTTTTTTACAATTTTAACTGTATATTTTTTTTGTTTCAGTTATCTTGTGTCTGGTGATGCAGACGGAAAATGCTACATCTGGGACTGGAAGACAACGAAACTATACAAGAAGTGGAAAGCGCACGACGGCGTCTGCATAGCGGCGCTCTGGCACCCTCACGAGCCCAGCAAGCTGATGACGGCAGGCTGGGATGGAGTCATGAAGTATTGGGACTGAAATTTACAAGAATTACAAACTACAGGATCCGCTGCCACAATTTTTATTCCTTAAGAACCATTAAACCAGACATTATAAACGAAATAAACTATACATTAACAACATCCAATAACATTTTTTTAAAGCCCCATGGTCATGGATAGGCGGGTCCTAAGCGACTTCAACGCGCAAAGGATACTTGTAGAGATCTTCGTGCGGTAGGTCCACCTTGTATTCCTGGCTGCACTCGCGGCAGGCTCCGTTCTTAATGAACTCGTTGAAACATATTTCGTTTTCATGGAATGCTTCGATTAACGCAGTGATCAAACTGTCTATCATTTCGGGCGTGTGGTAGGGGCCCGGGGCGAACCTCAGTCGCTCCGTCCCTCGAGCTACCGTCGGGTAGTTGATGGCTTGCACATAGTGGCCTCTCTTCATAAGAGAGTCCGCTACGGCGGCCACTTTGTCCGCGCCCGTTATAGGAACGGGGACTATGTGGCTGACAGAGGGTAGTTGGGGTAGGCCGGCTACGAGCAAGCTTAGCTTCAGGTATCGGACTATAGCCTGGTGTTTGGCACGGAGAGCCCTGCCCTCCTCGCTGGCCAGCAGTCGGATCGAGGCGAGGGAGCCCGCCAGAGTCGGTGGCGGTAGCGCCGTCGTGAAGATGAACCCGGGCGCCAGCGATCTAACGGTATCCACCAGCAACGTAGACCCCGCGATGTACCCGCCTACGTTTCCGTACGCTTTCCCCAGCGTCCCAGACACTATATCGATCTTGTCTTGAATCCCTCTGTCCTCTCCGATGCCCGCACCTCGCTTACCATACAGACCCACTGCGTGCACCTCGTCCACAAACGTAAGGGCTCCATACATGTGAGCGATGTCGCACATCTCCTCTAGAGGACAGATGGCCCCGCTCATTGAGTGCACAGTCTCAAAGACTACAAGCTTGGGCACCCCGGGCGGACTGGCGTCCAGCATCTCCCGCAGGTGGTTGGGGTCGTTGTGCCTAAATATGTGCTTGCGAGCCCGGCTGTTTCTTATCCCCTGGATCATGGAGGCATGGTTGCCCGCGTCAGAGTAGACAATACAGTCGGGGAGGATCTTGGCTAGGGTGGAGAGGGTCGCGTCGTTGGCCACAAAGCAGGAACTGAAGATGAGCGCGGCTGGCTTGTTGTGAAGCTGCGCAATCTCGGCCTCCAGCTGCTCCATCATCTGCGAGTTGCCGGCGATGTTGCGAGTGCCGCCGGCGCCTGTACCGTGCGCGCGGATGGCGCCCACGGCCGCGTCCTGCACATTGCGGTGCCGCGACGTGCCGAGGTAGTCATTGGCACACCACACTGTGACGGGCCTCTGGCACGCACCCTCCAGCGCGCCTGGGTACGCTCCGTCGGCCGCGAGTCGTGCCACCTTGCGGAACACACGGTACGAGTAGTCCCGCTTCTTGGCGCTGATTTGCTGGTGGAAGAACTTTTCATACGGGTAGGCAGGCACGTCGCGCGAGTGAATGTCCTCCGTCATCTCACGCGGCGCCTCCGACACGATCGAGTTCTGCTGAATGAATGGGCACTTGGTCTCGTCGTTCCCGAGCGTCCGGAAGGTGCGAGTGAGGCTCGGACAGAGGCTCCCATACTGCTTCAGCAGGCTGGTCCCATAGTTCCGCACATAAGCGGGACTCAGCGATTTCAGGAATGGGCAGGGCATCTTTATGTAATCGATGAAAGTTGTGAACCCTTGCGACACCACTGTTTGTGCTACTTGTTATTTGTACGAGGATTTAAAACGTTGGCTCTCACTGTAGCCGAACGTTTGAGAGCGGGAGTTCAACTGATCGCAGAGGAGAGACGGCGCCTTTTATAAAGTTGCTGTCGTCATATCGATTGACGATTGGGTAGGTTCTTCGTTCACTTCACGTAAAATTTTGTTGATTTTATTTCTTGTTGGTGTGGTACTGAAATTGTTGCAACGTCAAAAAATTGTGACGGCTACGATTTCACGAGTTTTTGGTAGATCTTATGCTTAAAATGCAAAAAAGTTGGAACGTAGCTGTCAAAAAAAACAAGCGTAGTGTCAAAATTGATGTTGAAAAATGAAAACAGTTGACTATGACGTTGACGTTGGCTAGGTACAGCTGTTTTGGCTGTCACTTTTGACAGCTAAAATCGAAAGTAAAGTTAGCACCAGTGTTGCCAGATCTACTGATTTAGCAGTAGATCTACCTGCTTTTTGAACCGTCTACTGATCTACTGATTTTTTGCTCAAATTTTGTGAAATCTACCTGCTTTTTCCGAGCATCAATAGCAAGTGACTCCATGTCTTTATTTTAGCTCACGTGACAAGTTGCCAATGACACAAACTTCACAAAACTGAAACAGATGAATGAAACTGAAGAGTTCCATGTTCCTTCGTTTCTTCCTTCCAGCTTTCACTTTCTTTCTGTCTGTCTTGGTATGTCTGTTCATTGTTTTCAATCAATCAAATATTTATTGCAAGAAATACATGATAATAAAAGTTGTTATTAAAAAATTAAATGTCTCAATGTATTCTGCCCTAGTGGGCACCGATTGATTGGTCAGTCCGTTCGTTCGATAAACTTTTGCAAAATGCAAACTGAGTGAGACTGTTTATCCAGTTATTACTCTACTATGCACTAAATAATATATGTCCAAAACCACAAACCAAAGTTCAATCAGACTGAAAAGAACTGAGCAAAGCACAGCCGACAGGCCGCCTGGCCTCGCTTTCCACAAAGCTACACAGTTTAGGAATGTGGGCAAAGAAAACGCTTCCTAAATTTAAAAAAAAACGGGTTAGCAGCTTTGTTGTATGTTTTTTTTGCATGAAAATACTCGCAAAACACAATACATAGGTACTAATTTGTAACATATTAAAATCTACCTGCTTTTTTTCCCAATCTACTGCTTTTTTAACAAAATTTCTACTGCTTTTTTCAGATTCCATCTGGCAACACTGGTTAGCACTTAAGTTATAGGTTAGCACAGACAGAGCGAAAAGAAAACAAACAGCGAGAAATTCAGGGAAATAATAGAAAATTGTGAATCGATTGACCAACAATGTTTTCTCTCAATAATGACCTAGAATTACGACGAGTGACCATCTCCAGTTTAGTGACATGTATTTATTTACCCAGTATCATCACAGCGATATCTTACAAAGGCCTCCTATACACCGTCGGCAATGGTTCCTCATTTTACATTCTCGTCCTCATATTTGTGGCTGAGCTTCTGAAGTCTGTATACCTGAGTTCCAGTAATGAAATCCATGGAAAGAAGAAATCTAAGAGCAGAGCCGGCGACATTATGAAATCATTTGGCTTTCTGCTTGGAGTGATGTTTAGCTTCTTCATTGGGATCATATTGTTTGGAGCGCCGGTGTTGGACTGCCATGAAGAGACCTTAATGCTTTCCGCCCTGCTGACCTTGCTGACTATGTTCCCTCTGATTGCTCACGCAGGAGTAGAAACCTCTATGCAATTAATGTTTGGAGTGAAAAGCTACACAAAAGATACTATTGTTGAAATGTTGGTAAATAATGCACTGCTGACTGTCTGTGGGGCGTGGCTGGGAGCTGTGGTCATACCCTTGGACTGGAACACTCCCTGGCAGCAGTGGCCCATTCCATGCTACCTGGGAGCTGTCGGAGGATTCCTTCTATCTAATGTTTTGACTGTAACCAAAGTAACTCTGATGACAGCAGCATACAAATACCCAGTTTTTAATTTTGTAGTCAATATTTTGGAAAATTTAAGGATTTCAAAGTAATTTTAGTCTGTATCTCAGTATTTTGTTATCGAATAGGAAATGCATTTATGTTTGTGTTTTAATAAATTATTTGTTATAAAAGATGTTTATTATCTATTTTCGTTGTCTTTGTAGTTCAGTCAAATAAAGTTGATGTATAAAGTTGTTATCAGGAAGGGTACACCTGCTTGCAAGGCTATATCTATAGAATATAATAATTTTATTGTTATTTCTAGTTTGACAAGGTACTTAAAATCATAGCATTTTTATTCCCTATTAGCCCTATAGAGTGGCGGGAGGCCTTGGCCCAGCTGTGGGATGACCAAAGCTAACAATAATAATTTGCCCTCAAATAGACTAGACATAACACAACTACTTTTTAAAAGCACATTTAGTACTCGATGATGATGATTCTTTGTTAATTGCAATATGGCTTGGTTAGACACAATAGGCTACTTGACTACTACTGGGAAATAATTCTTACATATTGTCTGATAAAAATAATGCAGTCTAATTAATATTTCTTCAAGGCCAGTCATATTAGTTATGAAAACAAATTTTAAAGTTTGAATAAAATAATGCTGCGCCAAAACGATAATCTGTGTCATCATGGCTACCAAGTTATTGACGTCACCCCGCCATACCACACCTAACAAGAACTCATTGACATAGATGTGTGATGTCACATGCAATGCGATCATGTATCAAAGTAGATACAAGTAGAATGTGTAGTTAAAACTACACATTTTTTGATACATGATTTACTTTTAGTTTTTTGTACCTAAAAAAGGCATATTTTTAATAAAAACCACCTGATTACGCTTTGTTACGTTGTCACTGACTAGGATGAAAACAATTTCGAAATTATTTTTAATGTAGTCAAATAGCCTTTTCTGCCAGTATCAAGTAATATTGAGAAACATTGTTCTTTGATACTTGTCTTTAGCCATGTTAAATTCTCAATTTCAGGATTCAAGGAGCCAATCTATTGTAGACTAATAGGAGAAAATAAAAAACCACATTAGTAAATTAATAATTTTATTCTTTCAGTTAAATATTCACATAACCTATTAACATTATTTTTAAAATATGAAACTTAACTAGTTTGCTTCATCACAATTTTCACATAAGTACCGAGCAGCGGGCGCCACTAGCAGTTAACAAGTTATAAACTTTGCAACACAATTGTTGTGATAAGAGATAACAATTAGTTAACACACCTAAGGCCTTGTTGATATATTTATGAAATAATTGAATGTTACACTTAAAATCCCCACTAAATAACAATTGATTGAATTTATAATGTAAGGTAGAACAGACAGAACTTCTGGTTAGATATTAATTAATAAAAACAAATGCAGATTCAATTTGGTACTTAGAATATAGTAAAATAAACCCAGCCAAGTGCGAGTCGGACTCGCGCACGAAGGGTTCCGTACCATTATCTATAAAAACAGCAAAAAAATCACGGTTGTTGTACGGGAGCCCGTTTAAATATTTATTTTATTCTGTTTCTCAGTATTTGTTGTTAAAGCGGCAACAGAAATACATCATCTGTGAAAATTTCAACTGTCTAACTATCACGGTTCATGAGATACAGCCTGGTGACAGACGGACAGCGAAGTCTTAGTAATAGGGTCCCGTTTTTACCCTTTGGGTACGGAACCCTAAAAAGTCAATAACTTTATTTATTTAGGCTTACAAAAAAGGACTTAGACAAGTCAAATAAACATTATGTAGGTATCTACTTTAAGAAATTTTAGGGTTAATTTAGTAGAAATATTATATGTACTTAGAAATTTAAGGGTAAAATTCAGTAGATATTTTAAGTGTAACTTCTATTTCATAAAATCATGCAATACTCCACTTGGAAACACAGTCTACGCTAAATACACATTTTGACAGCATAGCAACACTCATACCTAACACTATATACGGATTAGGTCAACAACACATTAAATACTCCAAATATTTTAACTACTATCCTGTTGATTAAGAAATACAATTTGTTTTCATACAGTTATGCTACGCCATAAAATGACAGCTAAATGTGCTTTACTAAGAAAAGGTAAATTTAGGGTAATTAAGTTTTTCATGCTAGGTACCTACTAGGTTAGTTAGAAAAACGTGGTAGATTTTTATTGTGAGTATTATAACTAGAGAAGAGTAGCATATCCATACGAAAACAACAGATGTGTTAAAAATCTGGTTTATAAATACCGACTAATTTCAACAATGTGGCACCAAGAATAAATCTATCTGTGGTTCTACAGGGTTATTGGTAATTAGACCGGATCCTTTTAGGGGGTGATGGGGGAGGCCATTTGCAACTATTTTGACCCTATATCGTATTATGCAAAAGTTAACCATTTTTGAGATATTCGCAAATTCTTAATTTTTTGGGAAAACCCCGATTTACGTCTTCAAAATTAAATTAAAAAAAAGTGATCATCCAATTCAAATTTTAGTGACTGATTTAGATAGCCTGAAGTCTAATTATTAATAACCACTAACACAATCGTATGAATCTGTACCCATATGGAAGCTAAAGGACATGTTTATAAAAACAAAGTTTATTTTTTTTGTAAAGTCCTAACAAAAACCCCATTTAACAAAAAAATACTCCAGTGAATTTGATCGGCATGTTATTTAAAAAACATCTACACATCTTTAGCTATCCAAAGAGGTATAAATCAATGCACTTTGTAACATAATTGCAGAAAAAATATGGATAAACCATAAGCAGGTAGTAACTTCCAATAAATCAAACTATGAATTTTGTAAAACAAACAAAAAATGTATTACTATCAAAACAATTTACTATTTAATTTACAATTTACAAATTTTAATTTACAATTCGTTTTCAAAATGTCCACCTCTATTCCGTATGCAAAGCCGCATACGATGGCGTAACTCAGTTTTAACAACCCTTGTTGTCAAATTTATTTTCATTTTTTCGGCAGCTCTTATTATTCGGCGTCTTAATTCATCCACCGATGAGATAGGTGACGTCAAATCGTCATAGACTAGGCTCTTCATATGACCCCAAACATAATAATCACATGGGGTAAGGTCGGGACTCCTTGCTGGCCATGGAATACTACCTCCTCTACCAATCCATCGGTTCGGAAAATGCTGATTGAACCATTGACGCACACTAGTCCTGTAGTGAGCGGGGCAGCCATCATTTTGGTAAATCATACCTTGGCGTGTTGCTAATGGTACCTCACTAAGAAGGCCAAAAACTTCGTTTCTTAAATTTTTCAATTTGAATTTACTCCAGCGGTTTTGAAGATTCAAGATGTTTTTCCTCGTAGGTGTAGTAATACATTACATTTACCCGTATTTTTCTGCAATTGTGTTACAAAGTGCATTGATTTATACCTCTTTGGATAGCTAAAGATGTGTAGATGTTTTTTAAATAACATGCCGACCAAATTCACTGGAGTATTTTTTTTAAAATGGGGGTTTTGTAAGGACTTTACAAAAAAAATAAACTTTGTTTTTATAAACATGTCCTTTAGCTTCCATATGGGTACAGATTCATACGATTGTGTTAGTGGTTATTAATAATTAGACTTCAGGCTATCTAAATCAGTCACTAAAATTTGAATTGGATGATCACTTTTTTTTTAATTTAATTTTGAAGACGTAAATCGGGGTTTTCCCAAAAAATTAAGAATTTGCGAATATCTCAAAAATGGTTAACTTTTGCATAATACGATATAGGGTCAAAATAGTTGCAAATGGCCTCCTCCATCACCTCCTAAAAGGATCCGGTCTAATTACCAATAACCCTGTATATGTAAGTTTGTGTAGATATTATAGTAATTATAAAAAAACTTATCGTATCTCATCTCGTTATATTCTGATTCTTTATGAAAATATAACGAATATTAAAAATAGGTTCTACTCTCACTATCTTTTACAAGTGTGGCAGTGCTCAAATTGGCAATATTAAAAAACCACAATTTGATATATTTGATGCAAACCACTTCATACCATGACGGTTCTGAATCTAAAACATTCTTACGCATAGACAGTCACAAAACAAAAGCATTATCGCGATTTCATCATATATGAAATTGAATCTACGTTAGCCTTACGATACAAAAACTATATATCTAGTACTTAAGTAGGTACGTCGTGCAAACGTGAAGGCAAACACCACAACATGCAACTTTAACAGCAGAAAGACCCGGAAATTCCACCATGATAACATTACATCTAAATCATTCAACAGAACGATCCTTTAGTTCCCATTAGGGATGTGCTACATTGCTAAACTGTGGGAACCAACCTATTGGTTTCTTTCATCATGATCTATGAAAATATTACCGCTAGCTATTGGTTACATAGTTTACATTTTTTAGGTACCTACATATTTAATCCACTTAGCGGAGCTCATGGAAATGCTCTGGTGATAAAGCTCCCTTTATTCCCTCTATTACGAGTTTTTTCACTACCATCTCATGAAATAGTGGGCACTGAAAGATCGACCTCCAATCGCCATTTTCATATGAGGCAACACCACGATTGACGCTCACAGCGCTCGTGTTAAGCCAGACAAATATTTACATCGCTTATAATTACATTAAAGCCTATATTAAAACTCATTATAGAAAAAAATCTCAACTCACAAATCAAGCACCGTTAACGTACAAAAATTTTACATATCCGCAATTTATTATAATCCTATACAAAACCTACTGAGGTATGAGAGTAAACATAATGGGTTAGGTATATTGAGGACCCTGTATGCTAGGCCCCGATTCCAAGCAACGATTTTTGAAATTGTCACATATTAATCAATATTTTTAAACTTACTCGATCTGAACACATATTTATAAGTACTATTTAACGGGTATTTATCGCGTTAAATTACCATCAGAGTCATCCCGTGACCACGGCAGTGTGTAAACCTGTCGAAACGTCGGGAAAATAAGGTAATTTAACGCGATAAATAATACCCGTTAAATAGTATTTATAAATACATATTAATCAGTTGTCATTTTAAAATGAGAAAAATAAAAGGTTTCCTTATGAAATTGAAATCAACATTATAAAAACAATGCGTTATTAATTTTAAAAACAGGATCTCTTAGACTTATTATTAAGTAGAACGATCGTTGCTTAGACACAGGCACGAATTTTACTACATTATTGCTGAGAGTTACAGAAATAAGCACACAAGGAAGATTTACAAAATCATTTTTTATATTACATAAATGTGCTTAAAATACATTTTTTTTTATATGGGTCATCCCACTGCAGGGCAAGGTCCCTACAATCCTACTTAGTTAGTAATTTATTAATAATACTACTACTAATTTTGCTAGAGGCATAAAATGCTCAATTTAAAATAACATCTGTTTATTACTTTAGAGTTAAGAAAATTTTCTTTAGAGTTGTCACTGTGCCCCAGAATAAACATTATGTTATGATATTTAAATTATCTGTTTGAAGCGCGAGCTCTTTAATATTGTAGAATGTTCGAAAATAGCGCACTTACAAGGTACGTTAGAAACCGTTAGTTTAAAAGTGTTGCTAGAATAAAATAGTCCTAAAGAGAAAATCTAACGAATGATAATTATCTTACAGGTTATATAAAAATGCACCGCTAATACTAGAAATTTCAACAGTTTTCGTCTTTAAGGATTTTAAATTCAATTTTTAATTACACCAGATATATTTATATATAACAGTGTACGTTAAAGTCAAAGAGAAACGCTAAGCCGATACGGGTACACCTTTATGTTGTAGACAATAAATATTGAATTTAAAATCCTTCGCAAATATAACGAGGCCATTAATTTAACCAATAAGTCTTCGACATTATTATCGACTAGTTATTTTCAAACAGAAATGTCAACAGTGTTGCTATCACACTCAATTCACTTTAGTGAAATTCTGTTATTTACTTCACAAGGGAAATAAATATTCTTCAAAACAAAGAAAGTCCATTCGCCAAGAGTTTTTTTTGTTGGCAATGGGATGGTCAACCTGGTATTTGAACAATGGATCAAACTAAAAATTTGAGTCAATCTCCAAAAAAATCTTACGGATTGGAACTTGACTCAATCATATTTCTTGTTACGAAGTAACACTAGCCGGATTGTGCTTCAGTGCCTCAAGTTAGAATTAATTTGAATGCACATAAAACATTTTTACTCTGGTAATATAGAGTTTGATAGCAACACTGTTGTAGTTACATGACATATACTTTTCGAGCTATATCTAGGAGCGAGAGAAGCCGCGTGCGTCAGCGAGTTACGTGTTATTCGTGTACGGCTGGAAGTAATGCATACCGTTTATCTGTAACAAAATAAAAAAGTACATTAGAATAGGAAAAAAATGGTATACGGTGGAGCACGCTTTCCTAAAAGTAATTTAACTAAAAAAAAAACTAAAGCTTCTTCGCCTCAACACACATATTGGCACTGCTGAACATGCCTCCCCCAATCAAGGGGGTTTGCCATCAACACCTCACTTGCCAGGCGGATTGGTTGGCAGTTGCGGTGTGAAAAATATACAGCAGGAAGCTATTGCTCTTCCTTTGATAACTTCTCTTAGTAGATTCTTACGTTATCTACGGGTTCAGTCACAGGCGTCGATCCTACTGACTGCCACCCCTGAGGGCTAGCCAGGTATATAATTGTGTCCAAGGGTGTGCGCAAACACAGGCGCATATATTTCCTCAGTCACATAATCAGATGGAATGGCAGACCGACACGACCGGGGGAGAGGTCAGGTCCAGGACCAATGGCTTAACGCGCTTTCCGAGGCTCGGAGGTTGTGTCACCGCCAACTTCCTAACCACGGGTTGTTACTTTGAATTTTTCTTGCAAGAAAAAACTCAATAACCACTTTGGCCCGACCCAGGAATTGAAATCGGGACCGCTAGACCAATCTAGCGGTACCGATTTCAAATTCAGGGCGAGGCAGACATTGTGATAGACTGATGCTCCTTACCGTCATGTCATACTCGGTGACGAAGGCCGGCACGTCGAGTTGGTCGCGCGCCATCACGGAGTACAGGTACTCAACACCAGGCAAGCTGTGCACTTTAGCCTTGATGGCGGGCGCCATGAACGTCGTGAACCACCAGGTCATCATCTGGAATAAATCATTGTCGTCTTAGGCAAATCGAAAACCCCCACATCGAGGGATTCCTCAATACAAGAATGAGTTTTCTAGATAGAATAATGGCGAGATACCGGATTATAATTATTGTCTAGCTCGTTTTTCTTTTTTTTTCAATGTAAGTATTATGTGTAATTTAAAATTTTGCATGCCATCATTAATGGTAGAACATAATAACATAGTACGACAAGTAATATTTAATAAGATAAAAAAAACTTACTTTTGTCCAAAACGTAGGATGTACGATGTAAAATGCTTTGAGGTTCTTCTTATATCTGAAATCGGAAAAACATGATTATAACACCTTTCTGAGAGTCAAAAGTCAATAACTTTATTTCTTTAGACTTACAAAAAAGCACTTAGGCAAGTCACATTTTATACATAAACAGCTTTATAAATAGTAATTATCAAACAAGAAACAAAATGTTATTGATTTTGTTCGCATAATTTTTTTGTCCACAAGTGGGAGAAGCGAAAAACAAATTACTAGTAAGTTTGTATAATAAATAAATAAATAATAAATAATGCTGGACAATTCACACAGCATTATCTAGCCCCAAGCTAAGCAGAGCTTGTGTTATGGGTACTAGATAACTGATATACATTAGTAGATTATACACTAAGGGGATAAAGCACTGTTTTATGTCACGGGAGCGAATTGAATCCCGAACGTAACGAAGGACTCATAATTTAACTCCTGAGCGTAGCGAGGGAGTTATAAGTTAATTCCTGAGCGAAGCGAGGGAATTAAGACTGAGTCCTGAGTGCAGTGAGGGGTTCAACCGCCCAAGACTAAAACAGTCTTATCCCCGAGGTGTATACTCTACTTTTCACACCTTATGCGAGACAAAAAAACAGGCTCAGTAGATAAATAATGTTTTCCTTTGACTTCTCTGGCAGCAGATTGTTGACAATGCCTATGGCATCTAATTTGATAAACTCAGGAGTCAAAACACTTTCATCACTCGACATTTTCAATATTATTTTTGAAATTAAATCTTCTATAGGCACCTACAAGAACTCGATTTGTTCGTCACGCGTGAACAAATGAAGGCGCGCGACGTTCCAAATTCGAAAGCACAAGCCGTGGTCCTAGATTCGAAATTCGAATTTCGAACACCGCGCTCCTCCGGACCGGGGTTCACACGGAGGCAAACTTCATTTATTTTGTCAAATCAAGTAGGCCATGGCCTAGGACAAATTGTGTTTAGCAAAATTAAACTTTATGCATATAGTAATAAGAATTATGAAAAGTGAAATCATATTATTAACCAGCGGGTTATAATGAAATTCAGTACAACATTATAACCCGGCTAATACCAAGGGATTTAATGTCTTGCTTTCGGTAGGGTTTACATGACCTATAATTCGGCATTGTCGAGCATGTGGTTTGAAAAATATTATACATTACATAGATAAATATTTTTTATTATACATAGAAAACGACCAGAACACCCTGAACAAATGTCTGCAGATCGTACACACATTTGTCCCGAGGCGGGAATCGAACCCGCAACCTCCTGCGTCGCAGGCAGGCCTTCGCCCACCGCGCCACAGAGGTCATCAATATAATGTCATAATATATAATACTTAAAATGTGAAGATTAAAACCTCCTTGAGCACTGACCCAATAGAAGGACGGATGAAATGAGGTTGTATACTCACTTGTAAGGTAGCACGGTGTAGACCTCCTTGAGCCAGGAGAAAGGCGGGTGGTTGGAGGATGATGTGAGAGTGTGGAAGTAGGCGATCACGTAGTCTCCCCGCACGATCGGGTCCAGCAGCTTTATCAGGTATAGGAGGGCCTGGAAGGTACAGAGTTTATTTTTTATAGGCCTTTGTTTGACCACAATCTCACCTGATGGAAAGTGAAGACGTGGCAGACGGTGTATCACGAAGGTCTAGAAGATACCTATTCACTCTTGACTTGAAGAGACCCAGGTTGTAATTAGCCGGATGTAGGTACAAAGATACTTAAATACTGACGGTTATGAAGACTGTTCTTGTTTTTCACAGGATACAAAGAGCGTTCGGGGTGCTAATGTATCTCTTTGCCAAATTTCATTATCCCGTTTACCTTCGAATAATCAAACGCAACTCAGGTCTACATGTTTCACTTGACGAATTTTTCAGAATAAGAATCAATAAATTTATTTTTTAGGCGTGAAAAGGTAACAGACAGATAGACAGACAGAGTTACTTTTGAATTTATAACTTAAATACTATAAATTATATATTTATCTATATATGCATAATTTATAGTATAGGTGGTAAAAGCAGACAGATGTCATGCCATTCGATACAGTCGCCTTGACCTAGGCTAAAGGCTTACATGCAAGTGAGGTAGATACCACTCGCTGTACCAGTCACATCTAGTTTATAATACTGCCGGTCGATGTACTACGCAGTTTATATTATAGTATTTATAGATGTGTATCGGGTGGCGTAACTTGTGTATTAACAGAGAAAGTTTCATAGTTTTAGAAGCAACTGAATAGCCCGGTTTCCGCCGCGAGCGGATCGGACCTCAAATAAACTCCGCCGGATGTCTTTATCTTCCACGCTACTGAATATTTAACTTTGATATTTATACTTATATGATAAAGTTCAGGAGTTTGATACATCGCATTCACTGCCCAGCCTCTGTGTCGCGATCTGCAGGAGCGGGCCACAGCTATTCGTACTCGCAGAAATACATGCGTCTCTTTGGCAATGGCAATGTTAAGCGGTCCTGAAATATTTGTAAAAAAACTGACCTTCTCCAAGTCGATATCTCCAATCGGGAACCACTTGCCGATGAACACGACCACGGGCCTGCCGAGCCGGTCTACGCCGCTCTGGTACAGGCAGCCGATGCCCGATACTTCGCTGAGGTCTTCTGTACGCGCGCGGCGGAGCAGTCTCTCGTATCTGAGGACAAGAGGAGATAGACCGTGAGATTCAAACTTGGTAATGCTGAAAGATCGTTTGTTCGTGTCCTATAATGGCGAACCTGGCTTTACGTCTGAAACGAGCCCGAGAGTGGTTCAAGATGTTTAAAATAAATAAATAATGCTCGACATTTCACACTGCATCATCTAGCCCCAAGCTAACGCAGAGCTTGTGTTATGGACTTATGGTACTTGATAAGTAACTGATATACTTAACACACTACATTGAAAGTCATAGAATATGCAAAAACCAAGACCGAAAACTCACAAATACGTAGATAGATCTTTCAGTCTTTAAAAATTGCATCGAAATGAAAGATGACATGAGGTCTGATTGTTTTGTATTGCAACAAAGAATTTCATTAAGGCACCAAGAAGGCTCTCCGAGACCGCTTAGCTATGATGATATATTTGAAAACAAACCAACATTCTATCAGAAAAGACCTAATAATTCATGCATTTTTAGACAATATGATAGGTTTATCTATTGCCTAAGCTAGGAAACATAGTTTACGCTTAGTAGGTGTTAGTTTATTAACTATGTGTATCTTCTTTCTATCTGTATGCACACGTACCCACTACTACAAACTTAACTCTCTCTCCCAATAAGGTTTTCTGGAAGAGAATTCTTTTTAGGGTTAAGCTCGCCTTTGCGATACCTCTCTTGTTTTAAGGTTTAAAAATATGTTTTTATTAGTGCAATAAAGAATTATGAATAGGTAAGCTGTGAAATTACTAGCAAACTGTGAATGTACCTAATAGGTAGGTAAGTCACGAGAAAGAGAATAAATTAGCATTGTCTTTAGGATGTTTTGCGAGGCACTAGATAATACCGTATGATAAAAGAATATCATCTCCTTCCATTTAAAATTGTCATGTTGTTTTTGATTGTGTAATATTATTAATTTTGGTTTAGACTCAGCCTTGGCCCAAAAAGTTTCGTAACCATTGGACTAAATTCCGATGGCACTAACAGCTGTCATGCCGGGACACAGGTCAAGATGAATTGGTTATTGATCTGTCGGTCAACCAAGGGTTCTATTTTTGGGGTTGATTTATCATTTTGGTTGGACATGAAATTTTGATTATTGTGGAAACAGTTTTCGTAAGTCTAGTTCGGTTTCCATAAACAAGGACATTTACTTTGGTAGTAATGATTGAACTCAGATATGTGTAGGTACACTCAATTTTAACAATTTTGTGTGTAGCTATGCAAACTTTTTCAATAGAAAGTATACCTACGTCACAATTTTTCAAATTTACGATGTCATCGTTCTTGTTAGTAAAGGTAAGGTTAACATATTTTTATTGTTATGAAAAACGAAAAACTGACTTCAATACCTTAGTTTGTAACTGTTTTTTAAGCTTTCGGGAAAATACTAATCTATCGGGAATGCATTTTTTTGGGTCCACATCGGGATCATTCTCTATACAACTGCAAAAATCATCCAAATCGTTCAATAACCGACGGATAAATAAATGAACATACATACAGCTGAACACAGAACCTCCTAGTTTTTCGAAGTCGGTTAAAAATACCAAGGTATCGAGATAATATTATTTTAGTTTCAACAAGCGACCCGTCCTGGCTTCGCACGGGTGCAATGCTGATGTATTTTGTACATATACACCTTCCTCTTGAATCATTCTATCTATTAAAAAAAACTCATCAAATCCGTTGCGTAGTTTTAAAGATCTAAGTATACATAGGGACAGACAGCGGGAAGCCGCTTTTTATATACAATGTATTGTATAAAAAAGTGTTGATGCCAAACTGCAGAGTAATTTTAATGCAGCATATTAATTTAGGTACAATAAAATCAGTCACTGGAAATAACGCTACAAAGGAAGTAAATAAAACCTGCTTTGCAATGTCAACGCACCAATGCGGATGGGTGGTAAATTTTTGTTTGTATATTCATCATAATATTTAGAGAATAGAATAATCATCATAAAAGATATGAACAAATAAACGACTACAAATATTTGTCCAGTTTAATTGAAGTCGGTAAAACCAAGGTCGGGTAGATGGTTTCTCAATGAGAGGACATCAATCTTACTTTTAAAACCACTAACCAATAAATGTTTATTTCTATGTAAACGTTCATTGGCAGGCAATTAGGCGTGTTTAAAAAAACCAATAAACCGACTTCAAATTACTGAATAATTAAAATGGGTTTGGAAGTAGTTTAAAACCCGGAGCACTTCGATATCGCGATCTAATTTCTCAAGTGGCGACATCCAGTAACATTCGAGTCTAATTTAGTTCGTTGCCATGGAAACCATTTGTTACCACTGATTGTGAAAATTATCATGTGATGGTGTTTTAGATACGTTTTACGGCGCACATATCAATTCCTCGAGGATCGAACTTTTATGAGACCACCTCAAAATCAACCTTTAAACAACAAGGAAAGATTCATAAAAATCTATTAAGAGTTGGCGAAAATATTACCAGAATTGTTGTACTTAGTCGTGATTGTTCAAAAGTAATTAATGTTGTTTTTTTACATTGACGGGATAAGTCCTACTAATCCCACAGAAATATGTTTTTACTCCTTTTCGGGATCATTCTCTATAGCGATGATAGATTTTGAAATTCCGTCTATAATTGACCGACAAATCGACGAACATACATAAAAAAGAAATCCATACAGCCGAAAATAGAACCTCCCCGTGAAGTCGGTTAAAAATAGACGTCCAAGACAAACATGTAAACTCAATCCTATCAAAGTCTTAAAGAGTGGAAAATTCAATTTTCTTGTGATGTAATGAGTATGAGGTACCATATTGCATATTTCAGTCTATTAGTAGGTAATATTCATCTATCTATAGCTGTTGTAGTGCCTATGTCCAGCAGTGGACTAATACAGGCTGATCATGATGATGAATACCACATTCCTAGAATATGACGTTCAGTTTGTTAAATTTGTTCAAGAGAGCATAATATAAATGTATGTAGGAATATAGCGTAAGTGTAAACAGATAGTTTATTTTTAGTTAACGAAGAAGGATTCCTTATTTATGCATGAAGCATATATACGAGTGTTGGCCGGAAATACTCCAATGACGTACAAGGAATAGATGCTACGTCATTTGCCCAGTATCTTGTGCGTAGAAAGAATAAAAATTACAGAGGCATTGCAGACAAAACATGGGAGAGAAGATTTAGCTTCAGTAAAGGCAAATTTCGTATGAATGAATCGCAAACAACAATCAAATGAAAATTAACCAATTACCAGCGAAAATAGTATGAGTGATACACTTGCAAATACACCTGAATTGACTAGCAGATAAGTAAAGGTTGTCGCACACCTAGGCCCATATTATAAAAGCTTGCTCAGTCATAGACCTATCCTTGAGTAACGATTTTCTATGGCAGAAGCGTCACGCAGGCATAGATCGATGACTGAGCATAGTTTCATAACACGGGCCTTAAGGTGTGAATGTAGGTATGTTAAAACCTTTTTTCTCCGTTATCTTTATGGAAAAAGCTTAGAAAAAATACGTAATAATCTATGGAATACAAGGAAGATATCCTTTGTTTCAAAAATGAAAAATAGACTATTTAAAAAATATCAGAAATAATTGTGCAAAGTACCATCTGTTTTCTTAGTTAATACCGTTTTTCTCCTAAGCTATCGTCACGAGATTTTTTGATTGTCATCACCGTATTATATAATAGAATACCAAGGGAAAGTTAGGCTTTTTGCAAATAAATGTCCTAATTAATATATTATTATAATAATCAGCAATACTTGATTTTTGCACTTACGCCGCCGCGCCGCCCGCTTTTCTTTGTCCCGCTCCTACAAACGTGAAATCTTATGCCCATCCTTTTCGCAAAATGGCGTCATAGCTCACCCCTTTAACTCGTAACATTTAGATGCGTATTTTAATAGATTGCGTTAGATGACCATTCGTATAGAGCTTCTGGGGAGTTATTTTGTTACTGTAAAATGTATCTTATGATAAATGAGTCCACGCCCATATTTGTATGCACAATTTTCTGCTGGATGCCTCTGATCTGCGACAACCTTGTCTCTTGACTTAAGCCCTCGAATATCTTTTTCATGGTGATGACTATTAAAAAGATATTCGAGGGCTTAAGTCAAGGGCTAACCTTCATACGAGTAGTTCGACATAAATATCGCACCCCTAGAATAAGACAGCAAGTGAAACATTTTTTTTTTCAGTATCGACGACAAACAGTTTTCTGCTGTTTATAGAAATAATTTCGTGTTTGTGGTATGATTTAGCACTAATTAATTCACAAAGAGTGATGTAGAAAGCCGCCAGCGAGGCATTTTTTCGAATTACGACATGACTGTGTTGTTGGTACACGCGGTAAAATTACGCCGATTCAAATATACAGAAAAGTAGATTTTGAGATTTTGCGACATAATTTCGTCTTATTCTAGGGGTGCGATATGTGAAAATGTCTGTAGACTGTTATGTAAGTAAAGTTTGCTAATGTTTAAACCATACAGTTGGTTTGTGGTCGTGATAATATCAAATAGCGAAGTTCAATGACCGCATTACAATTGAATGCTATCGACTGTGAGTTACTATGCTTTGTTATACCAGTGTGGGCTTATCAGACTGAACGGAATTATAAGACTTAAAAAAAAACAAGGATTTAAAAAAAAAAATGGGAATGGAAAATGTTGGTTTTACTTTTATACTCAAGTAGTACTACTTACAGAGACGAACATCGTTACGAATATCGTGGCTACCATACGACGCCATTTTGTAAAAAGAATAAGCAAAAGCGACGATTTATTGTCATCAACACATCAACTGGGTCTGAAATAAATGATTTTTATTTTATTTTTATTTATTGTACCTAATCGTGTTTTCGAAACACTAGCGTTCTAGTTCTAGCATCAATCCTGAACTTATAGTTTACTTTGACATATAGTGATGTCAAAGTAAATGCTTCAGTATTGTCGAAGATAATGATCGCTGACGCAAAGCGATTTCAGGTATCATAGACTCTTAATAACATCTATCCTGTTTGTTTTTTTGAGAACAAATGATAAACATAGTTATTCAATCAATCAACTTTTTTGTAACAATTGTTAGGTTTGTTCTAGAAGATATCCCAACCAAGTGTACGTTCGATAATGCAAGTAGGTAAAGTGGGAGCTGGATGTCGTCAGGGCGGGTGACGTCACACGTCAATGGGCGGTCGGAGCGGCGGCGGCGGCGGCGCGGTGGCGCGACGCCAGACTAACATACCCTGCCTTAGCTGTTTCACATTTATAAGGACCTATTAAAGTGCCTAGGTATATGCATGCTGATTTCTTAAGAAAGAACTCATTGTGAGAAATTACTGAAGAACTCAAAACACCATTCACACGGTAGTTATAAATGACAATCCACATGGTAGAAATGCTTTTAGTTTTGATAACTATACGATAGTTTCAAAGGTTTTGTTTAAATTTAAAGGGAAGGTACAAAATCCTACCGAGCTAAAAGTAGATTAGTGATCAAGTATTTCGGAAAGTCAAATGTCTGACAGATAAACTCACAACAACGTCAACTTCAGACGGACTCCCTCTCACCGAAGGGCACCAAAATGTGCTTAAAAATGGATAATTCACACTTTATCTAGCCCCAAGCTAATCAGAGCTTGTGTTATGGGTACTAGATATCTGATATACTTAATACAGTACATACATAGAATATCCGGAACAAATATCTGTTAATCCTACACACATTTGTCTGTGGTGCTTAAAATACAAGGATTCTGGTTGACCTTCCTCTGGTAGGTTTCCTTAGTTGACTCTAAGGGCTCCTTTATCATTAGAACACCCCGGTGGCCACCGGTCACGCCACGTCGATCTTTATGCTGCAACCGCGGCAAGCTTTTCATTTATTAATTTATTTTGACCATCACCATCGTGTGACCCGAGAGCTGGTGAGTGAGTACCTGGTCCAGCGCATCAGCATTGCCATACAGAGGGGTAATGCAGGTAGCGTCTTGGGGATGCTTCCAACTGCTATTGATATGGATTAGTTGAGCTATCTGTCGATTGTTTGCAACAAGCTGCAGTTAGCTTAATTGTTCCAATTGTAAATACTAGTTCTAATGTGTTTATATTATTTGATTGTAATTTTCTTGTTACTATTTATTTTTAATATCGCCCCCTTAGTACAGGGAAGTATACCCTGACTGCGATTATTACACCGTGTGCAAGGATGAAGCCACGGCTCCGACACAAACACGCAATCTGAAGCTCAGTGTGTACTGTGAAGTGCCACTAATGACACGAGGACGGATTTTACCACTAATGGGAAAGTAAATGCCGCAGTTCGTAAAGGTAAAGATACAATGTTGGTCACATAAAGGTTATTGGCAATATTTTATACAGACGACATTCGTGGAGCAGTGGGCGAGAGCTTAAGGTTCCCGCCGCGGGACAAATGTTTACGTGTGATCGTTACTGTACGTATTTGTTTCGGGTCCAGTCTGGGTTAAAAATGATTGTGGATATTAGTCATTCATCTGGTTCACTACCACATAACATGATGTGTCAAAATGTCTAGATTTAGAAATTAATTAATTTTATTAAATAAATAAATAATGCTGAACAATCCATACAGCATCATCTAGCCCCAAGGTAAGCAGAACTTGTGTTTTAGATGACTTATACAGTACAGTAGTACAGCATAGATAGATATTTTTTATTATACATAGAAAATACCCAGAACATTTGTACTATCAGCAAATACATATTTGTTCCGGGACAAATATTTGCTAATAGTACAAACATTTGTCCCAAGGCGGGAATCGAATCCTGCGTCGCAAGCAGACCTTCGCCCGCTGCGCCACATCGTTCGTCATAGGTTTTATTCTAAAGTCGGTAAAAAAAGTCCAAGCTCAGAATTCGAGGGGTGCCAAAGGGCACGACGACATTATTGACATTGACCTTTTGTTATCAAGTAGGCGAAGGTCGCTTACTACTTCTGTATTCACAATAATGAAAAGATCACAAAATTATCTCTCGATGTTGTGTGCGAATATTGTGTTCCATTTTGAATGACTCCAAGGACCAAGTAGGAAAGAAAATATTTATACTTTGCTTCTTACTTTGCTAGTTTTCTAGAGCTAAGCATAAGATTAAGAGGCCAGAGAGACAGAGAAAATGTTATTGAACGGGATTCAAGAAAACGAAGGCGAGAAAAGGAATGGAAATTGGATATAAATTATGCTCCTCTGACCCTCTTAATTTTCAATAAGGGCTTTAAGGCCCGTATTATGAAAGCTTCCCCAAGCATTACTTAAGCAGTCATTACGTGATCTCTACTCAAGCGTTAATTACTCAAGTAATGCTTGGTAACCGTTCAATAATATGTCTAAGCAGTTACTCGAAGGCGTGGACGGAGGAAA
The DNA here is from genome assembly GCA_947086465.1 of Eupithecia exiguata. Lineage (NCBI taxonomy): Eukaryota > Metazoa > Arthropoda > Insecta > Lepidoptera > Geometridae > Eupithecia > Eupithecia exiguata. The sequence continues at coordinate 12,288,983 of OX352233.1, forward strand.
TCCGCTCTTAACGGCTACTTGAGTGAGTGTAGATTTTGACATGAGCTCCCAAGCATTGTTTGAAAATTAGTATTCACTCAAAACTAGACATAAGCATCACTCAAGCAGAGCTCGATGACTGAGCATGCTTTCATAATACGGGCCTAAGACTTATATTGCACCTGGAAGTTAATTGATCTTACAAGAAACAAAAGTCTTCACAGATCGTTTAATATTCGTAGTGCGTAGATTCCAAACTAAGAATATATAAAGGCCAGATGTACAGTCAGCTGCTCAGATATGTATACACTTCCAAGTTTTCACTTTTATTTTAATCAGAACTTATCGTACAAAAGTCTACGCAAACACTTTTCATACTAAGTAGGCATCGTTCTTGTCAGAATACGATATATAAATTATCACAATGATTATACACTTACTATTCAGTCAAATTTCAAAACATAGGAGTGTATACATATTTTCGCAGCTGACTGTACTCCGAATTCGGGACTAGGTACAGCTAAATAATTTATACGTAAGCCGAGTGGGGCGTAATTTGCGAACAGTGTTTTATTGAGCAGCAAGGGGAGATAAAATGTTGATTTAAAAGCAATCTATGTTACATAAGTTTCGTTACTCAGGCTGATACATTCGGTCCTTGATTCCTTAGGATGAGGCCGAATTTCTGGAGTAAAGAGAAAGCTTCCTGCCAGATCCATGACTCGAAAAATTACGATCGTTTGGTCTCAGCTTTGTTGTTTTAATAATTATAATAGAGTAGGCAAATATATGAACGAACTTGTTCCATGAGATTGGTGCACGAAAGACTCTGCTGCCAATACGAATAGTCTAACTTTCAGTTTGAACACAGTATTTCTATTTTATGGTAAAGTACCTTAAAGAAATAAAGCGGAGTAGTTTTTGTAAGTGCTGAAGCAAAACCTGAGACGAATCAACGTGATCTCGACAACTGGGCAGATTGTATGGTTGCTCTTGATCGTGGGATTTTCAAACAATGGGATAAAGTTACAGATTGGTACAAGTAAGTAGCCGTATCTTATCGATTTGTTACCATGTCGTATGTATTCAACAATAATGTAGAACAGTCGATATAACTAATGGAAGAAACGAAATGTATGCCATACTTACTTACGTTCAGAAATTCGAATTATTTCAAACGACCATTGTTCCATGAGAAAACATAGGTACATTACATACACACTGTACAAGTCTGTACAACACAATGTGAACAAAATAAAGTGAGAGTGAAAACATAACAGCGTTCTAGTAAACAAACGAATGAAACGACACCGAGCACGATAAGCGATAATTAAAAACGGAGTGCCAACATGAACATAATTTAAAATTCGTTAATTGCCTTCGTTTGACACTACAACCAACACCACGTTGGACAGCATTAGAAAATAAATTGGATCTGTCTGGTTGAGTGACTACCAGTTTGCAAGCGGTTATGCGTATGTAGAACTTTATTGAAATAGAGAAAGTTTTAAACAATACCATTTTTAGCCGAACTCAAAACAGTGTTTACACTGATTACAAGCGCTTACTTACCATTTTTAATGTCGATTTAAATCTAGCAAAGAAGATACACACATAACTTATGTTTTTAAATTGGGTCATTGATTTTGTTAATCCAGAACAGAAAAGTCGAATGAACCGAATAACAAAAACAAACAATACAAGACCCAAGTTCGTCATACAAGGGACATCTGACCTAGTTAGAGAACATCGCTAAATTCGCAAAGGATCATAAATCAAACGGTACTAGGAAAATGAGCTACGCTTTATGAATAGACTAAACTGTTCCGGATATAAACATAGCTAGCTTTCGTAAAAGCTTAATTTTTCTATTGTTTACTTTGATATGATGACTTGGTGTGGTGATTGATTGATTTGCGTAAGGAGGTTAGATACCAAGCTACCGCTATACTAGGACCATAATAACCATGCTCATGAACTGAAGGAATGAAGGAAATAGTTCACTTTACAAGTATTGGGAAATTTAGGAAACTATGAGTTCAACCTTATTAGAAACTAGTTTCTGCCCGTGGCTCCGCACGCTATGTTTCTGGGATAAAAGTAAGCCTATAGATTCGTTATTCCAAGTCAACGACGAATGAAAATTCTATGGAAACTTTTTCAGGTTAGTTCTATCCCATGGGAACTGATTTATGGCATAAAAGTAGCCTATTCCAAGACTAGATCTACATAATTATGTATATGCAGAATTTTAGCCCGATTCTTTTAGTAGATTTGGCGTCAAGAAGTAACTAACATAAATCATTCCATCCAAACTCTCGAATTTATAAAATAAGGGTGATCTCTTTTGTGTGCATACTCACTTTTCCTCGGCAGTTTCTTCAGCGGGAGGCCCTGGAGCGTGTGTGGTCAGATCCGGCAGTTCGACCGCCATTGTGTCCATAGCCATTTTAACACTATTTATAACACTTTATTTAGGTACACTTGCTTTTGTCCTTTTCGTCAAGCTAATTGATTTTATCCCTATATGATTAAAAAGCTTCTCACGAAAGTGTTTATTGCACTTTTACAAGTATCGTATATGTTATTTCAATTGTTTATTGCAGTTTTAAATTCAGTTGATACCGCTTTGTTCTGAAACGAGAACTACTTGGTATAATTGTATTACGTCGTATGAGTCACGGATGCATAGCATAGTATTTTATATACGCGTTTTATAAGTGCGATGTATGAATTTATTTAATCATCGTATATGAGTAATACTCGTTGCGTACAAAGTTATATGACTCTTACCGACTCTGCATTATTTATATTGTTTACAATGCTGAAATTCTTGAGTTGGGTTCCGTACCGGCCAATATTACGTTCGGCGGTTACTATACAAATATTTACATAGAGAAACTTCGCGCAAAAAGCTTCCAACACTAGTAAACATTCGGGATGTATAATGCATATCCGAAAATAAAACAGTTCCGGGAAGAAAAACAGGAGTTAGATTATAAACACGGAATACCTACGTGAGTTCAAAACAGATCTAAAAATGTATTTTAATTGGCTTGTTTTATTTGAATAACCAATGTAAAGTACATTGTAAAGTAAATAAATATAAGAATAATGTTTTATAAACCAGGAACTTCTGCAGATGTAACGCAGAATCAACTGGTACAGACTACGTGAGGATTAGAACGTAAACAAATTGTATGTTATCTAATGTAAACGGAAGAGCTGCTACTGTTGATACAAAGGATATGCAAGGTGGAATGAGTGATGAAACAGATGAGACAAGCAGAACGTTACATTGTCAAACACATGAATGTGAATTCAAGCGTGTCGGACACGCGTGTTGTTGCGGCCGGAATACACGTGACATAACATTACATTTACATACAAATGAGCTTATCGAGTACATTATGGCTTATATATAATAGTTATAATTTAAATTCTATACATATTTTGGCTTATAATAGTTATAATCTAAATTCTACCTACAGAGTCTTTCTTCTAGATGTAAAGCAAATATAAATTACGAGGGTAAAAAAAATGTTTTGATACGTTATCAAAATACGTTACGTTAAGACTCATCAAAATCATTGCATATTATTCAATGGCGTAGCTGCTATAAGAATGATGATTGACAAATATGATGATAATGAATGTCATGGTGGTCAAGTAAGGTCATGTCGCCATGATGTTCAATGATGTAGATTGATGTGTTCACTGATTAACCAGTGAAGCATCCAAGGTCGTGACAGAATCTCATACAAACGGTTTATTTACACGCCAGTCACTTAAGAATGATAGACTGATTTTAGTAATAATGTCAAGAGGAGAATCGGCGAGGAACGTCTGCAACCGCGATTGCGACACTGCAACGCAGTCTCTTTGTAACCTTTTGTACTTTTTAAGAAAGTAAACATTAAAAAAAGCCTATAAAAGACAGCAAAACTCTGCCATATGTATGCATTGACCAGCATTACCTTACATGAACCATGGTGTAGCATGATATCTATAATGAAATAAAAAATATATTCCTATTCTTCTCATTCTTATCTACTAAGTAGAAGGATCACAATGGTATCAGTGCCATCTTCAGGCTGCTGAATAATTACCAATCTGGTTCCACCGTCAGGGCCTTGATACCATTTAAAACGGAAAACAACAATACAAGCATCAAGTTATACCAAGGTTTTGCAATGGTTTTTATTATTTGCAGTAAGTTATATACCTATTGCATTTCAGTCGTTACTGCACATTTTACTGGTAAGCGTGAGCAAGTAAATTGTGAGGTTTTATCATAGCTTTCGAACCACGGTACTTAACATTTTACGACTGTTTTTAGTAATTGTTCACTAAAACGATTAAATGTCTTTACCAACGGATTTAATTTCATTTGCTTGATTTTACAAGGTTACGACCTGTATAACAGATGTTTGCAGTGGATGTGAAATACCGATTTTCAGGAAACTGCTACTTCTATGGGCACTGTTTTTGATAATATTCATTGTAAAAACTACACACAGATTTTTTATAAACATTTTTTTCTATAAATTTACTAACTTAAATATTAAAAAATCATATAAACAGTATGGTCAGCAACTTAATTAGTATTATTATCAGTATATTGTTACGGAAACTATCCTTGTACCTACAGTCTACATATATATACATTTATGGTGACATCAGCAAAACACTGATAAATTTTGTAGGTAAATGAATAACTAAATGAAAACCAGAGTGGTACTGATATTTTTGTGTTGGGCTCAATTAGTTAACTAAAATGTATGAATGTACCTATGTCTACATTATCATCAAGAATTCAAGATGATATAAATAACTCCGACAGCATCAGTCATTCAGGTTAATCTCCATGTGGGTTCTAAATGATGATGTACATAACTTACTAAATACTTAGTATCCATCTATATAAATAATATCTCACATGTGCAAAAGTTGATGATCAAAAGTAAAAGTTCAAGCGCTAATATAAGGTTGAAACATGGCTGAAGCCATTGAAAAAGTTTCTCGACATCTGACATCAGAAGAATAACAAACTTTTCCGCGCGAGGCGTGGAAAGTTTGGACCAAAATAAATGGCAAGTATATTGTAACATGATATACTAACTATGCATATATGTTAAACAGAAAAATAAATAAATGAAAAATTCACACAGCATCATCTATGCTGCCCCAAACAAAGTAGATTAAGTTAATATCCTGCGTGACAGGCAGAACTACGCTCCCGCGCGCATCAGGTCGTCAATATATTTTAAATTATAAAAAAATTAAGTAATCAAGTGAGAGATTTTTAAAAGAAAACATGCAAACAATTTGCTTTACGTTTTGATAGCGTGCAAAGATGTAATTAAAAGGAAAGTGTTAGAATAGTTTGCATAAAATGCTGAACGTACCTACACTTGTGGCTCATGTAAGATGCAAATTAGTTAAAACTAGTAACATTCACGAGTCGAGTGCAGTAGCGTGAAGGAACAACGCCCACGAGGAATCACAGAGTGTTTGAGATATTACAGAATCTGGGAAACCCAGTGAAATTATGTAGCTGCATGTTGTAGGAAAACGTTTGCTCATTAGCATTTAACATTAGAAAGTAACATACTTGAGATTTTGTGAATTGTAGCAATGAAAGGAAAACAGACTGCAATACGGAAGTATGTTAATAAAATGGAGAATCTCGGAGATAAAATATTAAAAACGTAACAAAAATATGGGTTTGAAGTCACCATTTTACTGTTCCTTAATCTAGTCATAAAAACATTAAAGGCAACGTAGTAAAAAATTGTCCTGGTAGCTGATGTCGCAAAGCAACGATGTAGAAGTTATGACTGAGATAGCGATGCTCATGAACATAATTATCATAAAATAATACACAACAAATCCACTTGAGTTTACTTTATGTATTCTCCCTACCTACCTACAACTTTATGTTTCAAGTGGAAGACACTATGTGGCAATTTACTGGGTGAAATGTTCACAAGGGTTTGGCGAGACCTTATCCAGAAATGTAAAACAAATTTGTAAAAAAATTAGAGCGGATTTAAGCCGTAAAACGGTATGTATCGTAAAGCTGTATATTGAGCAGGGTCAAAAGAAATGGTTCGAGAAGCAATAATAGTAAACACACAGAATTGCAGCAATATCCTCGGATTTCGTGGGCTACATATGGATTACATTGAGATCACGTTGTATTGTGAAAACGTGGGGATAGGACAATGGGATGAATATAGTGATTACGAAAAACAGGCTTATAAGCTTAATTTAATTTACAATAGCGTGAAAGTGAAAATATTGTTTGTCCGGATAGCTTATTTCATAACTTTAATAATAAGTATAAAGTTCATAGTCCTTTATAGTACATGCAGGGTAATGTAGCAAATTACTTAATTAGGTCAGCAATGGCTCGCTATTCAACGTAGTCACCATTTAGGGCACTAACTTTTCATAGGCATAGTCGGCCTTGTTTTTGGCAAATTTGAACTTATTTTTGACACACAATTTCCCAGATTACTTATTAGGCACCTTTTTCTGATATTACATAACAATATCTACCTCTTTTATCAATGATAACATTGATATTGTCTCAGATAGTATAGTCCCATGAGAATGATAAATCTCCACGCAAGACTGCACGGGGGACAATGAAAATAACAAATAGGTCTACATTCTTAGAAAAATGCCTTGGATTTATTACAAGGAGAAACAATGAGAGAGTATAACATAGAATGCTTTTAGACTTCGTTAAAAAAGGGAACAAAAAAGGAAAAGACATGCTCGGTTCTTACTTACATATGTATATCGAGGTATTCTTAAAGTGATTGATTCTGATGTTAAGGATGATGTCTAGAACGAATATATCAAAGTGAAACGTAGAAGCGATTAGATGCTAAGACCTCTGGCATAAAACAATGCTCATAACGACGTCACATGGGAAATCATTCGAAGTTGTACACAAAAAGGTTAAACAATCATAACAAGCTAGTATCTCACAACACGCGAGGTTAATGTCATTCAATTAAACTGCTCGCAATTTGCTAAAAATACACCGGCAGCCCATTCATCATGTCTGGTGTATGAATGGGAAGTTTCGGCAATCAAATGTTTATTTGACGGTCAAAATCGATAGCAAAGTTTCCCAATTCAAGAATTTCTAGCATCTTTTGGTACGACGTTTTAACCTTTTCAGGCGCCTGAAACCCAGGCTTAGTGATATCTTTACCGAAATAAAAACAAGGTTTATCAGTAGTTAAATCACTGCACAGAAACACTGATGTAAAGCGTTGGGATTTACTTCGCGATTTGCAAGCGAATGTTTAGTAAAACACGTGTGACCTACTCGTTGGTCGCGGACTGACTGAGGCCGGCGCAAGTGCGCTGCGCGATCGACACCCTCTGGGGTAAATTACCACAGAACTTGGGTAATTCGAATAACTTAGGTGTACGATGTCTTCCATTCTATCAGAAGGTAAGATGAAGGAGTCAGGGACTTGTTGATACATTTGGCATGGTTTCAATGTTTGGTATGTCATACGAAAATATCGATCTTTATAATTTTGATTGCCAAAAACGTGATTTAAACTGTAGTTTAAGGATTTTTTTAATAAGGATTTTACAATCATGAGACCGTATCAACTTTAATTAACGAAAAACTACTTTTACTATTTAAAATTTCTCTACTTCATCATGTATTTTTATTTGACTTGTCTAAGTGCTTATTTTGTAAGCCTAAAGAAATAAAGTTATTGAATTTTGATTTTTTTTTATTGAATTTTGTAACTGACTGTGTCTGCCTTTTTCAGAATAAGTTTCTGAAAGCCTAAATCTAGTAAGTACTTACAAGAAAGTTTTGAATTTTTTATACCAATATTTCTTTACTTTAATATAAATCTCTAATAAAGAAAAGACAACAATATTTAATCAAGAATGCAATAATGTGTGGGGTTTCGTGATATGCCAGTATGCAACACCGTGGTTTATTGAAGGAATAAAAGTAAAGTAAGAGCATAGCGGGGGTTGGGCGCGCCGCCCGCCCACGCTCCAATTCAGGGCGGATTGGATCAGTTTTCAGACTATACAATACAACTTTATTACTTAAAATTTAAAGTATTTTCGGTCATACGTTAATTTGAAACGAGGAACGGTAAATACTGTGATTACCGACGATAAAATCGAATGACAGGAGATGGGACAGTGATGACAGTAAGAGTGACGTCATAGACGACGTCACGTACGACACATGCCTGTTTTATTTTTTACTCGCCTCTCTCGCTACTTTGCCCGAGCTAATGGATATGCGAGTTATTAGACGGGTATAAGAATATTATCGAGCGGATAATAGTATTTTAATGCCCTTCTTCAGGACACCAACTTATCTTCCTATCTTTTATGTTATTCTACCCTCACGCCCCCACGGGGTTCATGTTTGATGTGTTATTTTTAGCAAAGAAAAAGTTGTACAATAAAGTAGTTTTATCAATCACTGATTATTTTTACGACGGGAATTTGATAAGAAACTCTACAATGTTATTATTTGATATTCAAATTATTCATATTCAATCGCTTCATATTGTAGTTACACCACAAGTTACACTCATGTTACTGAATAGGTGATTTTAATGAATTATTATGAAATACCAGTCGTAAAGATGAAACATTTACTTTTGCTTTTTTATGACGTGTACTTTTAAATTTTAAAATGATTCACCAATCGCTACCACAAGGACAATGCTGATTAATAATAATGCAAGAAAATTTATGTATTTTCAAAGTATCTCAAGGGAAATTTGTCATTAATTCAACAACAAAAAAGGGATCTACACTAATATTATAAAGAGGTAAGATTTGTATGTACTTTTGCAAGTAACGAATAAACTTAAAACTACTGGACCGATTTAAAAAAAAAATCACCATCGGGCAGCTTACTTTTCAAGGAGTGACATGGCTATATTTTATCCCAAAATTCCCACGGGAACGGGAACTACGCGGGAGAAACCGTGAGGCGCTGCTAGTTATATTATATTGCTCTTATGCTATAGGTAATTACGCTCTAGGTACGAACAATTTATTAGCTCGTAACAAAATGAATCTAAAAGAAAAATCGCTTGCTTTATCAAAGTCCATGCGTCCACCGACATGAGTAACGCTGTTAGGCTCATTGGATTATGTTACGAGATTATCTCTGTCTGACCGCGTCACCCGCTCCTAATGGACAAATATATATTGTGATGGCTGGATGGAGCGATGTCATCCATCAACACGAACACACAGTTGCGGGTAGGTACGGTGAGACTGTGTGCGGATGGGAGTAGTCCGGATTTTGTGTGTTAAGTATCAGTAACAAAGGAAATTAAGTAGGATAACGATCTGCGAAAAACTGCAGGCAAATGCTGGATGCGGCAATCTGAAGACGCCGTGCTGTGGTACTTATTAGAGGGGCGTCTGTCCAGCGTTAGGCTGATAATGATGAGCACAGTACCAGCCATGAAATCTTAACCGAACTGAACGGACTCCCCTGACAGACCACCTGCTAGATGGGTTGACGACATTAAGTATAGTTACAGGTAAGGATAAGAAGATCTGAAAGCGGTCAGCATAAGATTGATGAGTGGCAGAGTGGAGGCCAACTCCCAGGAGTGTTTTGATGATGATGAACAAAGAAAATATTAGATAAGAGCGGGAGCGGATATGTGTAAGAAAAGAAAAAGCAACAGCATACTGTCACATAAGTGTCACATGACCATCAGGACACTTATTCGAAATTTTAGTCTCTCCGCTTTGTTATAAACGAGAAAGAGGCGGGAAAGCGTGTAGGAGGTGCATCTATTGGCATTTTGTACGGGAAGGAAGATATGTTAGCGAACGTAGCAGCTGCTCGACCCAGTTTCAAAGTTAAAGTTATTTTACTTTTCTATGACGAAACGGAAGACCAGCCATTCTGCTAGCATCCAGTCACTCTTCTCAAGAATTTCCATCGGGCTTTTGGAAAATATCTAGATCTTACGCTATTGATTAAGGAATCAATACAGGAACCTAGCATAAGCTGTGTTAGTTGTATACAAATAAAGTTGAAATTCGTTCGTATTGACGCAAAGATCGAAATCTTTGCTCGGAGTAACCAAGAGGTCCTTCATAAAGTGAGCCGTAGCGAATTCGTGCAATTATTCTGGTTTAATTAGGACAAGAGCGACGCGAGGCGAGTAATTATGCGGTGGAGGCTGTTGCCCTACTTTCCAGGCAGAAGAATCGCCTTAGGGCGTATATTTGGTGGGGAGCGGAAGCGGGACAAAATACGACCAATCACCACGACACCTGGAAAATATATATGTGGGACGCGACGGATTTATCCATTTTTCAATGAGACGGAAAATACTACAGCAAGATGACGTGTAAGACGTAAGTCCAAGAGTATGTTTTTGGTTGAGAGCGGGAGCTTATTGACGTGTGAACTATATTTGAAAGCTATTTATTAAAATCTCTCCCGCTGCCTAACGAAAACACATTCTTATAGGTATGTACATACATAAGTGTGTAGGTGATAAAGGATAAGGGGAAACTTGAATGACATAACAAAGCATGGATCGGTAGCGGTACGGACAATAATTTTCCTACCGGCGGAATAGTGACTAATAATTAGTCACTATTCCCCCGGTCGTATCAGATAAAAAGGACAGTTAATCAATTTTAAGTGATATTTATGAGTCATTAAAAAAGTAGTAGTCATTGACAATTAGTCCAGATAAGTCATAAATAAAGATACAGTTGAAGAAGAAAATGAGAACGTGATGTCATCACGTGATGTGATCAATGAGCGTGTTATCTTTTTTCAGCGCATCCCTAGTCTTCAGCAGCTTCTAAGACATTCACAAGTTGAGTTATTGGAGAGGTGTTATATCTGAAGCAGATCAAGATAGTTTATTGTGTTCATGTTGTACATGTACATAGTAGGTCTTAAAAACGGTGTGCTACGGTTTCAACATGAGCCCGGGTGGGGCCCGACAATAATGTTTTATTTTAAGTGCATTATCATCATTGGCCCGTATGATTCCATAGATGATTTAGATAGCATCAAATCAAAAATTAGAATAACATAAATATTACGGGGGGCTCCAATATAACAGACATGATTTTTTTGCCGTTTTTATAGATAATGGTACGAAACCCTTCGTGCGCGAGGCCGACTCGCACTTGGCCGGTTTTATTTGTATCCGCATGCAATGTTCGTTTGTCGTCACTCACGGTAGATGACTTGATTTTTGTAAATATTTATACGTACGTACGTATAATTATTTAAGTAAGGTACTAGAATCTTTGGTAAGTACGTTACACGTTACGTTACGTTACGTAGTATATACGTTTAAATATGCCAAGACAAAAACCGCTCCTCTCAACGTCACAACTTGTGACTCACAAGGTTGTGTTGAAGGGACGTGTCACATGTCACGTGTGTTCATTACAACAGACAATGCCTTTAGAACCTGTCTCTGGATATGGAACGAGCCTGTCCCAGGTGACAGACAGATCAGATGGTACAGACAGGAGCTTTGTTTGTACATCAGTGCGAGTTTACTTTCTATGACAATTGTTACTGGCGTGTGAAGTGGAACAGTGCGAATGTTATAATTAGAGAAACCTAGAGAAATATGGGTGACTTATTCGAATTGGTAATGCTTGTACTTGGATGTTATACCTAGCTACGTGTATTGATAAATTCAATTTTTAAATTTTATATCGAATTTGTTGAGTTATATTTATATGTGTGGCAATATATATAGTATATTTATATGTGTGCAGGTGGCAAATTTCTTTCCGAACAAATTAATTATATTTCTGTGAATGCTTAATAAAATGGACGATGATAATATTTACTGACGAAGTTAATCTCTTGGTTTGCTGTAATCAATCAAGCAATCTCTCATTAGCCGTAAGTTAGTTTATTAAGTTTAGAACTGTTAAGATATACATAAGGGCTGTTGATTTTGTTCGAACAATAAAATATCAGACGTTCACCATTTCTAAGGTTAATTTAGTAAATGTGGATAGTACATTGTTCCTAAGCCACATTATGTTCGATGCAATGTTCATGTCAGAATGTATGGCATTAGGGTCAGCGATAACCGCATGTTTGCATGAATATACAAAAATGTAACTAACTCGTTAAGTTTGCTCGGAACAAAATTCACTGTTTTTCGAAACTGTTATTTACATTCGATGCCAAATGCTAACTATACGTCAGATACACACATTGTGTGTCTGTCTGTAGGCATCGTAGCGCATAAATGACTTAGTTTTTTTTAAAGGTGGCCTAACGGTTTGTGTTCTTTTGCGGTTTGGTTTGTTCACTAAATATACATTATATCTGTTTGAAATAACTTTCTTCAGCACTCATTTGAAAACTTATTTATTGGCAGCCGTTCTAATGCTTGAAAATAAAATCGACTTGAGATATTTTCGCATTGTTGTGAATTAGCTTCAATCAAGTTAATTTTACATTTCCTTTTTAATATAAAACCAACTATTACTTTTTACATTTTATTATGCCATGACAATAGGGTATTTTCTTGTTAAGCAAAAAGCATTCGGAAAATATTAGTTCTTGTTCATGAATAACAAAATAAATTTTAAAATCCAATTCAACGTTTTCAGTTTTTTTAATCTGTGTTTAATACCATGAAATAGTAGGTGCAATGATATTAAGTCATACGGCTGCGTAGGTAATCTAAAAAGTTTCAACTGTCATGCGCCACATCAGCGCATTTGTTTAGCTACACAGCCAACTGACGTCATGACCACAGAGCAATATGGCGTCCAGCTTTTTCGTCAAATTATGCGCAGTTTTCAATGTAAATTATAAATGCATTTTTATGGCACATCTTTTGCTGAGCTGGATTCGGATTCCTCATTCTTTGACTTTTTATATTCTAGCATCATATAGCATTGATAATTCATTGGAAGTGGAAACCACATAACTGTATTTTAGCGTATGTGCATTTTTTTTATACCATTAAAAACAAACTGTACCTAAGCAATACACACACACACAATACATAGGTTAGGTAAGTACTTTGTACCTACTTATCTTAAATTCAATTTGGCTTGTTTTTTTACTGTATGGCACGCATCGCTCAATCACTATCCAAACAGTTTTTAATTGTATAAGATAAGATACTAGTTATGTTTACCTTAGAACACAGAATAGGACATTTGAAGGACATGCGATAAAAATGTGAAAATAATTTGTAACAAAAGGAAAGGTATACACACGATAGCAACGTCGTCGGTGGAAAATACTTGTTATATTTTAAATGCACAATGGATTTATAAACTGTTTTACAATTATTATTTTTTACATTCAACGATAATTCTTTATGACGTGTTGGCCGATTTCGATTGGTCTACTCTTAGGTATGGTTAATATTTTAGGATTGGAAATCGTGAAGTCTATTTTTATTTGACAACCGCAGCGAGCGAAGTCCGCCTGCGACGCAGGAGGTTGCGGGTTCGATTTCTGCCTCAAGACATATGTTTACTCAATTACAATCTGCGGATACTTTTTCCGGGTGTTTTCTACTTATGAAAAAAAAAACTATTTAGCATAATTGTGTAGGTGATATATCTACAATCAGTTATTTAGAACCCTTCACACAAGCTCGGCTCAACTTGGAACTAGATAATGTTGTGTGAATTATCTATTTATTATTTAAATAACAACTTCAAAGACAAAGGAGGTGCTTTAAGATACGCATTCTTGCCCAAAAGTAAGGAACTACAATAAAAAGTAAACAAAAAATTTTAAATCATATTCAAGGTCCTAAACTATTTAGCTAGACCATGATTTGAGAATGTATCTATAATTAGCTGCGCTCGCGACTTTGCAGGCGTAGACTTCGCTTTTAAATCTGTTTTTTCGCGAAACCCTATGTTTTTTCAATTATTCTATTTTTTCTCATCTGCCAGCTAAAATCGGTCCAACCGTATCGGAGCTCAAACACTCTAGCGACCTTCACACGCAAAGTTCGGAGCGCGTCGCTATTTTAACAGACAGTTTTTTTAAAATTAAAATTGGTGTTTTGTTATAAGTGCCATGTATATCTTCTACTTCTGGAATATATTCATAATATATATTCCATAGGCTACATTTTAACCAATAAATCAGTTTCCATGAGATACAAATGTAATAACTTTCAGAATAAATAAATAGTAGGTATATAATATAAATATAATCACGATCACGAAGTTAATACAATCACTGATCAGTGATTGTATTAACGTATAAGGAAACCAGAAAGTTATTATTAATTTTATTTACTTGAGTAGTAGTAGACCATGATAGTTTATTTAGTAGAGAGAAGATAAAACGTATCATAACATCACACTGCAGAGATTCTCGTTATCTCAGCCACACCAACTGTTCTGTGACGCAGGCTGTCAAGTCACCAGCGATGTGATATGATTGTTTGAAAGGGGCTCTATGTGACATACCTATTTGTCGTGGAGGTAAAGTAGGGCAGCTGACATGACATTTGGGTTATTTAAAAGTGGTTTTACAATGGTGGGTGTGATCTTTTGGTCCACACAGCAAATTCAGTAAAATGAACATTGTTTTCTGTGTGGATTTTCCAGCATTACTTTTTTGACAGTACAGTAGTAAATTTTCGCCTTATATTACGATCAAAAAAGGACAGTAGGGTCAAATTAGCTTCGTAAAATGAAACAATCGACACCTATTTAGGTATTTTGTAGCGTTACTTAGAGCATTTGCGCTCTTAAAGGTGATTTTTGTCATCTAGTACCCGTAACACAAGCTCTGCTTAGCTTGCGGTTAGATGACGTTCTGTGGACTGTCTAGCTATATTTTTTTGGTTAAAACCAAGCCCTGCCGGTTACAATTTCTTTTAAAAATGGAGGTCTTTGCCCGGCATTGGTACAGATATAGCTTAAAATATAAATACCCAAGTGACAACCCGTTCAGAAAATTCAACGTCAACAAACAACTTCACAAACTTTTGCCTTCATTATTATTATTAGACTTAAAAGCATACCAAGGCCACCCCAAAATAACTGTAAATACAGCAATCAATCAGCTTTAAAACGTATATATCCAAGAATATCACGGAATCTCAAGTATTTCCCTTCTCGTTTCAGATATAATAACAAAAACAACGGCATCCTACGTAACCTTTCAGTTACCTACGTACTTGCTCCCACCCAACCCGTACTGCCGATGAATCTATCAATATTTTATTAGGTAGGTACCTGAAATATTTAATTATCTGTGATTCAGTTATTCTGTATATATATCATAATTATTGTAAAGGAGGAAACTTGGATGATGTTAGTTATAGGCATGTATTGTATTGTATGTATGTTTTCTAAGGTTTTTATTTATTATACTCTGGGTAATTTCTAAGAAATTAATAAATCCCAAAAATTTACGATCCCGACGGGATTCGAACCCGCACCTTCCCCTTCAGCGCATGTATGTTTGTTCAACTGTCACGTGTCTTAAAATATGTTAGGATAAAAATATTTTTGCGCGTGCAAATATTAGCATCCCGTGGACGAGTTATGTCAAGATTGCAAACATTCTGTGCAGCGTAAATATTGTGTTTTCGGTTATAAGCACCGATAAGGACTGAATGTAGGAATGGGAGTTTAATAGAACATTCTGTGGCGATAAGGTCCACATTCGCCAGTTATTTATTATAGGTGAACAAATAACTTAGGACAGCCAAAGAGTGTATTGGCTTCTTGCATCTGTTATGTTCAATCTCGGAGTCTTCAAATCGAGGGTGAAGTCCGAGGCAAGTCGCGGTCTCCACTCAAGAACACGTTTACCCCAGCGGTTGTCGGTTATTCGCGAGATATGGCCGGCCCACTGCCACTTCAGTTTGCTACATAATTCTTAGAGCTATGTCGATGACTTTTTGGGTCTCTTCGTGGAGAAACTCCGAGCATTGCTCTCTCCATAGCTCGCTGAGCGACCTTGAACTGGTGGACCAGCCCTACCGCGAGTGTCCATGTCTCAGCTCCGTAGGTCATGACGGGTAGGACGCACTGATTGAAAACTTTCGTTTTCAAGCATTGCGGTATGGATGACGAGAAGACTTGAGACACTTAGATTCATAGTAAATTCGTCAAACTACGAAAGTTTTTATAGTATAGCGGTACATTATGTGACTTACCTTTTAGCATGTTCATCAAGGCAGCGTCCAAGGGAAATAAAATTTTGTGGCGAAAAGTCACCACTTTTCGCCACAAAATTTTATTTCCCTTGGCCCTTGCACAGTCACCACTGTTGAAGATAAAAAAAATCCAGTCTTGATTTTATGCTAGTGGTGGGTAGTGGTTATGGTTCTGTAAATTCGAACGAACGCTAGTTCGAATTTACAGAACCGTTTTAAACGGATCCGTCGCTACCGGAGAATATTCACACCGAGTTTAAAGGACCCCTTTTATCAGATCTGTTACTACTGGAGGTGGCCGTGCCTTTTTTATTGGATTCGGAATACTGTCAAATATGTGAACTTGCTCGTAAAAAGAAATGAACGCGTCAAACAGACTTCTGTGTGAACGTACCCTTAGGTACACGTATTCAGAGATCAACGTGTTTTTGTGAGGTGGCCGCGAATCAGCAATCGTACCTATAAGACGCCCTGTGTCCAGGCTGGTGGCAGATGCTGCCTGCGTCCATGTCCAGCTGTGGACTAGTACAGCCAGATGATGATGTTAAGTGTTGGACGCCCAATGACCAGAGCTCTAATTCTAATGGTATCCGGTCTCAGAATGACCCATTAAGGCATTCGAAAAAACTACCTTTTGAATATATCGCATTAACTGCCCAGCCTCACAGTGGTCCCGAGGAACATGTGCGTCGTTGGCCAGGAAAGTTTAGTGTGCATGTATTGTGTTAACTATACTATCAGTTATCTAGTACCCATAACACAAGCTCTGCTTAGCTTGGGGCTAGATGATACTGTGTGAATTGTCTAGCATGATTAATTTTATGAATTTAGTTATACGAATGAACTCACTGGTCGTGATCGTCCGTCCGACGCGCGTGGTGCGGCGCGTGCTCCCGCCGCGGCGCCAGCAGTCGCTGCGTGTCGGGGGCGCAGGCGCGAGCGAAAGCCGCCGCCGCTTCCGCTGCTGCATCTTCCTCGTAGATTGATGTGTCGTCTTCCGCTGGAATAGGGTTCGTTTTTGAATACAAAGGAAGCCTATCAGCAGTGGGACAGCTATCTGTAATCGTTAGCGTATATATAACGTTTATAACGTTGATTTTTAGCTCTCTACCCACTTCTGTAGGGTCGGCACAAACTGACCAGTTTGCTTCCTTCATTCACTACTATCAGCTGTCGTCTCAGAACTTTCTTAATCATGTCATCTTTAACATAATCCATTCATCCATCGTTTGCCATCTACTAAGAAGTCAAGTCATCCATGTTTTTGTTTACCTACCCATTCTTATATCTATAATTAATCATTTAGATGAATTATATTATAAACTAGGTTACTTGTGTAGGTTACCTATCGTAACTAGGTACATACAACGTTACCTACTTTACCTTTGTTAAAATACTTTTATTTGTTTTGAGTTCGGTAAGCGAAACCATACGATTTTCGTTGTCTGTAACTATGACATGAAATAAGTTCCCAAAAATTTCCGGTTTCGGCGGGCCCGATGTACGGGTGTGCTCTAACCAACTAAGCCACGAAACCCTTGGTCGGTTCAACCGAAAATCTTTGGGACCTCTTACGGACTATAGCGCCGGTGGTCTGTTGGTGTCGTCTGTTACTGCCATTTTCTTCGCTCCCTAACTCTTTATTTTAAACGACCAATTTATACGCATACCAACTTGTAACCCCATGTCTGCAAGTTTTTGATGTGATAGATAGGTTAAATGTGCGAAAAATAAATGTAGCTGTTAAATAGGGTAATATGCGTATAATTTTTTAATCGACTAATAATGTTATCATTATTACATATAACTAACAAAAAAAAAAGTTACTAAAAATAAAACTGCACTCAGTTTCGGGTGATAAGACGCTGCCTTTTTTCTGTGACGTCAACGTTCAGTTTGTCAACTTAAAGTGCTTTTGTTCCTTCAATCAAAATAAAATTAGACACAAATAAATGATAAAAACCATCATGTTTGTTGTTTGTGTTTCTTACTTTTTCTTTTAAAAACATATCCCTAAAAGCTTCATGAGAATACGATGAACGATGACATCACGTTTAGAAATTTTGCGATTGAGTATTAAAATATATATACTTTTCAATGATTAAATTTAACAAAAGATCATAAAAAATAGATATTTTTTTATTTTAAAGTTATATTTCTATATCAATAGAGCATACAAATAAAAATAATCGGCTTTTTTGAAGTCACATGCATATACCCTATTGCAACGGATTCTTCTTCAGTGCAACGCAGCCTTACTAGTTTTATGTCACTTTTAACATAAGTTGCTTCACACAATTTTATGTTCTTTACTATCGTTTGTACAACCAAAAATGTTATCTCGCTGCTTTACTTATATTATTTTGTTTAACTGTGTCAATAGGTAACGCCGCATTATTTTGCGATAACAGCACGGAATGTGTCGCAATGCAGTTGATAATAAAGATGAAAATCTGTTGTAAACAATGAATTTAAGCCTTTCACACACCTTTATGTATAGATTTAAGTTTGGTTTGAATTTATAAGTAGGTAACCTCCGCAACTCATGCACCGATTCTTTGACATAAGAGGGCGCAATGCCCGCCATTTTGTGAAAAGGATAGGTATAGGATTTCGCGTTTATAGGAGCGGGACAGAGCATACGTTTTTGGAACGCAGTAAGCGCAAAAATCAAGTTTTTGCTTATTAACAAGAAAACTACAGAACTTATGAAGAAACTGGTTCAAGGAACCAAATAGTTAGTAATAACCTACGAATCAAAACATATTAAGTCACTCTGATAGACCGCAGGGTTCCTGAGATCTCGACCAAATTATGTGCAAAATAGTGCACTTTCATGTTTTTTTTCTCCATCGTGTTTTCTTATTCATGGAACCAAAGAACGAATGTTGAATTTAATGAAATTCGAGTTTTTAACCAAGGGGATCCCGTGAGTACCGAGTTCTAGGCCTAGTTTGAAAACCACACCCGTTACGTTCGCTTTTTAAACATTTTCCCTGTGTGCGTTTTCGCATTCAATTTCCAACCTTTTCGATGCGACCCGAAAGACGGGCACGTGCGTCATGGCCTGGAAAATGAAAATGTAAAGCGAAGTTTTACTAAATAGGTAAGTACGCCTTTCTACACACTTTACACTAGGCTAACTCGATGTAGAATGTTTGTTAACAAACCACGACACCAATAATTAAAACCCACTTACTTGGCGTCGAGTTTCAGATCATAACCTTAAATCGACGAGTGATGAAAATTGCATATAAATAACGCGGCAAAAGAGCGAATTTTAGGTTAAGTATGTGCGGTTTGTTTACAAACGTTCTACATCGAGGTTGGCTAGTGTGTAGGTGAGCGAAGGAGTCTAGGCGCAAAAGTTGGTGTTTGTACTTGTTTGAATAGAACGGCAACAATAGCCAGTCAGCCGTTATAGTCCAAAGACTTTTGAAGTACCTACTGGAGTCACACACACCCTCATCTGTGTTAGAATCAACGCATGTCAAACTTTACTCACGGTCGTATTCAAAAGCTGCGTTGAACATTGTCTCTGACAGTTTCCGGACATAGACAATACAAGATGGCGTCTTGGCGGGAAACCAACTGTCACTTATCTCTTTGATTTCACTTTACAACACAACCCATTGCAAGAAATTCACGAATTTGTTCTTTTAATAGGTGTGCTACTTCGATCAAAAATAAGGAGTTCGCGGCCTCCCCCGTAGATACCTAGAGCCTTACAAAAATGTCACTCAAAATTGGGTTCGTTTTGTTTTGACGCAGACAGTTTGCGCAGAGCCTGACAAGTTTTTTCCATACGGAACAAGAGATTGGTGGAGTCGAATTCATTTTATTTTATTTTGTAAGTAGGTAGGTACCTACCTGAGAATTATATACCTACCTACTCAGTTTATTTTCTATAATGATTAATTAACAGAATTCAGGTAAAGATAACGAATCATTTATTGATGAAACTATAAATTGGTGTCTCAACAGTAGGTATTTATACAAAAGGGTCATTTCAGACATACAATAATTTAAACTTACAATACAATTTCAGGCAGGCACTCTAGATTAAAAAGAACTGGTTCCTGTCTGCGGCTTTGCACGAGTTTTTTTTACGGGAAAAAAATAAACGTTTTATAAATTCATACTTCTGGTAGGTAGGTAAGAACCTAGTCTTTCTTTTATTAGAGAGTCTACGCAAATGAAAATTTAGGGCGGGCCAACTAATTATTTTAAAAATCATCAACTAGTAATATTAAACTTATTTTTATGAAAAATATATTAATACATACTATAAATGAAAAAAAAAATTTAGAAGAAATAGCCTCTCCATTTATCAATTTAGAACAAAATTAATATTTTAACATAGGCAAACCAAACAACAATATTTTATGCTGATTTCACAAGTATATGACTCACATCTCAATATACGGGTAAAAAGTATATATAAACTTACTGAAAATAAGAAATTCCATCCTTTTTCAGCACTTTGGACGAGTGATTCTTGCATTTTTTGTACCCATGCTTTTTGTCTGAACGCTAAAATGACACTAGTTGAAAAGCTTCCCTAACATGTCAAATGGTCTCTCTTTTGCTACTGAAGGTTGTGGCGTGCGCATTGTGAATCTAAGGGGGGCCGGCAAAGCCGGACATTTTTGATCGATGGTGTGCTACATAATATATACGTTGCTGCGTCAAGTGCGATAATGACACAACTACGAAGTAAAGCTATCCTAAGACAATCGATTCATCACGGAAAATCCAGCTCACAAGACACCGTCAACGTAAAAACGACCGTTCGAACGGATGTTTACAGTTTGTATTCCCTTGAACTTTATTATTTTTCGGTAAAGAACAAACTGTACGCCTAGTTGGATGGAACAAAATAAACTAGTTTTTTAAACAAAGAATGAGTTGAGATAACCGCTGATAATTTGCATAAGATGACTAACCTTGCCTCAACAATTAAAATTAGGTACTTGCAGTTTATTTATGTTCATTGATGAGTTAGTTAGGTACCTTCCCACTCCTCACCTCACTACAATAGCCATAGTCCACTGCTGGACGCAGGCTTCCCTCTGATAATCGCTTTAAGGGCTTTTAAGTAAATCAATTTTGAATTGCTGTTTGATACATGCACGACTATGAAGTTTGATAGATAGATAGATAATTCTTTAATCACCTTAAATTAAAAAGAAAAACAGATTGTATAAAATTAAAGATTATCGCTTAAAGCGATTTCTTCCAGGCAACCAGAACAATTGAGAGAAAAGGAAGGGATGGCGGTGCTTAACATTTAAAGTTACGACATTGTAGTGTATGTGCATCATAAAATGTATGAGGGTAGGTTGCCTCGACAGTTGATTGTTGGCCATTACAGAGTTCGTGTGTTCACCCGTGTATTATTTATGATATTCCCTGTAATACGCAATAGGCATATACATACATTTAAACTAAATACTAATACACATAATACTTAAGAAGTTCAGTCATTGACAGATTAGTGAAAAGATTTGATGATAGAATAAAGTATTTCATATACACAGCTACTTTACTTTTGACAGATAAAGATGCGAATCTGTCGACTCGAAAAATATGGGGATTTACGATTTTAGATTTTTATGGAGCAATATTCTAGATGATTTTTTAATGAAAAAGTATTGGAAAATAGAATAAAAATTATAGTTCACCACAGTGACTCATGCATCTTTTTACTTTGTACTTTTTATCACGGAATAACGCACGTACCTAGTGCTGCGGGCAGAAGCAAGTAAAACAAAAATAATACATTTTTTTTTCTTTATTCATAAAAAATGCCTTTTTTTTCTTTTTAGGGTTCCGTACCCAAGGGGTAAAAACGGAACCCTATTACTAAGACTTCGCTGTCCGTCTGTCACCAGGCTGTATCTCATGAACCGTGATAGTAAGACAGTTGAAATTTTCACAGATGATGTATTTCTTTTGCCGCTATAACAACAAATACTAAAAAACACAATAAAACAAATATTTAAGGGGGCTCCCATACAACAAACGTGATTTTTTTGGCGTTTTTATAGATAATAGTACGGAACCCTTAGTGCGCGAGTCCGACTCGCACTTGGCCGGTTTTATTTCCTTTTTTCCTTCTGGAGACGGCTTAGATTTTTAGTGTGAATATTAGTTGTAATTGTTGTATTCTGTTATTGTAATTTTCTTAAAGTCATTCCTTTTTAATTTTATTCTATCGATACTTCGATTCCAAAAATAAAGTCAGATGCCTGATTGAGGTCTATAAAATATTAAAAAGTTCTGAAAATATCCACTTCTTATAAAAAAAATCGATTGTCATAGTAGACAATGGAATCTGTAAAGCATTAGGACACGACTTTTCTATCAGTCGAACTACCAAACAGCAAATAAGAGAGTGGAATAACTATCGGTACTTTGTGGGTGAATGGATGTGTTTTGGGTTACTTCGAATACTAACAATTAATATGACACACATACTCTTGACAATATTATGGTCATCAGATGTTCGTGCATCGGTGACGTCATAGACAGACGCCACGAGCAGGTTAGTGGCCAGATGGCGCGGACTTTCGCGGGAGAATAGAGATAGTCATTGGGATGCCATGTCCCTAAAAGGATCCATGCCACTTCATTTGACAGACCCAAGTCATCTCTTTTCATTCTGGTCGAAATATTTATTAATTAGGTACGACCAATATTTTTTTTTTACTAATTTTTAAATTTGCCTATATCATCATAACTTTATAATTTTATTTTTTATTTAAGTGACATGTAATAGTGGTATTATGAATAAATTTCTGTATTCTGTATTTTTCTTATATAAAACGCTTTATTCCCCTGTGTTTAATAGTGTCAATACTTAACAAGTTCAATACCTCTGTTAGGCCGGCTTTTCAGCTCCAAATCTTGCGCTGCTACTGTCACCTCCATTTTTAAACTTGCACAAAAACCCTTGCACTTTTAATTTCCCACTGCGTATGACTTCTGAATATATTTATTATACAACTTTTGTATACCAATGCTTTAGAGAAGGTGACCAGAACAAAGATATTTCTTTCGTAGTGTCCCAGAAATAGTTAAATTTTAATTAGATATTCCTTTAACACAAAAATTCTGTAATGTTGTTTACTTGAACGATAGCGGCTCACTAAATGCGTCAATAGATATCCGAGTGTAGTTATCACAGATAAGGACAATGAGTTATCGATTCTGATTGTGCGCCCTATTTTTACCGGTAATTGTGGTGACGAATTTTCTTTATGTACCTATAAATGAGTTCAAAATGTTTGTAGATTTTATCTTTTGGACCACGGAAAAAACCTTTGTGCGTCGCTGTTCGAGTTGCATCATCATCAGTAATTTAAATTGTAAAATTGAATTTATTGGGTGATATTATTATCAATATTTTATATTGTATTAAAAAGTTATCTAGTACTCAAAACACAAGCTCTGTTTTGTTTTTCGGGCTAGATAATGATATGTGAATTGTCCAGCTTTAATATTATTATGTACTATATAAGTTTAGTTAATAGTATATTCTGTATGTATACAAATGGATACTCACTGCTGTCCGACGTGTGTGAGTGAGGGTTGTGTATGATGCGTATCCGCCTCTCGGGGTAGCTGCAATCAAATACATTCAAAATTAGATTTCGACATAAATAGGAAGGTAAATCTTACCAAAACAATAATGTGGAAAAGAGGGCAATCTTCGGTTCGTGGCTTCGTCGATAAGTGTAAAATAGGTGGTCATACGCCATGTTCAATAAAAAGGCCTAGCTCTTACTCTACTCGACGACAGTATCGAGACGTGATGGTGACGTCTCATGTTCCCATAGGTTTTTGTACAGCGCCTCTATCGTGCGGTCAGGGAACTACGGAACTCACATACAATGAGACGGCACGATCACGCATCGACATTATCGTCAAATGGACTCTGAGCTCAGTTTTTTTACTTTTAATTTTCTTTCAAAGTTAATAAACTTAATCAAAAAACTAATTTCAATAATGAGGGTAAAACCTAGATAGAAGTTGTTTTTCGGACGTCAATTTGGAAAACCTTCCGTTTTATTATTTTATTGATTGAGTTAGAAGCAAAGGTTCTTAAGCTGAAGAAGGGTGGTTGGTACTAGTATTATATTATCTGTGGTTGTGGTATCGCTATGTGGCAACATTTACCACCTTGAATATACTACAATAGGCAGCACACAGAATAAAGTAAAGAATCGATGTTATCATTTCAAACTTCCAAGGACATCCGCTAGATGTCCGGGCCTGTCAAGCGGCGGCGCCAGTGACGACAGAAGTGCCACGTCCGAAGCTTTTGTACCCACCAGTACTAATAATTTTAAAGAGAAATGATTATCTAAAGACATATTGTACCTGTCATCACATATTGAAGACAAGTCCTGTGCGACGCCCTCTGCCGGGCTCAACGGGAAGTATTGCGGAGCTAGTGACGTCAGAAGTGCCACGTCCGACGCTTTTGTAACCACCAGTACTACTACTTTTAAAGATAAATGTTTATCTAAAGACGTATTGTACCTGTCATCACATATTGAAGACAAGTCCTGTGCGACGCCCTCTGCCGGGCTCAACGGGAAGTATTGCGGAGCTAATGACGTCAGAAGTGCCACGTCCGACGCTTTTGTACCAACCAGTACTACTAGTTGGGGGGTCGGGTGTTGTTCGAGGAAGCGACGGATTGTGCCTGGAAGAAACACAACAAATACCTGAACTTCTGTTTATTTTTGTATGTTTTTATCGCGAAATGAGTCGGAATGAAAATATTGTCAAAACATACATTTAGACGGCATTTTTCCAATATGCGGCGCGAGCGGCAGTAATACGAGGTGGTTCGAATTTAAACTTTGAACACTAGAAGGAGCGCATCGGTGTTTATGAAATTACCCATTTTCAAAACTACCGCAGAACTTTCTGTTGGAGAAACACAGGTTTAAAATTTGGTACAGCGCCATCTGACCTAAACTACCTACCTAACCTACTAAAACATATGATTTTCAATTGTTGAGTAAATCATTTTGATCATAGCATATCAATTGATGATGGCGCTCGAAACGCAAGATGGCAGTCACGATTTCGTTACCCGAATATGATAAAACATGTTTTTTTGGTAAAGCTTGTAAAGAAAACCACTTCGTCTAAAATGAGAGGTTTTCGTTTTACATTTTTAAAAAGAAAAAAATTAGTTCCATGTATCTCGATAGATGGCAGGGCTTCAACTGGGTTCCTACTTAGAGGAACAAGGCACTATGGTATGTTAATGTCACATGAAAGAAAACGTCAAAATGATAATCGGTCGATCGCTTAAAAGAACAAGGTACTAGAGGACTACCTCTAGTACCTTCTACCGGTGTGAATGAGATGGGTATATGCTAGTGCATATACCCATCACACCAGAGAGAGGTAAAAATATGCTTGTAGCATGAGAAGAAATCAGATAGAATGAATGTTTCTCTGTCACAACCATCGTGCCAGTTTTTTCATTGTTTATGTCTAAACAATGAAAAAACTGGCAAACAAACTTGATTTTTCAAATGCTGCAAATAAACAAAGAAATGTCACTATGAAAGTGACAAGACAGTGAAGCAAACCCTTGAATTTTTATGGATCATTCGTTCTTGCCCTCGGCTTTGCTTGAGCAGGAAATTTTCTTGAAGAAAGCTATAGGTATTTATTTTACTAAATCCATTCATCTCACAAGGCTCAATCTCACACGCTAGTTAAGCGTCCAGAGCTTTACACGCTGCGCTGCTGGTGGTCTTTTCTGAGAGTCATAATAATACTAGGCTCACGCACCACCCTTCACTATGCTTGTACCTAACAACAAAGCAAAGCAACATTTGGTTGTGCCTTTCAGAGAGTAAATAAAACAAACAAATAAGTGCATTTTTTTAAATAGAGTACTTTTAAAAGAAGGTTTATTCATAGGTACATTATAGATATTAGTTTTCACTGCCTAAATTACTAATACCTTAGTCCTACAAAGGCATTATTTATTTGACATCAGAAATAAATATAAACAAATACATTTCTTGTTTTTTATTTCTTCGTTGCCTATAATTACAGCTGAATATCAATTATTGTCCTTTTGCCGTTGGAGTATTCAAGCCTGTTGTTAAGCGTTCCAAGAAAGCTTATTTCGATGACTTGACCTCGGTATCCACCCTTGTTTTTATTACTGTATGGCCTGCAACAAAATAGCAAATATTTTACATGCAGATCACAGGAAGCTATAATGCCTGAGTGATACAAGTCATTTTTCAGATGCAGTAGGTGTGCTTGGTTAACCACTAATTTGAGAAGCTCTAAAACGTTAAATCAAATCCTGACATTATGTTAATGTGCAGTGGCTTCCAGCAGCGCAAACACAAAGTACTTTTTATCCCACTAATATTATAATGGTGAAGGTTTGGATTGATGGATGGATGTACGTTATTCTCTACTCATATGAATAGATCTGTATGAAATTTGGCATAGCGATAGATTATAGTCCGGAATAACACATAGGCTGCTTTTTATCCTTTTACTTTTTTTAAATAAAGACACTAATAACTAAATAGACTTCTCTTTGAAATGAGGTAGATACTTAACTCAATTCTTACCTTTGTTAGAGCAGATAATTCATTTCAGCGAAAAAACGAATGGACGATTCTTCATATAGCAGAATACGTGAAATTGTCAATACTTTGTTAAAATTGGTTTTGCGACCTTTTTTTGGGCGAAGAAATTCTTCCTGTAGATTTGTGTTCTTTTATAACCACTTTTTTGCGATATTCCCAAGAGCTCGGCTGTTTTGTTGACACACGCTACCAATATTCACCTTTAAGCCAATTCTTGTACGTCTGCTTGTACACATTCATTACCATCAGTTTTTCATAGGCTCAGAGTCAGGCTCTTTATCATATCAGCACAAACACAACCATTTATTAACAATAACTCGAACACAGCAAGATAACTTTATCGGGTAGAATATAACTTCACCAACAGCAAAAACCGGCGGCGCGGCGGCGGCGCAGCCAGAGAAAGAACATTCGATTCCAGAACTGACAAAGGACGGGAAACCACTAAAAACTTGAAGAAAATCTTGAATTTATTTTGGTTTCTCAAAAATAGGAAACGAATGTAGTGTTGCCACAGTCAAAATTAAAAAACTCCAAACCGAACTTAAATTTTGTCCGAAATATATGACTAAAAGATGTTTCGTAAAATATCCGGAAAACTGCAAAATGATATATTGCAAGCTGAAAATAGGAACAGTAATCACCTTTAAAACTAATATCACTAGGCATAAATAACGTATAAAATGTATAGTGTGTTTGTGACGCCTTCATTTATTTATATAATAAAGGTTTACCAACAACATACCTACCTACATATTTTTTCATTTACTTAGGTATTAAAAACTGAAATAGGTCCTTTTCTGATATGCAAGTTACTTACCTACTTACAGGTAAACACGACATTTTTAGGTATAACCTTCACAGATCTATTCGATTCTTTTTTCAAAACTTTATAAAAACAACAAATCATTCACGCCTTGAAACGAAACTCGAGTGCCGTCGCGCCGGCTCGGGTTACTGACCTTGCGCAGCTGTTTGGGACGACATGTTGTACTAAGATGGCGGAGATTTTTTGTGATTGTGTGACTCGTTATTCTGTAATAATACATCTCATCTCATCTCATTCTCGTCATCGTCATTCAAAAATACATCTGATTAAAAGAGTTCTTCATTTGAACAAAATAAAGCTCAAAACCAAAATATTTTTAATTGGGACTTATGTCCCCGTTTTTTACGATTTTTACGTACCATAACCGACGGGGACGGGACTTAATTATGTCCCCGTCATCGGTTTGATGTTAGAAGGTGAACCGATCACAAAATCTGCCAGTTTTAGCATTAAAAAAATGCGTAAATGGCAACACTCAGAAAAAGTTTGTTTTCCCTTCATTTGACATAGACATACCCTAATCGCCAGTTGACACACTGCCATCTATCGAGATATTTAGAACTAGCTTTTTTTTTTTTAATACGAAACGAAAACCCCTCATTGTTAAAACAACTGATTCAACTACAGCCGAATCCTACACCGAATCTTGTTGGATTGTTACATTACAGGCGAATGCTCGCGGTGAGGGAGCGCATTTAGACTTACGGAGAGCAATTTGAGCCGCGACCTCAGGCGGGAAGCTGCGCCGTGAAGAACTGATGATGCAGAGAGCTAGCGTCCGCGCACCCAGCTCCTCAGCCGCGAATAGGACGTTTCTGGAACATACAACACATTATCAGACTACGAGTATGAGGTATAACAAAACAAAACTGTAATTCATCAATCAAACTGGCTCGGCTAACTTTGTTCCGCCTTAGAATCACAGATGGCGTTACATTCGAAAAATTTATGGGAAAACGTTACTCATACTTTTTACCCTCGTAAATTTATCATATTTTTAATTAGTTATTCTGTTATTCGGGACGGCGGAACATGGCGTTGCCTGAACCTCTTCATCCGGCACTCTGCAATACTTACTTGTAGCAGGATTCTCGGCCGCGGTGGGGTACTGTTGGGATACACGGTATGCGTCACGAGTCATTAGCCCCAGGTTGAAAGATGGCGTTACATTGTCCTGTGCAATACTCACTTGTAGCAGGATTGTAGCGCCGTCTCGGCCGCGGTGTGGTATTGTTGTACGTAGTTGGGACACACGGTGTGCGCCACGTGTCTGCAGCGCAGATTGAACCCTGGCGTTATCACTACTTCACCTGTCCGGCATTCTGGAATGGAGACAAACAAAAGTAAGAATTAGCAAGCTGATGTGAAGGCCCATTATATCTAACGAACAACGTTGACAAACGTTGAACTAAACAATAATTTCGAGTTCAAAATCAGTTCATATTTAAGTATAATTTGGCGCGTTATAAAAAACTAAAAGTTTCATTAAAAGTTCTAAATAGTTAAAATGGGTTCTGAATGAACACTCCTATTGCGCTACCAAATTTTTCAAACTACGAGTCTAATTTAGTTTGATGTCATGAGTGATGAATGACACATGGATGAAGCGACGAATGAAAAGACCTCTTGTTTACGTTCGTTGCCATGGAAACTATTTGTTATCAGTGATGTGAAAATTATCAAGTGATGATGTTTTAATAAGTTTTACGGCGCACATATCAATTCCTCGAGAACCAAACTTTTATAGGACCGGCTCAAAATTAAGATTTATACAATAAATCGAAACTACAACACTCCATTTTTCCAATTAACGTACCATGTCCTCTAGTAATAATCTCTTCCTTCAGGTCAGGTCCCGCGTGGTGCATGATCCGCTCACTGACTGCGTTGCACTCCATGAGGGTCTCATCTGTCGTGTTTGTGATGACGTCAGCGTCCAGGGTCGATATGTCGCCGTGCCTGGAAAAGAGGATGGAGGGATGACACACAAGTTTAACTTCTAGATTAGCGAGCGGAGAACTTGATACAACTTTACTTTGATAATTTTTGGTCTCAGCGGGCTTCTGCTATTCTCCTCCGTCAGGTTCCATAAATCGCTCGTAGTCATTACCGAAGTGGGCTGAAACATCTATTTTTTTGAACCGTGTAGGTATCATCTACCTATCTACTGGTCGCGCTTGGCAGCGTGGCCTTTTCTAGCTTTTAAGCGATAGTCTTGCCATCTGGCATCCCGGTGTGGATGGAGCCGTAGAGTCTTGTTACATATAGAAGCACAATTTGCGCACATCACGCACGCTGACGGATCTGGAACATCTAGTCTACATACCACAGCACCAGCCGCTTGTTGATCTGCTCGTCGTAGTGGTAGAGCGGCGGGCGGGGAGAGGCGAGGCGCGTGGGCGGGGAGTGTGCCCAGCGCACCAGCGACGCCACGCCGCCGCCGCCGCGCATCACGCACGCTGACGGATCTGGAACGAAGAAAAAAAAAATAGTTTTTTTAAAATTTTTGCGTTTCTACTTTTTTTTACTGATGCCAGAAACCGATATATCTACCGATGACGTCATCAGTAATACTCTGCCGCTCTGAAATACTTTTTTAATGCCGTTGCGATATAGAAAGCAGTGGACGGCATATTGTAAATTGAAACGTAAATTGAAAGAGCGACGTACGTTGCAAAAAAAAAAATCAAAATCAAAAATTCTTTATTTCCATAAATACAAACATGTACACTTAGAAAAGGTCAAATTCTTAACATAAAACACTGACACGGAAATAAAGTGGTACTTTTGATTTCGGTCGCTTCACTAAAGTAAAGAAGCGACTAAGTGACGCGACGCGACGCGCTACTTTTGATGTCATTTGAGCTATACCAGATTCTTATTCTAATGCACGTTCCTAGATGCAATAACGATAAGTTTTCGCCACGCTTCTAAAGAAAATTATGTGTATAGGGAAATTACTTACGTGTCGAATCAAGCGTAGAAAAGGTTGACGTAAGTAAAATTTATTCTATACGGTACTCCGTAGAGAATAATATTACCGTACTATATGTACCTTATCGTACTAGGTACGATGTTATATGCCACTATCTCAATTTGTAGGAAGCGGGAAACAAAACATTTCGAAGAGCAACCCTTAGGAATAGGGTTTCATTAATATTCAGGGATCCGAACTGTACAATAAGCAGGTTTAATTTCTACGAAGTGAAAATGGGCCCGTATTTTTATTTTTCGGGGAGGTTGGCGTCTCATCTACCACAGTATCCTTTTTCTTGAAATAACTGGATTGTATAAAAAGCTTGAGATTTAGTAAAGGAAAATTATTAAGAATAAATTCCTGTTTAATATTTTATATATTGATGGAGTAATAAAGTATATAAGAGTTATATTCTATTACGTAATCACTGGCTGTAGCCCATTAGGGCTCACGCGGTAAAGAAAAATAATTTTCAACATGCATTCCTCTTTGTTTAAGTTTTAACACAGAAAAACACGGGTTGTGTTGTGAAGATTGTGTGTGAATAAGGTACCAAGTTCAATTCAAGTTGCGAACTTTAAAGAACACTGCTAAAACATCAAAGATTTTAGAACTTCACTTGAATCTAACCACCTAAACGCGCATTTTGAACGAATGGAACGAATAAAATCCTCTGAAACGTTAATTTGTGCGAAAAAGGTGTAAATATATGTAAATTAGGCGAATTTGGGTTACTGTAAAACCTTTTTTCTCCGTAATTTTTGTAGAAAACCCTTCGAAAAAAATAAATAATAATCCACGACATACAAGGCATATCCTCTTCTTTTCAAAAATGAAAAAAATATTTGATTAAAAATAATTGTGCATATCATCTGTTTTCTTAGATAATATAATTTTTCTCTCAAACTATCACAAGGTTTTTTATTGTTATCTTCGGCTAGTTTTGCAAATAAATGTCCTTATTAAAAGATAATAAGAAAAACACTTGATTTTTGCGCTTACGCCGCTCTGCTCTGTCCCGCTCCTATGAACGCGAAATTCTATGCCTATCCTTTTCACAAAATGGCGTCTCATAACAGTTGAATTTTTACCGCGTGAAGGCGGAAAGAGTAGCCGGTTTTCGTAACCACATAAAAAGTAGGACTTTAACTGCCGGTTACTACCGGCAGAAACTCAATTATTAAAACCAGTTAGGTACCTGTACCTACTGTCAAAAAATGGTCACATGCGTGAACATTGCCTTGCATCGCATATAATTTCCAATCTAGTACCTACCTAGGTAATAAGTACATAAAATGGTGGTTCGAATAAGTACATAAAATAAACCGTCCCGATCATGGTAAACCATTTTCTGAAACGAAACCTTATAACTACCAACCGTAATAGCATCAACTGAACAGTAAATCCTGACCTTCCCTTAGGCGACAAGCATGCTATTAAAATTTTAGTCGTCGACGACATGTCACTCGCTTGTTAATATTGAAGTAGCTTGTACAGGGTCGAAGGTTTTCTAGGAATCAGGGCACAAAATCAATGAAAAATCCAGCCTATGAATGTAGGCGGGTTACAAAGAACTTTGTTTGAGTTGTAAGAACAACAACGTTTCATCCGAGGGACTTCATCAAAATCAAAAAATCTTTATTTCCATAAACACAATAAATGTAGGTACACAGAAAAGGTCAAGTTCTTAAAATTCAACACGGAAATAAAGTGATATTTTGGATTTCTGTATCTTCAGTATGTAGACTAAAGTAAAGAAACGACGAAGAAGTATTTAGGCTGTTATTTTTTATTTTTCGATTTGGAGCAAAATCCGTCACATGAGCCGAGCGTATATAACCCGTTTACGCTCATAATGAATTCGTCAAACTACGATACTTTATAAAGAAAAGCCCAATATTCTAATCCAATACCGTAGGTACATTATATTGGGATAGGTTGTTTTCCATTGGCTTCATAAAATAGGACTGAATCGTTGCTACATGACATGACCTACAAGCGTGTAAATATTTAACTAACTCGGTAAGGCGTACGAAACTGGCAGGTTATTAGATTTGCTATGACTAGGTGACGATTTCACGAAATATCTATACACAATAAATAATTATGACAAATATCTACAGAGTATTATCTAGCCCCAAGCTAAGCAGAGCTTGTCTTATGGGTACTAGATAACTGATAAACATAGGTAATACAATACGTTACCTACATGGATATATTTTTTTACAATACATAGAAAACGACCTGAGCACCCGGGACAAATAGTTAATGGCAGATCATACAAACATTTGTCCCGAGGCGAGAATCGAACCCGCAACCTTCTGCGTCACAGGCGAACCTCCGCCCACCACAGTTGTCATCAATTCTGTCTGACTGTTACCATTTCACGCCAAAACGGCCAAATTAAATTTGTCAGAGGTAGACTGTATCCCAAGGAAGGAATTGCTACTTTTTATTTCGGAAAACGCATGAGAAACCGCTTGCAGAAGCTAGTTCGTAATATGTAAACAATTACCATTCTGGCTATTTGTGGTTATGAACGCATCGTTTTGAGCAAGATCTGCCATTCAAGTAGGTACTACCTGAGGTAAGAATAGATCAACCACGAAATGGTAACTTCATTGTGCATTCAGGTTTTTTTGTTATAGTGCTTACTCGCACTTTGGGCATCTCTAAGAACAGCCACCGGCGCTATAGTCCGTGAGAGGTCCCAAAGATTTTCGGTTGAACCGACTAAGGGTTTCGTGGCTTAGTTGGTTAGAGCACACCCGTACTGAGGGTGGGGCGCGGGTTCGAGTCCCGCCGAAACCGGAATTTTTTGGGAACTTATTTCTTTTCATTGTGCATTGTTCCCCTACCTAACCGGGCCCTAATCAGCCCAGCTCCTTGAAGTACCGAGCAACCCTTGCTGCCCCGTCCAAAAAAATAACCCTGTCTATCATAAAGATAAAAATAAAGAAATAAAAAAAATTACATGTTACTTATAAATCTGGCCGGACCCTGAAACAATTCACCAGTGCGTGCCAAGTTCTATCTACAAAAATTAAGGTAACTACAGATTATAGGCAATATTAAAATGAAGAGCCTTACAGCGCTTTAAATTGTTTAATTACGTAGGCAGCCAGCGGGTATACCCCTCATTTCTCTGCTTTACAGTTCACTAAACCCATTCATATAGGAATTAACATACATTCGCGATTCCCGCACTCAGCCAGTGGTGTTGAACGAAGCCTTTACAAGTTACACACAATCTTAGTTTCACACGAAAGTGGTCCATATGCTTCATATTATAAAGTGCAATTGCAAACTGAAGTAAACTTGGCTGTGACTGTTAAAAGCATCAATGTAAGAGTATGTACCTATCTATACATTAGCCATCGAGCATATAGAATGTTAGTAAACAAACCGCCCATACTTAACCTAAAATTCACTTTGTTGGCGCGTCCTTTTATGCGTAATTTACATTACTTGTCGATTTGAGATTCTTCCTTCAACAGATATTACTTACAATTACGTCTGAAATTCAACGCCAAGCAAGTGAGATTTAGTTATTTGTTTCGTGGTTTATTTACTAACATTCTATAAGCTCGATGGCTAAGGTATAGGGCATATTGTAGGAGCCCCGTGACGTCAGACTAGTGCCATCTCTATCAGATACTACAGTAATGAAAGGAATGGAGAGTTCATTGAAAATTCAAACTAAGAGGGCTGTTAACGCAATAAAGATGCATAAAGCATAACGAGATAGCTTTAATACCGTTAAAGCCTTTGAGCCGAGAGGTTTAGTGATAGCGAATGCTTTTGTATGTGCTTTTGTATATGCATATATACATGAAAATTACATTATAGATGTAATAAGAAATTCCTAAACAAGCTTTGCTAGTTTATTTTTTTAACTAAAACCTATTTAATGATGACTAAAACTGCTTATAGTTTTGCGGGAAATTTATTAAATGCTCAGTTATAAAATTTTACGGGACCACTTTGGGATCATGCTCTATACTATACAATAGCAAAATAATTTTCAAACCCCTCCATAATTGACGGAGAAATCGGCGAACATCTTTGATCAATTATACCCGGTGTAATTGATCGAAGATCAATTATACCCGGTATAATTGATCGAAGGCGAACATACAAAAAACAAACAGCCGAACATAGAATCTCCTCCTGTTTTGCAAGTCGGTTAAAATTAAGGATATAAGAAAATTACAGCTCCCAAAGAAGAGAGGGGGGAGAGTAGGTATATTGAGTGTTGATTCGTTTGCCTCCGTAATAATCGATATCTTCACATAGAGACAATGAAATCCATTTCTGTGTAACAAAAGAAAAACGCAATATTCTTGCCATAATAATATCCCATGGTCTGCTAGTAACATAGTATTTTGAGCCAGGGCCTTCTTACACTCAAGACTTAAAGCCTCACACAAATTCCATGGCCAAGTCTCATGGTCTCAGAAACAAATGCACTCGGATACCGGCAATGGATCAATGAAGTCGCGCGCGACTGAATGAAACGGAACTACAATGACAAACAGCCATTTAAAAGTTCAAGGACACGGCGAGTTTTCACCATTTCAATATGATGCTATAGTACTAAGATAAGAAAATATATAACAACAGAGAAAGAGTAAAGGATAGGAACAGGAAAGGTACAAAAATAAGAGCTTCGCCTCTCAATAAGACACTGGAGTTTACATAACAAGCAGGTAGCGTAAACGATTGAAGGTTATGGAAAACGATGTTACATAATTCACAAAGAAAACAGACATCAATAACGAAAAAATTTTAAACTATACCGCGGTTTCCTTGGCATTCAGCACAATGACTGTAGATCATGATCAGATGAATGATCAATGGATGTAATGATAAGACAGATGGCAACAGAAAGCGAGGATCGACATACCTAGAATAGTCATCCCAGCAGTGCAACTAAAAAAACAATTCTTCTTCACACAGTATCACCCAGAGTAATGCAATAGAGGAAAGCACCGCACGTCCTCTCGCCTCGGAGCCCGAACAGCGTGTGACCTCGAACGAGCAGGAAGGGAACACACCCCCGAGCTGACGCGACCATGGGGGTGGGTGCTGGCCGTGACGTCACACGGTCGACGACCCGGGTAAGTAGGTCATCGGGCTGGCCGATCTACATCCACTTTGAAGCAAAAAGGCCTTTGTGTAACGCCGTCACGTTACATAATTCAGCGTAATTCGCATCCATTGTGAAGTCATAGTCATTAACACTTCGCGTTGTGTTGTCTTGTCTTTCAAGTGCGATGAGCTGAGAAGTAGTGCCATGTCATTTCATTGTCATTACTGATATCTGTTCTGAGGCCCAGACAGACGACTTTTCCTCTAAATGATCAAAAACCAAAATGCGACACACAAGCAATCCAGTAGAGAAGAAAATATTTAAGAAGCTCTGACAAAATCAATACAAGCAAAGCTACAAATTGTAACCGCAGAACAAACCGACAAATTCTTATAAATCACCGGAGCTAAAGTAATTTCATGCTGCACTAAAACTTTATCTGAGCGAAAAGGCGCACTGTCAATTCTGAGCTCGTATTTCGTATTGGGGACACGACATACGCATTAAACTTGGGTTTTCTTATTTAACTTTCGGATTATAGAGAATGTGATGTGTAAAGTTTGTAGGTGTAAAGTAATTTAAAGGATATCTTGACATGCTATTTGAATGCTCTAGCTAGATGGATAAGTATATAATGGATATACTATATGATATACTAGATATCTAGCCCCAAGCTAAGCAGAGCTTGTACTATGGCCATAGTTGCTGTGTGAATATGATCAAATATTAAAAAAACTATGCATATACGCATAGTTTTTTAAATATTTAATCGATAATCAATGTCAACATTGCCGAAAAAATATAAAATCCATATTCCGAAAAATAAAACCACTGAGTTTCGGTTGATAAAAACGCTGCTCATTTTCTGTTCAGTTTGTCAATTCAAAGTGCTTCTGCTCCTTCAATCAAAATGAAATTTGAAACAAATAAATTGATAAAAACCATCATGTTTGTTGTTTTTTGTGTGTTGTGTCTAACAAATGATTTTCTGTCCTTTCGTTCAAAAAAGATATCCCGCAAAAACTTGCGATTGAGTCTTAAAATATCTACTTTTCAATGATGAAATTTTACAATAACAAGATAAAGTTAAAAACTACAACCCGACTATGTGAAAGTTATAAAAGTTTGAAACATTTACATTGACAAAATAGAATGACGTATCGGTCATATTTGATAGGCATAGAGTTGAAAATGAAAATAGGTCGTAGGTATTGTAGTTTTTCTCTATGGGGCCTGCAGCCTGCGGCTACCTAAACTTTAATACGCGTTTTGAAGGCTTATTCGGGGGCGTAGCCCTAAATCCTATAGCCTATAACCATCGGGGTATTGAGACGAATCAATCGATACATAATTTGTTGAAATCGAACCAGTAGTTTCAGCGCTACGTGGGAACAAAGAAATCGGCCACATACATACAAACATACAAACGTACAAACATAGGGTGCTAACCTCATAACCCTCCCCTGTTGGTAGTCGGGTAAAAACATCAAAAAGTACAAAATAAATATGAAGATATACTATTTCTATATCAATAGAGAATACAAATAAAAATAATCAGCTTTTTTGAAGTCATATGCATATACCGTATTGTCCATATCCTTTCTCAAGCAGAATTATTTAAAATGGATCTTGGCCTTCAGATTTAGATGACAAAATTTATGTTAATATAGGCCTGTTTAATCATTCGGATAAAGCTTCGACTAACAGTGAACATGGCCTCATTCCGCATCAGCAAATACGCAAACAGAAGAAAACAATGGCACAAAGAGGTGAATCATAAACCAGGGTAGGTACTGTCGTAAGCCTTCATTTCACAATGGTTTAGGATAATCTTTATTTGCATGAGAATTTATCACGATTAAGTACTTTTCATATACGTCATTGTGATCATAAACAGAATTGATGGATATTAATCGTCATTCTTCGTCGCCATTTTAAAGTCCAAAATAATATAGGTTCTAGTGGAATTGGGAAAATTATAATACGCTTCTAATAAACCGAATTTATTGTCAAAGCCAAATTTTAAGATGTATTTCCCTGATTTTTATCTTTATATTTTTCCCCCTGATGGTTGAGAAAAAAAATGCAGGTCTTTATCTTTACACATTTTTCTTTCTATTTTACTTCCTTGTGCGATATTACATAAACATCATGACTGTATACATACTTTCTTATTACCATTTAAGGTGCCTTTGACCTGGCTCTTGTTGCTAGATCCCAGATCATCCTTTCTAAAGTCTACCTTTGATTGAATGCTAAAGTAGTGCTAAATCTATTATTTTCATGATATAACGCGCAATACGAAGTGTACGTTAACAACTTTAAAACCATTGATCTGAACTGAAAATAAATAGGAAATACGAGCAAGTGTGAATAAAATATGAGCATAGCTTTCCACTTTCAACCCATGTTGACCAGATATTAAGGTAAGAATCCCAGCAGGTGGTATCTGAGCCGAAGCTGGTAGCAAAATTTTGAAGAGATAACGATCTTGCAAATGTGTTAATACGTTATATTATAAATCTGTCGTCATATACAATGAGAGCCAGTAAATTTTGCTGTGATAAAGATATTGGTGTAACCATTGAAGATGGAATTATGACTTCTTGTTTATGCAAAGTCTATCATTATCATCATCCATAATAAATGTGGTTTATGTTGTGTTCGTTAGATGGCGGCACTTATGTAGATAACAGGCCCAATGGGAACGACAGATGCGCAGTATTGACATAGTACGTGCGACCCAGAAGATGATGGTGGGT
The DNA here is from genome assembly GCA_947086465.1 of Eupithecia exiguata. NCBI lineage: Eukaryota > Metazoa > Arthropoda > Insecta > Lepidoptera > Geometridae > Eupithecia > Eupithecia exiguata. The sequence continues at coordinate 12,327,461 of OX352233.1, forward strand.
CTGCGGCAGCCGCTGATACCCGTTGATATCTCAATGCTGGGTTTCAAAAGTTGCCTAAAAACAAAGACTATAAGGATGGGTAATGGAACTAAGTTGCGTGTTGTGCCTACGGATCGTTGATACTTATAAGGCCATTAACGTACTCGTATGAATGTATGTATGTATCTCGTTGCAAAAACCCCATCTAGCGTTGGTCGGAAATACGGCCGACGTAAAAGATGACTAATGTCAGAAAAACTAATTCTAAAGGCCAGTAACCGTGGCCATGAACGTTTTGTTAATTTAAAAGATATCAGACAGTTTAATGAAACATGCAAAGTCACACAAAGGTAGTCAAGGGCCAGGGCAAATACTTAACTTTTAAAACTATCAAGGGTCATCTGTAATGTAATGAATAGTATAAGATCTTGGAGAGTAGGTCTTTACCATATCATAAATACCAGCAAAATATATTACATCAGTTAACCTTGGGGTTCGGAAACACTCCATTTCGGTTTACTAGATGTGCATATTTTGTAGCAGCCTGTATATGAAGTGGTATAGTAACATAGAGCGCCCCTAATGCGAAAACAAAGACGCGCAGGTGAAATTAATTTATCATTTACTTGCTTGATGTTTACCTTTCTTACATAAAGCTATACAAAAGTGATTATCTTTTATCTACATCAACATTAGCTTTATGGCTCGCTTTGTTATTTTAACCAAGTTTGGGAAAATTGAAAGCATTTAGGTACTACCTACGTATTTTAAATTTCGTGCCATTTTTAGATGCAAATATCTAGATGATTTCATTACGGATGTAAGCGGGTTAACTACGAACGTTATTTGTGTTGGAAGAACACCAACGTTTCATCCCTTAACGAGGGATTTCTTCAGGGTGAGTGCAAATAAGGTTCGTAGTTAGCCCGCTTACATCCGTAATGAATTCGTCAAACTACGATAGTTTTTATAGTAATTTAGATGATTTGTTTAGAGTACGGATGATCATACTGAATGATCAATTAAAAACATAAATTATGCCATAATTTTGAATTCCTATACCGTTATTTAGTCCGTTACTCGTTCAAAGTCGATTCGGCATGCGCAAAAGGCGTACAATAATCTATGACGAGCATGCAAATGTAAACTCATTGTTTCAGACTACTCTATTGTAGTTATATTGTTTAGTACAACAGCATGTATATTTGTTTGACGAAATAATTCAATTGAAAATACTATTGTAGAAAATGTGGATGGAATTTATAAATAAGTCATTGTTTTAGAATTATTTCCGCGAACAATAAAAATATTCGGATCGGACTAGCAAAAATTTTGAATAGATGTAATTTTGAACGAAAAACATATTATGGAATTAGATACATATTTTTATCCAGGAAAAGCGCGTGAGTAGCCGTACATTTCTGAAGCTAGTTGACAAAACAAAAATATTTTATTGTAGATACGCTACGCTACGTTGTATAAAAAGACAACTGGTCACAAATGCAGGATAATTTTTTATAGTAACGTCTAACGTGATTGCAGAAATACAAGGGATATCAACGAGGTTGCGTGTTTGTAGCCTCTCAGGGTATTACAAATCGTTTAGGAGTTCAGTTCATCGTTAGATTGGTGATTGATGTCATGTCCATTATCTTCATTTTTACGGCACATTCGTGTACGGAGTTTCAGGACACGAGATGGTATATCAATATCAAGGATGGAGAAAGGTGGTTATTGATTCCTCATGGTTTGACGTATTGTTTTGGTATTTTTCTTCCTGATTTGTGCATATTTTGTTATTTACTTGTTACTTAGGTACTCTATACGTATTTTTTTTCTGTCTTGGTGTTACGAGCAGTAAGGAGTTATCTTTTTATTTGAATGCCATCAAGGAACATTGATTTGTTAGGGCTACGCTTAAGATGATGACGCAAGACGATGCTTCTAGGGAAGTCTTCAACTGACATAGGAAAACATACAAGCCAAACGAAACTTAATCAGTATTCGATCCAAGCTAACTAATCTAATCATCATGTTTATTTTATTTTACCCAGGTGTGTATATGCAGAGAATATAATAGTATGGGTTAAAGTAGCTCAAACAGGTGACATCACCGATTCAGCGATATTGTGTAAATTTGTATACCTATATTGATAGGAAATATCTCAATTGTGCCTACTCAAGAAGGTGTGTCTGAAGCAACCAGTTGAACCATTTATAGCTTAATAGGTTACATAATTAACTTGTTTAAACACTGTCTATTGCAGCACTCTATTTCCGTGTTCATAAGTCATATTATAAAGACAAAGAATAATTTTATATCATATAATGGAGCGATTGACTGTGAAACCTAGGTACATAGGATATTTATTTACAAGGAACAGAGTAAATTCAGATTATTCATTTATATAAACTGGTCCTGTAAGATATTTTGAATTGCAACAAGGTTGTTCGAATTAAGTTATTCACATGTTCAATTTGCATTTTAAAGCAGTTTTACTCGCAGCAAATGTGATTCGCCAACAATAGGTAGTCGTAAACATGGAGAAGTCAATGGCATGATGTCAGTGGCTACTGTAGACAGTTCCAGTACCTACCTACGATGATGAGCCGCCTTCAAATGAACGAATGTAAATAGACTTCAGCATATCATATGCATATTAAATTTCATGAATGTTATCCTAAGCAAATACCTTATTATAAAAGCTATAAGTTTTCTTAAAATACTTAAATGTAATAAATAAAATACAATAAAGTTTCCATTCATGAAGTTGGATGTAGGCGAGGACACAACGACACAGGACATGCAACTCTGTCGTTAAATTGCTTCTTCTCAAGGGCTGAACATTGATTTTTGATCTTACAAAACAAAGAAAGAATCAAAAGATGTAGAAGCCAATCGAAGCGCTCTCAAACTCAATGCAATTCGATTCAGTGATAATAAAGAAAATCTTCAAACTACCTAACTTCATCAGAGATACTTGTTTGAAAAGAAGATTAGCTAATTATCGGCAAATGCATGGTTTTAGTTGTATTATAAATGAGAAGATGTACCTTACTAATATCCTGCCTTTACACAAGTAATCAATGTTACTAGAAATAGCATCTACGTCAGAGTCACTAAACTGTCTGCTATACAGAAATATCACAAGTAGTTAAACCACTGTTCTAGGTTGTATGTAGCCGGAATTTCGTCAAGGTAGTTGTTATTGTAATGAAAAGGTTTAATCCAAGCATGGTACCGAATCGGTGATGTCATTGTCCTGAGAGTGAAGCAAGCCAAGGCACAGCCAAGGTTACGAAAACCTACAGAACATGTTTTCGTATAAGTATTCATTTGGGAAATGAATTTCATTATTTTGCAAAGATTTGTAAGATGGAAGCAAGAATAAAATGTAATGTAATTGTGTTTCCCACGAAATAGTTTGTAAATATGTAGATGAACCTTTGGATACAGTTCTAACCAAAGTAAAAATTGTTTGGGCGCCTGACTTAAGATCGACAGCATGCCAAATAAATAAAAAATGTCAAGTGCGAGTCGGACTCGCGCAACGAGGGTTGCTTAACTAAACATTATATTATTTTATAATTATATGACCTTGCCAAATATCATGACTCAACTCAACGGGAAGTACCCTATAGGTTTTTGGTCCACGACGAGATTACACGGAGATTTTTTTTTTCTGTCAATAAACTACGAATTTTTGGATTTGTTTTTCCCTTTACTTCTGCAATAAGACCTTCTTGCCAATTTTTATGACTCTGCGCCAGCGGGAAGTACCATATAGGTTTTGTGTGCAAGTGATTTCATTGGAAATTTAAAAAAATTGGGCATGAACGACTGTAACTTTGATTGCGTAGAAGTTTAATTTATATCGCAGCTCCAAGAGGTTACGAACCCGAGTATATGATGTGAATTTCAACTCGATACCTCCACGCGTTTCTGAGAAAAGAGGGTTGACAGGCGGACAGACGGACAACAAAGTGATCCTATAAGAGTTCCTTTTTTCCTTTTGAGGTACGGAACCCTAAAAACAAGGAAAACCATTATTTATTTAAATCGAGAGGTTTGGGTGGGTTCCTTGGGCCAGATCAAATCCAAACCAAACCTCAATGAGTTTTATAAAAATGACAAAACATCAATTGAAAACGATACATAATGTGCAAAAAAGAGGCAAACCATTTGACGTCTAGAATCCTCATGCAATTATAATTTCCTCTAAACCTATAAGTTGAAGATCGTGAGCTAATTCGTGAGACAAATCATGAATCGACAATGATACATTATGGGCAAAAAAAAAGAGGAAAACCAATTGATGTCTTAAATCCTGATGCAATTTCCTCTAAGCCTGCAAGTTGAAGATCGTGAGCTAATTCGGTGAATAATGCAGAGCTCGATCGTGTATAATTTATTTTACGCAGTGCGCAAAGCATTTTTTCACGGATCTAGAGATATTAGATTTTCTTTCCTCCGTAAAACCTTTGTTATACAGGTAGGAGGAGGATAATAATAGCTTTGTAAATATTGTTCATTTTATTTATCTCGACCATAGGTTTAGGAATTACATATCTACACTTTAACAGGTGATATTGGCTAACGTTGGCGTATTGAAACTTAATTTTGTGAGAAAAATTCTGTTTAGACTAGACAGCGCATAAACCTACATCAATTTATATCAAAATAACTTGTTTGATAGCATAAGGACATAATATGCTTTAGAGCACTAATACGGCCATACAAGGTCAGTCAATGTCGAGGCTACATCCAAGGAATAACGATCGCGAATTTTGTGATACAGTCACGCAAGGTACTATTTTGTATCTAGGTAGTTATGTTATGTCGTGGAAAGTTTAACTAGCCATAGCTCACAAGAACATATTTATGATGAAGGAAACGAGAAAATGAAGAACAGGCAGAATGAACAAAGTATTTGCCAAGGTTAGTAGTCAGGTAGTAATGGAAGATACAGTACAGTACATACATTGCTTCCAACAACAGGATCTTTTCAAGGCAACAGCTAACATAAAAGCCTTTTAGAGATGGTACATAAATCAGGTAATGAAGTAAAACTAGACCGACTGGTAGTCTAAAATATACCCCTTAGAAATCCAGATAGCTCGCTTGCAAGCTGGGTTAAGACTTAATCTTAGAAGCCAAATGGCGCACTTGGATGCTAGAAGATCAGGACAAAGGAGGCTGGACGGAGCGAAAGGAGGGCTATATTCTGCAGTGGGTCATCTATGCCAGGCTAAGAGATTGTTATTTTTAATAGTTTCTGTACGTGTACTACATTAAAGTGTTTATTCATTCAATGAATTAGGTAGGCAGACAATTAGACATGGTCATTTTCACCAGATGGTATAAGACCGAACTGATTCTGTTATACACAGGTAACTTTTTAGCGAAGATATACCAACAATGAGTCAGTTAAGTGTAATCATCCAATTGTTAGATTGGCCTCCTCAGGCACATTAATCTGATATAGGCGTTTGTGGTTTGTCGTCATACACTTTGGTGGCTTCCAACACGGTCACGCGAAGCCCCGGCGGATTTGCGCAGGCTATCTTATTTCTGTTTCATTACCTTTTGAAAACATTGTTCTCGAAATAATGCCAAAAGTGGCACGGACAAGGAGCTTACAGCTAGTCTACGTTTCCGTGACTTAACTAAATGTATACTGTGCAAAAATGCACGTGTTCCTTGATTTAAGTACGCTTTTGCCATAGAATAATAAACCAATTAAATTATGCGATCAGTCTTAAGCTAACAATGTTTTGAAAGACCTTGGCTTAATTGTAATCAATTAATTGTTATGTTGATCGAAGAAGCAGCTAATCGTTATAAAATAGGTCAAGATTGTAACGGTGTTATCGTGGAATTAAAGAATTACAAAGAAAATAATATTAGTTAATCAAGAGGTCATATAGAAAAAAATCTAAAAATCGATGACCTGAAAACATTGTCCACAAGTTGAGAACGAGTCTAGAAGAGTCGTAAACCTAAATACAAATACAATGTTATTGAACCGCACAGATTATTAATCTAACAGTAGCAGTATCTGACGGCGATATAAACGACAGCGTAACGGTAACGGGTACCACAAAGCGAATGCACTTCACGAACCACTGGTTCAGCACAGTGCACCAATTTAACCGCCAATCAACATCAGCGGATCGTTGTTGGATTTTCACATTAGCTATCATCGTATCACTGTGTAATTGGTGCTCTGCTCATGCTCACTGCTTTTTGCATCATTAACTCGAATGATAACGAACAGCCTGAAATAAGGAATCAGCCCACATTCGAAATTATGACTCAATAATAAATACAATTGTGTTGTGTACTCGCACTTACTATTTGCGCTAAGATAAGACGAAGGTCGAAGACATGGATGGAAGAGAGAACAAACAAAATTACCGATAACAGTGAAATTGCACAAAATCCTTGAAAACTTGCCCATGGGATCGTTTACAGTCTGGGGATGTCGATTTAGATGAAATAAAAGATGTAGCGCGACCAAAATGTAACCAAAACAAAAAGCTACGACAGAAATTCTCGAAGATGTGTCCAATATACATAAAACAAAATGAAACAACGAGATGTGAGACAAGATGCCCTTGCGAATATGTTGTATAAGTGCAACAATGTCATTGCAATAACTTTAACGATGACATTCGAGATTCATTTTAGTGAGATCATTAATTAAGTCTCACGGTCACACTTACAATACAATGATAATGAAGACATTTTATGGTCATTACATTATTTGAGCACGAATATTTTGACTGTAAAGTGGCCTGAAGTAAAGTAACAATGAAAATTCAGAAAAATCGTGAAGATGTAACAATATAACTCAAACAAAGGTGACTAACAAAGCAGACTTTACATTTGGCTTAGCAATTTGATAACAACAAAAACTGTAAATATTGAGTCAAGAGGAAACAATAGAAATATTCCCACTCATTCAACAATCTAATAACTGTAATCTGACATAATGTCATGAAAGATCAATGACCCAAAAGGAAGCCATGCCTTTCCCAGCCACAACCAATTCGGTGGAGAACTGCTCAATATGCAGAGAGCAGACTGAACTGAACGAACTAACCAATTAAAATTCTGCGCACGAGACTAATTGGGAACCGGCTGATATCACGTTATAAGGTATAACGCACCAGTCTGGGGGTTATGGTGCATTAGGAGATTGTTGACAGATAGTTGTCAATTTTTGTAAGGTGTCCTTCCAAAGACAAAAAAAGACTATGTTTTCTTCTCTACTTTTTCGATTCACATTAGCTATTGGGTTAAAGGAGTGAAGTGGAGAGTAAGCCACTCTTTTCGAACTTGGCAAGGAGATACGACTGTCCTATATGTTATTAGCTCTTGAATAGAAATACGATAAATTCAAGAACAAGCAGAACACACAGCGGTAATACTTTTGTGGTGGTTTGACACAAATTCCTGAATACATGTCTAAGAAATAGTTAGCAAGAACGAAAACGAACGAGCCATTACGAAGCCATTAGTTCCAGTAGCGGGCGCTGATAAAGATATAAAGGTTACATTAAAACTTCAGCTCCAAGTAGAGCTGGACTTATCTGAGTCTATGTCAAAGGATAAGTTCAATATGTCTCAGATAAATGTCCGTATTCTTAAAGTTTTTTGTCGACACATCCGTCACATATCAATCACCATTTGATAGGGATATCCAAAATATTCTTTCCTTTTCATTATGAATCTGGACAACGCTCATAAAATGAACAATTTATTTTATTGCTACAGAAATGCTAGTTTAGTGGATCAAAAAAGACCACTTTATAAATTGAAAGTAGAATTTTAATCTAAAATACACGTCCAAGAGCCTAATAGTTGTACCGATGAATTGTGCCTACGATTGAAAGGGCATCTAATGAAACTTAAAACCTGTAGCTAACCAAAGGATACCGGGTCAATAAACTCAAGTCATGCAGGCTGTGCTGGGATCTACGCTTCAACTACTTCGTTTTTAGGTTTAACAATATCAGAATGCGTGCATAATCTACAGTTATAGGTTCCAATAACATTCAGTCAGTGTATTCTTTTTCGTAGAGTCTGGTCCAACTGGACCAAGTCTTGAACGTAATGATCGATATTGTTTACTTGACTTGTATTGTGATGAGGAAAAGGGCTAATATAGTGATCATGATATGTAATAAAATATTATCACATTTGGCTATAGAGACAGGAGCGGCTAATCAAAATGCGTGACGCGATAATCGGATGTAACCAACGAGCGTCGGTCGACCCATTTGGAGTCACGGGTCAGCCCCTATCGCGAATATTGTTTCAGATACCTACTCTACTAATAAGTAGTTTCGAAATAATTTTTGATTCTACATAATTACTAAATAGCCTCTAGCTACAACAAACTGCTGAAAGAATGAGCTAAACAACAAAAACATTTGGCGTCTAAAATAAATATGAAGTCAGTGGCTTTGTGTATTTGAATTAGAAACATACTGAGTACCACATAAATCGAAAAGAAACTAAGGCACTTAGTTATTTATTCGGATAGATGATCTGAAAGTACTTAACCAGGATACAAAGTCAATCGCACAAAACCTATTGACCCTACTACTTACAATAACAAACTCGAAATACCTTGTGCTAAATTGACTTTTCAAATAAGTATTCAAAGACATACCATCAACTTTGAAATCCAGGATGACGAATTAAAGTGCACTTTTGAACAAAACACTTCCACTCACGAGAAAGCTCGAAAGTTTGAATCAGTTAAAAACGTAAAGTGGAACGTACGGCGCGTCTGCCCCACTCGGAACTTAAATGGCAACTGATGATGAGAACAACAAGATGCAATAACGTCAAACACCCACCTGGCTACAGGAAAATTGAATCTTAAAACGAACAGGTTTAGATTGATTTTCGATACTCAGCAGGTACCGCAAGGCTTTAAATTTGTGTAGGCTGTAGTCGACTGCAGTTTTGACGTCGAGTGGCCCTTGGAACTTATTATAGAACTTGTTTTATTTGAAACCTAGAGGGAGTGGGTTGTAGTTGAATGAGAGGGTTATATGTACACTAGTAGGTGTATGTTATGTAGTAGGCTAGGCACTCCAGTTCCATACTCATTTTAATGAAAATATTTGCATAACAAATGAAGGAAATTAAATACTCGCTGGGTCTGTTTACGCCGAGTGGATTTATGTGATTGTGAATGAAGTTTAATGCATTCCATTGTTACTAGTAGTTTGCCTCAGTAGGTACCTTTAATCTACTACTATCTCGAAGAATATTTGAAAATAGATAATTTATAACTATTTTAATTTTAATTTCCTGCCTCATTAGGTAGTTAAAGTAACCTACTAATTAGAGAATAAAGAAAAATTACAATTTTTCAATGTCTTTTTAATTTCTATTATTTAGCTATTTTATGTTCAATCAATATAATTAGATAACTATATACCTATTTACAGAATCTTTAACATCAACTTGGGTAAATGATGAGATGCCGCATCAGCCTTCAAGGTTGTTCCTAGATTTCTTTTATCCATGTTGCTACAACGTGCATAAAGTAGTAAAATCAAAAAACAAGGTTAACTTTAATCTAATTTCCCAAAACAAATTTACAGGATTCGTCTCAAGACCAATGTAAACGAGAATCCCCATTCGTGCACATAAACCACGACGTTCTTTTAATGAATACCATCCGTTCGTCTGCTGCATAGTTCACGCCAAGCCCGGTGGCCAAGCCCAACTTTCCAGTTTCAAGTTATAAACAGAGAAATCACGACAGGCCTTGGGCTAACTAAGTATTCCACAAGTCAACGCACCGGCTGATAGCATTCGCAAATAGGTTCCTTTCGTTTAGTAACTGCATTTCCACAGTGTACATAATGTTTAAGTGCAACCTTATCTGTATTCAAGACGACATGCCTTTTCCTATTTCTAGAATTTCCTTGTGAATTAATGCATCATTTATCATACCGATATGGTATACATAGCTGGAGTCAATTATTTACTCACAGAACGCGAAGCTAATCGTTACCAGAGAATAAGCTGACGAGAAACAGGTCATAACTGTAATGCCTGGAGAAATGTGTGGAAGGCAAGATCCATCCACTATGGCCTTACGACAGAAGTAAGTAAGTAAGAACCATAACCATGAGTCTTGGTTATACAGAATTAACGCATTAACAGCCCAGCCTCGTCCGTCGCCCCACGCTGGCTGCGCTGGTCCCGAGGCACAGTGCGTCGTAGGCGATGAAAGTGTTAACGTATTCATTAAATAAACAGGTAAATAAATTAAATATTAATATAAATAATGCTGGACAATCCACACAGCATCATCTAACCCCAAGCTAAGCAGAGCTTGTGTTATGATGGGTAGTAAATGACTGATAGGTACGAGTATAGTTAATGAGAACGTTTTTTCATGCATAGAAAATACCCAGAACACCTGAAACTAAATATTTGCAGACCGTACAAACATTTGTTCCAAGGCGGGAAGCGTACCCGCAACCTCCTGCGTCGCAAACCTTCACCCGCCTTGCCACAGAGGCTGTCAGTCAATTAATTTATTTGTTCCTTCAATTATGTGAAAATGATGCGGTTAAGTGAATGTTGATTAGAACAAGGTTCTGAGTCACTCTTGTTTTTGAAGTTATCGGCTTTCTTTCGTATAACAGGTTTCCAGTATCGACAAATGCGACAACGTTACCTTACTGAACTAATTAATTTACCTATTTGAATGGAAACATTTTAGCATTGGGCCATGGTCGATCATTTAGATCATTTGAAAGCTGTTAAAATCAGCTCCCGCTGTCAAACTTATATGCCGCCACAGTGTGAAGCAACTATTACAATTTGGCGGAATACTGAAAATGGGTTTGGAAGTAGTTTTAAACCCGGAACACTTCGAAAGAGCGATAAAAAATTTCAAGTGGCGACATCTAGTTAAAATTCGAGTCTAATTTCGTTTGTTTACGCTCGTTACCATGGAAACCATTTGTTAGTGATTGCGAAAATTGAAATAATCACGAAGATACGTTTTACTACGTACCTATAACAACATTTAATGAGACCTATAAATCTTTAAACAACAAGGAAAGAATCACCAAAATTTATTAAGAATAGGCGAAGATATCACCAAAACTGGGTAGCTAGTCGTTTTTAAGCTTGACGGTATAAATACTAAACCCTCGGAAATTCTTAACGAAACAACAGCGAAAACCTCCTCCTGAAGTCCGTTAAAAAGTAAAACCCGGACTCGGTCTCTTTTTTTCACTTTTTTCGCTAAATAACCTTCAACGTAGCACAAGTTTACTTACTTATCTATGATCTTCCGTGCAGTACCGCCTACATAAGACAATTAGTAATAATTTGTCTTGTCCTCTAGAACAAATAATTAGACGCACGTACATTGTCTCAAGTGCGACATTTCATACAACTGTAGAACAATTAGCATTTTGTTATAATTAAGTTTAGTATGATAATGGTAAATTATGACACGGAACTAAAGTTCAGACTACATGCGCGAGCCATCGGAGTCTCGAGGATTTGGTTTCTCCTATGGTGATTACGACCATTACTTACTTTCTTACTTACTGGCGTGGCGCAGTGACCCATGTTTGGCTCAAACACTATCGATCTAGATCTCAATTTCTTTATTTTTTCGAAGTTTCCAGCGGCCATCTTCCCACTGGGTGGGTCCCAGAATTACGATTCCGACCATTACAAATACTTTATTCTACGTAACTAAGACCAAAATAAAAACTATTAACGATATAATGATTTCCTTAACACGATAACTTCCTAATGTCAACCATTCAAAAACCAATAGTAATGGACGTCATACAACCTCGAATGAATGAACTCGTCTAAAAATAGCATGTGCAGGGATTAAACATGAATGAACCCCCCTCCCCCACCCCATGGGAAATAGGTCAGTGTGTCATCATGACGTAAGCTGACGTCACGAACGCATCTCAGGTGTAAGTAGGTCACCAGTACGGAATTCCTCGAAGGGGGAAAAGGAGGGAAGAGGAAGTCAAGGGTCAGATCTCTGAGGGATATTGAACTAGGGTATTTACGTATTTGCTCTGGGGAAATAGCTTTATCGGGAGATTGGCTCTTGATGTAAACTAGGGAGGGTTCTTTTGTTGTTATTGGAGAAAAGCGGATGTGCTTCTAATAGTTTTACGAGGAAAATGATTAAATTGCAACAATAAAGGGTCGTTTTCTGAAAGATAAGATCTGTAATAGTCTGTATGGTATAGGCAGAGAAGCGAAAACAGAAATTGATGGCCACCAAAAGCAACTACACATTTCTGTCTAAACTAAAATTAAAACATACAGAGGCATTAAAAAAGCTTATGATAGGAACAACACAAACTGCCCAGTGGTTTTTTGAAAATTCCTTTTTTAACGTATTCTACTAATAAAAAAGGTGGCGCATGGCGGCGCTACTGCGCGTCCTACGACATCGACCGGCCGACGACGACGCGACGGGCTGAGTTGGAGGGGTCGATTCTTAGGCCACAAGCGCCACGGCACGGCTGTCAATTAAATTAGGTACCTATAGTTAAAAAAACAAACGTTCGCAATACAATGGTCTATCGATTCCTCGAAGGTAAGTAATTGAGGCAGCTGATAACGCACCCATTGGTAATAATTACAGTTGCCAATGCCACACATTTTTCCGTGGAGTTATGGTGGTGGTTAAATATATGGTAGATACTTATTTTCAAGTAGTTTGACACGCCTTTTGTATGTTTACAGTCTGGTCTTCATTTAGCTTCTCATAATAAAACTTCGAGGGCTAGAACTTTCTTAAGGCAAGCTTCGACAGGCCGGCATCGGAACGTCCGCGCTAATCGCATCAGATGGATTTTTTTAACGTTATACCGGGTGGTGCGTCCAATGTAACCGGATTGCCGATCATTTGCAAATGAGTAATGACGTCATCCGCACTAAACAGCTCGCCGGCATTGCCGAGTCCGATGCGTATCAGTAGGCGCACTTCTTTGGAAAACCATACAGTCACAAGACTAGGTAGGTACTTAAAAATTAATTCGACAAATCGTTTTCCGTTGACAGAGAAGCCCAAGAATAGTTTAATCTTGTCAAACTCATTGAATAACGTCGCAAATGTCGCAATCTTGGAGCAATTACAGATAATGGCTGCAATAAAATTGCAGATCGCGAATCAGAGATTCAATTTTAATTGCTGTCATAGCACTTACTTTAAAGTAGCTAGTATAGGTACCTACTAGCACTGAGGCTAGTCGAATAGTCACCTCTTATGCGCAGAAATTACGCGAAGGGCTCGCAGCGAGGAACGAAGTATAAAATACTGGAAGCTTTTACAGCTTGTGCGCAATCAATGCACGTTCAAAGACTGTTATATTTTGTACTATCGGAAGCTTTTTTTTCATGCTACACACTCTCGAACAATGTTACAGTGGTCAACACAGAATATAGTCTGTGGCGGTCAACGTTCCAACTCAGCGTCATTTTTTGTCCGTGCCAACAGTTTGTCAACCCTAGCTAAGCTTAAAGCTGAAGGGTTATCATGAACTGGGCTATGGACCTCTGACAATACACTCTTAACACGATCTGCCTCTTAGCACGTCGCTCACGTAAGCTTAGTGGTTCCGCTGACAAACGAGGTTTGTGACCTAAAATCTTAGATCTAGTATAAAGTTGATTATGGGGGAAATCCTATGAGAACTGTTTGAACAATGCCTCAATTGGAATAAAATGTCTAAATCTAGTCTCAAGTAATTAAAAAACTAAAATGTCTTAAGATTCAGGTCAACAATATTTTGAATTATTGAATGCTTAAATACTGGATACTCAAACGCAACTCAGATTAAAGCAAGTATCAACATATTATTATATATGCTTAGCTTAGGGCTAGATAATGCTGTGTGAATTGTCCAGCATAATTTATTTATTTTTGACTGATTTTTGTTGAAAACTGTCAAACAATCGCTTATGGGATAAGACCTACAATAAAGACTCCATAAGTTTTGTAACTATGGAAATAAAATGACAATTTGCACCTCACAAAATGCAACACTTCATTTGGTAAAAGAACTAGAAACCAATTCCAAAGATGCAACCAAAAACTAGGTCGAAGTCTCAATGTTTTTCATGTTCTCACAAAAAGATGCACGGTTCTCAGCAAAGAAAAGGCAAAATGTAAAAGGGAAGGTAAAAGGCGGGTGCTTTAGTGTGCCTCTTAATGAACCAACCGAGATGAGTTTGCACAAAGGCATGTTATGAATGGCTGCAGGTGATTTAAGCAGCGGCTTTTGTTTAGAAAATAAGCCTGGGGGTAGGTATGCCTCTTTATATACATATATTAGAAGTTAGAAGTGTGAGTGCTGTGAATGAATAAAGTAGAATGTCATTGTTATCATGGGCGATCCTCAATACATCAATAAATTATTGCTGCTGAATAATTAATGCTAAATAATATAAGTTTTCTTATAAGTTTTGATATGGGTCAGTTGAGCTACCTATAGATTGTTCGCAACATCTGTAGTTAGCTCAATTGTAAAATAGGCACTAGTGATTTTTTTGTATTTCAATGTAATTTATTTTAGTGTCTCTTTGTTTTTATTTTAGTTTTCTTACTGTCAGATGTATTTACACATTGCAAAATCACTACCTACACAATCAATATATTGAGAACACAGTTCTGTTAAAAAAAAGCTAGAACAGCATAATAAACATAAAATATTAAGTAGAAACCGCGAATAACCAGAGAAAAAAATTAAAAAACAAGGGATTATTTGTTCTCATTTCTCCATCCAAAACTTATTGGTATTCTTTAATATTGAGTTTCAAAACGCATTGTTTGGCACAATTTCAATAATGTAGTCTGAAGAGTTCCTAAGTTTTCCATTTCAGCGTTCTGGCTTCATGAAAGAGCTGACATTGGCCTTTCTTTCAGGTAGGTACTTACTTGGTGCCCCACACCACACAATCAATACAACTATATTTTGTAGTAGTAAGGAATATACGATCAGTACTCACGTGATATAACAGGGAAGACGAAGATGAAACACTAACACTAGTTATAACGAGGGAGAAATAAGTAAAGAAGGCCTATTTACAGAAAAATACTAAGAAAAGCAACTGAAATTTAACTGGTCCGAAGAAAATCGGCCGCCCATTTTGTTTTTTTTTAAACCGCTGCTTATTCTGATTCGATGTTACCATTGTCATAAAACTTGACATTGACATGAACCCTATTGAATTTTGTTCGTCCACGAGGCACTTGTTAGAGCGCTGTCTCCCGGTGAACAAATGAACTAAAAGCATTGCGGTTCTCAATGCTTGACCTGGTTTTGCTGCACGAAAATAGATGTCACTACTTACCTCAAAATCGTCTAGTTCAATAAAATTATCACAGATATCGCTAAAATAAAAGTAAGAAACTAAAAAACATTCCTTTATTTTTGTTTGATTTGCTTCGTGCCTGCTCCATCGGCCTTCATGTTAGGCATATTTATATCAAATTTCGGTGGCACATGCGAGAAGATGTAAAGCTTGGCTACATCGAAGCGTCGGCCAGCGCACAGCGCGTCGTATTGCTCATAGGCGATTTTGGTTCCTATGAATGAGATTGTGAAGATGCTGACGAGTAGAAGTGCGCAGATAGTGGGGCATAGGATTGCAGAAAGCTTGCTGACTCGGTTGGACCGGATGGAGCCTATTTCGGAGTCGGTGAGACTGTTTGCGTTGGAGACTTTTGTCATGTCTGGAAAAAAATAAAAACAGATTCAAAGTTGGCGGGTAGGGTAGATAGGGTATTTTGTAAAAAATCACAGTTTGAAAATAGACAGGTAGGTAAAGGTATGATAGTACCTACCTACTAGTTACAGCAGGAAGGTACCTATCTAGGTATCCACCTACGCTACACCTGCACTGTATTTTATGTAGAAAGGTTTTTTATCTATTTAGGAAACAAGAAGCACTTAGGTTCCTAAAAACTAATTTCCTGATGAAAATATAATGAGATTTTTTTATTATTTTTGTTCGGAAGGGACAAATAGCTGTGTCAATAATCAATGAGTATAATAAAGAGTATACAATAACTACGTAAGAGTATACCAAGAGTCGTAGAGTTATTAAGTATCTATAGTACCCAAGAGTCAGTTTGAGCCCAAGAGTATACAATGGGCTGGATCAAAGAGTAGGTAGTAGGTATACACGTGTGTTTCTGTTTAGAGGATTATGAAGTTCTTTGTGGTTATGAAAGTATTTCCGTATGTTTATACACAAAGAGCTAGTTAAATTGACGAGGTTGCAAAACTAATATATTATATAAGTTTTGCATCAAATTGTTAAAAAATTAATATAAAAATACTTTTGCAATAACTGCAATTGCAAATTATTGCAAAAGTATTTTTTTTTTCAAAATTTTGAATTTTTGTGTTGAATGGTATCGAAGAAGTAGGTCCCTATTTAAAAAAATTCTAATTAAATTAGTAATTAAAGACTGTGCAGATTATAATGCATATTTTCATTTTTTATTGCCCTACGGGATTTTAGAGTAGGGAAACTCGTCGCATGTCAATAGAGTTTTCGTTTTGTTAAAAACTGAAAAAAAATAGAGTGAATATAATGAGCTTCAAATAATGGCAATGAACTGTGAAACTCATACAAAAAGAAACAAAAATAAAATAACACATAAACTAGCCAAAATGGGAAAGAGTTTTGTATGCTGATAGGTATCAAATTGTTCAATTGTTACCCATAAAATTACTACGAAACTTAGTAGAAAGTATTGGAAAAATCTTTTTATAAACTTGACGATGCCCTTGCTGATGATTTTCATGCATACTTTTTACTTAATTTTTTTTTCTGTAGGTACTGTGATATTTCCAAGTGTAAGTACTTTAATATTGAATAAATGTACCTATCTGAAATCTGATCCCACAAGCTCTGCTTACTTTGGACCTAGATGATGCTGTGTGGATGGTCTAGCATCATGTTGGTACTTATTTAAAAAATATTTTCAACTACGTACGGGTAGGCTCTTTGCCGAGTTCTAAGCGTGTGGCTTGAAAACAAAAGGCATTCCCAGATAACGAAGGTACTATCCATTTCAAAAATTCCTTTATACTATAGAAAGATCCTTTTTACTACCTATAGATCAATGCCAATAGTAAAGTATAATTACAATTTAGGGAGATGAAAACACTTATACACACAAGGGAAACAACGACGAAAAATTAAAAAGAGACAAATCAAATGCAACCTGTGTAAGTGTAACCTCATAGAAAAAACGAAATATTCAGCCATTTTTATAACAAACTTCATGGGACAATCTGTCAACCTTATGACACATAGACAATTCTCGCAACTTCAAATACATTTTTCGGAGTTTTGTATTCTATTTTCCATTCTACTTGAATAACCTTATCAAGTCCATTGCTAGAAAAACAAAGCCTCAAGCTCTGTTACGATGAAAGTGTTCCTGTACTTCATAGTATATACCGTGATGATCATGGGAGTGTTTGTAACTATGATGTATCTGATGGCACTGGTCGACCCGAACCTGTCTGAGCTGCCGGCCAAGGCTGCAAAGATGATGAAGGCGAACATGAATGGAGACGGATTAGCCACGGGGACAGCCGCGCCCGGCAATTCTGCGGTGCCGCGCGACGGCTCTGTTATGGTAAATATTCTGAGCTATTACCTCACAGGTACCTAACGCCGGTGGTACCTCAAAAACCACGGTGAACCGTTGGTCCTGACTGACATCTCCTCCGAATCCGTCTGCCGTCCCATTGGATTATGTTATGAGGGAATAGAGATTGTATTTGTGTAGGTATATCTATTTTAAATGTCCTGCGCATATGGCTCGTCTCCGTTGAAACTGACCGCCGCCTTAACCGAAATACAGCTGGTGGACTTCATCACATATAAGCTCAGTCGAATAACGCCCACCAGGACACAGGCCTTACCTGAAGGTATATTTTGCGGGGGTGTGCCATTACCGCCACGTTTTGTGGGTGCGGGTTGGATCGCAGTTCTTTGACGGGTCGGTCCTGCAGGAAACGTTGCTGCACGCCCTAGATGACGTAATATCAAATATCAAAGGGCTTTATTTCCTTTAGACCTTACAGGACTCTTGGACACGTCACAAAATACAAATTACATAGGTACGTAAAACTAGGAAATAAAGTGATCACTTTGATTTTTTGTTCACTTCAATCTTTTTAAGGTAAAGTAAAGAAGCGAACATGAAAATTTATTACTTATCTCTCGTTTTCAGGCTCCGGAGAATTACGTGGACTTCGAAGAGTATATGAAGAAGAGAAAGCCATAACTTGTAGTTAATTTTAGTAAGTCGTGTAAGTTATTGACTAGTAACTAATTACAACTTAAATATTACTAAAATACACTGAAATATTAAAGACTTGTTTTTTGATCTTTGTTATTCTTTTTATTTCGATGTGAAGTCAGATGCCGAATATAATTAGTCCAAGTCATTTTATATTACATATTCTAGCAGTTATTACGCAATAGAAATGAGGATTATACCCAATAGTGGCTTTCAATACAAACTGAAAGGAGAGATACTCCACCGGGAGTGAACATGAGCTCGAGAGTAAAAGAGAAGTAACTACTTACTCAGCGTCACATCTTTGTACAATAGTCTTTATTTTTAAAAGGTGTAAATATTTATAAGTAGTAAGTCGTGTAGAGAAAGATTTTCAATCGCATCATTTACACGATTTGTAAAGTAAAATATGCGAAAGATGCTACGCGACGCGTGTAGATAGTTACGCCTGCGTGTAGCAATGCTACGCACGTAGAGAGCAGCTACACGAAGACGCGTAGCGGTGCTACAATGCAGTGCTACGAACCTTAGGTTACGAAGTAACAGTGTAACATTTTTTCATCTGTGCCTTAGGGGCATTCATAAATTACGTGAGGTGATTTTGGCGATTTTGCGCCCCCTTGATGAGATGTCGTGAGATTTTGCTAGACCCCCTCCCCCCTCCCTTAATCTCACGTGAGATTTTTCAAAACACGTAATTTAATGTAAATTTATGAAAAACAGATTTTTCTTTTCGTGATGGCCTGCGATTCAAATTTTTCTGTTTGCGGTGCCAGCCAACCGCATTACCCTCCTTCGTTGGTAGATAGGTAAAAAAAATCTAACCACATAAAATACTAAGATTGTTTGTTTCGCGTTGAAGCGAGATTCAAATTTATTCGAAGTTTTAATTTTTCTGCGTTCATAAGGAATAAATCTAACCGAAAAGTAATTCGCCGCAAATAGTTCTAATAGTGTACGATTTCCTTTTCCAAAATTGAATCCCGCGCCAACACGTATCCAGCAACCTTTAGTAGGATCTGCAAAGATTCGTGGAAAAAAATTACGTGATATATGCCAAGACCACGTGAGATTTGGCGAGATTTTGCTCGACCCTAAATGCCCCCCTAAACGCCTCGCGTAATTAATGGATGCCCCCATGCTCCCTTAGTGCTACAATGTTATTTGTCTCCTACACAAAAGACATAGAACTCGTACTCCCGACTTTATCTTCTAAATCCTAATACCATGGTAAAAAGATGTACTTATCATACCTACGTGTTAATCCGAGGATAATCTTGTACCTGTCTGTTACCTTTTCATGATTAAACGGCTAAACGGATCTTAATGAAACGCAGATGGTATCCTGGGGACGGACATAATGCTACTTTTATTTATCATTAAATATCAATTTCGTGCGAAACCGCGGGTAGAAGATTGTGGTTTATAGATATTTTCTTAGATCGTGAGGATATTGGTGATTTCGTTGTAATTGTGTCCTTTCTAAGCTTTGCCTACATAGAAAAGAACAAATCCTCCTTCGGAAATCTCTCTGTACCTACATAGATATAAAAATCAAAAGTCAAGAACATGTCAAGAAGAAAGATAAAAAAACGACGATTAGTTTTGTTTACGACACCAACTGCTGCTGCCGTTGGGTGTTTATTTTGAAATATTTTTTATCTTAGCTTTCTCTAGCTTTTTATGGTTTATTTTTACAGCATATTTTTTAAAAGTATATTTTAATATGTCTATGAAAGTTTTCGTAATAATTTGCTCAATACTTGTAATAGCGGGGTTTGCTACCTCATGCTATCTGATGACCACTGTGAATCCTAAGCCGATAGTCGTCACCGATAAACAAATAGGAAGAGGAAGGGAATTTGTAAGTCTTAAAAATTGTATGTGTAACAAGCCATGTAAGCGTAACAACGGTCGGTTACACTTACATGGTACCTGGATAAAAATAGCTACCTATAGCACCCAGGATAATGTTTTTACCGCTACTTATACGACTATGAGAAATATATTCACCGCAACGCCCGCCATAATATGTCGTCAAATTTATTGTCTCGCATAGCTTGTTGATTTCCTTTAATTTTATTTGATGTATCTGTGTTCTAAAGTTGTTTGTATGTTGAAATTAGATTCTATGCAGGTGATTAATTGGCGAAAACTTTTTCTTTTAGGTATTTGACTTTGAACATATGCAAGACAAAGATAATCTCAGAGATGTCCACTACGGGTTAGAAAAGGCCAATCCAAGCGAAATGGAAACTCCAGTCCCTCTCCCATATCTCCTCCGGAAAAATCTCCCTAATTTGCAGAGCACTCGGAAACACACACATTCTGACACACATTCTGACCAAAGAACCGCTTATCCTTTCAATCAACTTTCAGTGTATTCGCGTCTCCATGTCTCTCGCACAAGTCCTATGATGGCTCTACTACCTAACACAACTCTACCTTACACTTGTCAACATGGCTTAACACGTTCCCAAATGACAGAACTTCCAAAGAACAATACAGGTAACAACACGGACCACGCAGAGATAAAACAGCCAGTCAAGGGACGTAGACGATCGATCAATAGTTTACAGAAAAGATTCGATGAAATATCAGGTGCCATATTACTCAAAATTGTAGACGGACGTGGAAAATCTAGAGTCGAAATCAAAGTCAACACAGAGGACTCAAGGACATTTAGAAATAAGAACAGTTCAATAGATAATAATTCCGCATTGCCTACTGATGATGCGCCCCAGGATTTTTTGATAAGTCTCGACGAGTTACCAGATAGAACCGAAATCAGAATTCTACCTAACTCCTCTTTAGTTGTAAGTGATGTTAGTGATGCATTTGATTCTAAATTAGACATTAGCACTGAAGATATTTCTACAAAAGCTCAAACAAATCAACAAAACGCCAAACATATTTCAAAATACGACGATGTAAATGGGCAGAATAATACAATAGCTGTTATATCTCGACCTGGATCAAATGGATCAACGGCCGCTATGACGGCCGCTCTTAGTAACACCATCCCCGTCATGCAGCAAACGACACAAAGCTTCAAACAACTGTTGAAGACTGCATCGACAAGGGACCTCGCACTCAAAATCCTCTTCGATAATGTGACGAGATCGTTAAACGGGGAAACGTAGAGTATCAATAGAATGTGACGAGATCGTTAAACGGGGAAACGTAGAGTATCAATAGAATGTGACGAGATCGTTAAACGAGGAATCGTAGAGTATCAATAGAATGTGACGAGATCGTTAAACGGGGAATCGTAGAGTATCAATAGAATGTGACGAGATCGTTAAACAAGGAATCGTAGAGTATCAATAGAATGTGACGAGATCGTTAAACGGGGAAACGTAGAGTATCAATAGAATGTGACGAGATCGTTAAACGTGGAAACGTACAGTATCAATAGGTACACAAATAACACTAAAAATGCTGATTATTTTTAAACAGTGACATCTAACCCCGATTAGGTAGAGCTTATTATGTTAAAACCTTTTGATAACTGATATAGATATTTTTAATTTACAATAAAATTATTTATTGAAATAAATGTTTCATTTCGTTACCTAGTTGATTCCGTCTACTATTCGTCGAATTACTTTTTAACGTGTAGATAAGAGTTCCTTTTCTACCATATAAGTTAAGTTAATATATAAGTTAGGTAATAGTTGAGGGAAGGTTATATATAAAGTACGAATCAAACTCCCCGAGTGCTAGTTTGACACTGATTTATTATTCCTTAGTAATTCTACAATATGGACCCGCGACCCGTGCTGGCTGGCCCTGGCTTCACCCACCGGTGGGTGTAGATGTATGTATGTAGATACTTTATTGTAACATACAAAGATAGGTACAGAAGTAATGCTAAGAGTAGACAAAGTACATAAGCAACCTTATTGCTATGAGCGACCTCTTCCAGGCAACCTTGGGATAGACTCCACATGTAAGAACATTAAAGACGGTGGAACTCGAAAAAATAAAAATCGACGAAAACAATAATAAATAAATAATGCTGGACAATTCACACAGCATTATCTAGCCCCAAGCTAAGCAGAGCTTGTGTTATGGGTACTAGATAACTGATATACATAATACAATACAATACATAGATAGATATTTTTTATTATACATAGAAAACGACCAGAACACCCTGAACAAATGTCTGCAGATCGTACTGGAGTAATAATCCTCCCTCATGCCATATATCCCCGTATCCAGGGGGAACAGGCCCATCATGTGGGATATCTAAGTGATCAGCGGGAAGAGCTCTATATACAGTCTCCTCTCTTGGCTCCAATGGAATTTCAAACCGTCATAACTCCGGAACCACTGAGACTGACCCCCGTTGGGCCTAAGAAGGAATCTGAAGAAAGAAACGGTCACGACGATTGACTCATTTTACATTGGGTTAGGAGCAGGACTTTGCTCAGTCCCAATTAAGTAGGTAAATTTTACTATAATACAATTCCTAACATTGCATGTAGATAAGTCTAAACGCACGCTCTCTGGTGCAGTAACCTCGACATGCGGTAGCTTAGTGAAAAAAAAGGCTTATTCTACAAATCCCCTGCGATGAGGATTTTTGTACTTTTTGAGTCTTACAGTAGTTATGAGTATTGTTTACTCATTGTTTTTGAGTGCGGATAGGTAATTTCTGGAAATGCACTGCACTACTGGCGCCAAAAGGTACACGATTGAAAACTACAGAGTGATATTGTCAGAAAAAGAAATAGCTAAGGTTTTTTTTGTTATAGTGCTTACCCGCACTTTGGGCATCTCTAAGAAATGAAATAAGTTCCCAAAAATTTTCGGGTTCGGCGGGACTCGAACCCGCGCCCCACCCTCAGTACGGATGTGCTCTAACCAACTAAGCCACGAAACCCTAGTCGGTTCAACCGAAAATCTTTGGGACCTCTTACGGACTATAGCGCCGCCGGTGGCTCCAAGAAATAGCTAGGAGTATCTGCTGATTAGAATATGAAATTTAAGTTCTTTGAAATTAGTGAAACATTTTCATTTTCCAAAACCAGCAATATATCGTGTACCCTAAATGTGCCCCAATTTGCGAATATAAAAAAAAATGTTTACAGTGCCGTCACTATACTCACATACTACTATACTCACGTATTCTCATCCTCATCCTTCCCGTGTAAACAATAAAGTGTTTTTGTATTGTATTGTATAGTTATTTATTACATTAGCGTCTCAGAATAACTATAAAGTACTATGTATCGTGTCCGCCAAGGGCGGAAATAATGGTTGAAATGACTTATATACTGCTATTTTTTTAATTTAAGTACAAATATATATCATACATATATGAAATTTATGAGTACTTTATGTAATAATTATCAATCACTCTTTAACTCGTATTAAAATCACAACAAAAAGTACAAAATTCCCGGGCGTTGCATAATATCAGAGATTTGTGGAATAATCCTAAATTAATCTACAGTTGGTTGTACTTATCCATTCGTATCATAATTAACAATTAATTGTAAGTAGGTACCTACATAATAATTAATGAAATAGCATTTTGCCCGATCATGGCACGTGTTTGGTTCAGTTCTATGGCCTTCTTGTACTACTTTATCAATCAGTGAATGTAGGGTCTTATGCCCATTGATAAATAACGTGCGTAGATCTGAAATTAGTTGAACTTGTTTAAGTAAAGCTTGTAGGTAAAGCATAAGGTATTTATTTCATTTATAAAAATAAATGAGTAACTAAATAATAGTACCTACTTATAGTACCTATATAATTAGAACGAATAGATTAGATTTGATTCATTTATTGGTACAAAAAATATACATGTCAACAATTTCTAATAATAAACAACTTATTTAAAGAAAATAAATAAGATTACCTAAATACATAGTCATAACATACACTGAAGTAGGTACCAGTGTCATACATACCTACATAAAGTAAATCAAAAATTATTAGTCTTAGTAGTATTAGTAGAATAAATCTAAAGATGTCTTAGTCGAACAGTAAAATTAAGGGAATGTAGTTTGACTTCCTATGTTATTTTATACATAAAGCATTATCTAAACATCTCTACATTCTGATAAAATATCGCCGCGCCATGTGGTGCAGGCCTAAAATATGCAATATGTAAGGTGCCAGATTTCGTGAAGGAGACCTATCTCCTTCACGAATATTAAATAAATAATGCTGGACAATTCACACAGCGTTATCAAGCCCTAAGCTAAGCAGAGCTTGTGTTATGGGTACTAGATAACTGATATACATAACATAGTACATTAAATAGATAGATATTTTTTATTATGCATAGAAAACGAGCAGAAGTCCCGGAACAAATGACTGCAAATCGTACAAATATAAAATATTTGTCCCAAGGCGGGAATCGAACCCGCAACCTGCTCCTTCACAGACAGATCTTCGGGAAGCCCTATGTCCAGCTGTGGACAGAATCATATAGGATGTTGATGTATTAACCAATTTTCATTCGGTAGCTGGGTCCCTACCTAAAATATTTTATTTACCTGCTGTTCTATGTAGAAATAATGTTTATTCAATTGTAAGTTAAATAATTACGAAATATTTTGCCCAGTTAGGGCATAAGGCCTACGAAAATATTATAAAGGTATCGTAATTGTTAATATATGGAAATAAGCGAACCGGTACGCCGCGCTTGCCACCGAAAATAAACCTAAACATCGATATGAATTTTCGGTAATACATTTAAGTAACAGTAACTGATATGTACATACACTTTTTAACCAATGCGGATTCAACTTAGTAAGGTTCGAAATGAGTTTAGAAAATGAGCCTGCTGGATGCTGCGTGAGTGTCGTGTCGATGGGCACAGAAACAATATCCTATCCTATCGTGTAGTAATAATAAAAAGGCGAAAGTTGGTGCCGTTTTGAAGATGGTTGACCGAAGGGAGATAACGGCAAAACTACTGAATAAATCGAGAAACTTCTGGTCCTAGAAAAACATAGGCTACTTTTCATTCCAAAAAAGAATAACGTGAGAGCTGTATAAATCTGGTCCTAGAAAAACATAGGCTACTTTTTATTCCAAAAACGAATAACGTGAGAGCTGTATAAATCTGGTCCTAGAAAAACATAGTCTACTTTTTATTCCAAAAACGAATAACGTGAGAGCTGTATAAATCTGGTCCTAGAAAAACATGGGCTACTTTTTATTCCAAAAACGAATAACGTGAGAGCTGTATAAATCTGGTCCTAGAAAAACATGGGCTACTTTTTATTCCAAAAACGAATAACGTGAGAGCTGTATAAATCTGGTCCTAGAAAAACATGGGCTACTTTTTATTCCAAAAACGAATAACGTAAGAGCTGTATAAATCTGGTCCTAGAAAAACATAGGCTACTTTTTATTCCAAAAACGAATAACGTTACATATCCAAAAATGTGGCTACGTCTTTACGATTTTAATTCAAAATGTCTGCATTTGTAGTCGGATTAATACAAGGATATCAGAAAGTGCTGGAGGTAAGCGGTAGGTACAACGCAATCGAGTTTCAGACTTAGCTCGGCACCTACTTTGTACTTACGTTTTTAATGTCGAATTTAATATCGATTGCTTTGAAACCCGATCGACTGTCGATGTATAGTGATGTGCTAGATAAGTTTGTTTCTATTAAATGAATAATGAAAAAACAAAGACAATGACAACAATTTATACAGGTATCTTCTTATTAATGCACTTAGGTATGCTAAGTAATCTGATTTACTTGAGAATTTATTTCTTTCTCTCAAAACTAATCAACAAAACTAAGGTTTGGAAGGATTCAAATTGATCTCTGGTCAGTGCCAACTAAATATCTTTATAAGTTGGTTTTGTACTCTTTCTCAACTTCATCAATAAGTTTTCTAATGTTTCGTAATAATAACGTAAATACTTACTAGTTTTAATTTAATTCTATTATTCTATTAATTTTCTGTCTATCTGAGGGAGATAGACTTTTTAGAATGACCATAACTAGGTATATCTGTATTCTATCGACGTTTTCCCAGCACTATATCTAGAGAGTGGCGGCGGCATTTCCCACGTGTGCACGCAGCTTGCCTTGAACGACCTTGCCGGTCACCTGGTCCCAGTTGGTACCTTCAGAGTGAACGCTTTGTGCCTTCACCTACTAACGCATAACTGTCTCATAAAATGTATGATTTGTTTGGCCGTTTTTAGTAGTTTATATTATTTCATCACCGCAGGTATCTATTTAACATACAAAACACATTACAATGACAACTATCAAAAAAAGTAGTTGAATCTACATTGTACATCTACATCTACATAAACTATCACTTTAATCACACTCATATTATAAAAATGCGAAAGTTTGGATTGATGGATGCTTGTTACTTCATCACGCCAAAACATCTATGCGAAATTTCAGCCTTATTCTTATTAATTGTGTATGTACCTACTCGTATGTCTATGGATCAACTGTGGTCTGAAATAAATGATTTTTATTTTATTTTACTTTATTCGTTACAGAACGAATAGGGCTGAAATTTCGCATATATGTAGCTCTAAGCCTGGAATCATACTTTGGCTACTTTTTATCCCATATAAGTTCCCATGGGAGAGAAATAACCTGTTAAAGTTTGCATAAAGTATGCATCGCGTGCGAAGCTGCGGGCAGACACTAGTAGTTAATGTTATTATTCGTACTAAATGGACTAACAATAAACAAAAAAAAAACTATTTTATAAAAGACACCGTTGATAAAATTAAACAATACAACCAATTCCAGATGCTGCCAGGGAACATCTGCCTATGTATCATGTTATTGGTTTGGTTGAGGTGTGATCCTGATCCACCGTGGGAGGGGCCCTACCTCAATATTTGACAATATGAAACAAGGACCGGTAGGTTCCCCCATCAACGTGGAACACTGAGGTGTAACCAGAAAACCTAAAGTAGTTTCCATCTCTGAGTTCCACTGTCACAATCACGAGGATCTTGAAATCCTCGTGGTGGGTTCCACATCTTGAAATGTGTTGAACCATAATCAGTTGTCGGGCAAGTCAGCTTCGCCGGTTTTAATAATATTGGGTATACATATAGTGGGATCAGTTGCCCGATTCAAAATATTTATTAGGTCAACTGATCCCGCGGGATGAGTTCGAGAGGCCTTAGTTGACAAAATACCCAGTTGGACAAACTAGACGATGGAAAACGAGTCAATTGTCAACAATAACAAAAACAAGTTGACATTCGAAAAATCAGACTTCTGAATTCTCCAGCTAGAGTTTCTACTGATTATTTAGGTATGTATGTATTAATTTACTATATTTGAACTAGTAATTTCAAATAAAAATGAATATAAGCTAAGTCCTTATTTACTAATAATTGAGCCTAACAAGACATCATTAACACGTCCAGTGCGGCTTGTCCACTTAGCTTGGAGATTGGCAGTCTAATCGTACTGACCACTAAACTATCTGGAAATATGTTAATTCTTACACCAAGACAAATACCTAAGTAGGAACTTTAACATTTTAGACACTTCTAGAGCAAAGCCGCCATGGTCGGTGGAACGGCAGTAAATAGTATATTTTCCGACTAAAATGAAACACGAGGTTTGATTTTACTCCCGAGCGTAGCGAGGGAGGATGACAAGACCGAGTTATAAAGGATATACAAATTAAATCAACACAAAATTATACCTATGTATAACTGCTGTGAGGGCATCGACTAAAATAAAATGAAACAGAATAACTATAAAATTAATTCCTAAGGTGCTGTTAAAGGTCATCTATAAAAAAATTAACTTTTCCCCAATCTAAAAACTCTTGATAAGTGCTTTATTAACCGAACTTACTTAAAATCCAGAAGGTAGCCCAACTTTGGTTTCTCTAAACTAATTATAAACAAATCTCGAAGTTAAAGTAAATCCGTGAATGCCCATTATGCTTTGTAGGTTTCCACCTAGGTACATTTGGCCAAGGACGTATAATAATTTCGCAATCTCATTATTGTCTGAAAAGTTCCTCAATTTGTGAATGTGGGATTTCCCTAATTTCCGTTCAAGTTTTTTTTCTTGGACATTTGTCCAAAACAAAGAAAAATATTTTTTCACTTCTCTTGCTCAAAAGTGTGTCAATATAGGGTAGCTTAGCGGGCGTAAAATTCGTTATAGAGTAATTTGCCTTTTAAGGTCTAGATGATGGGACAGAATTATAAAGAAATAATCAATATGATACTATTTATCTGTATTCATCACATAAAATATGGTATTTTAAGACTAACGACAAATTCGTGAAGTAGAGAAGAGAAATCGGTGTGGAATATTTACTGATAAGTTTTGATTGTTCTATTTTCTCACACTCGGAGTGAAAAGTATAGTTTTTCACGCGGGCCAAACCACCCATTATAACTCGGTTTTGTCATTCTCCCTCGCTACGCTCGGGGGTATAAACAACCTCGTCTATAATGAAGTGACTTATTCCCTTGTTAAAAAATATACAATTTTAGAGTCGTGTAGTAGAGCTCTGGTAGAGTAAGTATCCAAGTACCTACCAGATGCATGTCAACTTCCTATCGTTCCTTACATATGAGACGCTCGACGTCTGCTACTATATTTCTTTCAGATCATTTTACTCAGACAAGGTTCCAACCCATTACAATAGCGTCTGGATAGGTTCACTCACACAAAATTTTTAAATAACAAAATACACAAACTGACAATAATAATGACATAAACAATAAACCCATACTACGAGTACATCCATACTATATATATCTAAAGTCTATCTATTATAAATTCGAAAGTAGCTCTGTCTGTCTGTCCGTTACCTTTTCACCCCAAAACGGCTGAACGAGCTGATCTCAATGAAATTTGGCAGGGAGGTAAATGGTATCCCAAGTATGGACATAGGCTACTTGAAAAGTGCGTGCCAAGCCGCATATAGAGAATAATCCCGGAATCGGTCAAATAAAAATTTAAATAATAGTTAAATAATAAATTCAGGCGTTACTTTGCGGAAATCCATTGCAAAATATAAGAATGAAAATATTTAGTAACAATTCCGTGTTGTTGATTTGCTGTTTCTCTTTTAAATTTTGACTCCCAATGAAATCCCAGAGACAAATAGCAAATTAATTCAAAACTCCAATGGCTTCTGTTGTCTTGCGGTGTTTGCGGCTTAAGGTGGTATGGTTTAGCGATTTCTGTGGTTCTGGGGTTTTGGAGTCTTCACCTATTCAACGTTTTTAGGCGGTTACTGTAGGTACAGGCAATAAGTAGTCAATAAGTAGGTACTTGTAAACATTCTACGCAATAATGACCATGCATGAACTTTTAACGCAACAACACTGCAAACGTTTACAAATCCAGTTTATCAATAGCGATAACAACTACGAACACGGGCTGACGACTGAAACTTGGCCCCTGGTTATCTAGGTACATCTAGTTATTGGCCACGATGTTCCACGTGGGGCACCGCTTCTAATAATCTTGGTGCTCGTGATTTCGCAGCTGGTATCAGATGTATTTCAGAACTTAGGTGTAAAAAAAAATTATTCTATAGAATCTCGGGTAACTAAAGGTACTGTTAAACCCCAGTCCCATGCTGTTCGGTTTGATATTTTTGTTTTACACATCTTCGTTCTGTGTTGGTAGAAACCGAGCTTTAAAAGAACGACAGATTGCAACTGTGAAATAAGAGCTAACTCGCGAAGGGTGAAAATATTTTCTTCTTGGTTTCTTATTTTAATAATAAAGTAATTTTTTTAATATTACTGAAACTCCGTTCAACGTCATTTCGTTCCTGGGATTTCCCAATCAAGCATATCAATCAAGAGTGCGAAATTCTACAACATCGATTGTACAATTTGGCGCTCTTGATTAGGATGATTTGTACCTATATTTCATTTATTTTTGCTTGCATGTACATTCATTTTTATTTCTTAGGTGCATGGTTATCACTAGGTACATACATGCACCCTGGAAGGGCACTGCAAAACAGTTAACTTTATTTTTACAATGTCAAATGGAATTTAAAATACTAACATAATTTTACAATAACATAAATTTCATGCAACACTATATTATAATACATCTATATATAAGCTGTATTTTGCAGAACAGTAGCTATGCCACAGCATACGTAATAGAACGCATGCTTGATGTGTGAATTGTGTGATAGATTTCTACAATCACTGCTCAATGTCGTTAACTCATCTGTAGCTCTTTGAGAGTGTTTCATCATCCGACGCATTCCATCCGTCCGGGCGACCTACAAAAATGCACTTAGTATTTCATCTGATGCCTCGATGGATATAGGCACGAGTACAAGGTGCAGCGGGAATTCTGGTGAAACATTATTACACCAGGATCCCCCAAAAGATTAAGCTAGCTTTGTAGCTCCGTCCTCCGGAAAGATGGGGCCAAACATATTTTAAACTAACTTTCCAAACCCTAAAGTCAATACTTTAGGTTAAAAAGCTACTCGAAATCAGTTGAAACCTTCATGTAATCGGAAATTCCTGAAACCCGTTTTCAATTAAAAAACCCGTTTCCCGTAATTTTATTTTTCACATTGAGTTTGAAACAAATCTTATCATTACAAACAACTATTCCAATTCGGTACCTAGCGTAACCTTAATAACCCGATTCTCAGGAATATTTTGAAAAATCCTGAAACATGTGTTCATTAGTTTTATGTCTTTAGTATTCGCTATAAGTTTCAAGCAAATCGGGCCGCTGGATATAGAGTAACAAAAAACATCAAAGAAAATTCAAACCCCCTTTTCACCCCCATTGGGGTAGAACTTCCAAAAATACCTTCGTAACGGGAAGTTTTGTAGTAATAAGATACCCTTCAAATTTCAGTTTTGTAGCTTCAGCTGCGGTTTGGGCTGGGCGTTATCTCCAAAAAAATCCTATTGACATAAAGATTTCTAGGTAGTAATTTTTCTACTGCAATTTAAAACACATACGGCTTGTTGCTAATCTTTTCAAAAGATTTAAACTAACTACTACTATTTTTAAAAAGAGATGCAAGACCACTCTAATAGTACTTTAGACTTTAATTTTAAAACATGTAGAACGTAGTACATAGTACCGCGAAAAAACCGTGGTCCAAAATCGGTATATAGCAAGCATTTCGTGGCACCTTGTACGAGTATATCGACAGTGAATGCCAGATTTGCGCACAAGGTCGGAAAAAATTGTCGGAATGCAGAATTACTAATTGCACCTTGAAATGTTCATGCTATTTATCTCCCAAATTACTGATACATTTTAGTTATAGGTAGAGTGCTTTTACCTCTGTATACACACGGGATATTCTGTGGCGCGGTGGGCGAAGGTCCACCTGCGAGGCAGGAGGTTTCGGGTTCGATTCCCGCCTCGCGGCAGATATTACCACGGTCTGCAATTATTTGTACCGCGTGTTCTCGTCGTTTTTTACATATAATAAAAAAGTCTATCTATGTATTGTATTATGTACATATATCAGTTTTCTAGTACTCATAACACAAGCTCTGCTTAGCTTCTAGGGGCTAGTTAATGTTGTGTGAATTGTCCAACGTTATTTATTTATTTTATACGCAGAATTGTGAGTAAGAACGAGAACAATCTATTTTACTTTAAATTAATCTGGCTTAAGATAGATAAATTACTTACAGAGAAATCGACAGACATACATTAAAAAAAACTATGCAGGGTGCCACGAAACATAATGTCCTAAGTACGAAAGAGCGTGGTTCTGGACCCCGATTAACTTTTAGTCTACGATTTTTAGAATTTCGAAGATTTGTTTTCATTTAAAAAAAAAATGTGACAATTTTTCTTTATATTCGTGTTATTGTACATTATTATTATTAAAATAACAGGAGAACATTTATGAAAAAAATTGCGACCTTCACACTTATATTTATTTTACTTCCCCACTGAAAAATAAGTTAAGGTAAGTGTAGTTTTCTTTTCTTAGAAATTTTACTTATTTATTATACAAACTTAAGACAATGTCTCTTTACCTAGCCGCAGGGCGTCCTACACTACGTTTACCAGGCCGCGGTCTCCACTTGAGAACTCGATTAACCCATCGGTTATCAGCATACTTGGCCTCCGTTTTACAAAACAAAACCGAGCACTTAGTCATTTTTTCAACGTAAGTTTGTCCTCGACCAAAGACGCACTGACAAGACAATTTCGATATTTTAGGCCAAAAGGCTTACTTAGTGGCAGAGGGGGGTATAGGGCGTGCCTGGCCGAGTAACGCGTCCAGTGGAAAATGTCTTTGTTTAAAACATATACATTTGTGACATAATTTTTAATGTTAAATGATGCAAGAGTGCGTGTACAAAAATGCGAATAGAAAGAAAAAACAACGTAATTTAATAATATAAAAATATCCTTATTCACAAGTTGGTCGTTAAAAGGCTTCATTGAGAAGCCTTTCATTAGGGTTCTGGACCCCCTTGGGGTCCAGAATCACCCTGGACCCCAAGGGGGTTGAGAAGCTATTACGTAGTACCCTGCACATTTAAATTATTTATTTCACGATTTTTTGTTTATTTATTTATTGATTTAAGTAACAAAATCCACAGTCCTTATTCTAGATAAACTTAAAATACATGTTTTTCTTACGACCAATAACGGATTTACATTTTATAGACGGATAATTTTAAACAGACAGTCAGGTAGGAAGTTTCAATTTATGTGAAAAATCAAAACACAAGTACTATTTACAAGGTAGAGACTAGGTAAATCATTAAAGCTTAAAGTACATTAATAAAATAATGAACGAAATAAATAAATACATATATAGATATATATTAGAAACTAAATAATTACAAAATATTCTTGTATAAATAAATATTAGTAAATATTAACGATAGAAAAAACAAATAATTAATAAAAAATGTGAAATGCAGTACTTCTACACACTGGCCTCTAATATTTTTACAATATCCATTTTAAAACCTCTTTTGCTTGTACAAAATAGATCAGTTGAGTCAAATTTCTTATTATAAATTCTATGAAGTCTGTTAACTAATGAATTTTGTGCATAGTTTGTGGATGCGCGCGAAACGGCAAATAATTTGGTGTGTCTAGTACGGGTGATCGGGGCGTTTAAACATAATATCTTACTGACGAGTTCAGGGCAATCAACGTGTCCATTACATATGCCGTGCAGGAAGGCCATGTCCAGAAGTGTACGGCGATTTTCAAGACTTGCAAGATTATGATATTTGTTGGCTTAGATTTATAGAAAAATCATATTTGACGATTTTATGTCATTTAACAAATTGATTTATAGAAAAAAACATATTTGACGATTTAATGTCATTTAGCAAATTGATTTATAGAAAAAAACATATTTGACGATTTTATGTCATTTAACAAATTGATTTATAGAAAAGTCGCACAGTGCTTAAAGAAGTGTTCCTTTTCCTCAAACATAATCTCCGTCAAGATGTTTCAAAAACAAGCTGAAACGGAACACGGACATGTCATCTGAATCTTATTATGCAAAGGTGTCCCAAATAAACTCGGCTGGGACATTGAACCTGAAAAACGCAATTTATTCCATCAATAATGCCCGCTTTCCTCTATAAGAAGAACGGACTTAGCTTTCATAGAGTTTATTCAATGTCTTTCTCCTGCCCTTATCACACTCCATCCAAATTCAACGTGAAATGTTTGTAAACAAATGTGAGGAGTAAAACTAAAATTTACGTACTTGGCGTTGAGTTTCAGATAATTTGTTGGCAATATTTATTGAAAGATTGATATCCAATCGTCAAGGAATGTAGATAAATAGCATAGACTTTATTATATATATTATAAAATGTAATTTAAAGTACCTACATATATAGACAAGCATAATGCTTAATAGCATTCTGTACCTGTTAACCTTTGGGTAGTGTGGACAACAATTACAGTAGGTAGTGGTAGATTACAATATTTTCAGGAAAACTAAAAGACGTATAAACATAATAAATATACTACTCACAATGATATTTACATACAAAATAAAAACACAATCAAATAATATAATTAAATTAAAACTAGTATTTACATTGCTCTCGGGTCACGCGTCGCTTCGACCAGGCGCGCTCTGATAATTTTTTGAAAACCCGGAGAGCCTCGTAAAAAATCGTAAAAAAAATCCTGCAGATCGTACAAATATTTGTTCCAAGGCGGGAATCGAACCCGCAACCTCCTGCGTCTTAATGGTTATATGACGGCAATTTTATACAATTCTAAATAATTACACACATACCATAAGCTTTGACCAAGTGCTCCACGTCCTGTATGTATAATTATGTTGTTAATAAGATGTAAATATGTCTCAGAAGTGTTTTGCTAGGTGTACTTTCCACTCAGAGAAAATAGGTCTCTGTATTGATACGGATTGATAAACAAAAAATTATCAACAGAGTCCTCAAAGAAGTCCAGTTGCGTCGCTTTCAGTGAAAGGTATAAAATCTACATCAGTGGACACTATAAAAAAGGTGGCAAGAAGAGATAAAAAGCAACACTATTTTACCCTGTGTTCACCAGTAACCAACACTTTACTTCGTCAGTGGAAGACCAGCATTATTCCTGACTGACAAATGGGATTTAACGGTCCCAAGAATAAGATTAATTTCAAATCAAAATTGTCCTATTTCGTGTTGTTTTTGTTGTGCCTGCGAACATGGGTTTCCCGATTGTAATATGGGATTTCGGCCTGGAACTTACAGTCTCCAAATTGTCCAGTACGAACAAGATAACTTTGCCTTTCACCATTAAATTATACCGAAGTACCTAGGGAATCAGAGTTTTAAACCACAACCAACAACATGCCCGAACAACCACCGGATCTACCCTGGGGTAATGCGGGACGAGACCATACCACCTGTGCTGTCCTAGTATAATTTTCCACCACATGATTTACTTGACTACTAGGGTAAAACGAACAGGAAATGAAATAAGTTCCCAAAAATTCGATTTCGGCGGGACTAGAACCCACGCCCCATCCTAAGTACGGGTGTGGTTTAACAAACTAAGCCACGAAACCTTAGTCGTATTACGGTGGGACGGGGGTTCGAGTCCCGCCGAAATCGAAAATTTTTGGTAACTTATTTCATTTCTTAGAGATTCCCAAAGTGCGGGTAAGCACTATAACAAAAAACCCGCCCGTATACGTCCACAGCTGAGCACAGGCCTCCCCCAAACGACGACGCCACGAATAGCGGTCCTGAGCCGCATCCATCCATCGACTACAATGTCATCGGGCCATCGAGTGGGAGATTTTCTTCGTCTATGTTTGATTCAATACAATCTGTTTTGTAAGGTGATGAATGCAAGTATTATCTCTCTATCTTGAGTCTTAATGGCGGAGTCGCTGGAGAAGCTGAACCGGATGCTGGACGGCCTAGCTTCAGCCTCGCGACGCATCGGTCTCGGCGTGAACTTGGATAAAACCAAGGTCATGATCAATGGCCACATTGATCCGGGACCGGTCGTCGTACATCGCCACCTTCTCGAAATTGTTTCCGAGTACACTTACCTAGGGCAGATTCTGCAGTTGGGTAAAAACAATTTCGAGAAGGAGGCCAGGAGGAGGATCCAGCTAGTTTGGGCAGCGTTTGGGAAACTGCGTCGAGACTTCTCGTCATCCATACCGCAATGCTTGAAAACGAAAGTTTTCAATCAATGCGTCCCACCAATGGCGCTCATTAGGGGAGGCCTATGTCCAGCAGTGGACATAGGCTGATGATGACGATCTTGATACCCTCACTATACCACAGATGAAATAATGTTACTTCGACTATACAGCCAAATCATCCAAGCTGCCACTGAGAGTCTGAGAACTTCGTTCGCTTCGCTTACTCCGTTCAATAAAAGAACTGAAAAACCTACAAAATCTATTCAGTTTATCATGGAGGCTAACTTTTCGGTATAACCATACACCTAAAAACGATTTATTCCTTACCATAAATTAATTTTCTATTGAGTATTTCTTACCATCAACATAACTTATTTTATGGGCAGCATAGATATTCATTGTCTGGAAAATTGGTGCACGTTTCGCCAAATATTTAAGTCAATACCTACCATATTACATATGAGTTTGCGTACACACTTGTGCACTATAGTTATAGTCTCCGTTGAAACTGACCGCCACGGCTGAAATTCGGCTATGACATCATCACCATCATGCCTAGGTATTCCCTACGATATTTGGATAGCACGTGGAGTGCCCAGAAAACACACGGAGCGCCGTGCAGATCGCACCGCCTGGGCAGTGAATGCGTTAAGTCGATAGTCACTATATACCTCTGTACTCCTCTAATAATCTTTGACGGGTTGTTTGTTAGATGTCACAGGTTGGTTGAATCTAGGCTTGTATCGTTTTATTTCATTATTTTCTACACAATAAGGCCGACTTGCTTACTCGTTTTCCGTATCTTGTAGAATGATTACAAATAATCTTTATTTGTCTGTTTGTTACGTGCTAATTGTGATCGCAATATTATCAAAGATAGGGCGATGTCCTCTACACAAACACGTGTATGAATGCTATGTATAGAGTGTTGTTTATCATGTTGATGTAAGCTTGATGTAAGCCCCGAGTTTCCTATACATCATGTATTTGGGCTGAAGTCCCACAACTTGTTTACAAATTAACTTGAATATTAGAATTGAGGTATATGTACATAGTATATCAGTGGTTAAAACTTGGTTCTGGCTGCATCTTTGTTATAAGTATAATACATTATAGTTGATAGGTACTGTTTCTGGAAACGGGTACAATTTAAGATTCCGTGATGGTCCTTTGCCATTTCAGGGTATCCTGTAGGTATAAACCAACTAAACTAAGTTTGTACTATGTATCGTTAGTAGGGCATCAGTGATTCTAAGGCCCGTGATATGAAATCTTGCTCAGTCATCGATCTATGGTTGAGTAACGCTTTTCTATGGAATAAACGACACTCAAGCCTTCGATAAAAGTAAAAAAGGGAGATGAGGCATTACCATCGCGAAAGTGTCTTGCTCAAGTTAGGTTCAACTATGTTCCCTTACGTCAGTCATAGTCGGACCGGCGGCGGCGCGGGCGGTGGCGTTTGTGTCGGCGTGCTTGCTACGACGTATAATTTTGTGTGATTTCGACTAAAACACCACGACAATGTCCTCGTGTTCGTTCACCAGGTGTACAAATAGCTCCAAAACAAAAAATAAAGCCCAAGGCATCACATATTTTCCCGCGTAAGTAGATACACCAAACTTTAAATTTTCTGATAATTATTATACCTTATCATTATTTCATCTGTAACACGGTACAGTTTTTGAGTGAGCGCTGCTGGTAGAACGTACCGTAGGTATCTTCCTTTTTTACTTTTATCGAAGACTCAAGCATACATCTATGACTGAGCAAGCTTTCATAATACAGACCTAAATGTTGGTAGGTACCTAACCGTTTTGTTGGGAGAAGGAAATAAAAGACATTTGTCACTGTTTATCACTTTTTTATAGTTTATTTTTCACAACATTTTTATTTAATTTTCTGTAAAATTTACAATAGCTTAAAACTCCTCACAAATATATATTCATTATCATTATGTATCGCAACAACATAGCGAGAAATCGCCAATGTACGAAACAGGCAACTTGGAAGAGAAAAATAACTAATAACTAAAATATATGTTTCATAACCTAAAAGTAAGCTTATATAAGGTAAGGCGTTATGATCTAGCAAACCCTACACTAGAGAGTCGGCATGCCGATTTTCGCTTTTAACATATGAGCGATAGAGTCGACATTGCGTTGCTTCTGATAAACGTAAGGTGGTGCAAATAGCAGCGTGTACGCAGACTGCATGGGACGTTTTATTTAGGAATCTGGGAAATTTTGAATCAATTCACAACTTCCGAGGTTAGTCCAAGATTGCTTTCTTAAACAAGTTTAAACGAAGATCAAGACAAATCACAACGTAATGGAAAAACGGCTTTATTCGTCTGTGCGTAGCTACAATAATGACTTCCGCTGCAAAAATTTACAAGATGGTAGACCGTAGCTTTTTATTTTAGCTTAAAAGAACCAGTGCGGAAAGTCTAGACCTGTACAACTTTGCAAAAGTCAAAAGTCGGTTCGTTAATAAAAAATTGGTGTTACCAATTGGTCTCAGAATAAAATAGGTAAGTTTTCTTATTCAGTTTGAAACTGACGCCGCTTTTAGCCCAGACCTTACCCTTCAGAATCAACGCCTAGCAATGGCGCTTGCGTTTCGTTTAGTACAAAATAAATCACATATTATGACTTGGCTACAGATAGCAAACATCTTAATTATGCTTAAAATTTATAAAATTCAAAAATTTTCAATTGACCAATGAATTTGACATAAGTAGTAGTAACATTCGTAGAAGTAAATGCATGTTAATTTTTGTCGTCGCATAACTAGGCAATGATGTTTTTACACATATATATATATATATATATATATATATATATATATATATATGCATAACACATTAAAAATCAAATAAAGTATACAATTTAACAAAATATAACGAATTGAGGATTGAGGATTGAGGATCGAAAATGAGGATTCCTTTTTGAAGAAAACAACACGCAAACGCCTTTTTACCAGTAAACATTTAAATAATAATAACATAATATAAAGGCTAGCTGAAAACTGTTGGTAACTTTAGAAAAACTATACTACAATGCAATGTCCCTCTTACTTTTTTTTATTTAAGACCGTTTGGAAGTTTTTTGGAACATTCCACATGTTTTCACTATTACGAAGCGGTCCTTAGATGGAAATGCCATTTGACACGAGTTATGTTAGTGTGTGATTTAATTTCTCTTTCGCTTTACGTGATTTCAGTAGCTTTGTACTCTAAGCCAGTAAGTTAAAATGTAAACCTTTATGTCACACGTTCATTCACGTATAGCATGCTGCATCACCGTCTGGGGACCGCTTTACAACAGCGTCATCAAAATATACAAATAACATGCCTTCAGTTGTTTCAACTGACTCAGTGAAAATTGGTAGCAAGTCTCCATAATCTTAATTGATCATTTACTTTATTCATTGACAGCTGTCATCTAAATAACATTAATTAAGCGAAATGACTGATCCTCTTAATTTACAGTAGCTTTGAGAATCATATAATTAGAACGGTATAGAAAATTCGTAGTGTACAAGCACACTTCAGGAGGTAGTAGTAGTTTATAAATGGATTATGCCAAAAGCCAATCTACGCGAATATATATAAACAATCACAGTTATGTATAAGATATTAATAGAAATGACGTTAAACATTGTCGAAAAAACAACAAGTACAAATCACAACTGAGAGGCCTGTCTCGATTACAGCAGTAACACTAGTGATAATTAACTTACATTCACTCTTATTACAAATGGAATATAGTTTACATTTCTTTAACTAATAATTATGTACTTCATTTAGTTATAAGTACTGAATAATTGAATTAGGATCCGCTGGTTCACATTGTACCGTTTCACTGATGTTAAGTACATACACAAGTTGCGAAACAATCCGACCGACTGTCTGTGAAACGCACGGAACCCACGACAAGAGACAATAGTCAAACGATGAAAACGCCGAGATAGGATAGCCTATCGAGATTTAGAAGAGTTTTTAAATGAGATCTTAAATTTTGGTTCGATAGTGAGCAAGTCGGAAATTCGTTCATAAACTCGATCTCTTATTCCGAAGATAGAAGAGATAATAGATAACACTAGTAAATGATTGTACTTGATTACTCTGGATATATCCCCACTACTCAAAGTAGACTAACAACTGCCTTATTAAAGCGCTACATAGAATTTCATGCAATATAACTTGTATACGTAATATGTTATAATATTATACGCATTGGCAAAATATCTTATTCATGCACATATTGGCCGGACACTGTTAACTTTATCGTTTATAATATTATAACTATATTTTATTAAAATACAACAATAATAGTATATAACTCTCTATTGGATTTAATCTACATAATGTTATGTAAGTAGGTATATAATAATAAACTTCGACAACATGTTAATCTACAACAATTAAATCACATTTTTCATACGACCTACAGCGTAATAATCGCAATTGATGAAACGTTAATAGTAAAAAAAACATGTTCATAAGTACTCTGTTACTAATCTGACTTCGCTACTTGTAAACGTTCTTAAAATATTATATTTATTTATTTAAAAAGCGTGAACTTTAATATTGTACACACCTTAGAATATCTATTATATTTTTTTTTAATTTTCTTTTTTTTGTCCTTCTATCTTAATTTGTTACATGATGCCAAGCCGTATACAATACTAGAGCGGTCACAAGACGAGAGTGTATACATAGTTAAATCCTTCGGATCGATAAATATACGTAGTAAAATAGAAATTTGCATGAGGAACGGAGCTTTCATGTACATCTGTGAATTTACGCCGAATCCTACGCCGCAGTCTCCGCTTCCGGCTCTGTACTATCATACAAGTCTCTATCGTTCTAGCAAAATATATACGCGCGTCGGTCCGCCCCCATGCGTCCGTCCGGGGCCCGCTGTCGCCTCTACAATATATACGCGCGTCGTCCGCCCCGTGCGTCCGTCCGGGCCCGCAGTCGCTCTACAATAATTTTCGTACTGCCAACATATTGATGAGTCAAGGCGCAAGGAGTACGACTAGAAATTATCGGTCGCCCTCGGGTGGAGTACCGCGCGGGCGGGGCAGAGTACTGCGCGTGCGGGGCGGAGGGACGCGCACCTACGATATATACATTTGGCACTGTTGTCGGTGTGGGCGCGCGGCGGTCACGCCGGGCAAGGCCGGCCGCGGCAGCACTCACAGCACTGCGCCGCCTCGCACGCCGCGCACGTCATCTGTGGCGCCAGCGGTGGCTGCGGCAGGCAGGCAGGACACACGCACACGTAGAACGGCTGCGGTGCGTACAGCACGGGCTGGCGCGCGCACAGCTCCCGGCACGCCAGCGCCTCGATTAGCGCCAGCGTCTGCCGCCGCTCGTGGCCCATCAGGCAGACTGTCGACTCGCGGACCACGCCGTGTAGCAGTGTCAGGTACCTGAGGAGTAATGAACAGCATTAGTATAGTGAATAGTTCGACAGTAAAACTGATTGGAAAGTCTACTGAATGTCGCTCAAGGACATTTCAAAAGGAAACCATAATAATGACAGAAAATCAAACCTGGGATAGGTATATCAGTATACTGACGAATTTAACGAGTGAATACTACTCAAAGTAATTTAAAGGGAAGCGCTGATATGAGTGAGGGATCATTACCTGTGTTTGAGTGCCTCCTCTATCCGACCGACGAAGTGGTTCCGGAGGTAGGCCTCGAGCTTGGCGCGCTGCTGGCCGAGCTCGGGGAAGTCGATGAAGAAGCGCGAGCACATGTACCGCTCC
Source organism: Eupithecia exiguata (assembly GCA_947086465.1). Classification (NCBI taxonomy): domain Eukaryota; kingdom Metazoa; phylum Arthropoda; class Insecta; order Lepidoptera; family Geometridae; genus Eupithecia; species Eupithecia exiguata. The sequence goes on from OX352233.1 coordinate 12,369,201, forward strand.
AAGATCTTGATGTTGTCGGGGCGCGCCGCGCGGTAGCCCTTGGCCAGCAGCGCGCAGTACTTCAGCAGGCCGCCGCCGCGGATCTCCTCGGGCTGCCGCGTCGCGATCAGCTTGTCCGCGAGGTGGCACAGCGCCTCCTCGAAGTCCCCGAACACGCTCTCGCCGACCACGGTCGGGTAGAAGTTCTCCCCGATCGGCAGAGCGGCGCACTCGTGGAACGCGAGCAGCGAGTCCAGCGCGATCTGGAACGAGTCCACCGAGAACTCGAACTGGCGACGCATCGTGTCCACGAACTTCAGCTCGACAGTCTTGTGGCCGCGCGAATTGCCGAGCGAGATGAGCGACCAGCGGTCGCCGTCTGCGTTGACGCGCACCATCTTGGAGACGTAGGCCTCCTTGAGGCCAGCGGGCGAGGCACGGCGGCGCGACGCCAGCGCGGCGGTCGGCATCAGCGTGGCGAGGTGGCCGAGCACGGCGGCCTTGACGCGGTCGCAGTGCCGGAGCGTGGGGAGATCCGCGGTGAAGATGAGGTCGATGTCGGAGTAGGGCTGCGCGCGGTCGGCGAGCACGGAGCTGGCGGCGCCGCCGTTGAGCCTGACGTCGCGGACGGTGACGCCCGCGCCGCCAGCTGTCACGGGCGCCTCGAGCCGCGCGCGCACACCGGCCACCAGCTCACGCAGACGCACGTGCAGGGTGGGGAACCCCCCGCGGCCGTGGATGGGCACCACCTCGTCCATGACGTCGTTCAGCCGCCGCACCTGCTCGTAGCTCAGCACGGCGTGCCGCTCGCCGCCGCCCAAGCTCTCACCCGACGTGTAAGACGACTCGCTCTGAAACAATCATATTATACTATTAGCTACTGTATCTTTATTACACCTATCCATTATCGACGAGGAAAATGTTGACCAATTTATAACAATGGATCTTAGTGTAATGGATTTCTGTACCGCGGTATTTTCATAGCAAAAAACACAACATAAAATAATACAAACAGATAAATCTCTCAATAAACACACGTGACTCTACCGACATCAGTCGTGTTTCGGTCACGCAATGATGTCACGTTAATAGCATTGTATGTACTTACGTAACCTTTCATAGTATCATTCAGGAAACTGTCTGTCTATAGTCATTCTATAATAAAGGATTGACAAGCAACATTTTGTCGTAGCGCACCTTTGCCCTGTGACCCTTTGACAATCCACGTGGCAGGTTATTGGCCATCCGTGGAAAATGATTGGCCATCAATTTGAATAGCTATCTTGAACATAATGGGTTATCAATGCTGTGAAATGTTTTGAAATGTGTTTGCTACAGACGAAATGCTTGTTGCTTGAATGGTACTTAGGTTAGGTTACCTATAACAAGTTTGCAGAACTAAAGGAAAACACAGGGTATAACAATTTGCTGGTATTTCTCGGAAACGCTGAATAAATAGGTACCTACAACTATAAGTGGCGATAGTTTGTTACTTTGTGCTAATAGATTTTTGTTACTAGCGAAATAAATAAACAAACAATCACTTTTATATTCAGTGAAGTGACAATTATCCCTAAATATATAAGCATCTATCTACCTGTTAAATTAACGTAATTTACGGTGAAAAAAGGTGGCCAAAAGAAAAAAATAATGAATCGTATTACATTAAACGAATCAAATCACAGACGTTTCAAGGGCGAGAATCATAGCCGGATCTGAATCGTTCGAGCCGCGTGGACCTGAAGGAAGTGGGCCAACAGGACATACTTATTGAACACATTAATGTCAACGTGTTCTATTATCGGTAGGTACAATCAGGGCCCGAGTTAAACATCCTTGAAATATTCAAATTAGGATCATATTTTTTTGTATTCTTAATTTTTTATGGGTATTTGAGTTATTGGTGTCTATGTCAGTCCCGGCTTTTAACGAACAGTTAAATATCAGATGAGTTTATGATCTATTGTTTTTTAAACCTAGCTGTTGTAGCTTATTAGGTACTTTAACAAAAATTATTTAAAGCATATGATTAATTACCAACGTTTGTACATGAGAAGCAATGCTCATCGAAAAATTTTTAATTTTCATGCTGTTGAGAGAATCACGTTAAAAATCATAATAATCTTATTGAAAGGCAACGGTTTGTTTACTGTATATTTCTAGCTTAACTTGAAGATACCTAAGCACTCATAACCCGTACAGGGTGTCTTCTACGCCTTCGTTATACATCGTCAGCCACATCGTCACTTACCAACAGGTGAGATGTGGTCAAGAAAGGTCTAATCCCGAAAAATGCTAGGAAAGCCCTGTCTACACAAAAAGTGGAGAAGAAGCAGAGAGAAGTTATAAAAATATTCTTAGTAATGAGTATCTTAAAGTAGATTTGAAAGTACACCGTTTATTCAAACAATACAAGGTCGGTATGTGTGATTTATCGAAAAGTAATTAACTCCCGGACCTAGACATGCATAGCACAGGCGTTGATAGAAGGGCGTTGACTTATTGAGCTAAATGGCTAACTATCCTGCTTACTGAGGACATTCTGAGACGGACTTTACGGATGTTAGAAATGAATAACAATTATTTGCGATATTAAATCTCTACCTACCTATAATGACACGAGATATTTCGTCTATTTTCCTAGTAAGAGTACAACCTCGGTGTATAAATCAGTCTGGATTTAAAAAACGTGCTCTATTGTAGACTCTAGGACATCATCCGCAACCTGACTTCATCCACTGGCACTGCTAGGTTTAGGTCTCCAAGCTATTGAGCACCTCCACATGGTCCTGCGCCAATCTCATCCAGGTTCACCCCGCGACAACTTTGTAACTTAAAAAGGAAGATGGTGCTCAATGCTTTTGCCAACCTTTCTTTGCGGTTCGTCAACAACCAAAGTAAAAAATAAAAGAATATTCAGAATCATCAGGTAAATATGGTGGTGCCATAAAATATCCAAGTATAAGTTTGCTGGTAGCCGTGTAGGTATCTTATAATTTGACTGTTTAGAAGAAATATTAAAAAGACTTCGAATTCTTTAAAAAAATATAAGGCTCTTTAAAAAAATTGTTTCCATTGCGACTGGTGACCGTGGCCAAAATTCGACGCACGTTCACGTCTAAACTCCGGGAACTTCTAATGGAAATTCCTAAACTAGCAACGAGCAACGCCCTTCAGAGCACTTATTAAGTATACAAGGTATGGCACATGGCAATCGATGACGAAAGCAACCAAGTTATGAAAGGACTTACTGAGCCGTGCCTACGTGTAGGTATTTTCAGAAAATTTCATTGTTAACTTGTGCAATGCATCGGACGTAATGTTACAGCTTGTACAATGTTCGGTTACTCGCTAACCTAGAATTGAACCTTTATAGAAACGTTCAAAAAACGGTTTCGAAGGTTGTCTGGATAAAATCGCTCGTAGGAATAAGGCTGGTCTTTGTTCTCCCTTGATTCTAAGTTATTTCCAATATCAATAATTTGTGTAAATTTTTCGCAATCAATTAAAAAACGATAACTAAGTTGAATCCGTTTTTTTCTAAAAATAATAGAGTGCATGACCGCCATCGAGATTTGACCTCCTCTCGAATAGCTATTGAAACAATAATTTCGCAAGCATTTTAAAATGTATAAATTGTCACTGTCAATGGCATTTTTTAAAGACTTTTTACAAGAGTTACCGGCTAAACTTAAACTGAACCCTTTTTTCATAGAGAATTATTTATCTAGGTCAATCAAACCTCTATGGTTTAGATACCAACTTAATTATATTGTTATTACCATTATTTTTTATTTGCTCTGAAATTATTATTTTAACTTGGTAAATAACAAAAATAAAGAGCTACGAATGAATACTATTACATTATCTACCTACTATGAATCTAGGACTTAAAATCAGCTGGTTTTCCAACTCAGGTCATACAGTTTAAACCATTGTTTTCCTCCAATGCTTGAAATCGGCATGCCTCACAATTCGGAACGAATCTCGACGCCACTTGACCGAGAAAACCTTACTAGAAATCAGCTGTTCCCCCACAAGGTCGATGATTGCGTGTTTTTTGTGAGTTACGTACGAATAAGTTATTTATTTGTGCGTAATACACGTACGACTTTCGATGCGAGGTAAGTAATAGTTGTTTTGTTAGTTATGTTAATATTGGTGGAAATTTGCGCGGTTTAGTTTGGAGTTCGAGTACCTATGACTTGTTTAAAATAGATTTCTAATAACGTAGCTTAGTTTCCTACGCCGCCTCCATCCATCGAGTCCCTGCGACCGCTACGATGTCGTCGGTCCATCGAGTTGATGGTCTCGCAGCACTCCGTTTCGCGTTGCATCGGGGTCGCCACTCGAGAACCTTTACTCCCTAGGAGTTATCAGGGTTTTATATAATGAAAAAAAAATAGAAATAAGACGCTTGTTATGGAATAAGATATAAACACGTAGACGCCTAGGTACATAGAAATATTTGTTTCATAAAAAAATGGCAAGGCAGCCTTTTTGATTAATATATCAATATCATAAGATTCGGCCAGCATAGTGTACGCCCTCCGGCCAGGAGGGATGACCGCTTATTCTCAGTAGTTCTGTGCTGTAGTTCTGTGCATCAGACGACCTGCGAAAGACTGCAGGCATATGCTGGACGCGTCAAGCTGAAGACAGGGCGCTATGGCGCTCATTAGGGGAGGCTTAGGTTCTTTGAAAAGTGATTGGAATTGTTGATGTTTGTTAGGAAAAAACCAGACAACACTTTTGAAACTGTGTTTAAAATTAAAATCAGGTTATTTAAAGCAACAGGAGCTTGATTTATGTATATGGACTTTATTTACATAGAAGCAAGCATGTAATTCTTTTGTCTATATTTCTATTTAACCTTTATAATTTATGTTCGCGCTTTTAAATTAATTTACTAGTGTTTGTACAAGTGCTGGTTCCAATCATACATTTTTATTTATTTTACGTCAATCTATCTTTAGTATTAACTTTGTACCTTAGATACCTAGGTACCATCTAAGGCTTTAATAGTTGCAAACAACAATAGAAATTACTATGTTGTTTTTTAACGAACACCATTGTTATAAGAAATTTAATAATATTTAATTTTTTAGAGATTACCCCGAGTGTAAGGAGTCTTACGTTCGTAATAACAAAAATTTTACCAATTAAAAACCGACTGCTTCCGCTAGTTTTAAACCGTTTTTTAATTTTGCGGGATAAATATTCGTTCGTTAATAAAATGTTTATGGGACTACTAAGAAATCATCCTCTATCTATACAATTGCAAAAGAATAACCCAAATCGCTCCATAAATGACGGAGAGATCGACGAACATACACAAACCAAACATAATATTATGTATGTTTTGTTTGTGTATGTTTGTTATTGTTTATGTGACAGTCAAACATAGAATCTCCTTCTTTTTTGAAGTTAGTTAAAAATAACTAGGCACAGTAAATTACTATAAACCTTTTGAAACTATCATGGTTATTAACATAGAAATCATCATCAATATTGGAAAACCCTAAAATTGAATCATGGTAAATATCCCGTTCTAAATGATTTCTACAGTAAATTACTGTTTTAAAGAACAATGACAAATTTGTAAATTTATAATTTTACTATTCACTCATCGCGTTTAATTCTATAAAAAAAACTAACGTGCGCGCCACGAACATCGTTCCCGCAATCTCATAAGTAGATATTAAAATGACAAAAACATCCTTTCTAGTTTTCTGAATTCTACACGAATCTCCTCTGAAAGTTTTACATCTCTAGCACCACGGGACTAGGCTATACGTCAACGTAAATCATCATAAATTAAAAAATAAAATAATTAACCTATTCCTATTATAATGATATGCTTAACGAACAATGTATTCTTACGTATTAGAACTTGCCTTATGTAAGTGTTATTTAACTTAGTTGAATATGCAAACGGTTATGTACCTTTATCAAAATAAACAACACGTCGTATAAGCTATTTACAGAGCCGATTATAGTTTGAGTTGTTCCGGATTCGTCCCACTCGCCTCGCCCAAAGTAGTCCGAACACTTCACCCATAGGAGTCTAGGCTTACACCATCGATCAAGGTATTCACCACCCAGAAAGTCATTTTATGACATTCATTTACCGAGATTAAGGCGTGCATGTATGTAAATTGACGATGTCAATTGGGTTACGTTAAAACCTTTTTTCTAAGTAATCTTTATAGAAAAAGCTTAGAAAAAAATACACAATAATCTAAGCAATACAAGGCGGGACCTGCCTTGTATTGCATAGATTATTGCGTACTTCGTTTCAAAAATAAAAAATACTATTTAAATTATCAGTAATAATGGTGCAAAGTCACCTTTTTTTAATTAATACCGGTTTTTCTCCTAAACTATCAATCACAAGATTTTTTAAATATCATTACCGTATTAAATAATGGACTACCAAGGGAACCTTTTGTTTACTTTTGAAAATAAATGTCGTAATTAATAAATAATAAGCAAAAACTTTATTTTTGCGATTACGCCGCTCTGCTCTGTCCCGCTTCTATGAACGCGAAATCCTATGCCTAATCCTTTTCACAAAATGGCGTCATAGGTCGCCCACTTATGATAGCAATCCAATAATATATTCGCATAAAAAAAAAAACCTATGAGAGGCGAATAATCATCATCATCATGATGATGATGATTATAGGTTTTTTTGAATGTATTCAGAAAGCAGCCAATGAACGGCGAGAATAGTCTCAGAGTCTCTAAAAATGACAGAAATTGATTGCGAACCTTGGAAAAGTAGATGAGGATCAGAACCAGAAAAGATAAGTAGACAGTTTCAACAGCATTATCTATAACATATATGTATATATGTATAGTAAGGCTGCCGGTGGACAGATTTTAGTCCACAATAATAAATAAATAAATAAATTATGCTGGACAATTCACACAGCATTATCTAGCCCCAAGCTAATCAGAGTAAAAGTACAATGAAAGTCTAATAATAATTTGTAATCAATCAACAGATTTATTGCAACAATAAGTTGACGTCACTTACCGCAGTCAACACTCATGCATATGCCTTGAATGGTTTCCTCAAAGAAAGCATGTTTGCGACGGACGTCATGCAACACACGTCAAACTTTACAATATACATACCTACAGACTAACAAACAGACCGATGTGTATTCAGGTGTTATCTAAAAAATAGCTTGAAGGTATCTACACTCGAGAGCAATGAATCCGGGTCACTCAAAGAATCCAAAAAATCTCGGAAAGTAAGAATGCTAGGTTAATGCAATAAATTGTATTTAATAGACAATTTAATACTCCTTAAATGAAAGTTAAAAAAATATGAGTCACCATACATTTTATTTACACAAAATTATTACATTACATTAGTCGAAACTGATTTGTGAGTTCAGTTCCTGTGAGAAAGCGATTTCGAAGCATGGTGTTCACCAAGTATCGGTCTTCTCGTGCTGTGGTACACCTAGTTCTGCCCGTTCCTGGTCTGCGTAGGTTAGAACCAGTTTCTTCGTAACGTCGGAGAACACTTTGTACTGTTGACATGATATAACTTTACAATAACTAAGAAGTTTTAATACCTTCATTTAAGGAGTATTAAATTGTTTATTAAATACAATTTATTGCATTAACCTAGCATTCTTACTTTCCGAGATTTTTTGGATTCTTTGAGTGACCCGGATTCATTGCTCTCGAGTGTAGCTGGCTTTGGTTGAGATATCATATTATATTGATGAAAACATGCCGGTGAACAGAGATCAAGTAGCAATGTTGGTTCTGACGATGATATATAAGTCGTTCTTCTAATATGTTGAAAACGTTAGTGTTATTTCGTTCAGGCCAAACCGCGAGTATTTATCTACATATTGCCTAGCGTTTAATTTTAGTGAATGCATCACTTTATTTACCTGCTGACATACCAAAATGTTGTTATCTACTTGTAAGGAGGCGTTTATGCTATGACGCGACTATAATTTATTTATTTATCATCATCATCATAACAGGTTTTTTTTAACCCTAAGGCGATGCTAGATCTACTTAAATCTACACTGTTTTCGGACAGGATATTCAGTAAATAGATTGCGATAGTGAATACAAAATTTAAAAAAAACCTACCAATGAAAGTTGTGTTAAAATCAAAATAAATTTATTTTTGCAACCTTTACAATAAGATTGTGTTCAGTATATTTGAGACCCAGAAAAATGAGGCGAGCGGAACAACTGCTCAAATATTTATGTTAACAATCAATGAATATTGATGTAGAGTCGTGTTCGCGGACGCAGCCGAATAGAACTGAATTGATGCTATTAGAAACCATAGACATTCTTTCAATTGAATGTATACGACAGATTATGAAACGTTTAAAAATATAGACGCAATGGCTTTTGTCCGCGGGTTTTAGCCATAAGTGTTCCTTTAAAGAGCTGTTCATGGCCTCTCTCATAGGATTATATACTCTTAAGTCCTTGCCAAATGTTGATAAGATTGGTTTAAGTTAATCGTTGAAAGTTAATTTAGCATTTATAATTATTAGAGCGGATGGACGAAGAGTATAGAGCAAATACAATAACAAAAGACCATAGGGCTGTGAGATGCAAACACAAGAGCCTGGTTTCAAAGTTCAAATAAAAAAAACACTAAAAAAACTAAATCATTTCCTAAGTTTAGAGCAAATATAAGACCCTTTAGGTACAATAAATTCAAACAAAACTGTCCAATACGGGCATAAGACTGACATTGTTAAGACAACTAAAGTTCAGATCTTTGTTTCTGTAGTTCCAATCTAAGTCTAACGAACATCAGTTTGGTATGAAAGAACATTTCAAAGTCGATGCGGAGAAGTCAAGACGAAACCCAGTCGGCCTTGAAACGGTCGTGATCAGACGATCAAATCTCAATCGACCGTAAAAATTCTTTAACAAATTGTCTCGGAAATCCGCAATTAAGGACGGCGGGCTCAGTATCCATCGATTTCAATACAACATTGATACAGATACTTTCAGTTTCTAGATCGTTAAGCATTCAGTCCGCACCTAACCTCTTTACAATAAAACAAAAGTAGGTGTGCAACCTCTTTCGATCTCCGAGAAGGTCAGTTTCATTTAAACGTTCCTTTACCAAAATAGAATCTCGTAAAATCATTTTATGTGACAACTGGTATTCGTGGTTTTCAAAAGACAATAAGACATCCGTTTAATTAAATAGGATTCGTTACGTTTGCCTTGCAACCTACATCTAGAAAATCGTACTTTCGATTTCGTGAGGCCTGTAATTAGCATGGCCTCGCATACGTGAGCTGCGTAACGGAACGGAACGTGGCGGGATCGTTGCGACTCGCGCCGTTTCTGAACGAAACGCGGGAAGGAAGCCATTTTCACTTTCTTTTAAAATATTTGAACGTTCTAAATTCAACTGATTAATATTACAGACGGTAGACCGCTTGCGTCAGCGAACAACGAAATCATTATCGGACAGTATTTTCGATTTAATTAAATGTGGGCGTTGAGTGCCAACTATGTTTGTTGATTATTTTAAAAAAGGTTATCAAGGACTACCTACGTCAAATAAAGCGAATGTATTTATCGCTAATATGTTATTAATGTATATAATAGAGTACCTACCTATTCAGAAGTTGTAATTGTAATATATCTACAGTAACCTGAGACTGAGATAGGAAATGCTATATAATGTTAACTCCCATTCCTATCCGAGGGTAAAAAAATCAAAACAAACCTCCCAAAAAACCTTAGAAAAACACATGCACGGACACATCAGCCAATAGATTCAGAATCAATATTACCTAGGTAGATACCGAAGATGTTCAAACTGTAAATATTGCTTCGCAAGATTCGCAAGTGGTTGTATTCAACCACTTGTGAGGATACAACACCCCATGTATCACTTATGTTTTCCACATCATGGAGGTGACAAATTTTAAAACTCTGCAACATTTCTGTGCGGTCTTAGTTCAGCCTAGCAACGTCTTATATCAACCACCGATAAATGGAAAGAGAAAACAAGTTTCTTTAATATCTTTGTTTGTCTCCAAGTGACATTAATGTAACGTACTTGTCAGCTGGTATCGATAATTGTGTTTTTAAACAATCTCGTTTTATTTATTAGCAGATTTATCATTATAATGTAAATTACTTTACTAGTGGGTGCGCTTGTATTTAAAACTAGCTTTTGTAGATAAAAGCTGTATATGACAAGGCAATTAACTACCTAGGTACTTCTGTAGAACCGGACCTGTGAATGTCAACAGCTCGCAAAAGAACAAAGCACGAAACAAATTAAAATTCATTAAATTCATGCTACAGATTTGCCACAGATTGGGCAGGATAGCTGGTACACCAGTGTCACTAACCCAAACCACAGTTTGACAAGTTATCAGACTTTTTTTGAGATAATACAGACATGTCACGGTCACCGCATTGTGTCGCAATGCCGATGTGACCGATAACCGCCGAAAGTCGAATCAAAATCGCAGTTTTTATATAATTCTTTTTTTATCCGTAGTTCAGTGGCTCGAGATCAACAGATTACACAAATTACATCAGTTCGAAATTCAAACAATAGTTTTTCCCGTGAAACGAGAACTTGTTACTGGCCGCAGATAAAAAACAATATCCCATTCATTGAGTTCTCGAAATTGAAAATAGAACGATGAATGCGAAATGGAAATTATCATTGTTGTATTCAATGTTACAATATTTTTTCCTCTGATTTCCACAATGACCTAGACACGGAATTTATCCTTTTGTGATCACGAATTTACCTCATTTAGAAGTCGTTTCACTAAGTTTAGTTCCAATTCAACAAATTTACGGAAAACGATTTAGAAACGACGCTATCGGTTGGTAAAATATGAATTGAATTCAGAATATGATTGACGTTATTCAGAGACCGGTCTGTGAGTAGACTGACAGTTGGTAGGTAGGTTTTTGTTAGAAAGAAGAAGAAAAAATATATTTATTTTTACGAAACATACATACTACAGTCGTTGTTAGGTAGGTATATATAATCAACGTTTATTAATGCTCAGGACACTGTATCTGACAAAATAAGTTTATGCTTATCCGACACCAATGCCAACATCTCAAAGATACCACAGACACCTATAAAATAGGTCAATAATATTGCCCTATTGCCTAATGAATTGACTTTCTAAGGGCATTAAAACCTTGCCTTCTAGATCAAGGGCGGCCCTGCAAGGTCCGGGCAGGACTTGCATACAAACAATACTCTGAGAGGCTACTTGGCAACTGTGCAGCTGTTGTAACTAGACTTGGACATAGACAAACCAGAGATTTATAGATTTTGGCAAGAGATGTTAGTAACAATTTACATTCTTATTCTAAATACCTACTTCTGATTTTTGTTAATATAGGATGAGAAATGACTAAACCATATTATCTACATTTATTATTATATATTATCTTTTATTTCCCATATGAAAGTTTAGGTGAAACCATAGATAGTGTCTTCTATATAAGCTCGCCAAAACTAAGGTTATACTAAAATAGGTTTAAAAATGTAGTTCCAGGCATGAAATAACATACAAGCTAACTTTCTATCCAAAAAGTTTGGAAAAACGAGGTCAATAGTCTTTTATAAAAAATACATGAGATTACTTTAGCGCAATAGTGACACAACAATAATAGGGTCCTGCACCCATTTTTGAACAGTGTCCTAATTAGGTTCTATAGTGCCAATGAACCACTAAAATAATACTAAAAATTTATTCAATCGATAAGTGCCCTAAAAAGTAACGCGCGCAAATAAATTTAAATTTTCAAGTTGCACGCGTTTTCAACTTGACGAAAACGCTGGACGCAGTGAACGCCATATTGCTCCGTGGTCATGACGTCAGTTGGATGTGAGACCTGAACAAATGCAGTCTACTATTAAATTATTTCATGGTGTTTAAAAACCAAATAAAAAAACGGAAAAACTTTTTTTTTTTGTAATTTTACGATTTAATACGAACATTTTCTGACTGCTTTATGCCTAAGCTATCTCGATAATATACCTATTTTTAGTTTTTTTTTTCATTTAGAGTAAAATACCCTATTGTTAAGTTCTTAATACATGACCATATAGGTGCTGTCATGCAGTTATACCTACTAACATTATATAACATTAAGTAGGTAGGTTTACAAAGTTTGCATATCCAAGAATGTGAAAGATAAGATAAAATTGACAGCGCCATGTTAGATAGGTGTTAATGTTACATGTCAAGGCTGACTATCGGCATAGCATAAACAGCTGCACTTATTTTATGACATTTTTATGTGTCGTTAAAATGCACTATAAATTATTTTTTTACGGGTTTCCGCGTTTTAACGCCAGGAGACAAAAAACTGCTACCACCAGGCTGTGATAGAAGCGCGTCGCAAACTGTTAGTTTTTTTACCCTTTCAAAAGCTTTTTATGCAGAGTATGAAGTAGAGTTAATATTTGTATCTATGAGTAAATATAATTATTACGTATAATATCATTTTCAGAAAAAAAAATCAGTTATTATTAATATATCCGTTTTTCAATACACGTCAATTCTCTCAAATCTTAATCAAATGGACAAAAAGGTCTCGAACCAGAATACCTATTACGAAGAACGATTCACTTGCCAATACGAAGGACGTCGCTCTCACGAGTATCTGAGGCAATAAAATTAATTGAACGCAGAGATTGCTGCTTTGTCGTCTTCATATATTGTTATATGTAGGGGCCTACTCGCAAATTGTCTGCGGAATTTTTAGTAATTCTACCCTCGGTTGCAAAATATTCGGTAGAAGTACTGATTGTGCTGAAACACTCGCAAAATCTTTGTTTTTTTTTTGTTTGTTTTGTTTTAAAAATATTTTTTCAATGTCTCCATGGACCAAAAGACTATAGGGTACTTCCCGTTGACCTAGAATCATAAAATTTGGCAAGAAGCAGGATCTTATAGCACAAGTAAAGGTGAAAATCAGAACATAATTTTTTTTTGTCCAATCGCAAAGAAATATTTGATTCTCACCATGGAAAAAACCTATATCATCATTCTCTCGTCGACCTCTGTGGCGCGGTGGGCGAAGGTCTGCCTGCGGCGCAGGAGGTTGCGGGTTCGATTCCCGCATCGGGACAAATGATTGTACGATCTGCAGATGTTTATTCTGGGTGTTCTGGTCGTTTTCTATGTGTAGTAAAAATATCTATCTATGTATCAGTTATCTAGTACCCGTAACACAAGCTCTGCTTAGCTTGGGGCTAGATAATGCTGTGTGAATTTTCGTTTTATTTGTACTGTTGGCAATCCAAAACTAAGCAGTACTTGTTGGGCCTTGTAAACCGAAAAAATACCGAACCAAATACCGAAATACGCCTGTATTTGAAAATGCTCTCGAAAATATTGACTAAAAAAATTGCTTTACAAAAACAATTGTCTCATTGTCTCAGAATGACACATTTTGGAACTTTCCTTTGATGAAAGAAACTACAGATAGAGGGACGCGTGACAAAAGTGTCAAGGTTGAAACCATTCTTTCAATATCTCCGTGCAAATGGCATTGGATGTGAGAGTAGTTTCTTTCATCCACTGTCATTGTTAACCGATTTTTGAGCAAAATCCAATCCGTGGTCTTGTGTACCTCATGAAAAAACAGCTGTTTAGATTGATTCACAAACACTTTATTTACGTTACCTAATAAATGGTAAAATCTAAACAGTAAATAGCATTGTTGGACATTGTTACCATGGCCGTAAGTTTTCTTTGTATAAATTACAATTAATCTGCATGATTACTGAGTGGTCGTCGCATGAGAATATGCAGGCGTGGAACCAGTGTTCATGTAACAAGAGAAAGACATCGGATTCTATGTATTTATTGTCTATGGATATATTACATTGTATTGCAAATGAAAATCAATAATAATAAATCCATATTAATAAGAGAAGGGAAAGGAACGTACCGTACCGGTTTATTGACAAATCATTAAAAAAAATTGACTAAAAATTAAACTAGCTATACAACAATAAAACTATAAATCGACTAACAAAGATTGCCCGAACGTAGTGTAGGACGCCCTCCGACCAGGTGGGATGATAATTTGCGAAAGACTGCTGGCAGATGCTGGATGCGGCAAGCTAAAGACAGGGCGCGATGGCGCTCATTAGGGGAGCCCTATGTCCAGCAGTGGACTGATATAGGCTGATGATGAACAAAGATTGCTGGTGAAGATTGAGGGAATTCATTCAATTATTTATTTGGATAGCACTTTAGCACCACTTCAGATTTATTTTAACCTGTAACCATATAAGTAGTAGAAATATGTCAAAATTATTTGCAACAGCAAAATACCAAGAGTTTAAAAGTAAATTCTTTAAACAACACGATACAACTTTAACAGTTTAAACGCTAAGCCAACCGTTATTTGTTCAACGAGGCCAAATTGGACTCCATTACATTAATTTGATAATACTTTATCGAATTAGCAGAGCTCTGAAACTCTACATTGTTTAAACAATTTGATTGCATCGACACGGTTATAGGAATTTGAAAAAAAAGATTCTTTATTTTCAAAATACATCACACTAATATTAAAACTGCGAAAGTTTGGATGGATAGTTAAATGGATGGATATTTGTTTGTTTTGATTTTGACAAACAATGAGTGAATGGGTTTGACTAAAATGTTGCATAGATGGTGTCCTTAAAAACAATAAACCGGGATTAAAAATTCTTTAACGCAATCACTGCCTATAAATATTAATCATTTACCTAAATCTATTTTAGAAAACAAAGGAATGTATTTAACAAAGTGTTAAAGAATGGCTCGTAATACGTAGCTTTTATAAAGTCCAAGAGTTTTTGACATGTAAATTTTAAAATATTGATGTTTCATTTATTTTACCGACCATTAATTTTACCTATTTATTTTTATTTTTTTGCATGACATTTATTTGAATTGAATTTTACTTTTTTACTATTTCTTTAATTAAGCAGATTTAAACATGAAAATTATTAATTTTAAGAATTTTGAAGTTTGTGAACCTATTTAGCACATTTTATGTAGGTACCTAATGTTTTGATATTCACATTATGCCCGTAATGTGGCGAGATATGAGGATCTACTTATTTATAATACACCTGTGTAATTTACCATGTCTGAATTGAATAGACTATTGAATTAAATTGCCCGCCACGACTTTTTCATGAATAAGCGCGAGCAAAGCCGCGGACAGAAACAAGTAATACTTATATTACTCTGTATAATACTTTTGGCAAATTCGCTCATAATGGCCCTATCCTAAAATGTTTTGTGCATTTTAGAATCAGGAGGCGTTATAAGTTATTATATCCAAATTAATTAATTGGATCCATAGACACGTTTAATGTGTTTTAAGCAGACTGTTCTTACTCAAAGAATAAAAACATTCAATTAAGAACGAGGTGAATGAAAGAAAACATCTAAATTTCGAGACGTCAGACTAAAACACACCTTCGTTTCCGCGGTTATTAATAAACCGATAAGATTTCACGAGCGAATTCCCGAGCACAATGTCGACGCCAAACAGAAACGAACGTAGGGTCAGCAAAAGCAGCTTTGAAGTTAATTGGATATCTGTATAAAATATACGAAGGATGTTAGTTATTGATTTTATAGAGAAATACTGTAGGACGATTTTATTTTTGTATTCAGAACAATTTATTTGATAATATTTTATTTAAAAATGTATTTTTATAAACCAACACCCAGATTTAACACTATTTTTGAACCTAGTTTTGTAACTGCAAGCCAACTTTACTAAATGTCTAGGGTTATTATGCAGGCTTCTATTTAACAACTATCGTGTTATACGTTAACTTACCATCGTGTTATACGTTACATGTCTATTTAAAAAAATACCCATAACTTAGAATTTTCGATTTTCATTAGCAACGTTGATGCTGACGCTACACCAATTTGCACAGTATTACGTCATTTGCCACAGACTATTCATCACTAGATACGACTAGTACTAGGATAGGAGAGCTAGAGCCCGTCACATTTGTGTGTAGCTCCAATAACGAATACTTTTCATGGCATGGAAATATGTAATTGGTCTGAAAGAGTTTTTAATCACACTGAAGCTTCATGGTCATAAAGCTAAATAAATTCTAGAAATTCCTTATCTAAGTACTTTCATTTTTATCAGCGTTAACGATAAGTTTTTAATTTATTAAAATTACTTTCTGACCGCTAAACCTAAAGAAAACAGATCGAAAAGATAATTGCTAATTGACCATTCTTTTGTTTGTAAAAGGGTTTGATTGCAATCTTAGATGATCTTACTAAAATAAACAGATAAGGTATTGTGCTTCAAAATTTCATAATTCCTGAACAAATTCGACCATATTTTCTAAGTTAGCAATTAAAACTCTGCTACGCTAGATCTGCAGGGTAATTTTTTCTCTACCCTAGTGGTTTTTACATGTTTACTTTGGTCAGTTTTGCTCACTATTTCAAAGACCATTAAGCCAAAGAAGTATTACTATAGGCCATAGTTATGTCAAAAGCACTAAGAACCAATCTACCTACCTACTCGTGTGAATGTTCTCACGTAGTACCTACCGCGTACGCCGCTGCAGCGTGTCACAAACAACTGATAAGGTGCCCGCTTCCGTTCACTAAATGATTTTCACTTACACGAGCACAATTCGATTCTCTATACCGAAGGCTATTATGGAACACTTGCCTAGTCAAAGTTATTGTTTCTAGTACATATTCATCTTAATTTCTTATAATTAATTTTAATTGGATATGTATCGCGTTGTAAGTAGAAACTTTATCTTTATTCCGTACGAAGTTTAAACAATTTAAAGATATCCGATTTAAAAAAAAGTATACGTAGTCTAGGATTGAGAAGTCAACTTTAACCAAATTCGTGTATATTTTTTTGTCATGAAAAACTATTGAAACCTTTTTGGAAAGTTCTTAAAGAGCCACCTAGAAAACAATTATCAGTAGCGTCCAATAAAGAATTTATTACATAGGTACTTCAGTCATGCCAGAAAGAGACTCAGCACGTGAGGAATACAAACAACTTTGAAACGTATATAGTATAAGACGAGTCGTAAGCCGCCCACACATTTTCAGTCGGCGGCATTTCAGGGGCTTGCCGTCGACAAGTCGCGTTTTCTCACATGACTAGAAAATATCACCATCGACATAATACTATCACATTGATGGAGATATTTCAAACTTACCCTCATGTCGTCGAGCATGTCGCACGCAGAAATCTCCGACCCGGAGTCAGAAGTCACTTTTATAACGCCCATGTCTACTTTTTCACTGTCTAAGTCTAATCAAATATCGATAGTTGCTGTCTCGGAAACACGGAGGTCCGTCGGAGCCGTTTGCGTGTATCTACGAGTGACAAGTAACTACGACTGAAGTTAGGAACCTGGCGAGTGGCGCGGGACAGACCGTGAGACAACCCCACGCGTTGAACGAGCCGCGCGGACTGACAAGCCGCCGCCGCTGCCACCAAATCGCCAGCAGTGAAAGGGCCCTGACGTCACAGCTACACTACTTGTTGCCACAATCTCGTCTCCCTCCAACAACAGCACGCCCGCATCTACCCGTCACGCTCCCTAATGACATTACACTGATTATTCGAATCCAGATTTTGCGTTATCGTTTTGTTCAAGCAGTACGATTTCGTTTGTGCAAAAAATATAAAAGTTGTCCTTGGCAGTGCGACTTTTGTGGTATTTTTTCAATGTCATAGCATTTATCTATAGTTAAACATACCCACGTCTATACATAGTATAATATAAATCGATTTTAGGTACTTTGTGTAGCGTCGTAGTAGCTCTGTGACGTATTTCGTAGCGGCCTACGTGCGTAGGACGGTGCGGCGCGGCGTAGGACGTTGGGCGTAGCGGTTGCTACGCGACCATCCCTTTGAATATAAAGCAGCGAGAAACTTTCTAAACTAAATATATTACGTGAGCGATACCGTTTGATATCTTTTCTAAAGTAAATAAAATATTCATGGATGAAGTATCAAAGGTCTAAGTTATTATAATCTTTTATAACTCTTTGACAAAATTATGTTGTAATAAAAATATAAGACTTCAATCAAATTGCAAATTGATTATAAACCGGATTGATTTATTAGAGTTTTATGATTTTGAATATCAGATAGACAATTTCTGCACATGTCCGATACGTGATCGAATCTGTGTTATTAGCGCATACCTACATACAATTTTAACAGTAAAACGATTAGGTATGTTAATATCAAACTAATTACTTATATCTGATTTACTTTTGTTTGTTGCACCTGATGTTTATTTTTAAAATCCCTCGCATGCAAGAAAAAGTTTGTTGACGGTACAATCTTAGTAGAATTTTTGTTACCAGTGTGGTTATTATTACAGTTATTTTCGAATAATCAGTGAAGATAGTGGGACCACGAGTAATAGTGGTACAATCCCAGTGGGACCACGAGTCGCGACCCAAAATTACTACCACCATTGAGAAACTTGTAATACAAAGAAATAGCTCGGTTTCGTTCATATTTAATCTTTTCGCTCACAGCGATAAGGCCGCCTTTGTACTTCGTTTCCTCGTAGCGTTTATTTCTGAACCGTTTTCTGTTTTTACGTTGTACAGTGAAGTATTCTATTTCATCATATTTTGCATTTCCATTTCCCGCTATTGCATGATCATGATTTAAACTTTTACTATATTATTGGTATTACGCACTATAAATCTCACTAATATTATAAACGTGAAAGTTTAGATGGATGGATAGATGGATGGATGTTTGTTCCTTTATCACGCCAGAACGGCTGAACGGATCTGGATGAAATTTGGCACAGAGATAGATTATAGTCTGGAATAGAACATAGGCTACTTTTTATCCCTCTCACTAATATTATAAACGTGAAAGTTTAGATGGATGGATAGATGGATGGATGTTTGTTCCTTTATCACGCCAGAACGGCTGAACGGATCTGGATGAAATTTGGCTACTTTTTATCCCGGAATTCCCACGGGAACGGGAACTACGCGGGTGAAACCGCAAGGCGCTGCTAGTAGACCATAAATTAAATAGTTTTTTCTGTGATCGAATAGATTATGTAATATAGATTGTTTATCGGCCATGACCTTATGTTGCGTCCGCGCAGGTACACAGCTTATACAATAGTCACTGCTTCAGTACCCATACAGCTGAACTTGATATGCATAGTTTTGACAAAATTGTCTTATTTTTTCATGTCATTTATATCAACAAAGTACGTGACTTAGAAGGTTGTGGGTTCGATTTCAGCTTTACACGAATTTTCTTGGTTTCCTTCGCCCAAAATAGTTTATTTTTCAGGGGGTATCGAGGCTCTCCGGGGTTTTAAAAATTATCTGAGCGTCGCGTCGGGTCGAAGCTTTGCGAACCCGAGAGCTGGTGAGTATCTGGCACAGCGCATCAGCATTGCGATACAACGGGGCAAAACAATGCAGCCAGCGTCTTAGGGAGGCTTGTACCTGTAGATTGTTTGCAACAGTCTGTAGTTTAGTAGCTCAATTGTTTCAATTGTAAATACTAGTTTTAATTTAATTCAATTGTTTTTTTTTGTCTTTGTTAGTAAAGTATAGTTCCTTTAAATACCTAGTTTATGCCATATTTTTTACAATGAATATCATCATCTTCCGGTCCATACCCCATGCTAGGTGGGGTTGGCACAACGTGTATTTTTGTTCCACTCTCCTCTATAAACCGTCATCTCCTCTCAACCATATCCTCTTTCACACAATCCATCCATCTTTTCTTCCATCTTTCCCTCCCCATAGATCAATCCACATTTTTACAATGAATTTAAAGACGTTTATATCTATTTCTATTGAGTGGAGACCACGACCCGGCAGACCTAATGTAGGACGCCCTCCGACCAGGTGGGATGATGATTTGCGAAAGACTGCTGGCAGATGATGGATGCGTCAATCTGGAGACAGGGCGCTATGGCGCTCATTAGGCGAGGCCATGTCCAACAGTGGACTACTATAGGCTGATGATGATGGTGATGATATCTATTGCAGATAGTATTGATTACCTAATAAGGTATATAAACAATATCTTTTTTTCAACATGTTTTTTTCTTTATAATCATGTCACTAGCTCGATTAACCTAAAATGGCTGTTATAAAATCACGTACTCTATGTAATATGTAAAAAGCACGTTTTTTTCAGTATCGTAACTGTTATCACATTAAAGTATTTAATATGTAGGACTTAATCTTGCGTAATTTTCATATTTTGTGGCATATTTTTACTATAAATACAACATTTTTGTGATTTAGTACATGTTTGTGATTTAGTGCATGTTTGTGTGAGTGCCCTAAGGATTGTGTGCGAGGCAAGTCTGTCTATCATTCTTAATTTATAATTTTTTATATATTATATTTCATTTTATTATTTAAATAACCTACCACTAGATCTAAGTACTAGAATATTTTACCTAGTTGATATTTCCTACCTGCTATTTTGTGATTATTTAAACACCACATTTCATTACAACGAGTGCTCGTTTATAAAAAAGGTTACGTTATATATTAATACTAGTTTTTGCCAGCGACTTCGTTTCTACAAAAAAGTTATGTCTATCCCTATGGGAACTTTTTTAAGGGATAAAAAGTCGAATCGATCAAGGGATAAAAAGTCGAATCGTCGAGAAAAAGCCTATGTTTGATTCCAAGCTGAGAGCTACATTTATGCAAAATTTCAGCCCGATCCGTTCAATAGTATTGGAGTGAAGAAGTAACAAACATCCATCCATCCATTCACCAAACATTTTCAGATGATTATGGCTATTTATATCCTAAGAGAACTAATTTAAGTGATAAAAGTACCTATTTTATTTGTGTATTTTGTAAGTGTTTTTAACGATCTGGCAGAGAGGTACACGGTATCCCGGGGACAGACCTAGGCTGCTTGAAAGCGCGTGCAAGGCAAGGTCAGCAGCTGTGTTTAACTTTTTTAAATATAATATAGAGCTTCATAGTTGCAACTGATATTTGCTTCGATGACGTTGAAGGACGTGTATCGTGAATGATCACAAGGCACCTCGGACAAGTGCCCTTCCATACATACAGCCGCGTATAGTCCCATACCTTTTGTATCTTTTGTTATAACCTGCTTTACAAAAACTGCTCCGATCACGTACCTACAGTAGGCATGGTAGAGTGGAGGTCATTATTTATTTTTGTTTTTCAGTGTTTTTCAGCGCAATATTTGTTTTCCATTTAGTTATATCAATACACTTTACAAGTGTACTTGCAATAAAAGTAACTAACATATTTTAGGTATTGCATTAATTTTATGTTTAATTTTCAACCTTTAGCATAAGTTTATTTTAAATAAATTTACATGGATATAAAATAAACTGATGCAGATAACTGCATCAAATTATTTGCTTAGGATTACTCCACAGCAAATAAAATACATAAAAGAGCGATAATTTGGCTTTTAAATTATTAAATAATTATATTTTGCGAAACTATGGATGTTTCATGGATGCACAGACGTTTGTTTCTCCTTCACGCAAAAATTATTGAACGGATCGAATCCAAATTTTGCAAAGATTTGTGGTTCTACACCAGGAATAATATACTATTTTATCCAGAATAATCCCATGCAAATGCAAGTTCGCTTACTGAAACTATGGTACGAAAAAATACTTTGCAATTCTTATGCCGGGTACAGACCAAGCGAGCGAGAGCGAGCGAAGGCTAACGAACGAACGCAAAAGTAACAGTGTGGACGTCATTGCGAAAGCAAGCGAGTCCAAACAAAGGCCTTCGTTTGCCTTCGGCCGTGCTCCGGCGGCTGTCGCTACATCAAAGCAATATGGAACGAACGTACCGATTCTCGAATCCCACTTGTTTGCATTCGCTCGCTCTCGCTCGCTTGGTCTTTACCCACCATTACATACTATCTAACTAGCCGGCAACCCCTGCTGTTCAGTTCAGTTTTATTCATAACGTTTTGTGTTACAGGTCAGTTCTTTAATATAATTTACAGTGAAATTGTATACCTACATCCATACATAGGTATTGTATACCTACATCCATACATAGGTATTGTATACCTACATCCATACATAGGTATTGTATACCTACATCCATACATAGGTATTGCAAAAAAATGACTTATACTAATTTTTTTTATACTCTCCCTTGCCCCCCTGGCGGTCTTGGGTAATAAATAACTATTTACTTTATAAACTGTTGTTTGACGATTTAATTATGAATTAGAGCGGAAAAACCTAGTAAGTGAGCGGGTTAACTACAAACCTTGTATATGATGGAAGAAGGAAGATGGTGTTCTTCCAACATAAACAAGGTTTGTAGTTAACCCGCTCACTAACAAGGTTTCAAATTAAAATTTCTCTATCTACGAGTGCAGCACTAACTCAAAAACATTTACATTCACAAAAATAGTAGACTTACAACGTGACCCGTGCGGCGTGCCATGAACACTAAGCATATAAATACGAAAGGCAACATAGCACCTGCTGACACGAAAGGTCATCTCCTGGGATCCTTCCTGACATGCGCTTTGCAATATGTAACCCTGTACGCATCTATACTAGACCCGTCACGATTTGGTACAGTCAGCCTGACAGTTGGTAGATGAATGAAGTTTTTAATGAAACGTGAATGCTGTATTTTTGGACACGGCGGCATCACTAATTGAATCCAAAGTAAGCAGAACTTGTGTTCGGATAAGTGTAATTGTGGCTTATTGAATTTAGGTACCTACATTACTTTAAAGCATTTCAAATTTTTGAGTAAGATAAGATACAAATGTTAAAAACAAGAAGGTTGTCGTAGTTAGACTTAAAGGTCAGGTCTGAGCGCGATCAAAGTAAACCAGTCGAAGAAGAATGGCATAAATCTTATTGATAGAATTACCATTGTTAGAATTACCTTAAACCCAAAATGACTATTTTTGAGCATATTTCAATTTTTTATGATGGTTCGGTTACGATCCTACCACTTTACATCACGTTCACATTTTTTTAATCCAAATTCGAACTATGTCTATTTCCCTCCTCTTTCCGTATAACCGTTCAAACGTGGCGGCCATTTTTTTTTATCGGCGCTTATCCGTGGCGGCTGCGTGGCGAGAACGGCGCGTGTGAATAAAATGCTGATTATCTCTAAAGTTTTGTAGGGAGCTTTATGTACAACATATATCGTTGGAATCATTATAAAATAATATTTTTTTAGGTAATAATTCTATCGATAGAATAATTCTAGAGTCATTCCTAAATCTATTGTTTGTTTTCTCGCTGACTGTACAACATACTTACATATACAAGTAGATACATAGATCTCGCCTTCACTCGACATTGACCTACATCGCGTGTACTTTCCATTTTTACTCTACCTACTCTATGGCTCGTTTTGACAATGAATATTTTGGTATTTTGAGGTTGTACGAGAACCTGTTCCAATAAATTTATAGCTAAATAGTGGTAATTTATAATATTTATAGAAAGAAAATGTTAATCGTAATTTAGCTATCATTTAATTAGCAAAAATTAAGAGCTTTGATTAGATATCGAGCAATGAGTAAACAAGTGCTTTTAAATCACAAAGCGTCATCATCAGCTCATCATATTAATTTATTATTTATTATACTCATCCTCGGCATGTCCCATCCAGTATCTGACCGGAGTGCCTCAACCCTCAACAGCCTATAACGGTCCACTGCTGGACGCAGGCCTCCCTCTGATAATCACCTTATTGGTTTTATCTCATGGGGGGTAATACCCATAAACCCCACGCTCATGCGGGTTGAGGATCGCAGTTCGGTGGTAGATCTATTCTGCAAGAGGCACTGCTGCCCGCCCCCGTGTATGTCCCTTAGTCGCCTCTTACGACACCCATGGGAAAAGTTGTTGCCGGCTTAGAATTTGCACCACCCCTTAAGTGCGCCTAGCTTAAATAACTATATATTAACTTCATTGGCGCCTACACTACGTTTGCCGTGTCTCGGTCTGACCTGGGTGACCTGGGGATCACAATATCAAAACCATTTTAGTATAATAGACATCGTGAGTTGATGCGGAAAGCAAATTTATATAAATCTGTCAAGTATCCGCATCTTCTGCAGTTTCCCTCACACACCCCATAACACGTGATACAAAAACTTTTAAAACATCTGTTTTATGGCAATCATTATTAGTATTTTTGCCTAATTATGGGTTATCAAACTCGCTGATAAGGTGAGCAAACATGGCGGCGAGACTTGTAACATGCTAATTATAATAACTGCCGAACTATCTAACATTTACGTTGTTTCGGTTGAAATAGGGTATAAGTAAGTCAATTTTTCGATTTTGGTAAAGCAGAGCGAAGCGGAAATGTGTAAGGTCCAAAAGGTTGGGTTAACACAAACGTTGGCATAAACAGTTTTTTTTTTGAATTCGTTAATCTTTAAGAAAAAGTACGACCAAACTGAAAGAAGGCTTCTTTTTAAGATTAGAGATTTGGAGATGTCAAACTTAAGTGGCATTGACGCTGCTCTTTCTCTTTCTATGGTGTTTTTAAAAGTATATGTAGATAACATAGAATGTACAAACATATAATGTTTTCAAGTGATAAATTGGAATTTTTGAAAAACTCGACTCAGATCCCGTGTTTCAATTTTTTTTGTAAAAAGGGGTAAAGGCCTGCAAGATGTAGCTACGAACACTCCTGAAATTTAGGCTAGTATTTTGTTAACTCATTCATCAAACTCGCTTCAGCCGTTTTTATGGTTCGCGGTAATAAAGATTAACACCAACCACAGAGATATACTCGAAAAACATTAAACGCGCTTCGCGATGACATAGAAAATAACATTGTTTTGGAAAACTTGCGAAAGCTTGGCTACTCTATAAGGAGTACTAAAAAAATGAATTGTTTAAAAAAAAAACAAAAACCGGCTTCAAATTTCTTAGTATTTATACAATTTTTTAAGTTATCGGGAAAATATTTTTTTTATTCTCAAGGACCTCGGGATCATTCTCCATAAAATAGCGAAATAATTTTCAAAATTGCTCCATTATGGACGACGAAATCGATAAACAAACAAACAAAAATAATACATCCGAACATAAAGAACCTATACCTCTTTTGTTTTTCGTTTCGACTTTTAAAAATAGTTATTAACGTGTTCTTTTCAGCTATTTAATTTGACTCCATTATTCTTCAGTTGTTTGTCCTGGTTCAGTAATTGACAAGTGACCAGAGAAGGGACTTCCCCGTACGTTCACAATCAATATAAATGGAGGCAAGCAGGACACGCCTGTCGAACTTGATTCCATGTGCAGTTGTTTAAAGAAAATGTGTAGGTACCAAACCAACCTACACAAATCAGGAACCAATAACTTTCAGTGCAGCTAGCGTCTTGGGCACGCTTCCGACTGGTATTGATATGGATCAGTTGAGCTACCTGTAGGTTGTTTGCAACAGTCTGCAGTTAGCTCAATTGTAAATACTAGTTTTAATTTAATTGTATTATTTGATTGTAGTTTTCTTTGTTAATAAATATGTATAACTTTCAAATAAGCTCTTAGACAAGTTACGTTTTAAAGTTTCCCATTGCACGGTTTTCTTTTCACCGATGGACAGAGTGATTTTTAAAGAAGATTTAAATATTATAATTCATTATAATGTTTTGTGCGAAATGAACCAAACAGGTAAACATAAAAAAACATTCCACATTTGGATAGTTTCTTTATTTCTTTCGCTTAAAAATAATTCGCAAGTCAAATAATTTAGTTTATAATGATCTTTTAATGTCACATTATGTCTCTATGTGTCGGGGCCTTGCAGTGACCTTCGAAACCTTTCCCAAGCGCGTTTAAAATAATTATGTACTTACTTCTTTAAAATGGGTCTTAAATGGGTTATAAATGGGTCTAGGTCTACGGTGATTGATTGCCCGGTTGGAGGGGGTAATTACTGCCTTTGTTTGTCGCGCTATGGATAAGAGTACCTCATTTCCTAATGATTTATGAATGCAGTGCAACATTGACCTTTGTCTCGTTGCATATAAGATTGAATTTCCCAAATAAGTACCTGACGCTAGGTGGGGAGAGATAACTTAGAACCGAGATGTTTGGAGAAATCTGGTTTCGAAGGCCAAGATCGACTTTGACGTAAGATATAAATGGATAAATTATTTTACATCCCCCCATCTCAGAAAGAGTATTTTTGCTATTCGATATCTGAGTGTAAAGGCCGTTTTTATCCGCTAGAGGATAAACTAAATTGAATTTAGAACATCGTACGTACGATGTACTCTTTCCTCGCTGAGGTAGGATTCAAAGTTACGTGTTGCACTCGAGTGCAAAGATTTTTTACCTCGTGCTCTTTTGATCCTCTCGCTAACGCTCAGGATTCTAATTTCTGATCAATTTTAGAATCCCTCGCTTGCTCGGTCATCAAAATTGAGCACGTGGTTAAAAAGCAACTTTGCACTCTTGTAGGTATAACAAATACCTAATTGTTGTACTATGTCCAAAACCAGAAGTGATAAACTGCTTGTCCTTAGAAATGTTTCGCAATTATTTTTCCAGGATCTAGGTTCAAGCAGTAATAACTACAACAACAACAAAGCAACAGCTATGTTATGTTGCGCATATTGTGCAAACAAACAAACTTCGAAGGTACCTACCTAAATTTTGTTGATTTTACAATAAGTGTATCATACACGTCAACCGCAATTTCATTATGACAAACGATAACATATTCGATTCATCTATTTTAGTATGGGTTCATAACTTCATAACAAATACCTTATGATGGTCGCGAAACGACTGCTCTTAATCTTGAAATATCTTGTAGAACGCAAAAACTAGAAAATAATCTCGCGCCGCGCTACGAAACGTTTCACCTTAAGCAGATTAGGTATCAGGCTGTTATATTCGCTTTAGCAAATAAGACCTTTGTTAATAAATTAATTAAAAAAATAACACTATTTTCGCGACCAAAATTGAAACTTAGGGTCAGCTCACACCGATACGCGTAGCGACGCTATGTGCACTTTGATTTAAAATCAAATTTAGTTACTACGCAAAAAGATACAAATTGGCGCAAGCGCGGCGCCCGCGCCGCAATGAATTTTCGTACTATATAGTACGAAAATTCATTTTCATTTTTCAAAATTCATTTCACACAAAAAAGGTACAAATATTGACATATGTCAATATTTGTACCTTTTTGTGTTGTCGCGTCTCGGTGTGAACTGACCTTTATAGCTACGTCTCGATCGAATCGTTCAAAAGAGAAATGTGGTTTCAAACTGCGTTGCAAAAATTCCGATAGCCTTGAGGCGGGTTTTGTTTGTTTACTCACCGAGGGTATCTACAAGTGTCATTATCAACGATATCAGCTACTTACTGTTATGGGGGCCTTATCACACCGCCTTATCAGTCTTGCCCAACACATGGATGCCAAAGGCATTTCCGAAGACAGGTACCCATTTTTAAGTATATGATTACGATTAGCTGTTTATGATTACGTATGGTATGTATCTATGCAATATTTTTTTTAAGGTACAAATCTTCGAATGTGAGTGACCCATAAGGCCCGGTTATGGAAAAAATCTGTGACAAATACACCCTGTATAAGGCTGATAGAAAATGTAAACCAACTCTAGCTTTTGTCCACAGCTTCACACGCGTTTTTCCGCGATAAAATGTAGGCTTTACGTTATAAGGTCTGGATTTACATCTATGCACTTGCACATCCTGCACAATTAATTTATACAATATTTTATGAAAAATGACGGCTAAACACAACAAAAAATTAAGTAGGTATAAATAAGATTTCAGTCTGATTGTTTCTGGTATGTTTCTCGTGAAGAGGTATATAAATAATAAGTACCCAAACATGAAAACATTCTAAAGTACGAGTAATTTCCCATTATAATGATAGTTTGACAAAATTATACTATACTAGCGGTCCGCCCCGGCTTCGCATGGATATATTCTATAGCCTATATTCACCGGGGATAGTGTAGGATTCTAATAGTGAAAGAATTTTTTAAATCGGTCCAGTAGTTTCGGAACCTATACTTGAATTCAATTCAAACGAACAAACAAACAAATCTTTCCTCTTTATATAATATGAGTATAGACGTAGGCGAATATAATGCTAGATAGCATTCTCTACCCGCTAACCTTTGGGTAACGTTCACAACAATTCGTAAACATACATGAAAAAAGAGCCAGAAAATGTTCACTTTATAAACAACTGCTGAATTGCCACTCACAAGTTCACAACTGGTTGCTTTATCAAACAACAACATTGGCCTACAAAAATATGAACTAAATGCTAGCGTATTGTATAAACTTGCAGTTAGCAACAAAGGATGCAGTTACACAGAAAACAGGCTGCCGCAGGCGATTGTGTCGCTGTGATAGTACCGTCAAGCCACTTGTTTAAAAGGGATGTAGAAAACGTGTCTGAAACTTGCTCCTTGATGATTTATTAAAATTTCTGTATTTTTTTAGTTGCCAACACTCTCCGAGGACTTTTGTATACTCTACTTAACTCGCGCTTAACAAGAACAATGGGAATAAGAAACATTTAGGTATTACTTTCTCGAAAAAACTCTGGCTATTTTTATAGCCAGAACTTCTTTCGAAATTAAAAAATTGTTATGCATTTGCATTGGTATGGATAATGACATCGATAAAGACCGGTGCCAAATAAGGTAAAGACAACATGATAATGCCGTAGAAACGATACATAATATTAAATAACTGCGTATTACTAAGTTGAATAGAAGCGTGCGTTTGAATGTGTGCGATGTGTCGGACTAGCAGGTTTTTAAAACGCGCGTTACCAAAGCACGCGTACTGTGTGACGTCTATTGTGTACTCTTTCTGACTGGAATTGGCGTTAGGCTACCTTTTCAGAGGATCAGCACTTTTGTTACACTGCCAGCATCCTAAAGTCATATTTACCAGTAGGTA
Source organism: Eupithecia exiguata (assembly GCA_947086465.1). Classification (NCBI taxonomy): domain Eukaryota; kingdom Metazoa; phylum Arthropoda; class Insecta; order Lepidoptera; family Geometridae; genus Eupithecia; species Eupithecia exiguata. Next base: position 12,398,194 of record OX352233.1, read on the forward strand.
ACTACTTGATATGCCCTGCACTACAAATTGGTCACAATCAATGTTTGTTATAACTACGCTATCTAAGTTTAAACAACAGGTTATTGACTTGTAGGTGATCTAGCGGTGTCCACTTTGTAAATAACTTGACTGGAGCTGAAATGTGAGCAACAGTTTATTCCTGCCTCGTTTGACATCTAACACTTTCATGGCCCCAAGAAAGAAAAAAGAAACACGTTTATTGGCGCACAAAGGCAAACACTTTAAACAGGTATTTCAACAAGACGCAAAAATTCATCTGCAGATCTTGATGAGCGGTGGCCGGCGGCGGCGCGCTTCTCTGCGTCGCACCGCCAAGCCTCGGTAGTGAATGCGTTAATAGTGAGATCGGAAGCGGATGCACAAGCGGCAGGAAAAGCGATTTCTCGATTTGAAAGGATTTTCATATCTTTTTGATTCCGTTTTAGATGAACAAAGAGAGTAAAATACGTGCGGATTTAAAAAAAGGGAACACCTCGCCCTTCCGGTATGCGTGTGTGTGTCAGCCAGCTAGATGTCGCCTCTTCCGGATATAAGTGAGTTTTCGTATGAAATTTTGACGCACAGCAGGAAAGCCTCCCCGTGAGAATTGACATGAAGCTGATCCCGCTGCAGCTCACTACCAAAACCGCCCCATGCCTAAAAATTAAAAAGAAGCATTTTCGCTCGACGTGGCGAAAAAATCCCTTATGAACTGTTTTAATTTAATTCTATAAGCGAAAGCAGATTTTTGGCTTTCGCTTCCATATCTTTGTGACTTTCGGGGGGCGGTCCCCCGTTTTTGTATCTTGTGGTCCCAAAGTCACCACAAGATTTTTTATTAACAAAGAAAATTACAATCAAATAATAGAATTAAATTAAAACTAATATTTACAATTGAAACAATTGAGCTAAATGCAGACTGTTGCACCACAAGATACAAAAACTCAGCCCTGATTGGAGCACCGGTAGAATAATCTTAAGCTGTAAGTAAATACCTCCCATCAATTTGTTGCCGTTGACATTTTAATCCTTATTAACGGCCCCAACCACCTTTGCACCTGATTACGAATCACCCTTCGATAAATCACGTATAGCAAATACATCGCTGTATTATCATAGCTTATCGCAATATTAATTGGACTTATCGAAAAAGGTAGGTATATATGTTTTTAATTATTATGGCGGAAAAGCAATGTACCTACTTGATATTTTTGAAGTGTCTGATTCATTTAGATTGGCTATGTTATATGTTTGTACAATACTAAAAATACTAAGATTTTTTAAAGCCCCGCGCACTAAGGGTACCAAACCAAGGTAACAAATGCAAGTAGCAACTATATCAACTTTAATGGGAACCAGGAACTATTTTGGATTTTGGTGTTTTAACGGTAGTTATGGAAATCAGTGGCACTAGATTTCCTTCCCATACAAAATGTATTTACTTCAAGAACGTTATTGTTTCTAAGAGATGACCCAGCGTGCGATGACATAGTTACGCACTATAAAAACAAAAACCTTTATTTATTTCGTGTTAAAAATACTCATAAAGTATAGGATTTTTAAATATTTCAAAATCAAAATCATAAATTCTTTATTTCCATAAATACAAAACACTTAGAAAAGGTAAAATTCTTAAAAAAAAACACTGGCACGGAAATAAAGTGGTACTTTTGATTTCTGTCGCTTCGGTATGTAGACTATAGTAAAGAAGCGACTAAGAAACCTTTAGCCTGTTAGTTGTTATTTTTCGAGTTGGAGCAAAACCCGTCCCAAGCTTTTTTATCTTCTAAATAATCTGATATTTTGTTGTAAGCCTTTTTGCACAGAATTTATATGGCCGTATATTATTCTTATATTTTGTCCAGCACTATTTATTTATTTAAACACTTTAATCTAATTAAATTAGCACACAGATTAAAATAATAAGTAGTACTTATAATATAATAAGTGGAATTATATTCTTGTTAAATAATATGAATTATTCGATAACTTCTTCGCTAATGTCATGTTATTTATACATCTGTGTAATCCTAAAGATCATCGACCACTTATCAGCTAATTAAATTGTTATTCTCGAGAACACACGTGCTGAGCATGGGCGCACGCTTCCTGGTCTAACTAAGCGTGTGATGAAATGTACCTAAGCAAGGCTTTATTGACATAAAATATCTTGGATTCCAGAACTGCGTACAGCAATGATTAGAACTCCGGGCAGATAAGTCGGTGATCGACCACGTTATTGATTAACATTAGCTATCATCGTGTGTACACTTCCAATCACGATCCACTGACGGTAGTGATTTGTGGTGTGCTGATTGTGATTTAGTACGGATCACAGAACACGCTTCTGTGGTTCAGTTAGATGGATTAAGAGAATCGTGGTTTTGGACTTAGGTAAATTGCGTTGGTACCTACACTCGGTACAGAGTAGCTTCTATCTAGGTCTTATGATCAAAAATTTTGTGAATTTAACTTTTATCTTATGATTGAATTTGTGAAAAATAAATAATATTAAAGGATATTCTATTCAAATAAATATTTAATTTTTTTTTTTTTAAATTTGACTTGAAATAATAATTAGAGTTCCTAAGCACAGAACCATATTTTAAGTGAAGTACAGTTTTCTTTAAGTTTTTATATACATGTATAAATTATACTAGGACTTTACATTATACATAATGTAAGTCCTAGTATAAAAGTGTAAACCTATATAACTTACCGAGGTAGAGAACCCTCGCGTCTAAGATATCACAAGTGTGGAACTTAGAGCGATGTGTCGAAACTAAGACGAGAAAACTTTGTTATTTTTATAAGACCTTAACTTGAATTAAGTACTAAATTATAATTATTATTATTACAACGAGAGTCTAATCATAGCGAGAAAAAAAGTGTGATGTGATTCTCCCTGGTGTGGTGCCCACCGAAACTATCTGCAAAATTACCTCTAGGACCTGGATTCAGCACCAGAAGTCGCTCACATCACCAACTGACATTTTTTCTTGTCAGTATTACGTTCTCGATATAGTACCTACTGTACTTATACTATTCTTTTTTTTTAAATATAAGAAGGTTCTACAAATCTTTTTTCAACAAATTTAATTAAAATCGAAGTGAAGTATTTAATGTTTTAGATTTTAAGACTTAGACAGAAGCTACTCTGTGGTGCCTTACAATCTGCAAAAATTCCTAGCCCGAAATCTTTTCTCTCCCACAGCTGAGTCCAGTTCCACGTCGTTCACCGTTATAAATGCGGCCGTGCGATTCGCTCGCGCGCTCCCTTTGTCCTTTGTCACGAAAGTTCTTTAGGATCAACTTTCGTTCAGTAACTCGGCACCTGACTTCAAGGTTCCCTTTTATTTTATCGTGTAAAGGAATATAAACCTTATTTTGATATAAGAGAGATGAAGTTTGTAGGTTTGGTTGGAATAATATTAGTCTGTCAGTCTGCCCTTGGTAGGTAAATGTAGATATTAATTGGAATTTTATTGTGTTGTTAATTTGTGAATGGAATGGTTCAAGTGGTCGTTGAAAGCTATTAATATTGTTAACCGGTGTTATTGATTTAACATTTCTTAAGTAAGAATTTCCTAACATTTTAATAAGTAATCTCACTAATATTATATACGTGAAAGTTTAGATGGATGGATAGATGGATGGATGTTTGTTCCTTTATCACGCCAGAACGGCTGAACGGATCTGGATGAAATTTGGCACAGAGATAGATTATAGTCTGGAATAGAACATAGGCTACTTTTTATCCCGGAATTCCCACGGGAACGGGAACTACGCGGGTGAAACCGCAAGGCGTGGCTAGTTGGTTTATAAAATAGAGCCAGGTAAGACTTAGTGTCACATCAGAAACCAAATTCACAAGAATCTCGTAAGCGCCTATAACTTAGCTAGATACTAAAAACCGTTAAGAAACATTGACAATATACAACGATTTTTGTCGTTGTCTTCACATATTTTTGATCATGATTATTTTTGAGTCTAAAGTTGTTTCTTATCAGTCAAACAAACTAATAATATATATGCAGGTAAATGTCGTCATGCGATAAGCACGTGACTGTAATGACTGTAATCCTTTACAAGCGAGTATATTATATTATATTAGAAAACCTCTAAAACCGAGGCCATACAAATTTTTAAGCAAAGGTAAACGGCAATCGTCAATTCATAAAAAGAAGCTAAAAATAAACTATTGACAAAGTTCGACTGACATTCACCAAACAAAGTGCAACCAACTTTGCTGTTCAGAGCCTTGAGTTAGTATTTTTCGATAGTAGGTAGAAACATGTAGCTTTACGTAGTTCCATGTCCGCACGCTAGAGGCGCTGTACCGAATCCTATACAAAAATGGAACGTCTCGATGACACCGCGATCGATACTGTCAAGAATGGTTTCTTGACAACCCAGATCTTAGTTGACAGAGACGCCAGTTGGTGTCATCATCATCAGCCTATATCAGTCCACTGCTGGACATAGGCCTCCCCTAGTGTATTTGACTAGAATTAAAGAATTATTTAAAACCTTATCTAAACAATTTTGTGCACGAGTACACATAAGTTGGTAACATTGTAACAGATCAACCGTATGGACGTAATCTCGGTAAGCCAAAAGCGATCTTAATCAGCGATAAAAGAGCCCAATTTTGGTTATCGATCAGTCTAATTTGGAACGTTTTGGACTTAAAGGTGACCCTGGGAGATTGGCAACATAGCTCAGTACTACTCAGCTGGGTCGTTTGTACCAGTACCATGTGACTTGTATAAAATATCGAGAAATATACCTACTACATCCCCCTTCTGGGATCGAAAGGATTGAGGAATTGACACCAGGGAATTCTGGCGATTCACGGCGGACTCGGTTTGATACATTTCACGGTCAAGTGTTTAAGACTTCGATTTAATACCGCGAATTCTAAAGCTCTCTTCGTTCGGTGTGCTTGGCGCGGTAAAGTACCTAGCTAATTATCGGGTCGGGACCCGATAATTAGGTAGGTAGGTACTTTACGGTCGGTCGGTTCATTTATTTTTAATTTTTTTTGTTTTTCTCTATCTTATCCTAGCTTTTAACGTAAACTTCATTATTTACAACAGTCGGGCATACTTGACTATTTCAACTGAAAATACTAAATGTAATTTGTATTTTGTCTAAGAAATTTCCTGTTTAGTAAAAAAACATTTATCCTCTAAAAAACTTAACTGGATACTAATTACTTTTTTGAGCTGTGTGTTTCAAGTGACCGATTAAACTTGATCTTGGATTAGTAGAATCTTTCTGCCACCTGCTTAAATTCTACTTTGAAAGCGAGTGGGCGAGGGTCGGTATTTATGTAATCGAGCAAAACCTATTTTATTCTCCATTTACTGAAGACGACATTGTGTGGACTAGTTACTATGCGATAAGATTTATACCCTTTTTGTGTGTCTCTTGATGATATCGAGACGTCTTTGAGACGTTCCAGATTTGTGTGAGATTTGCAGAGTTCCATGACCACAGTTCCATGGTGGTGCTGTACCAAACTACTTTTATTTTATTAATTTGTTTTATTTACTTTTATTAATCACATTACAGATTATATAAGTACTCCAATGCGGTATTTATGGCACACAACTCGCACATCATATAAATCCTGTTAGAAACTTAAGTTAACTAAAACACAAACAGAAATAATAATATTTTGGTTAAACTCTAATCAAAATTATCATAATCATCATAAAAAAAGAAATATGAAAAATATATCAGAAAAGACAAACAATAACTCAAAACATAGGAACTATGATAGACAATCAATAACAAAAAACATTGTAAATATGATAGTGCTCTAATCTTAGATCACTATCATATTCCCTGTTTTAGAGCACTATCATATCCTCTGTTTTAGTGAAACATAGTGATACGATCATAGATATGATCGTATCTACTGTGTATTATGTTTCACTACAACAGAGGAGTGTACTTTCAACCACCTTCCAGCCACCCACACGTCGAGCTGAGGATTCTGGTTCATGAGCATATTTAAGTCTATCTTTACGCGACAAATCGGGGACTACTGACGCGGTACAGCCCTTGGAGGAGTTGGTGCGAATAGAGAAACACGTCCAAAACGGAAACGAGCGCGATTTTTGGGTACACAGAGTTGGCTGGCTTCACTAAGAAGTGTTGGACAGTCCATCTCACCTCTCAGCAGTCGACATATTATTCACAGTCTCGTAGTATACAAACTGTATACAAAAATGAAAATGGAACGTCTCGAAAACGTCTCAATACTATCTAAAACTAAACTACAGAAGTGTGGTGGCCAGGAGCCATTTTGGGTCGCTGGGTCACACTAGGAGCAAAGTGAATATTTGAGTTAGTTCAACTAGGGATCGAAACATTTTGAATTGCGTCGGCCAAAGTCAGGAATACATAAAAAAATCATTCAGATTGCTTAGAAAACTGTGTAGTTAACATTTCAGTTGGCGCAAGTTATGAATAAACCTAGCAACAAACAGAAATAGCTCTGTATCAACTCCAATTAACTCGGGACCTTTTATCACACTAGATAGTTCAATGAAATTATTTTTATGCAATAATTAACGCTACAAACAAAGTATTAAATCATTCACGATACCTACTGATAGTAAACTTAAAATGACTTAGTAGGTAAGGTTTTTATGACGTTTTAATTTTTTTGAGATTTTCGACGAGGCACGTGTTTGATCTCGTTGCTTAGTTGGTTAGAGCGCACCTGTACCGAAGGTGAGGTGCAGGCTCGAATCCTAGCGAAATCGAATTTTTTTGGGACATTATTAAATATTCGTAGACACTTGCCCCACTGCGAGTTACACACTTTAAAGCAAAAACCTAAGAATAAAGCAATGTGACACCTCACAATCGTACTAAAATTGATTTCTTTAGGCTTCCAAAATAAGAAATGTCTTTCACACAAAATAATAATCTAATAGGAAATAACGTGTTGATTGAATCTAAAAATAAAAAATAAATGTCCACTAGCGGAAGTAGTGGAAAAGATTGGAGTTGTTCTAAGTTTTCCCTGTGATTTGCGAGTTGACTAACCACACTATAATACGTTTGAAAAAACTGATATCAACATGCAAAAAAAAAACTGAAGCAATTGTAAATTTTCAGTAAGTTTTAAATTGTCAGCCCTAAACAGAGTTAAGAGTTCTCGAGACTAAGTTATTCCTGATTAAGGACCGTTTTAGTTAGACAATCAACTTACGAGAGATCCCGCCGTTTGTAACTGGATTGTAGAATTACCTGAAATAAAATGAAGGTTGTTAGCTAACTATAATTAATTTAACATCAAATAGAAAAAGGGTGATTGGTACTTCATTAGAAATTTCAAGCAGTTACGACGTTCTGGCGTAGTGCGCAAAGATCTCGCATCTCTACTACCATACTAATTATTATCAAAGCGAAAGTGATTCTTATTGATAAGGGTCAAGACTTTCTTTTAAATTTCAAATTATGGTCACGATGTGGCCGACGAGTATTTACGAAGGTCTAAAAGACACTTATTCACTATTGCTTTGAAGAGCCCCAGGTTGCGGAGGGAGGAAAAACGGAAATTAAAAAAATAAAACCCCCGAACACAATACTATTAACATAAAATTATTATAAATGAAATTTAAAAAATTAAAACCAAACCTAGATTAAAGTACAAAATGTACGCGACGCCGACGTTCAGACTCTAAAGAACCCTTGAAAATGAAACGCTCGTGGTTACTCGGAGAAAAGTAATAGTTCTTTCACAAGTGTAAATTGAATTAAAAATACCTAAGTTAAGCTCAAACTTAGCACTTGCTATGAAAACCTAGTCAGCGTTTGCAGTTGGAAGAAAGTAATAATGAAATGCATTGAAAGTACCTTTGGCATAGGTTGTTCATAGGTACCTTGATTTATGTACAAGCAATGGAATCTAACAGATTTGCTCTTTAGTGCCTCTAGGCGATAGCTGGTCTTTCGATTCAAGCGACGATGCGACCGATCATTGTTCTTTTCACAGTTTTTTAAACTAGGTACTGTGTACGAAATTTAATTATGTCCCAAACATTTTTGACATCGACGGGACTTGATCCCGCAATCCTCCCTCCAAAATCTAAATCACTCAGATAATTTCCCGAATGTAAGGCTTACGCAATATAATAGCAAAAACCTTACTGTATGGGTATGTGTAGATTTTTTTTTTGTCCCAGAAGTAACCGAAATTTTCCTCATCTCATATTTTTTGTGTTAATAATTTCAAAGATAAAAAAAAATTAAAGGTAGCGAACATTGAGTTCAATCAAATCGTATTAATTTTCTACGCGACGATATGCTTGAATGGAAATGGGGTGTCGACACGTTGCGATGCGTCGTCGCTCATAGGCTGATCCGATTATAACATATCGCAACCAAAAACAAAATGATATATCACAAATTCTATAGGACTCTGGGACTCTCTCTAGTACAGCAATTATATCCACGTTAAGGCGGGGGAGTGGAAAATTGCGACTGTTCTGGGTTAAGCATAGCCTAAAACTCTCGAAATTAAGAATGGCTTACGTCTGGTTTTGAAGAAAAATAAATAGTTTAAACGAGAAAGAAGTTTTGTGAAATCTATCGGATTGATAGGATACTTGAAAGTGCGTGCGAAGCCGCGACCAGCAGCTAGTACTTAATATGAATAAAGCAAAAGTAATTCGGTCTTACCTTTTCACGTCTAAATAGCTGAACGGATCCTTATTAAACGTGGCAGGGCCCTGCCACGTTTAATAAGGATCCGTTACATCCCTGCAGGGATGTAAACGGTATCCTATGAACGGACAAAGTCTACTTGAAAACGCGGTTGAAGTCGCAGGTTGAAGCTTGTAACACATTTTTTCCTACGCATTAATCAATTGTTACAAAGGCCAATGAATTTCATTCAATTTACCGATAAATTGAATAAAATTCAAATGGCGCTGAGTCGGTCAAAGGAACGAGGTATCGACCGAATTTTCAATTAATTCTACACTGTTACCAGATTACGGCTGACCCAAGCTCTAGCTGGTTTAAAACAGCTGGATTCTTTGTTGAAACAGCAAATAAAAGTTATAAAAAAACTCAATAAAACAACTTCTCACTAATGTTATAAGATTGGACTAACATTTTGTGTAAATTGCAAATGTTATTGTCCAGAGCTGAACATGCCTCTCCCAAAAGGGGGGCTTGGCCACTCACCGCGCTTGGCCGGCGAATTAGTTATCGCAATAGAGGTGTTCCTATCTACAGATTGAAGCTAATGCACTTCCTCTGGTAGATTTTCTTAGTCGGCTCTGACAACATCTATGGGCTTGTTCACAAGATCTCGCCTAGTTCTTAGTTAGGTAGTGGTTTAGAATAAACAATAGAAAAAATCGTTTTATGTATCTTACACACAGGTCTTAATTAAGAGGGAACACTCTTAAGGTATTAAACATAGTAATTAGGTAAGTAGTTCTACTATCTTTCTTTAGTTATAAATTACAATTTTTTTATTTTACATTTGTTTTATAAAGTTGGTATGTATAATTCATAAGACATAAAATTAGAAACATAAATGATAAAAACCATAGTTTGTGTTTTGTTTAATAAATAATTTTCTAATTTTCTTTATTTCTTTCTTTCAAAAAAGAAGAAGCTTGTATTCCGTTCACCGTTCAGTGTATTCCATGACAATACACTGAACGGTGACGTCGTGTTTAGAAATTTTCCGATCGAGCCTTAAAATATCTACTTAAAAACAAAAATAAATATACAGATACATTTCTTTATCAATAGAGAATACAAATAGCTTTTTTGAAATCATATGCAATATTAGGTATAGTTTTTATTTCTATTAATTATTGAACCAGCAACCTAAACCTTGCCTGTGTACAAAAAGCTACAAACATTTGAAAGCCGTATTCGCAGAGAGGTCGGGAAAGCTATCCGCACCAGATTTTCATAATTACATCGCGAGCTCCGGTATACTTACAAAAGGAAAAACATACTTTTTTACGCATTTTCATTAGCAAATTGTTTGTGAAACGATAAGGAAGTTGAGAGAGAATTAACATAAGAAAACTCTAGTTTAACTAGTTCTAATTGTGGGTAAAATATATGTTTAGGTAACAAATTGTGATTACTAAATGTATGATTGATGCCGGATTGAAACCCCAGGAGGCATTCATGTCAAAACAATCAATCAAAAACCCCTTCTTTTAAAAATCAACTTTTTGCGAGAAAAAATGCCGTCGCACCGTAGCAAACGGTAGACCCACTATGCCCCCGCATCGTAGCATCGTAGCAAACGGTAGACCCGCTACGCCCGGCCCCCGCGTCGTAGTACCGTAGCAAACGGTAGACCCGCTACGCCCCCGCGTCGTAGTACCGTAGCAAACGGTAGACCCGCTACGCCCCCGCGTCGTAGTACCGTAGCAAACGGTAGACCCGCTACGAACCGCTACGCCTACGCGTCGTAGCACCGCACCGTAGCAAACGGTAGACTTGGTAAGAACCGCTACGCCCCCGCGTCGTAGCTTTGTAAAACTAAACCACGAACGCACTGCAGGGTAGAAGCTTGAATGTTAAATGAAAAAACACACTGACAAAAATGTATGAAACGCTTGGACCCGTCGTTTTTTTTTTAAATACACGCGCTATGGAAATTGGGAAATAAAGGGGTCACTTTGATTCAATCTCCTTAAAGGTAAAGTATAATTAGATAACTCAGATATTTTCCATTACTTGACACTGGCAGGATTGTGTCTAATCAGAGTATAATGACATGAACAAAAAACAAGGTAAATTAAAGAAGTGAACAAAAACCTTTGCCTTGCTTGTTTGTTAGGTTATTCGTTTTAGAGTTTTATGTACTTTTTCAACTAGTGCACAAAAATTGAAGTAGAGAGAATAATTTAACACAAAATTTTACATGTCTATGAGCTTATTGAGTAAGACATAAAAGTAATTGATTTTGAGTTGGAGCAAAAATTGTCCGAAGCTTTTGTATGCATTAGACTATTCTGGATGTAGTGAGTCGATGTATGTTGTCGGGTTTTGAAATTCACGCACCTACCATTGAACCAACCCGCTAAGCTACAATCGAAGCAACCAGCCAACTAGCCTATCTACCACCCTACATTGCGGCCGTTTCTTATTTAGCCTTTGAACGAGTGAACAAAGAAAGGTCAAGTTAAAGATAGTTTGTTATTTTGGTTTCCAAGAATATGTTTCAAAATAGGGATAATACACAATAGAGGTAGACATTACCTATGCTCTGTTACCTTTTCTCAATTATGGGAAAAAGATAAGAAATCTTTGCAGTGTTAGTACTTTCTGCCGCGGCGTTAGACAGTAAGTAGTATCACGATAAAAAGAAGCACTCAGAGTTAATGTTAGTGATTTTTTTCCATATTGTACGCAGTGACACTGAATAACCATTATAGTACTACGAACCCGTTACTCTTCACAAACAAACAAATAGCTACTTATAAAGGACCTTTGTCCAGAGTTCCTGACTCATGTAGAGCGCACAGCCCAAACCGCTGATCTTAGAAGCAAAGTAGGATATTTTGGTCTTAGTATCTTAGTAAGCACTAAGCAAGGAATAAAATAAAACACGTTCTAAAGGGTCCAGAAGGGGTTGAATGACAAACAAAAATGATCCGTATTTCAAAAACCACTAGTTTAGCAGATGCTTCTTGGGTCTTACAGACTGACGCGGCATGCGGTGGCGGTCAGTACAATTTGACAACACCTTCTCGTCAAATCGTACTGAGCGCCACCGCAGGCCGCGTCAGTCTGAGATACGCTTAAGATGTCTATAGAACTCTGCCACATAAAAGCATTATTATAAAGGTATTAAATTATCGGCCTGAACTATGACTTCCAACCTCCTCGAGTAGGCGTAGAACTGCTGAACTTAACCAAACAGCTATTCCCAAACTTTACAGCCGCTTTAGGTCAATTAATCAAAACAGCGATGCACAGCGCTTGAATGGGCCGCGTGGGCGTGAATGAAACCCGTGGGCGGGCGGACAAGGACAGCTATATTAATACCTGGTTAGAGGGAAAGAGACGGGAGAGCAGGGTGGCTGAACACCCACGCGATTTGCTTGAATGAGTGACGCAGTTGGGTAAAGGTGTATGTCGACTGATGAGACGCTCGTGTACATTTTATTCGTTTGTTTGTTTTCTATTTGTTGAACTTGATAGGTTGCCCACGCATGTTATGATATTTGAAGATTGAGTCAGTAGCAATGCAATTTTGTTGTTCATTTTATTCTTTACTCTATTGTATCAATTTTACGGAGCGTTTGTCTAATGTCTTTGACACGTAATATTACTAGTTTACTTATCATCCGGTGGGCCTTTGTCACCACTAACGTACCAGCTATTCTCGAACCGAATGGTCTGTTGCGTGACAATGGTAAAAGGCCCGACGGTATGACTCTAGTCCCATGGGTGTTGGAGGAGGCCCATCATGTGGGACGCTATATGCGTCGACACACTTATCATATGATATAAAAAAGGTTGGTATACATTTGTCCAAGTTTTTGCGTTGAACGGTGTCTCGCGTGGAGAATACTTATTTAATACGTCCGTCCCTACATTACATTAAAGATAAGATGAGACGATCAAGAATCTCTTCAGTAAACGTATCTCGACTTGTGCTCTAATTCATAAACAAAGTAGAAACGTGTTGTCCTGTCCGCAGCAATCTGTTGTTACCTTTACGATGTTCATTGTGTAGATAGTATATCTCTGTGCTCCAATATGGAGATTAACCGTTATTGTGGGATAAAAGAGACGTGTTTCAAACTAGCCACCCCACGGGTGGGATTATGGTGGCCACTGGGAGTGAGGGCGAATATTTTAGAGCCTCACTTATAATGATAATTTGAAAGTTTAGGTAGATTGTAAATAGTACGACTTGTACGTGTGTTACTGCTTCATGCCAAAACTAGGTCTAGCTACCTAGGTTTGTTTTTTTGAGTAATATTTGGAATATTATTTAAACCTGTTTTTTTTAATTGGAGTTCAGTTTTTCCCCCTTGCGAAAATCTGAACTCCAATTGGAAAAAACATGTATCCATTTAATTTTTTCTTAATCCACTTCTTTATTGCACACTTAAGTTAAAAAAATTAATACAATAAAATAAGTGACAATTGGCGGTCCTATCGCTCAAGAGCAATCTCTCCAGACAAGTTGGTCGAGTTTGAACAACACGAGATTGCATTAGGTGCAAACTTTCATTCATTTAGTGTTGCAAACTGAACCAGTAGGTGTTGCTAAAGTGTTGCCAACCTACAATCCATCTGATACATTTAGCGTTTTTCCACCACAGCAGATGCAACTAAACGTTTAGTTACGAGTTGCAAAAGCTTTCATTTATCATCCCTATCTCACAGATGAAAAAGTTTCGTTGCTGCAACATTGCCTGAGTTATGAACCGTTCGTTATATTTTATGAGTGAACGCATTTATGATGAAAACTGGTGTAAATATGAACTCTCTATGTCCTTAATTATTTTTCTGTTCTGTTTTGGAAATAAACTGAATAAAGCTTAACCACTAAGTACCAGGAAGGGACTTTATTTAATTGGTGATGGTCAAGTGTTTCACCATCTCACTTAAGTAACTGAAGATGTGGCCTAAGATGGAGAACGCTTTCCCAGAAGGAACTTATTCACCCTGGATGTGAAGACTCCAAGACTCTACTGGAAAAACAGGTGTGGGAAGCTCATTCCACTCTTTAGTTGTGTTTATTATGTGCTTATTATACTTAACGTTGCCATCAGCTCACACCGAGACGCGATGCGTCGCGAGGCTTCGCGCATTAGCTGGTTACCAGTAAACTTACAATCCCCTGCTAGCCGGTATTAGTCTTCTATGTAAATGCAGCCGTCTGTTTCACTGCGCGTTATAAATGGGATGAAATCTCGGAAGAATCTATCTTGACGTGTATTACTTAGTACTGTTTCTCTTCATAAAGACTGGTTATGTCTACCGTTTGCCGCACTTTTGCTCATAGATGTTTATGGACCCATTCACATAACGGATCCGTTTTTACAGGAACGTTTTTAGGGTTTCGAGATCGGTTTCGAAACCCTTATGGTCTCGCTCTATCTGTCCTCCTTCTTTCTTGAATATCTCAGTTACACTACGCAGCTATTAACTTGAAATTTGAAATAATAATAAACGTGCGCCATTACTGATTAAAAGAAAAAAAATGAAGATGAAAATTTTCACTATAAATTGTGATGTCGAAATTTAAAAAGAGACCTATGAGGGCAATTTTTGAAATATTTTGGAAATAGTAAAAAAAAAAACATTCATCAATCTCAATAAACCCTGTTAATAAATCATTAATTTTTACCACTATCAAAATGATACATAATAAGCTTATTTTGAAGTAAAAATAACTTTTTATCACCATAAATAAGTATTTTATGCCGAATTCCGTATCAACTCAATTCCTAAGTTAATTTTGGTCGGAAAAGTTTTAAGAGCGCGTGATGACGTCAGTGGGCACGTTCGTGACGTAGCTCTCACCTCCCCAATGGAGATAGCCAGTTGGTATAGGGTGAACTGGAATACAATGTCAAATACATAATAAAGATTATTAATATAATGATGTTCTCCTGGCCGAGTCTTCGACCATGGCGGCCAGTATCAACGGAGACTAGCCTAGTTAAACTAGTGCACAAGTGTGTGCGCGAACACAGGTGCAGTTTCTATTCCCTCACTCTCATAAATCGATGGGACGGCAGACCAATACCACCGGGGAAAGTTCAGGCGCAGGACCAACAGCTTAGGGTACTTGACGAGGGACGGGGTGTAACATCGCCATCTTCGTGACTCTGGGATGTTACTGTTAATTTTCCTATCTCCTCTACCTACCTGTATGTGAGTTTTATTTTCAGGGCCACTGAGGGAAATATGGTTGGAAGCCCAGATTATAAGGCTGCCACCAAGTCCTTTGGCGTCAGAAATAATAAAAAAAAACGTTGGTGTTCTTCCATCACCAATAGGTTCGATGTTATCCCTGAAATAAAAAAAAATCCCCACGAGTCATAAATAAAGCTTCGAAATTAGGAATTTAATGTAAAAAGAATATAATTTGAGTGTAAGTAGTGAATAAGCATCAGGTTTCAGTTCAAGCGTTATATCGTTAATATTGAGGAGGTATTTAGTTTTTTTGTAAACATTTAGAAATTACGTTAAACGGGTTGATTGCGCATAACTTTAAAGGCCTTATCTACACTGGCGATTTGCGAGCGCTTTCAAAGTTATTCGATTGCCCAGCGAGTTCGCTACGAGTGCGCAAAGCTCGCTGCGAGTGCGCGACGAGATCGCCGCGACTTCGCAATGCTCGTTTTAGACTAGCTTGTAAATCGCCAGTGTGATAGCGCTCTAAGGCCCGTATTATGAAAGCATGCTCAGTCATCGAGCTCTGCTTGAGTGATGCTTATGTCTAGTTTTGAGTGAATACTAATTTTCAAACAATGCTTGGGAGCTCATGTCAAAATCTACACTCACTCAAGTAGCCGTCAAGAGCGGATTTCCTCCGTCCACGCCTTCGAGTAACTGCTTAGACATATTATTGAACGGTTACCAAGCATTACTTGAGTAATTAACGCTTGAGTAGAGATCACGTAATGACTGCTTAAGTAATGCTTGGGGAAGCTTTCATAATACGGGCCTTTAGGCCCGTATTATGAAAGCATGCTCAGTCATCGAGCTCTGCTTGAGTGATGCTTATGTCTAGTTTTGAGTGAATACTAATTTTCAAACAATGCTTGGGAGCTCATGTCAAAATCTACACTCACTCAAGTAGCCGTCAAGAGCGGATTTCCTCCGTCCACGCCTTCGAGTAACTGCTTAGACATATTATTGAACGGTTACCAAGCATTACTTGAGTAATTAACGCTTGAGTAGAGATCACGTAATGACTGCTTAAGTAATGCTTGGGGAAGCTTTCATAATACGGGCCTAAAAGTGCTTTGTACCTTAAAACTCACTTATTCATAATTATGACACTAAATATTAGAAGAAAAAGTTGCTTATTGTAACTTATTTTCGGGTCAAACTTTTGTATCCTGGGTCAATTCATACTTCCCTTATCTGCAAAGAACAATGGTCTCTAATCCCCCGAGAATAGCTGTTGTTTCAGTTAATACGAATGTCTAATGTAATTTACTATGTATGTTACATGAACTCGTCCGTATAACCAGGGTGGTAAGATTTGTTGGAGTTAATGGAAAATCTCTGACGAGAGGAAATTTCGAATACTTTATTCAAGATAAAAATAAGTGAATCTTTGTTTAGGACTAACCCAAAGGTTGTCGCAGATCTGTACCGCACAACTACCGTACAGCAAAAAAACAGCATTCGAATTTGGGTTTTATGTAACTCGTAATTTTAGATGCGTTTTGCATTAGATAACAGACAGCTAGCAGGCTACTCGCTTGGAGTTTGCGGTAACCCATTTTGTCTGTAAAATGTATCTAAAGAAAGATAACGAGTTGCCCATAAATGAATGCTTATTTTGTGGTGTAAAAAAGATCAATCTTCGATTAACATTATACTCGAAAATTTTAACCGATTGCGTGATTTTTGTGCTCTCTCTCTGGCTTTGAAGAACATCCTGCACCGCTGTATGGCAATGCAGATGCGCTGTGCTAGATACTCACCAGATCTTGGATCACGCGTCGTTGCGACCAGACGCTCAGATATTTTACCTAGGGTCTCGATTCCAAAGGGAGCAAATACGTAGGCTCTGTCGAGACCAGCAGTGAATTAAGATAGGTTATTTTTTTTATTTGCTTTTGGTGGCTTTCTTATCACTACGGCCATGATAGGCCTATTGTGATCGCCACTTTAATGTGTTCACCCCTAGGACAGCGGCGTTCAGAGTTCGCCACTTACCCTTACAGCTGCTAGGAACTGAAGGATTTTCTTCGGGGGGATGTCTCGTAGCTCGTCTGGGACGAGCAGGTGCTTGCCCAGATGAGTACTACGTTTTTGCATCAGTGCTCCACACTCTCCTAGCAGATGGAGAGGCGTTTCATCCGCCTCCTCACAGAATCTACAGGATAGGTTAAGGAAAATACTATTCGGCATCCTTTCATTATTTCCCTAAGTACGTGGATGCTGATGCAACACGCTTCGTAACTTGGTAAGTGCGTAATTTGGCATCATTACTCAAGTTCATTAGCATCTCGATAATAACAGTTTTCCGATGAGTCAATAATTACAATTCTTATTCGAAGGAACATAATTAATCGAAACAGATTCATTTTCAATCATACCAATGCGTGATATCAATGCACTATGTCTGGGCAATATGGCAGAGCCGTTTTAAGTTAAAATTCAAATAAAATATTTCAATCAAATAATAGAATAAAATTAAAACTAGTATTTACAATTGAAACAATTGAGCTAACTGAAGACTGCTGCAAACAATCTTCAGGTAGCTCAACTGATCCATATCAATACCAGTTTCCGACTGGTATTGATCGCGCCCCTAAGACGCTACTACGCTACGACGCTACTGCCCTACTGTATGTTAATGCTGATGCGCTGTGCCAGATGCTCACCAGCTCTCGAGTCACGTGTCGCTTCGACCAGACGCTCAGATAATTTTTTGAAAACCCGGAGAGCCTCGGTACCTTGCGGACCTAGGGTCTCGACTCCAAGGGGAGCAAATGCGTATGCTCTCTCGAGACTTTCATATTTGCGCCTCTTCAGAGATCTGATTTCGAGATTCTCTCTTCGAGATTGCAGATCTTCGGCCAACTCTGCCGCCGCACCAGCCCTCACGGAAGTCCTAGGAAGATGGAAAGGCGCATGTAGCGTCGCACACCTCCCCAACTCCCATGGGACTAGAGTCATGCCGTCGGGCCTCTTACCATCAAATAAAGCCTCTCCTAAGAGCATTTATTGAATGGAGGGGGTATCTACTACCAATACCTACTATCTACTAACAATAGTTTATGATTTAAGACCTTATTTGTATGTCAGCCAAGATTGTGAACAAAATTTGCATTTCATCGTCATTTTCTCGAATGTTATCCTTGTTTTTAAATCCCCTCTCGTCAATACAGTGGAACAGCGTCAAATAATTGTATAGTCCGTTATTGAATACTAAGCGAGCTAGGCTTTAGGGATGGGTTGCGTCTGGTTATTTTATACCGTTCGGTTAGACGGACAAATTAAGTGAAAATAACAAGTAAAACAATAAAATTATGTTAACATGTATCTCATGTCAATTGGGTTACATAATTCAGAAAAAGAACTGATTCCTGTTAGAGAAAATGTGATCAATAAACCCAAAAATAGTGATTATTTCATTTCTTACAAAAATAGCGATATACATCATTTAAATATGTACTAGAATTAAGATATAGCTGCATGTGCTCACAACTAGGCTACACAAGATTAATGTATCTATAAAAGGGCAATCAATGTATACGCTTCTACAACAAAACTCCAAGTGAGTTGCAAAAATTATCAATAAATAATTTCAAACAAATTGTCAAACATATCCATTGTAAAAGCTAGGCTTACTATAAAATATCAGATTATCTGTAGAGGTCTAGACGATAGAAAAGCTTGGGACGAGTTTTGCTTCAACTCGAAAACTAACATTCTAACATGGTAAAGGTTTCTTATTCGCTTCTTTACTTTACCTTAAAAAGATTGAAGTGGACAAAAAATCAAAGTGATCACTTTATTTTCTAGTTTTAATTAAGTTATCTGAGTTTTTTGACGTGTCCAAGAGTCCTGTACGGTGTAAAGGAAATGGAGCACTTTGAGTTTTGAGTTTTTCTCTCAAAACCAACCACTGTTCATTCCTTATAATATTTAATTCCAGAGCATATTTGAATCTTATAATTAAATCCTCTCGAAGCCCTATTTTCCATAGAATAACATTTTCCGACCACGGTTTGTTTCCATACCTTCACATCACTAACGACGCAGATGTACCGTCATCGAGTTATACGCCCGTCTTGTTTACCATTACCAGTAATAGGACCACAATGGCGTTCTATTTTTGAACATAGACCAGCCAGCAGAGGAAAATGTACGGAAAAAACGCTAAGCTAAGCTTAAGTGAGACATGTTTTGTATGTTTTGCTGTTATTTTGTTCCGGTGTTTTGCTTTTGTTTAATTTCTAAACGAGATACCTTGTGTTGTAAATTTGTAATACTTAGAAATACACTCTTTATTATCAAATAATAATAATGTTTTATTCAGTAATAAAAGACACAGTCATATTAGTAAATGAAATCACCTTTTAAGTGTTATGCAAACACTTGTGATAGGTGATTTCGCTCTTCCACGTTTTAAATTATTATATGTACTTATAAGTTTGGAAATCAAAGAAAATTACAATATATTTTTTGGTACTTTTATGAATGTAAAACAAGTTTTCATAAATATATTGACAGGGGACTGTCATTATGTTTATTTCTTTGAATTTATCTCGTAGGGATTCTCTGGGACCCATATTATAGATTGCACGAACAGCCCTCTTCTACAGAACTACGAAAATTTCCATTCACGCGAAGTGACACGGTAAATCCAAATTCAAACTTCAAAAATACCATACCGCCCAATCAGCCATTCACAGTCTTGCAAGAGCATGGTTTTATTTAGTTATCGTTTCATTGACATGAACCAGTAGTTTTTGGCTAACAAGGCTTTTTGGTCGTTTTTAGCACTATTACACTATTTATGTACATTTTTCAACTTCATGCTCTAGTACTAGCCAAATGAAACTTTCAGGATCTATTCTTCATAAAAGCCAGTGGTTTTTAATATAGGTGGCAGAAAAAAATTACATGCGAAATAGTTTTGTTAGTTAGAACCATACAAAGTTAATGTAGATATTAGATTTTGTTTTTTTTTTAATCTAAGACTCTGATTGGTATAAAGGTACGAAAGGTTCACTATTGATCTACTTTTAAACAAAAAGGCAGGGTTGCAGACCTAATATTTTGGCTGCGAAAACCAGGCCGAAATATTTATATCGCCTATGTCCAGTTGTGGACGATCGGCTGATATGATGATGATAAGGAGAGTTACGCGAACGAAAATTAACACTTGAGCCAGTGCACATTTCGGGGCGTTTTGTCCGTACAAATCTCAACCATAGGGGACCACATGGTTCAATGGTTCTTAAAAAGCGCGTTGAAAGCGCGCGCTTCGAAACGCCTTATGTGTACACAGACTTTTTCGTGTCCTGATCGACAGGTCCATATACTTTGACATCTTTTACATACATAATATGTTTTCGTCAAAGGTATATGTGCTTATCTTACAAACATCTTGGCTTAAACTCCACAAACGAAACGTGTTCATACAAAATTTATGTAACTCCTTTGAGGGTTGTTTTTCCTTTTCTCCTAATCTCTTCAAGACATAAAGATTTCTTTCGTTACTCGGTAAAGGTGTTTTCAATGAGGGGCTTTTCGAAGTTCGTATTATGTCACATCATTATCATAAATGCGAAAGTTTGGATGTTTAGATTTTTGGGGTTTTATTGCCACATCACACCCAAAAAACTGAACAGATCGAACTGAATTTTTGATTATATGTAGTTCAAGGCCTGACTATAGGCTAGGCTATATTTTATCTCAAAAAACACAGGAAGCAGAAGCTTAAACATTTATATTAAGACAAAAGTCCATGGATGTTTTTCAGAAAAACATTCACGAACTACATCCAGACTCATGATATAAAGAAGAAAAGTTTGTTTATTACAGGTAATATCTAATTATAAAAAATAATGTATTATTATTTTTAACAATGTGCAAAAACCAGACAGTATGTAAAATCGTTTTTAAGTAAATTAAAATAGAATCTCAACTCCGATCCGGTAGAAAGAACACACTAATAGGTAGCTACATACATTATATATAAGGTTTTTGTACTCTGGGTAATCTCTAAGGAATTAAATATGTTCCCAAAAAATTTCGATTTGGGCAGGACAGCTATATTATCCCAGTTAACTTGTAAGTAAACCCGCAGAAGTCAGTTTTATAACTAAATGATATTATTGAAATATTTAGTATGTACAAAACTACAGCGCAAGAATCGACCCCTTCAATTCAGTCCGTGAATATCGTAAGAGCTGACTAAAGGAACCCACCAAAGAGGGCTGGCGTATTCCCTTATGTGTATTTTTGAAACCACAGTGTTTCATAACGATCACAAGTCCACCTGCCCGGCGTGGTGAGTATGGTTATGGAAAGACCGCTTTTATCTGGAAGAGGTCAGTTTAGCGGTGGACGTATGAGTGTGAAAAGGTTTGAATGACGTCACATGTGCCGTAGAGCCGCAATGAAGCTGAAATAAAATTTCATCGATATCAAAGTTTTAAGCTCATCCCTAAATGCATGTCCTTACTTTGAGCGGAGAGGATCGTGAAGCGCGAGCGATATGTTCGCAAAAAACAATTAGTTCGTAAAAATATGTATATTATTCTGATGTTCTCAAACAACAGTTAAGTGAATTTTAGCTTTCTCTGTTCAGTAATTATGGCGTTGATTTTGCCCGAAAATCTCACAAACTCATAACTGCACAAGCGTTTGTTTGCCTTACCTGGATTATTGAGTCCATTGTTGATCATGACTCCCCCAAACTATTTGCTACAATAATGGCAGATGGATTGGAGGTCGCAGTTAAGACGTTACCAAAATACAGAAGGAAGCTGCAGTCTTTCCTCTGGTAAGTTCCCAATCGGTGGACATACACGGGCTGAGTTGGTTGACATACACACATACACGGGCCATACACGGTCGGTGGACATACACGGGCTGGGTTGGTTGAGTCGATTCATATGACTCGGCCAGCACGTCATAATATGCACGTCACTTCAAAAAAGCCGATTATTTGTATTCTCTATTGATAAAGCAATATATTCTCGTACTTATTTTTGTATTATTTGATGTGTGTGTGTGTTGTGAAATTTAAAAAATGAAAAATATATATTTTAAGACTCGATCGCAAAATTTGTAAACGTGACGTCACTGTTCACAGTATTGCCACCAAGCTTTAGCGGGATATCTTTTTTGAAAGAAAATGGTTATTTATTTACAACACACAAACAACAAACATTATGTTTTTTATCATATAATTGTTTCTAATTTTACTTTCATTCGAGTAACAGAAGCGTTTTTTGTTTAAATTAAACGGTGACGTCACAGAAAAAGGCAGCGTTTTTATCCCCCGAAACTGAGTGTATTTACGTTATTGTTCAGTAATAATTAGTGCTTGTTATTTTTTTTCGGCAATAAATAAAATAAATAATCGATAAAAAAAACTATGCATGTTTATTTAAAACAAAAAAAACTATCCAATAATAGAAATCAATTCCGGTTTTCCGCTAACAATGAGACTACGCCCTGACAGTGGTGTGAGGTTCTATTTTAAATCCTGAATGAGTCGTCGAGCGAGCCTGCGCAACAAATGAATAAGCGTCTGTTGCCTTTCCTCTGTCCACAGCAGAAACAACTATTGTTGGGAACATACATTCATTTTGTGATTTACATTTTTCATAAAACTATGTAAAGTTGCGAGAATAATCACTCAATTTTTTTTACCCGACTACCGACAGGGGAGGGTTATGAGGTTAGCACCCTATGTTTGTTTTTATTTCTTCCACGTTTACCCTGCAGAGTTCTGCTCCACATGTAAAATTCCACGTTCGCATACATTGTATCTACTCCTTTTCTGACCCGAAAATATTTATATTATGAATATTCTTCTTTTGACCACAATCTCTTCTGAAGGTAAGTACGAGGTGACCGACGATGTATCGCGAGGGTTTGCTGGAAGAGAACTCTTTATAGGGTTAAGTTCGCCTTTGCGATACCTCTCTTGTTACCCGACTACTTTTAAGGTTTACATAGTGCAATTAAGAATTAATAATAATAATAATCATTTATTTTGCAGGAATGTAGGTACATGAGGTCTTATGATTATGTAGCTTACCCTATACATTCTGCCTCGTCAAGGCGTGCAAAATTAAATCTAAAACTAAAAAGAAAATACAATAATACAATGTCATCAAAGAAAAACAAAGTTCACAAAACCACAACAAACATACACACACATTTCTTTGAGAAATTAAGGTTTAAAAGATTAACTATTCACTCTTGTCTTGAAAAGACAAGTAAGTAATACAAAGCATTCGATTTTTTATACAATATCTTATATCAAAGTAAATAAGCAGTTCTTGCTTATGCAATAAATAACAGTTTTTAATAGAATACCCAAAACTGGAACAAAATTTGCAGAAAATGCAAGATACTGTCGAACCCATTTCGTTCATTCTATAATATTGTTTACAACAGTATATTTAAGCTAGCTATTCTGTTGGTACAAACATAATTGGTTGATTTCAGTAAATTGCGGGAATAAAATCGCAAAACATTTCCAATGTCTACGCCGTAGCAAAAGCTCTACAAGCTCTACGACGTAGCACCCACAGACTACGTAGCAGTTGCTGCTGTGTGACGTCAGTGTAAATGAGAATTGGTCCGGGTCCAGCTTTGTATTTGGTTTTATGGATACTATATAATATGATATATAGGTTTTCATGGAATAAGTTCTAAGTTCTGACTAGGTTTGTTTGTGTTTCTCAGGATCGGGTTTTCTCAGGAACCGACTACTGTTCGGACGTGGAGTATTAGTAATGGGGTCCTGTTTTACCCTTTGGGTACGGAATCCTAAAAAACGGTTCTAGAATCCTAAATATTTTTTGTTAACAACGCGGGTTTCTCGCCGTTTCTCGTTTTAGCTACGTTTTAGTGCTAATTCGTTGACAAAATTAAAATCCAGCATTCCGATCACCTGTGGACTCCATTACAAGTTTTAAGATTTTTATTAAATGCGTGTGCCCCAGGACCCCAAGGACCTAGGGTTTCCACTCCAAACGGCTCAAATAATAAATAACTTTTGTCAAGATAAGCGTATTTTCGCTGTTTGAAGGACTCCGTGATGTTGCCGCGGAGCCAGCATCTTTACCTGATGTCCTTGCAAAATCAGAATTCGCCAGGGTATCTACACATGTGGCATCCCAAACTGTATGCCGACCGATCTTCCAAATAATCATTAGTATTCTTTTAACTTTGATATTTCAATAATAACGGATTTCAAAACGTTTATTAAGTTTAATTGAATACCGATCTGAAGATGATAATTATATCATCCAAAATTAAGTTAAATGTTGGAGATATGTAATTAATGATAAGAAAGATTACATTTGTTACCTTTTACGTGGGCGTTTGGCAAATTCATAATTACGGCCTCCACCTTAGAACACACTTCACACAGCGCGTAGCGATCGCGAGTTATGGTATCTAGAAAACTAACTTCAAAGTAACCAAAGCTTGTGAGTTGGGTGCCAGTTCAAAACGACTGATTGTTTTTGTGAATACATCTTTAATTTAATGTGTTTACGGTAATTAACCAGCGTAAACACATTTAATTAAAGATATGTACAGTTTGATACAGTTTGTGTTGGAAGAACACCCACGGGGATGCCATTAGTGAGTGCGTTTTCAGTCGCGCGCGCTCCGCGTTCGGGCTACTGTTTTACAAATACAACTGACCCGAAACATTATGTTAGCTGGTCACAAATATCAGTTACCATTGTTAATTTTCAAAATCTTATGTATTAATTTGAAAAGCCCTTTTAATTTGTATTCGAAATGTCTTGTAGAAACCCGCCTCATCTGAAACAGACACAAACTTTCCAGTATTTATTCAGCGACAAACGACGTCTCAAGATCCTACGTCTGTAGTGACGTCACAGGGGTGTGGGGTTCTATTTCTGGCCTAGGGGAGAGGAGGGTTCAGATCATGTAGATATGTCGGATTTGGGTTTATGAACAGAAGAAGCATTTGAGTCTGTGATTGGTTGCTTTGGGATGGAGTCTTAGTTATGTTAGGTATTCTTTGAGAGTTTTGCGCTTGTACTTATAGTACCTATGTGTGTGGTGGTTTTCTTAACCCCCCAACCATAAAAAAAGGGTGTTTAGAGTTTGAGGTGTGCATTTGGGGATCCTTAGATTCACAGCTCCAATTTATCCGAATAAACCAATTTTTGGCTAGTTTTTAGGGTTCCGTACCTCAAAAGGAAAAAAGGAACCCTTATAGGATCACTTTGTTGTCCGTCTGTCAACCCTCTTTTCTCAGAAACACGTGGAGGTATCGTGTTGAAATTCACATCATGTACTGAGGTTCGTATCTTCTTGGAGCCTCGATATAAATCAAACTTCTAAGTGAACGAAATATATATCTCACTAATATTATAAACGTGAAAGTTTAGATGGATGGATGGATAGATAGATGGATGGATGTTTGTTCCTTTATCACGCCAGAACGGCTGAACGGATGAAATTTGGCACAGAGATAGATTATAGTCTGGAATAGAACATAGGCTTTACATACATACTTTTTATCCCGGAATTCCACGGGAACGGGAACTACACGGGTGAAACCGCGAGATGCTGCTAGTTATATAATAAATTTAAAAAGTTACAGCCGCTTGTCCAATTTTATTTGAATTTTCCAAGGGTATCACATGCACACAAAACCTATAGGGTCCTTCCCGTTGACCTAGGATCATGATATTTGGCAAGAAGCAAGGTCTTCTATTTATAAAGACTTTGAATCTTTCTTAAGACTGAAAATTGAGTTGGTGAGCACCAATTCTCGATTGGGACCACCCATTGAAAATGTATAATTGTATTTAGTCCTTCATTCAATCACAAGTTCCACAATATTTCCTGTCACAATAAAGAAAACTTATCAGAAAATATCGCGGAAACTTTCCAAATAGAATGCATTTTTTATCTGCGTCTCGCATTCTCGTGAACTACTTCTTAACTTAAAAACTTTTTGAAAATCTTAGAGAAAGAAATAAATATTAAGCAACATTTAACTTAACTTCTCGACATATGAGCGTTTATCACACTTCACACTAATATGCGAAAGTTAAGTTGTTTGTTACTTCTTTTAAAACTACTGAACGGATCAGGTGGAAATTTTGCATAGATGTAGCTCCAAGCCTGGAATTAAACGTATAAATTACATTGATTTATTTTTTTATGTATGAACACGCATGGAAGTAACCGTATGCACCCTGCAGACGCAAATTCTGATTGTACGTTTGTAACAGATGTCTATGTAGGTAACTGTAGGTAGGGTACCTAACTGAAGGTACGGTTACCTGTGCCCCCTAATGTCCCAGTAAAAAATACACTATAACATCTACCCCACTTCATATTAAAACAAATTGTCAGTTTTGTTTTGTAGACTAAAACAAAAGCATTATTCATAACAATGTAAATCCCAATATCATTAAGTAACGGAAGTTGAAAGCTTCCTGAATCTTTGAATCCATTTGATTCAGGACTAAATACTTCCTCTCTTTTAAATTATCATTTCTCAACCTTTTCTTACTCTATCTTATCTTATACCACATCTAAAGCTTTCGCAAGTTAATCAGAGATATGAGTTGTTTTTGTTTTTCTAAACGTAAATTTATTTGATTTTCCTCAACGATTGTTTAAATAACACTTTTTCTTTCCTCTTACACTTTGGCTTTCTTGAAACATTGTTAGCTAAATAATAAAAGCTGAACAATTAACAATCAAAGCGATTACGGAACATAAAGGAGGTGTGGGTATTATTCCAAAAGTTCAAAATAATGTTAATTTCAACATTAAAAAGTTAATTATAAACTTGTTAAGGTGAGACATAGAAAACACATAGAAAAGTGGCAACAAAGTTTGTTCTTTGAAATGATCTTTTGTCGTTTTCGATTACAAGAACCCGTTTTTTAATTAACCTTTGACTTTTTCGTTGTTTTCCATCAATTGTGGATTACAAATTACTTTTTCACTTCTCTTGCTAAAATGTATATTAATATAGCGTAGCTTAGCGGGCGTAAAATTCGTTTTTAAGGTCTAGGGTCTCCCGGCCAAATTTCTTAATCATTCGTTCAGCGTTCAGGCGTGAAAAGGTAACAGACAGACAGACAGACAGACTTACTTTCAAATTAATAATATAAGTATAAATTTGCCTCATAAGCTAAGCAGTTGTCAACTTAGTCTAACTCTAAGTTGTTTAGAGGGCAGGAAAAGGCAGAGTGGTCTATATATGTCATTTAACATAGAAACCGTAGCAGAAAAGTTCGCGTTAGCTTCATATCCGCAATATAAACTGTTCAACATGTAAATCTCGTTTAAAATCGTATAAATGTTTATCTATTTTATATTGTTCCAAGATATATATTTTTTTTATTGGTGATGGTCAAGCCTTTGGTTGGCCACCATCTTACTTCAATAAGTGATGATATGACCTAAAATGAAGCACGTTTTCCCAGAGTGAACTTATTCCCTGGACATGAAGACTCCAAGATTGTACCTACTCTGGCGGGAAAACAGACGCTGGAAGCACATTCCGCTCTTTGGCCGTGCTTATTTTAAAGTTAGAGCAGAATTTTTTGGTTCAACACTGGTATATCAGGTCCAGGTACGGGTGGTATTTTTCTGCGCGTTTGCTGGTCCTATGGTGGAAGGGAGAAGATGGATCGCACAATGCCTGCGTACAATTCCCAAAGTTGTAGGTGCTTGTAGAACACAATTTCAATCCTAAATCAATTTATTACGCGTGAAACAAAGAACCAGTTTCTTTAGGAAACTTTTCGGAACGGACTATATTTATAGTGTCCTGTATTATGCCTTATTTGTCCGCACTAAATTCAAAATCAATAACCGCTGTAAATAGCAGAGTTCACCGCGAACTACAGAAACTAGAAACTTAGTTTATTTGTGACAAACACAGCCGCTGCTGGCCTGAATTACGGGGCAAATAAGCTCAGCGCTGTTTGCTGTGAACTTCTGTCTGGAGCATTTGTACCACTCTTGTTATGTACATACAATATCTGTTCAAAACCCTTCAAATTTTAGAGGAATTTTGTTTGTTTTACCTTACACAAAATACGCCACTTAAAATGTATATTCTAATTTATTAGGAGGAGCTGGGTCAGCTGTGTGGCCAGCTGTGTGGTGCTGACTTAGAATAAATCCTCATAATAAGAAATTAATAAATCCCAAAAATTTACGATCTCGATGGGATTCGAACCCTCACCTTCCCCTTCAGCGCAGGGTTGCTCTTTTTCCAACTAAGCTACGTGATCTTATCTCGCCAACCCGAAAATCTTTGGGAGTTCTTTCGGCACTTACGCCGTCAGCGCCGCCTACAGAGGAAACAATGAAGTTATCCAATTCTGCTCAAAGACCAAATTTACATTTAGTTGTTTTTCATTTAAATTACCCAGAGTACTATAATAAATAAAAACCTTAGAATCCTCATACTAAATTAGAGTACATATTTTAAGTGGGTCTCGTAAGAGGCGACTATGGGACATACGCCGGGGGGCGGGCAGCAGCGGGTGGTGCCTCTTGCGGAATAGATCTACCACCAAACTGCGATCCCTAACTCGCATGCACAGCATGGGGATTATGGGCATTACCCCCATGAGATAAAAATCAATAAGCTGGAAGCCTGCGCCCAGCTGTGGACATTATAGGTTGATTTAAGTTGAGTTCTGGAGGACCTGGGAATGTGAAACCCTTGTCTAAAGGTTTTGTAAAAATTCTCGTTCAAAGTTATGGTGATAACATAATCTATAGTCGGGATATCCGAGAGACGGATATATGCTACTTTTTATTCCGGTAAAGTGCGTGTGCAAGTAAATATTTTTTTTAATTTTTTTTTAGTTCTAAAAAGGCATGAACGTACATTTTGCACATTACAAGAAATAAGAAATGGTTAACTTTTAGAAATTTTCTAAAACTGGCAAAAATAAATTAATTACAATTCACTCAACCTTAGTAAATTTCCGTTTGAGCAAGTCCGTTGAACTTTCATTTTGAGGGTTTTCCTTATTTTTATCCCCGTGGGACAAAAACTCATTATTTAAGAGAGGTTTCTGTACCTAATCATTTCTCCATCGCAGAAAAAATACAATACGTATATTTTTTTGAGATAAGATAAAAATAGGAATCCCTACTCTAGCTGAAGAAGCTAGCATAAAAAGTCATGGCTTTTTACTTTTCACTTCGAGTGTGAGAGAATAGAACAATTATTCCACTTCTATTTCACTTCTCTACTTCACGAATTTGTCGTGAATGAATGATGAAATATGGTATTTATAAGTACTACTTAAAAATACCATATTTCATGTGATGTGCAACAAATAAATAGAATCATATTGATTATTTCTTTGCCATTCTGTCCCATTTGCATATTATTAAATTAATTTTCACTTGATGGCATTTTCAATCAAATAAGCCAAGTTCATGTTCAGTTAAATTTCCAGAGAAATGTTTTGTTTCTCCGTTACGCGCAACGCGAAGTTGCTACCTACCTACGCAATGTACCATGGAAAAAGAATTACCGTACAAAACATCCAACAATGACCAAACAGGCGCTTTCAGTTCCAATTTCAAAAATAAATTCAAATGAAATGTATGTTCTTTGTAAATGGAACACCAAAAAGTCGAGTCTTTATGCTTTACATCAAGAAAAAAAAAAGACACGCTATATTGACACACTTTTTGAGCAACAGAAGTGAAACTGACTTTTGTACCACAAATCATGAACAAACTATCCTGATTAAAGTACCTTTAACTTCTAATGTAGTTAAAACTCACGAAAGTGTAAGAAAGTCAAATTTTTACTGTTCAGAAAAATACACAGATGAAAAATAACGATTATTAGAGAATAAAGGAAGAAAAGCTCGTTCTTCCCTTCACAATTAACTAAGAAGCCCGGGAGACCCTATTTAAACCCGAGAAAGGTAAGCAAACGGCACCATTGTACCTAGGAAGGTTTAAACAATTACTTTAATGCTGCTGGTTGCATAGGAATTCGTATGATGACTTTGAATTGAAATAACGTGGGTTCATTTAACCGAAATTCAGTTGGCCATAATAAAAAAGATTATAAAAAAGACGATTTCTAATAAAATAAAAGTTTATCTAAAAAAGCAAATAAGAAAAAAATTGCATAGAAATCACATTGGGAAGAATTACAAAAGAAATATTTCCTGATGATCATGTTAGTGAATGTGTAAAGTACCTACGCGACTAGATCTAAAAATCGATCTAAAAATTATTTTCAGAAATTTACTCATCGGGAGTAAAACGAACAGAAAATTTAAATTTGGAAATTTTGCGAATGGGAAAATAGCTTGCAGTAAAATTCGATTTTTAGAAAGTTATCGCCACACTCTTTAAAACGTAGTCAAAGTCAATAACTTTATTTCTTTAGGTTTACAAAATAAGCACTTAGACAAGTCTTTTATACATAAACAGCTTTATACATAGTAATTATTATGAAATAAGAAACAAAATGTTATTGATTTTGTTCGCTTCAATTAGCCTTAGTAGCACAAAACAAAGGACAGAAACTGAAACTATCCGTAAGTGATTGTGACCAATTTAAAACAACGCGATCTATATACGACAAATCTTATTGACATGAAAAATCCATACTTATAATACAAAGTTTGTTTTTTAGATAACTTAGGTACTACCTAATATGCTCTGCTATTATTCCTAGGCTATGTTCTATCCTATACTTATATAAGATACAATTACAATATGGGGTAATACCTACTTATCTTAAAAATCACTTTATATTTGTCATTTTATTGGTCTTTTTAGTATTAAATACATATGTATTTTAGATAATCTTAGGTACACCCCCTGCCTTTCTTAAATGCACAATTCTTTCCATCCCAAGGTTGCCTGGAAGAGATCGCTTCTAAGCGATAAGGCCGCCCATTGTACTTATCTTATGTGATGTCTCTTTGTTATGTTATTTTCTCGTGTACAATAAAGAATTTTTGTATTTGTATTTATTTACATAGGTCGCACAACTTGTCGATTCGAGCTCTTTCCTTCAATGCATAACGCTTAAATTATTATTCAAAATCCAGATATAAAAGAGAATTTTGCATTTTGCTGTTGTGAGTTGTTCACAAACATTGTACCTTGAGAATGGCTTGAGTATAGTGTATGCCATCATAATATGAATGTTTTGAAAAAACTAAAAACTAACTTCAAATTCTTTAACATTTACAAAGCTTTTTATGGTTTTCGGTACATTTATCCCTCGGGGATAACATCCCTCTTTTCTTTTTCGTTTCGTCAGTAAAGAAAGTTAAATTATTAATTCCCTCATTTCTAGATTAAAGTATTTCTCTTCTAACAATAGAGTCAAGATGAAAAAGGCTTCAGTCGCAAGTAGTTAAAGCAGTACCTGTGTTTGCCATTCTCTCGAGCAGACTTCTTTACTCTGTTAGTCAGGAGCTGGTCCAGGCAATCGAGTTAGATTCCTACGTAACTGAACTACGGTGGGTCAAGTACGACCTTATGTCGCTTTCTTTATTAAGGCTGCATTGGAAATAGTTAACTTTTAATAATTTTATACAAACTTACTAGTGGTTTATTTTTCGCTTCTTCCACTAGTGGACAAAAAATTGAAGCGAACAAAATCAATAACATTTTGTTTCTTGGTTGATAATTACTATTTATAAAGCTGTTTATGTATAAAATTTGACTTGTCTAAGTGCTTATTTTGTAAGCCTAAAGAAATAAAGTTATTGACTCTTGACTTTTTGTAGGCAGGTCGTAATCCTACTATAGTTTCGTTATCGTGACTACCAAAACGTCAACAACTCATGCTCAGTGTGCTCTATTCCGAAGCTCCAGGGAACTTGTTTGTATAACTAAGTCTCAAAACTTACTTTACGCAGTTTTGTGACTAGTTCTGTCACAAGAATGTGTATCCTCCTGTTTCAGTGAATTTTGTCTGTGAATTTATTCCGCATTTTGAGCTTTTCAGTTCATAATGGGCCCGTTTCACTGGAGCGTAGCAAAGCGGTTTAGCGTAAAAGTCCTGTGGATTTCGTTTGGTTGTACTGTGGAAGTCGGTAATAAGTAAAAAATCTAATGGCGGTAGACGAAAGATAGAAGAATATATGAGATATAATTTTTTTTGCTTTAAAACAACTGTACACCAAAACCTTAAAACTATGGTAATGAATGGTAGTGATGAAACCACGCGTGGCCGCACCGAGTGGAGAGATTTGGGGAGGCCTTTGTCCAGCTGTGGACAAAACAAACTTACGAAAAAAATCTGTGGTAGATATTTGTTTCTTAGGAAAGGTAAAGCCTCATTTAGTTTTAGACCTCACGGCAGTTTTATTACCTATTATCAGATGACATTTGTGGCCAAACGAAGGGCTATGCACGATTGAAAAAAATACCTACGGGAATTAAATCCCGTGGTCCAAAACGTACATTGCAGATGGACCACGTTCAATAGACGGCGACATTGTGTCATAGTTGTTTTTATGAATATAAACTTTTAAATGGACGTACCATTTAAAAGTTATAAAAAACCGCCCTACAAAAACATCAGCCACGTTCGCTGTACCGCGATGGAAACGTAGCGGAAACAAAACACAGGTACTACGCGATAAATACCCGATAAAAAAAGTTTTTACGATCTTGGCGATTTTTTCAACAATAATTTTAGCGACTCGTAATATTTAGTAAAAGGTATCTAGTACATTAATAATAAGTAAGTTCACCTCAAGTAGAAAGGCAGGCCAGTCTTCCATTGCAACACCCTCAATGGGTACACACTGTGAACATTTTATGAATACACTCCTAATCACTACGACCTGATGACGGTATGTATGCATTAATAAGTACATTAACATCAGCTTAGTAAATTATTATGATAAACAATGGCAAAAACCTATTCAGAGTCAGACCCACGTAATAAATAATACATCTCACACTTTGCTCTTTTAGAATCCGGATGCGTGCCACTGTATGCAAATATAAAGCTTATAGGTATACCATTAAAGTTCAAAGCTCTACTAATTACCGCAATGTTTTGTTTATGTGAATGCCAAGGGTATAACACAGTACAGCATACGACAGTCAGAAGGGACACTCGGAACATTGCATTATTTACTATACATTGAACATGGTCTCGGGCATCGGTTTTTTTCATCAAATGTGACTGAGAATCTATGTCCAGAAGGTATTTTGATACTTTTTTAATAAAATCTTTTTGACCACTTGAATGCTTGGAGCTTATAAAAAGTGTCAGCAGACCAATCGTAAAATTCGAAAAACATAAACCACTCCTCGCGGGTAAAAAGATCAGCTCAATGAGTATAATTAAGTAATTATACTCATCGCTGACTTCATCATCATCCTCATATCAGCACATACACGTTCACTGCTGGACTGTACTGGACATAGGCCTCCCCCGTACGGCGCCACAAAGAGCGGTCTTGAACCATCTCCATTCATCGACTCCCTGTGACCGCCGATGTCGTCGGTCCATCGAGTGGATGATCTCCAACATACGCCGTTTAACGTATAGTTGACGACTCTTTCATGTTTTTCTATTGGCGAGAGTGCAGAATTGATAGGCACACTTGCTTATGTGATGTAAGTGTTCCTTCTGGATATCGCTAGTACTGTGACCCGAACGGAACTTGTAATTCGTTATTGTCACTCGTTAGTAATTAGGAGCCAAGTTCGTTTAGGGAATACATTTAGCAAAGTTATAAGGTCAAGTTATTAGTTAGTTTCTAATTTACTAAGAAATGGGTCTGTTACTACCGTGTGATAATTACCACATTAGTTAACTAATTGAGTAAGGAACTTCCGAAGTTTTGCGCGTGAGGATTTAGGTTTCCTTGTCTATATCCTATCAGGATTCTTTCCTGTGGATTTCCGCCTGTCTGCGGATCCGCTTTGTCTAAGTCAACTGTTAATCGACATCGGCTTCATTTTTGACATTTGAAACCTAGCGTGCAGATGCATTCTGTAAAAGTTCGAATTCGAACTCGAATTCACTCAAGTGACTACATAACTACTTACAATTATTGTAAGTAGTTTGTAAGTAGTTATGTAAAAACTTTATAAATCTGTAATTTTGGCTATGTTTAACTAACGTAGGTACAAAACAGATTTTTTTCGAGAGATCACTCTTTTTCCCACACTCGAACTTTTAATCGAATAGGTGACATAAATATACGAAGCAATGTCATATCACTCAGTCAATGAATCATCATAATAACAATAACATTATAAATACAAAAGTTTGTATGTATATTGGGGATATTAAGTACAGCTTCGTGTACTTGGAGGCATGACGATTGTCCAGCGTTATTTATAACTAGCTTATGCCCGCTTTTTCACATGCGTTTTCCCGGGGTAAAAAGTAGCCTATATTTTATTCCGTCGTAAACTAAATCTATATTTAGATGCTTGTTAATATAATACAAATGAATTACTATAAATTAATAAATAAAGCTTGGACAATTTACACAGTATTATCTAGCCCCAAGGTTAGCAGAGCTTGTGATAGGTATACATTACTTAAATATATATTTTTAGTATAATATTGTGAAATATTGAATTAATATTCTGTTTATTTAACATGTAAGCCTATATTTAGTTACCATTGCGGGCCGAAGTGAGACTAACTCCAATAAAGAACTTGATCTTGAAGAGACGCGTGTGAAGCCAAAGGCATCACCTAGTTGTTACAAAACCATTTAAATTTGACTCGTGAGCGAACACAAAGAGTCTAGGGAATAACCCAGAGGTCGTATAAGGTCTTACTTCCAATAACTTGAAAGATAATGTGTTGTTTTGTACCTAATTGGGTTTAGTATGAAATTATATTGGCCGGCGTTGAAGCTTGGGACAGAAATATAGCATAGACCCAATTTATTCTCTTCTAATAAGCTTTAAATTACATTAGGCTTGTTATTCTGTCATTAAATTGTGATAAAAGATATATTAAATAAATTTAGTTGCGCTACCTGTAGATTATTTGCAACAGTCAGCAGTTAGCTCAATTGTTTCAATAATAATATCAAACTAACTTCTGCCCGCGGCTTCGCACGCGCTTTTGCTGGATAATAAAATACCTTAGGATTTAACGCATTCACTGCCCAGCCACGAAAGTGTTAATCTGCTAACCATTTAGTCGTAAAAAGGAAACAGACAGAGTTACCTTCAAATTTCTATAGGATAGAAGTAGAAGGAGAGAAGAGGATTACTTAGTGAAGGTATGGGTGGTCAACCCATCATCATTAGCGTACATTAGTCCACAGCTGGACATAGGCCTCCCCTAACGAGCGCCATAGCGCCGTCTTCAGCTTGCCGCAACCAGCATCTACCTGCAGTTTTTAGCAGTTCGTCATCCCATCTGGGCGTAGGGCGTCCTGCACTACGTTTGCTGAGTCGCGGTCGCCACTCAAGAACACATCCCAACTCAACAACTGCTTTAAATAAATATAGACAAAAAAAATACGTATTTAAATGGCCGTACATACTAATCACTTAAGGATGTCCTATACTCTGATGTCAAAACATGTAGGTGTCGATCCATATTTGTTCCTGCCAAACATACATAGAGTAGACTTATAATTATATGCGGATATGACGGAAGACCGGGCTTTCCCATTAATTATGAGTGAATGTAAACAAATGGCTCGATTTGTTTGTAAGTCAAAAGAACAATACTCGCTTCTAGAATCCTAAATACATTTTGTAAATATTAATAGGGTCATCATCATCATCATCAGCCTATAGTAGTCCACTGTTGGACATAGGCTTCCCCTAATAATAGGGTATTTTATTCTAAATGAGAAAAAAATCTAAAAATATGTATATTATTCAGATAGCTTCGGCACAAAGCAGTCGGAAAATATTCGTCTTAGTAACATAAAATAACAACATAATTTTTAAATTCAATTCAAAGTCTCCAGTTTTTTTTTCTGTTTTTAAACACAATGAAATAGTAGGCGCAATTTCGTTATGTCATACGGCTGTGTAGGCAAACTAAAATGTATGAACAGGAAGCTGCTGCTCTTCCTCTGGTAGATTCCCTTAGTCGGCTCTTACAACATCCACGGACTGAGTCGAGGGTCAATTCTTACGTCGCTGGCACAGCCTCAAACTACGGACGTTATATTCCTCGCTCAAATCGGACCTAGTTTTTCTAATAATTCAATCATCTTAATTCTGTATAATCTGAATCCATCTGAATCTAGTTTAACTATAATTGATGATTGTGTGTGAATCAATTACAGATTATTATTCAATTATTCGCACGGAGGTACACATCTTTAATAACCATGGTAAGTTTAACAGTGCTGTCTGTTAGGTTGGTATTTAGTTCGTTAGAGGACAACAAGAGCTAAGTCGTAAGAAGTGCCAGATATTTTCGACCAGGCACGTGTCGATCTCGTTGCTTAGTTGATTAGAGCACACCTGTACTGAAGGTGAAGCGCGGGTTCGAATCCTGCCGAAATCGTAAATTTTTGGGACATTATTAAAACGTTTTCGTAGAAGATTTACCCAGTGCGAGTAACGCACTATAAAGCAAAAAGCTAAGAGGACAACCAGTTTTTAATTAATTTTTTTGATTCGTTGGTATTATTATATTGTCAGATAAGTTGTCAATATAAGACTTTAGGATGTATTTTGTATAGTTTAAAAAGTTATAAAAGTTTTAGTTTCGGACCGGGCTGAAATTTTACAAAGAGATAGTTCTTGACCTGGGTTACACATATGATACTTATTATTCCGAAAGAAAACGTGCGAAGCCGCGGGCTGAAGCCAGTAATGTACATAACTCTTGATTTTTAGGGTTCCGTATCTCAAAAGGAAAAAAGAACCCTTACAGGATTACTTTGTTGTCCGTCTGTAAACCCTCTTTTTTCAGAAACGCGTATCGTATCGGTATCGAGTTGAAATTCACGTCATTATACTCAAGTCCGTAACTTCTTGGAGCCGCGCTAGTGTGAGTCGGGGTACCGCCTTAACACAATGCGTGTGGAATGTTAGCACCTACTTAGACTAAACACTAGATAAGGCCCTAGCCTAGAAAGGGCAGACTGCTTTCGTAACACTAAGGTTTAGGTATTTGTAGGCAGGTACGTACAGTCGGCTGCTCAGATATGTATACACTCGCAAGTTTTCACTTTTATTTTACTCAGAACTTTTCAAATAAAAGTCGATGCACACATTTTACGTACAAAGTAGTCATCGTACTTGTCTAAATGCGGTATAATAAATTATCAAAATTACCATGAACTTACTATTTCAATTCAATTTCGATTTATTTATTTTATTAGAACGGTCCTACAGAACCACTTACACTAACTAATTTTAAGTTATATTATATAATGATTAGAGATAAAATTGCACATTTCAAGTAAATACACATGTCATGCAATAGCAAAGATTAAAATAACAATAAATGTTGTCAAATTACAAATAAGAAAAAATAAATTACAAAATTACTATTCAGTCAAATTGAAAACGTGGCAGTGTATACATATTTTAGCAGCTGACTGTACCTAGTTACTAGGTTCTAGGTTGTACCATAGAATAACTATATGTATAGTACGGCTTGGCAAGCCTCGTTTCTATGAAAACGTTATCAGGTTATTTCTATCCAATAATGGGATCATATTTATGGGATAAAAAGTAGCCTATGTTTTATTTCAGACTACAACTACCCACTTCTTACTACAGTACACAAACACAAGTACAGTGTTTGTGTGTGTGTGATAGTGAGTAGTTCCTACAGGTACTTACTAGGTAACTATATGCAATTTCAGAATGATTCATTCTGTAGTTTTGGTGTATAAAACATCAATATAAGCTTTCACATTTATAGTGTTAGTGTGACTACGGTTGTACTTTGACTGTAGCTTTGGCTTTGTCTTGAAGCTTTTGATTTGAAGCCGGGGTGGCTTTTAATATCATCATCATCAGCCTATATCAGTCCACTGCTGGACATAGGCCTCCCCTAATGAGCGCTATATCGCCCTGTCTTCAGCTTGCCGCATCCAGCATCTACCAGCAGTCTTTCGCAAATCGTCATCTCACCTGGTCGGAGGGCGTCCTACACTACGTTTGCCGAGTCGCGGTTTCCACTCAAGAACACGTTTACCCCAGCGGTTGTCGGTTCTTCTCGAGATATGGCCAGCTCACTGTCACTACAGCTTGCTAATCCTTTGAGCTATGTCGATAACCTTGGTTTGGAACTAGGTACTAGGGTAGCATAAACGTAAGGAATTTTATAAAAGCTATCTTTCTATTGCGTGAAGCCTGTGTTCCCCTGATTGCCATACATAAAGCGTCGTCGCCTACGTTACTAATATCTAGGCTCTACATCCGAATACCTGACCAGCCCTTACACAAGCACTATAAATCTAGATCAAACAGGCTACGCCTAGCAACTGATATAGAATTAAAACACAAACTGTACATAACATGTGCATTTCATTAGACGGGCGAGGCAAGGCCGACCGCCGTCCGTTCTATTGATACGAGAATACCTGAACGTTCACTGATACCTGATAACAGAAATACTTTAAATTGCCATTAATTTTAAGCATTTGTTAGGTTTATTATGTACATTTAACCGTTGGTCCTACGCCTGACCTCTCTTCGGTATGGTCAGTTGAGATCTTCGGCCAAATCTGCCGCCGCACCAGCCCTCACAGAAGTCCTAGGAAGATGGGGAGGCGCGAGTGTGTCGACGCAGTAGCGTTCCACACAATAGGCCCTCGCAACTCCCATGGGACTAGAGCCATACTGTTGGGTCTTTTACCATCGTTAAAGAGTTTGTGTTTGTATAATATAATGTGTGATCTGCGCACCACCAATGCGACGGCACGGCTAGTGCGACTGGCCACCGCCGCCGCCGCCGTGGTCAAAATTCATTGAAAAGGACATCATTGAGAAGTAACATAGTTTACTAGTATTTACTTTGGCCATTTTAAACAAAGTGGGTGTAATGAAGTAATTAAAAAGTAGTTTGCGAAGTGGAAATAATTTTGCAGCTTGTTGCGTGTGGAATATTTTAATACTGATATGTGTATTAATTTTTGAAGGTTTTAGGTCGGTTCAGACGGGCGACTATCCAACGACAATTTAAGAAAAACTGACAAGAAGTAGGTACTTATTTGAAAAAAAAAACTTTTCAAATAAGTACCTACAGTAGTTTTTTTATAGTTTAATTTAAATTATTAACTATTAGTGTAATTTAAATTATTAATTATTATCAATATTAGTTTAAATTTTATAATTTAGCCTAATTACCTTTCAGTATTTTTTTATAGTTTAAAAATCTTCGTTTATTAGAAAGTGAAGATGTGGTGGACGGTGTATCACGAAGGTCTAGTCTAGAAGATACCTATTCGCTCTTGTCTTGAAGAGACCCAGGTTGTAAGTGACAAGAAAAACAGCAGCAGGGAGCGTGTTCTAAACCCCAGCGATAACCAAGTACTTTAATGTGTTTTGTTTTTTTTTAATTTCCATGGTCTCAGTCAAAATATGTACTTATTGGCTAATAATATAATGAGAAACTACTGACTGCACAAACAGCACTTTTTTAACTTATAATTCGTTAGAATAAAGTACCCATGGGTATACTGTTGCAAACTATCTACAGGTAACTCAACTGCATTCAACCCCAAGACGCTGGCTGCAATGGCAATGCTGATGCGCTGCGTCAGATACTCACCAGCTCTCGGGTCATGCGTCGCTTATGTGTAACTTATCTGACGACACCATTGTTTTGTGCCGCCGACTATTTCAATAAAGACAATAATCTTTATGTCTTTACGTTGAAAAATAATAGATATTTTATATTCTTTACTTATTCAGACGTTGTCCTGTACAAAAGTTCCTTTGATGGAAGCAGTTGAAGTTTCTCGAAAATATCACGGATTTCTGGACTAAGTTTTTTCTCTCTCTTAGAACTTAAGGTACCTAGGACTGAACAGAGAATGCGATAAGTAATTTTTATGTCTGACAGATATGGCCCGTTTGTACTGACCACTAAAACATTTTGATTAGCATGAATCAATCATATGACCCACATACATGTTGAAGGGTTTTAACACCTTTCAACATGATTTATGTAGGTACATAACAACATTCATAAATCACTCATACTAATTAGTTAAGTCATTAGGTCATGATTGCGTTTAGAAACAATTCATCAAAATTCATGATTCATGCAATTTTAGTAATATCATATCGAGTTTACCAGCGCGGTCAAATTTGTATAACGGCGTAGACTGTAGTACATAAAAGTTCTTTTATTTCTACACAAATACATAATAGTAGTTTATGCAACTGTGCATAATGGAGGGCATTACAACACAAGTGTGGGTTTAAGAAACGAGCCGAAGGCGAGTTTCTTAATAGCATCACACGAGTGTTGTAATGCCTAATTATGTACAGTTGCATACACTACTTTATCTACCCAAATATCATAAGGGCTCTATGATGGGTTCAGGAACCATAGGGAAATGACCAGCATTGTTACCAGTGTGACGCAATAAAAAATAAATTGAACACATACAGAAGCAAATTATTTATTATAGTAATGGTAGTTAACATTGACAGTGGTTCTGAGTCACTATCACTCATTTTCGACAGAAATAAAGAACTTATTCAACTTATCAGAAAATTTGTCTACTCGTAACTACCTGGTACATATATAGTGATCTGTGCTCGTAACTGGAAATAAAAAGCTAACGAACAAATGACGGCGGCGTTTCGAATATCTGTATTTTTTTAAATCATAGACAAACGAACAAAGTCACTATTCTTGTGTCACTCGATCAAAATGTCGTGCGATTTATAGTTAGAATGTAGATACTAGTATAGCACACTCACTTGAATTTGACACCTATTCCAAATTTAAACTCTATATACCTACGGTTTTCAGTAGGTTATGAGTTCATTACAGTTCCGTTTATTTCTGTTGGTTGGTAATGCTGGTCATTGCCTATGGTTTTTGAACGCATTAGAGAGGGTTTATGATATTTGGGTAGATAAAAGTATAAAACAAACGAAATACCAAAACAGTAACATGAAGATAAGTGACAGATAGTTCAAAAGTCAAAAAGTCAATAACTTTATTTCGTTAGGCTTACAAAATAAGCACTTAGACAAATAAAATTTAATACAGCACACAGCTTTATAATATAGTTACTGTGACAAGGTTCCATCCCAATATAGATCACGCGGGTTCTTTATGGAAAAAACAATCGGTAGAAATCAAAACACTTCGGTTTGATTGATATAGATAAAAACTACTCCAAGCGAACTCATTAACATAACTACAAAAGTATAGATAACATTACCGTGACACAAGTAACAACTTCAAGACGTACTTGCTCTTATCAATGGCGGCGTTGTCAAGTTTAAGTTGGTAAAGTCACGTGACTGCTAGCTGCTGTCAACAAGTTTATGTACAACCATGAAATAAAATTGCACAACTATTTAGTCCAATGGACATTATCCTTTTGCTTATCAGTTATTCCTATAACTGATGTCTTAAATCCGGTAATGAAAATGTAATCATTTTATAAAAATAACATTGAAGAACAATAACGTAAAGTCAACTACCGCTTGACTTTGGATATATCAAATCTAAATAGCAGAGACTCCGCATAAATCGTTTATTGTTGGACATGCCAATCCGTCTGTGGGTTGAAATGAAAATCTTAAAAACAGCCGGTGAGAAACGAAACAATTGTTATTACCTACTTTTAGCTTGTGGTGCGAAAAATTACTACACCATCCATTTCATCGGTGTCTATCCAACCTTGTTTGTTTTGGGTATGGATGGATACAACAAGTTAGAAACCAGACGGGACCTAGTGCTGGTCGTGTACGTATTCAGGGTGCTTCGGGGGAACATTCTGAACCTGAATATATTGGAAAGACTGTCACTGAGTGCACCCAATTTCAAAATCAAAATAAATAACTTCATTTCTTTAGGCTTACAAAATAAGCACTTAGCCAGATCAAATTTTACGTACATCTGCGCAGGCAACCACGTCTGTTCGATGTGTCAAAGCAGGACTAAACTAACTTACTCGGAAAAGCACTTCTTAAACGCACTCTGCACACGCTTTATTAGGTTGCAGAGAAAATAGATCTGTTTCTGGTCTCTCTGAACTCCGTAAGGCCAAATTGTTTATTTGTGATATTTGTAATGTATGTCTTAGCGACTGCATTATGATATTCCTGTATGTGTATCCTGTAATGATAGTTTAATATTGAAAATAAATACAAAATACTAAAATCCGTAAGACGAAAATTTCGTCTTACGAATTTTAGTATTTTGTACAGATTTTAGTAGGTATTGTGTTTTTGTAAATATGGCGTGGATCTTTCGCGGATGAATATATTAAATATCTCTTAAAAGAAAAGAAAGAGCTCTCAAAAGGTTCTAAAGTAAATAACGGTTTTTCTTCTTTAGAAAAGGTCTCATCAAGTGTCAGTATTGTGGTATTGTAAAAGTGTTATTTTGATTATTATTTTTAGAAATTTAAGTACTTTACGTTATATCGCGCATGACGAGTATAAAAATCTTTTCCATTCATTATTAAATTGAATGGAAAATTACAAAACGTTCTTAGTAACAGGTAATTTCCCTGTGTTCACTTAATATCGCCAAAACATCAAGGTCAGATAAAAGTAACGATAACGATGAAAGTGTTTAAGTGGGCACTTTAAAT
Source organism: Eupithecia exiguata (assembly GCA_947086465.1). Classification (NCBI taxonomy): domain Eukaryota; kingdom Metazoa; phylum Arthropoda; class Insecta; order Lepidoptera; family Geometridae; genus Eupithecia; species Eupithecia exiguata. The sequence goes on from OX352233.1 coordinate 12,440,880, forward strand.
TATTATCAACTAGGTAGATAGATAATTCTTTATTCATCACCGTTATAAAAAACAGATTGTGATTTCTTCCAGGCAACCAGAATAATTGAGAGGATAAGGAACTAAAGGATGGCGGTGCTTCACAACATAAATGCAATCTATTATCCTATTATTATCGGCTCATGTTACCTCGCTCATATACATTATTATATGAGCGAGACAACATGAGCCTCTGTTTTTGTTGACTTAAAAGCTTGACGCAACGCACTAAAGTCGTTTTTTTAATTTATTATTTCAACGGCGTTGGCATTTGTATTCAATCGGGTTGAATTCTCTTTTGTGCAGACGAATTTTGCCGATGCCCAAGACTGGTAAAACTGTCCCTACAGTCATGATTTGAAAGTTTGATTAGTATTTAAGAACAGATATTTTAATAGTAATAGCTGGAAACCCGAATTTGTCTGTTGGTACACTGATTCATGAGAGCTCGTCTTAGAAACAAATAAAGAAATTATTTATTTTCACCTTTGCACCATTTTAATTCTAAGACAATAATTATAAATAAGAGATAAAAATAAATCTGTCATCGCGTCGGCGAAAGATTTTGTTATGAAACTTTATTTTGATTTATAAATATTTACTTAATGTGAATAATTGTTCAACTATTTCGGAAGATTTCCCAGAATTGAGAGTAATTTGTAATATAAAAACTGTGAAGTGGTAGATTCAACAAACGGGGTTTCTTTTTCATAAACTCGGTTTTAGAATCCTAGATATTTTTTGTAAACAAAGAAGTTACAAAAAAATATGAGTGGCAAATATTAAGAGGGCGCATTGCGCGCCATTTTGTGAAAAGATAGGCATAACATTTCGCGTTCATAGGAGCGGGACAGAGCATGCGTTTTAAGAACGGCGCAAGCGCAAAAATGAAGTTTTTGCTTATTTACAAGAAACTAAGGGTTCCTAAGATCTCGACCAAATTATGTGCAAAACAGTGAAATTTCATGATTTTTTCTACTGTAATTTTTTTTCTTAATCGTGTTTCCACGTTGAAGGAGCCAAAGAAAAAATCTAGAATTTTATGTCATTCGAGTTTTTAACCACGGGAATCCCGTAAGTACTGAGATATAGTCCTAGTTTGACAAGCAAACGCCTCTTAATTTAAAACAATAGGTGCCAATCATCAGTTTCATCAGAGAAAATTAGAAAAGTTAAAAAAACGTCTGGTTTGTATTTCATTTTCATCATTACTAACTTGTGGTTGTAATTGCTATCAGTTTCAGTAAAGTTTTCATTCACAATAAATGCCTTTGCTGACATAAAATATCTTGAAATCTAAAACCAAGTAAGTACCTACTTATACTTTGGTTTGTTTATTTAGTTTCTATCCTGTTATATATTTTTTCTATCCTGTTTTCGCGTGGGCGCTACAAACCCACATAATAATCATGTTTTACCTTCATAACTTGAGGAATTAAGGAAAGTAAACATCAAAGTATGTAATTCAATAATTACCTTCTTTTCTCCGTCTTCAGTTTTTTATAATTTTCTTTGGCTTACCTGTAAACAAAACAAAGCCTTGTTAGTGAAATTTTACCTACTGGCGTGCTGACGACGGCGGCGGCTTCGCCAACTTGGATTGCTTTGGTTTGTGCGTAGCCCACAATTCTATTTCTTAAATAAAAGTAGCTTTAGTTACCCACAAAAATATCAGCTATCTACAAATGAAAGACCCCTCAAAATTGGTCTAGTCGTTTCGAGCCTACAGCGAAGAAGTTCAAATGACGTATATGTACTTATGTACTTCGAACGGATAGGGCTAATTTTGAGTAGATGTAGGTAGTTCTGGATCTCGAATGGCTCAAGGTCATTGGATACATTAGTACTAGCTGCATCCCACGGCTTCGCCGGCGCTTTTGAAGTAGCCTATGTCCGTCTACTTCCAAGAAATTAAATAAGTTCCCAAAAATTTCGTTTACTTTCTTTTCGATTTCAGCGGGACTCGAACCCGCGCCCCATCCTAGGGGTATGCTCTACTAACCAATTACGCCAAGAAATCAGTACTCGGCCTAGTCGGAAAACCTTGGAACCTATTACGACTCTAGCGCCGTTAGAGATCTGTTTCATAAAGATTACCCAGAGTGCGAGGGGTACGCACTATAATCAATAACAAAGCTTCATCCGTTTAGCCGTTTAGGCGTGAGAAAGTAACAGACAGACAGACAGATAGACGGACAGAGTTACTTTCGAATTTCTTATATTAGTATAGTATGGATAGTTAGAGGAGGTACGTACTCGTACATTTTATAGAACTTCTTAGACATATTTAAATAAAGTATTTTTACATATTTTCACAGAGAATTTACGTAACAGAGTTATTGCTAGATTGTAAATCAATCCAATTACTGCTGTGAAAAGGGTAAAATATAACTCTTGTCATATGAAGCCTCCCATGTGACGGCGACGGCCTTGGCTGCGTCTGCCAATAAGGTTTGTAATTTGAACTGACACAAAAATGTCGAATAACTAGCTCCACATTATCATCTCAGCTATAGAATAAGTTACATCTTGTTATAGTCATTGGCTCAGAGAATTAGTATGCTAAAGTAGTAGGCCCACGCTCGCAGAACCAATCAAAATCAAAATCAAAAATTCTTTATTTCCATAAATACAAAAATGTACACTTAGAAAAGGTCAAATTTTTAAAATAAAACACTGACACGGAAATAATGTGGTACTTTTGATTTCTGTCGCTTCGGTATGTAGACTAAAGTAAAGAAGCGACTAAGAAACCTTTAACCTGTAAGTTGTTATTTTTCGAGTTGGAGCAAAACCCGTCCCAAGCTTTTTTATCTTCTAAATAATCTGATATTTTGTAGTAAGCCTTTTTGCACAGAAAGGTTTTGACAATTTGTATGAATTTATTTATTGATAGATTTTGCAATCTAGGGAGTAAAAGTTCTCGAGTGGTGACCGCGATGCAACGTACCTTTGGCATCGCGTTGCTTTGTGCTTTGCGTAGTTTTGGGAGACCATCCACCCAATGGACCGACGAAAATAATATCGTATATCATTATTTGATGATTTACATGATAATTTTCACAATCAGAAATGGTTTTCAAGCAACGGGCGTAAAAAAACTAAATTTGACTCGAATTGTAACTAGATGTCGCCACTTGAAAAAATAGATTACGCTATCGAAATGTTCCCGCTTGAAAACGACCTCCGAACCCATCTTCATAAATCAGGAATTTGATTCTTGATCTTGATTGATCATAAATCAGTTTATAGTTTTATTAACAGTTCGCACGCGGTATCCATTGCCAAATGCCCACTCATCTCACGCTGTCCTTAAAATCACCTTAAACAGAAAAGTAATGACAAACTTTTTGCCCGACTGCGTTTAACTTTGTCATTGAAAATCGCAATAACCTCGAAGCTAAGAAATCTAAAAATAGAAGATAGTCAATACATTGTGAAGAAGCCTGCAAGCGGCGATAGGGGCCGCGGCAGTTTCACGGAACATTGAGCAATTGTGAGACAATACTGATCGCAGGCTTTTTATCGAGAAGACGCGATTCTTAAATATTAATCTTGGAGAAGAAATATATTAATGTGCCTCGTCGCTACAGGTTTTATTTCGATGTTCTTCAGGCAGAAAAATCATTTCGTCTGTATAAGTCCTCACGTGATGTTACTCTATGAGACTCCTTCGAGCTGCGAGCAGCAAGAACCTTTTTTTTGTAAGCTTAGAAAGATAGAATTTTTACTTCCCGCACTGTTCACTCGCATACTTTTTTCGCTTAAAACTTGTATTTTTTTCAGTAGGTGATTGTTATTAGTGCTTCTTTAGTGTAAACAAGCATGGAACTTTCGCTTAGCCTATACCTACTTGAAATTTGAATAATAATCGCCGCCCGTTCATCAAAATAGTTTCAATCAAATCGATATCATTGCGCATTAAAATTTGAAGTTAATTTGAGATTTTACGCCTGTCTCACATTACCGCGCGGAATCGAATCTGCGGAGCCGCAACTCGAGGTCCGCAGCGTGTCCGCTACAGTTTCGCATCTGTTCCGCATTTCGTACAACGGAAAACGTCATTGTGAAACTCTTGCGGCACCGCACCTACGGTACCGCGCGATAATCTGAGAGCGCTGTTAGAGTCAAATACTTTGTGCATTTATGAAAGTTTAAGATGCGATAAAAATATTTTAAGAAACAGTCTCTATTTAAAGTACCTACCAACGAGTATTAAACCATTTTCTATGAACAAGTTGATCGCGAAGTTGTTTTTACAAGCTAAGGTCAGGAGACTCAAGTTTCAAAGGGATGCAAATAAGGTGGTGTTGTATCTAAAGCTAAAAGAATATTTTCATTTTTAATTCATTTTCTTTTGAAGTTTCATAATTGAGAACGTTTTTTTTTAATGAATTCGTCTTGTAACCAAAATGATCGCTCGAGAAGTACTTCTAAGGGGTGAAAACATACTTAGCACTTTCTAGAAGAAAAAAATTTTTACTGTAGAAACCTTGCTCGATGGACGGACCGGACCATAAAGTTTTAGAAGTACGGGCGTAAATTAGAAACCCAATATACCAATAAACATTAAAATAACAGTAAGAGGTGTTGTCCGTAGAATCAGCATAATCACAAGCAAATGTTCATGCACCAATAACACATAATCACTAATCAACGTACAGCCGGGAAAATGTTGCGAGGCGGTGTGCAATGCGGCCCTGATTCTGAAAATTTATCTAGTTTAAACAAGACAACAAAACCATCGGCTCGCGGAGTCGTGGTTTTATATACCTAATTTATTTAATATTTAAAATGTTTTTTTTTATACTGGCGCATGACGGAGGATAGATAAATAAGAGCCATTTTTTCAATTAAATGGTAAATAATAATAAATATAAATAATGCTGGACAGTTCACACAGCATTATCTAGCCCCAAGCTAAGACAGAGCTTGTAATATGTGTACTAGATAACTGATATATATTACAATACATGACATAGATAGATATTTCTTGTAATACATAGAAAAAGACCAGAACACCTGGAACAAATACCTGCAGATCGTACAAATATTTGTCCTAATACTATGACAGTGGATTTGATATTGAGCGGACAATACATTCAAAGGCAAAATTGTGAGAATGGTTCTTCACACACAGATTCTACGCTCAATTTTTGTTGGATCAAAAATAGGCTATGATATTCCAAACCTAGAACTAAATCTTTAAAAACTTCGCCTTAGTTCATTCATTACTTTTAATATGTAGAAGTAACGAACATCCATCCATACATTCGTATTTAAAATAACGTGTGATTGATTACCTAAGTAACTACCCTGTGACAGGTTTAGGCAAAGAAAACAAAGAATCAATCCAAACAAGGACAGTAAAACCTAATAACACGAAGCCATTGATCCATTGTGGTCTATAATCCTGTTACAATTATCCCTATTACCACTATTACTGGCAATATTCTGTGCAATGTTGCCACAGCCAGAGTACACAAGATTCACAAATAGTTCACTTATCCTTTGTACGTGCTGCTAAACCATAGACTGTCTGCTCCACGAATAACGGAACTGTTGGTGGGACTGTGGCAATAACTATTGTGTACTATCTGTACTAAACATTAAATAAAATATATAAATAATTTTAAAAATAAAATGAATATTGAAATCAAAGGGGACTCCCCTCCCATACAAACTTACTGGTGGTTTTTTTTTCGCTTCTTGCACCAGTGGACAAAAAATTGAAGCGAACAAAATCAATAACATTTTGTTTCTTGTTTGATAATTAATATTTATAAAGTTGTTATTTATGTATAAAATTTGACTTGTCTAAGTGCTTTTTTGTAAGCCTAAAGAAATAAAGTTATTGACTTTTGACTTTTGATACAATAACTTGATTTTTAGACTGTCTGTCTTGAAGCGTAATAGGTAGACAGGTTAAATTTGTGTATAAATATTGTCGCTATAACAAAAATAAAATAATTATAATAATTAAGGGGTCCAACGTTTAAACCAAGTTGAGTACCGAAGTTATGCAACGTCGGGTACAGTCAGTACTTGGATAAGTGATCGACTGCGTCAAGTTGGCTTTTTTGATTTTTCAATAAAAAAGAATTTAGTGTTCCTTTTGCGAAATTGTTATGTACGATGGTACGGAACCCTCCATGTGTGAGTCGACACGCACTTGATCAGTTTTCTTTCGTAATAATTTCATGACAACATACTGGTTTTGCTGAAAAAAACATGTTTAAAACATTTACGTAAAAAAATAACGAAAAAAATCGAATAAAAAAAATGAAATTCAATGGGTCTGCGTTCAGCTGTGAACCTGAGGAGGAGGAGAAATTCAACAGATTATTTACAAGTTGATCCCCTCGAAGTCCAGAATCACCCCCTTTCAGCTTAGTACACATGTTACGTGGCACCTTGTATAACCAAAATCATAAGTAATAATATAAAAAATACGTATAATGTTCCTGTTTGATATCTTGCTAGCGAAATGAAGTCATTATGTGCAAGTGGTTTGCATAAACTCTGCCATCAGTAAGCGAAAAAAACGTCAATTAGATTCACCGGCGCGCGCGCAACGAACTCGACGATTTCACATTATGTCGATGTACATTATTAGTAATATTTCAGTTGCTAGGCTGGGAACCTTTTTTTTTCTGGTTGATATATTGCGTCTAGGTTTTTTTGTTTTTGTTCGTCTAAATCACCTTGTTGAATCTCATGAGCTTTGTTATGTATAATATAAAAAAAATATGATTACAAAATGTTATAATCTAAACTCAATGTGCTTAATTCAAGTATTTTTTTAATTTGTATCAAAAATTCAAAATTCAAAGTGCTTTATTTCCTTTAGACCTTACAGGACTCATCACATTTGGACACATCACAAAACTCAGATTACATAGCAAATACAAATATCATAAACTATAATACTACCTACATGTAGACTAAAAATAAACGAAACTTAACCTAAAATACATCTGTCCATTTTGTAGTTGCCCCAGATCATTTTAGACGAGAGACATTTTGGAAATTTTCACTGCTTCCTCACCATATTGAGCCTACATCGAGGAGATATTTATGGTCCTTATTTTGTTGGTCTATTCCGAAGGTACTTTCAAATCTTATTTTATGGTGGTTTAATAAAATAACATTTATATTATCCGTTTAGAAAAATTTCTAACCTCCACTTTCATTCTAGAGAATGCTAGTTTATTTCTATATCATAGCTAGTTTTGCAATCAATCAATAAAAAATTCTTTATTTACATAAATACAAAAATGTACACTTAGAAAAGGTCAAATTCTTAAAATAAAACAGTGGCACGGAAATAATGTGATATTTTATTTTCTGTCGCTTCGGTATGTAGACTAAAGTAAAGAATCTTTACTACAGATACGACGAAGAAACCTTTAGCATAAGTAGACTCGGGGAACTAGTTTTTTTTTAAATTTGCAATTCTATGTAAAAAATAAGTGCCATCTGTCGACTTCATTTGATAAAATAAATGTGCAGATACGTGCAATCTGACAACCTAGACGGCCTTAAATACTCGTAGATACTTAGGTACCAAATAATAACATATATTCTGTAATTATTCAGACGCCACGGAAGCCGGCACTAATGCCAGTTATTCTAATAAATACCTACATAATTTAATAACGCACATAGTGCATAACCCCAGGACCTAGGTGTTAGGTACCATTATGGAATACTAATTTAAGGTGTTAAACTATGTAAACGTTATTCGATATGTCATAAATAGTTGTGTGCAACAACAACTAATATTAGGTAGAATCTATTAATATACCTACGACCATCAGATTAAATTAATGTATTAACATTTTCATTTATTGATATTAATATTTTGAAACTATCTCGGTTGAATATAAATCCTTAGGGACGTCAAAACTATTGAATAAATCGTACGGAAAATTTGAAGAAATATTTTAATACCCAGTAATATTTGTGTACTATTTATCCTAAAATCGTGTCCATAAGCGGCTTAAGTGAGAGTTTTTCATAAAATGGCATAAAAATTTATAATTTTGAAAAAAGCCGGTCATGTAGGTTAATAAACCAGACCAAAATCTGGGAGTTCAGTCCACGAGTCCGTAATGAGATGGACGGGTGGCTGTAATTTGAGCCTATGAGTCCACGATGTATATTGAGTTCATGAGTCCAGAGCTACGTGCCGGGAATACATAGCAGAGGGTCCCGGTAAATAGAAAGGTTGTAAAATACGGTTTAGGAATATGCGACAGTCTAGCGAGTGTAACGAATATCATATCAGCTCATATGCGTCGACTGCTAAAAACATCCATACGAAGCCACAAATAGGGTCCTCAGCCAACCCCACCCAAAGACTCCCTACGACTGCTAAAATGTCGTCGGTCCATCGAGTCTATGGTCTCCAAAGATTCGATGGACGTTTTGCGTTGCATCGCGGTCGCCACTCCGGACCCTTTACTACCCGGGGGGTTACCAAATATTCGACGGTAAGTTTTTTTAGGAAATTAAGGAATGTCCCATAAATTTTCGATTTCGGCGGGACTTGAACCCGCGACCTTCTTTCACTGCGATTCACTGATTTTTAGCTTAGTATACCCAATTTGGGTCATCTTGCACCATACAGGGTTCGAAAGAGCGATAGAACCGTCCCAATAATTGGAATCCAGGCCCTAAAATATAGAAAGGTTTTCGTAAGTTACCCCGAGTGCCAGGGCACTAGGGGTAACTTACGCACTATAATAATCTACTAATAATTTGTAAAAAAAATCAGAGATTATTTTAGGGGTAAGGTTTTTGTTCTAATAGGATTTTAACAAAGGTTAATTCGTACCATTAATATTTTTTTCTAAACGTAAATAATTTGTGCAATAAGTACCTTGTAAGGTACCTACAAAGTAGACCCCTAGTACTAAACTGAATACAAATTATTTGATGTTCAATCCAATAAGTCCACCTGATGGAAACCTTATCTTTATGTTCTGCTATAGTGTGTCAATGGAGGCGATTCCAAAATGTCAACCGGAGCTTGCATCTAGGTTAATATGAGACATATTTTTGAATATTAATGCTCTTCCTTAGGTCAAGATAAATGTACATCCGTTCTAATATTCGAGTTAACGCTGACAATGTGTAGTATCTAACATGTTTAGTACTTAGTATGCTAGGGCCGGTATTGTGAAATCTTGCTCAGTAATCAAGCTATGCCTGAGTGCCGTTTATGCTATAGAACATCGTTACTCAAGCATTGATCGATCACTCAGCTAACTTTCATATTATGGGCCTAAGAGTAGGTACATATTAAACACCATCAGGATCCCTATATCAATAAACACGTACAAAATTAAAAATTCAAAGTGCTTTATTTCCTTTAGACCTTACAGGACTCTTGGACACGTCACAAAACTCAGATTACATAAGTAAAAGGAAATAAAGTGATCACTTAGATTTTTTGTCCACTTCAATCTTTTTAAGGTAAAGTAAAGAAGCGAACAAGAAACCTTTACCTGGTTAGAATGTTCGTTTTCGAGTTGGAGCAAAACTCGTCCCAAGCTTTTTTATCCTCTAGATAATTTGATATTTTATAGTAGGCCTTTTTACAAAGGATGTGTTTAACAATTTGTTTGAATTTATTTATTGACAATTTTTGCAACTCACTTGGAGTTTTGTTGTAGAAGCGCATACATTGCCCTATAAAAGATACGTTTATCTTGTGTAACCTAGTTGTGGGCACAGCGAGTTTATTCTTATTTCTAGTATTAAATTTATATACGCGTGTTTCAATACCTAGAAGCACCCGTTTGGATGTCTTCGTTCGTAAAGTTTCAGAAGTCTCGGAGTAAATGGACGCGCCCAGTGAAATTCTCAACGTGTAACGTAATATGCAACAACCTCGTCCACTTGAGATAGTCCAGAGCCTTCAAATTCCAAGCAGTTTGTGGACCGCTACATGTTGTAACGACTTCTTCCGCAATTTGTTATAATGGAAAATGCTGTTTTTATTGGTTAGATTTTAAGATAATTATAATGGTATTTATGATTAATATAATTACTCATAACTACTAGTCAGTAGAATTTATTAGTACTTATATTTTTGTGTACGCATTTAAAACACAGACGCATTAAGTTGTAATGTAAAATACATGTATAATACAGATCTTTGAATTCATTTGATGTTGCTCAGGCGACGTTAGATTATTCGTTTATTTAATTCATAAACCTGTCCTTTATACCAATAAACAACTTACTGTAAGATAATACTTTCAAGTACCAAGTAGATATATCGACAAAGATAAACTTCTGAAGTGTGCATCTAAAATGCTAAAGTAATGCCTAAATATCCAAATGTATTCCTTACCATAGGCATCAAATTGGCGTCAAACCAACTCTAGCTTCTGTGAATTTGAATACGCGTAAAATACATTGTAACTTTTCGCGCAACATTTTCGTAATTTATTCAAAAGCAATTTAGCTTGACGCAGAGTTTTAATTATCCGTCGAGGGACAGTTGGGAGCTGGTCGGGAGCTGGTCAGGCGGGACGCAAAACAATCTATTCCTCTTCGTAATTGGAATAAACGACATATCGAAGAATCGATTACAAGACCGATAGCTGTTAGCTTTATTTTGTTTTTGCTTTTGTTTCTTTGTTGCTCGGACTCTTATGAGGCCGGTGCCCTCAGGAACACGACATCCTCCCCCCACATGCATGTTACCTGTGTTGCCCAGACTTATAAGAAATTGGTGTCGTCAGGAGACCTATCAGTTGCATACCATACTTAGACACTTTATTTCTTTATTTTATTTACTATGTACATTTATTTCGTATAAATTTGTTTTGTTTTTAGGGGTATGAAAAGAATATAGAATTAATAGGCCATTTAACCGGTGCCAGGCCGTGTTGTCAGGTCGACATTAGATTCAAGACCCTGAGGGAAATCAGTGACCATGTGTGACCGGGGCATAGAGACAGGAGACTGACGGGACGGTGACGTGATTCGATAAGTCCTCCGTGGCCTTAGATTTAAGACCTCGGAATGAGCATTTTAAAGCTAGGTTTTAATGCTTCAAAGTGGAATACCAAACGAGTAAAAAGTAGAAATTAAAATTTACTACCGATCAAAAGATTTTTAGTTATTAAGAACCCTCCAACGCTCTAAAACATGTCCGTTATATATAATAAACGATTTTGTATTTTTTTTGTATTTGTTAGTAATCATAATACTTAAGGACAGGAAGAACTGCTGAAAGAAAGAAAAAGAGGCTTTTTTCCCAGCAATAATACAACATGGGCTAAAAATAAAATAATCTCTGCAAAGAACTCACAGGTGCTAATTCAATTTTTACGGTTTTCCCTATAGTTTTGTAGTCAGGGCCTAAAAAAGGGTGCTGACCGGCGTTGTAACGAGGAGCTTATAGTAACGTGTTACACAGCGAACGTTCGTGCAGTCAGTACGGGGATGAAGCTCGTAAAAAGCAGCAGGATTTTAGCACACGGCGTAACGTATCATGCTCGCTGCGAATGGTGTTACGCTCTGTAACACCGTTCAGTAATATGTCTTCAGTAACTGTCAGAATCTTCTTAAGCCAAAATATAAAAGCAAATAATTCACATAAGCTAACAAACTGTCTAAAACATGATTAATAGAGGTATAAAGCGTTACTCACGACCAACTCCACACTGATTCAGATTTATAGACCTTTTGACATTTTGCAAATGTCATCGCGGACACGGCGAGTGTTCAACAGTTTTTGTTTTAAATTTTAGTTATTTTGTTAAACCTTTTTAGATATTTATGAAACCTATAGTAGAGATTATAAGATTATAATGTGTTGCTAGTTCTTAATATAAATATTATTTATATTTTTGATACAAGGGACTATTAGAACTGATTTTAACTTAGTCAAATATTTGATTGTTGTAATTAGCGAAATTTAGGTGGATCCGTTCGGACGAACAAAATAATAGGTGGATCAGTCTGGAAATTGTTAATAATAATCATGAAAGGTGGATCAGAACAAGGGGGATCTGACCGGAACAACTCTTAAATAGGTACTCAAGCAAGAACGTGTTGTTTAGGCCTCTAAGGCTTATTTTAAATCATTTGTTAATTATATCTGAGTTTGATGTAATAAATGTGACAAATAAATTGAATTAACATTAAACATACTAGGTATAACACATGACATCACACTAATATTAGCTAAATGCGAAACTTTGGATGGATGGATGTATGTTTGTTACTTAGTACTTCTCGCCAAAACTACTATGGAACGGATCGGGCTAAAATTTTGCATGGACGTGGACACCTGGAATGATTACATAGGTGACCATTTATCCCATAAATCAGTTCCCATTCCGTGTAAATATCTTAAGGCTTACCCCGAAACCACGGGCAGAGAGTAGTTACTAATAATTAGTATCACGTTTCAAAGTGATAAAATTCCTGATGAAAAGAAAGACATTTGGGCTGTGATCTACGAAAATTTAATGCCCTTAAAATTTTTTGACTTCGGCAGGATGCGAACCCGCGCCTCACTCTCAGTACAGAGCGCTCTAACCAACTAAGCAACGAGATCGAACACGTAATCATCATCATCATCATCATCAGTCTATATTAGTCCACAGCTGGACATAGGCCTCCCCTAATGAACACGTGCGTTGTCGAAAATCTCTGGGACCTCTTACGACTCTAGCGTCGTCGTTAGCACTATAAAGCAAAACCCTAAGCTTAAGCAATGTACTAAGATAGTTATTTTCTGGAAACTTTCCCAACTTTTCTCCCCAAAAATTGTACAATGACCAATCTGTGCCAACCAGAGCCCCGAGACCATTTGATTGACGTTAGTATCGAGACGTGATCAAGACTCATATTTATATGTGATTTCCGTAGTTCCCTGTCCGCACGATAGAGGCGCTGTACCAGAACCTATGGAAAAAGGAGACGGATCACGGTTCGTTAGGTACTGTCGACACGAATAACTGTTGAGAGGGAATACTGGACTATTTCAAATGAAATTCCAGTTTTCCCCTTGATACAAATTTTCTCAAAAGGGAAAAATGGAATAAGAAGAAACGGTGAGGGTGAATTCTGGACTTTTTGAAATTAAGTTTCCAGTTTTCCCACATTAAGGGGGATTTTTAAGGGGGAACTGGAATACGCCTCGTCAATGTATCGACTTGACTCGGGGATCTGTACTATCACACGGTATACTGTCACTTTCGCTGACCTTATCCAAAACTTTCAGTTGCCCCTTTCAGTTGACCTTTAGATTTACAGCTAAGTAGATTCCCACCAGACCACTAGCCTATTAGCCAAGGCTAATAGAAAATAAACCCAACCACACAACCTACGTCTTACAAACCATTACTCTCCGCCCGCGGCTTGGCACGCGTTATTTCTACGGAATATTTCATAGGTTATTTCTATCCCATGGGAACTGATTTATGGGAAAAAAGTAGCCTTTGTGTTACTCCAGCCCCCCTAGCACGGGGATTATTGTCTAGGGTAGAATAGACAATAATGACATTGCATCGCCATACATTGCGTACATTATCGATGTTGAAGGAATGCCTTTCAAATAATTTACGCATTGGATGACGAAGTGACGTAATTTTTCTCTATTCTACCCTAGACAACAAACCCCGTGCTAGGGGGGGCAGGTCTAGACCTACATCTATGCAAAATTTCAGTCCGATCCGTTCAGTAGTTTTGGCGTGACGAAGTAACTAACATCCATACATCCGTCCAAACTTTCGCATTTATAAATAAGTGTGATATAGTAACCAAGCTGTAAGGCATTCCCGTCGTGATTTTATAAGGAGACGTGCGTTGGAAACTGAACACCGGCGTAATTGCCACTGGCCTTTATTTTCGCTTTTGGGAATTATTGAGGAAAGTTTCCTTGTAAACTATGACCGGTTATGACTAGGATTCTGGACGGTTATTTCCGGTGTGATTAAGCAAACGTGACCTTACGCTGATCGCAGACCTATCCGAGCCGAGCCTTTATAGCCTTCCTATCCATAGCCAAGGAAAGCGATGGAATAGGGTATATATACCTTATTCGAGCCCTTCTTTGCTTTAAATCATTACATCACCGAAAAAAGCCCGTTTTTTAAAATTGTATAGTAAAAAACTGAAAATAAAACAGCACTCATTTTTGGGTGATAAAAACGCTACCTTTTTTCTGTGACAAACTGAACGGTGCCTTTCAGTTTGACAAGAGTTCCTGTTCCTTCAATCAAAATAAAATTAGAAAAAAATAAATGATAAAAACTATTATGTTTGTTATTTGGGTGTTGTGTGTAATCAATCATTTTCTTTCATTCTTTCAAAAAACATATCCCGCTTAAGCTTCATGACAATACGGTGAACGAATAGGTCACTTTTAGAAATGTATCTACTTTTCAATTATTACATTTCACAATAAAAACATCAAATAATACAAAACCTTTGCCTTTGCAGACATATTTATTTATTAATAGTGAATACAAATAAAAATAATCAGCTTTTTTGAAGTCACATTCATATAAGTAATCTATTGAAACTCAAGGGAGCCGGATGAATCATAAATAATGCTGGACCATATAAAAGGATCACCTAGCTTCAAACTAATCAGAGCTTGTATTATAGGTACTAGCTAAAGATAACTGATATACCTACATCACTTTACTTGAATCAATGTTTTTTTATCAAGAGCTCTTTAAAGATCAGAAAAAAATTACTAATCGTTGTCCCGCCCCGGCGAGAATCAAATACGCATACTCTTGCGCCGCGCGTCGTACACGGATCATCAACCGATACGCCACCAAGGTCATCAAATTGAAACAAATCAATTCTAACGACTCCTTTCAATCGGATCGGACAAGTGTGAGAGGGTTCTTAGGACTTACACCGAATTGATATAGAAATTATACAATTCTCGGTGCGTTTGCTTAGAAAAAACGTGATTACATTTTTACACAACCGATTTTCCTTATCGTGGAACCAACTGGCTCAGAGTCGTGATGCATGGAGATGTTAGGGAAAGCTTTTGCCTATCAGTGGGTTGTCACACAGCTTAATTGTAATGTTTTTTTTAAGTTTTTTACGAGACAAGAATAGTTAATCTTAGTTCAAAGTGTTCAAACACAATCTCACCTGATGGTAAGTAACCATCCGGCTCACGACGTATCACACCTTCGTCGTGGTCTTCTAGAAGTATGTCTAGAAGACACAATTTACTCATATCTTGAAGAGACTCAGGTTGTAGTTACCCAGAAAAACAGAATACCTCCAAGTCCAGAAAAAATCTGGTACTTGTATTCTTTTGTCTTACCTTCTTCGTTCAGTCAGTCTCAGTTTAAAGAATAACCTTAAACGTTGATAAAGAGAGAATTATATTAAGCAAAATGTATAAATAAATCCAAACTTCTTACAGGCTTCCTATTTTACTTTTCTCAACTCTATTTCAGGACGTTTAAAGTTCAAGTTTATTTCAGTTATATCTATCGCGCCAATTCCACTACTTCGTCGCTTGCACTCGGATGCTCGCGTCACGCGCAGACGTGTCCCGCTGTGGTGTAGACAGGCCTTTAGTTATGGTTCTGTACAGATGAGACAGTATCTTTAGCGAGATATGATTTAAAACATTTAAAAGAGTATTTATCATAATCATCTGAAAGCAAATTAATCTTAGACAATTTTACCCGCTGTCAACTCTTATCTCCTTTAGGTATGTTTATAAATTAATAAATTAAATTAAATGTTTTCGTAGTTTCATATTTCTGTAGTGGCTTTCATAGGTACCTACCAAAATAGCTATAGCTTTTTATCACCTCAACGAGAGATGAGATAAAAAATTTAAGAGCTATTTTTTGACCAAAAAACTAAACCTAGTTACAAAAGTTTTATCACAACCGATAAAGTACACAGCCCATCGCAAAAATATATAAATTGTAAGAGCCCTAGGCAGACCCAATTATTTCGGCTATCACCTTTCAATTGGTGAAGTAGATACGTTCCATTTAGTTTTGTAAGGCTTTGGAGGGTACCTACCTTTCTCCTACATTATGTAAGTCGAATCCGACCCTGCAGCCCCAGTCAGGAGCAGGAGGGCTCCCGTGGCTAAGGGATAAGGGTTTATACAATGTCTGTCAGTAAATTGTATCCTACAAATCTGAAGACGAATAAGGGTCAACCGAAAAGCTGAAAGAAATTAGGTAAACTATCGAATGTTGTTGGTATCTTTTGCCATTTTCTACATTCTCAGATGTGGTGAAAACGGTCAACTCGTTCTTAATATATATATTTTTTCTTAATATTATATAAATCAGCATTGGTTGTACGCTGCACTTGACCGCTCTCCTCTTTTTGATGTGCGTTACATGTTATTTGTATGTAAATACTTGCTTACTATTGTTTTTGTTCAAGAAAAGGTTCTCGAGTGGCGACCCCGATGCAACGCAAAACGGAGTGTTGGGATACCATCAACTCGGATGGATGGACCGATGACAGCGTAGCGGTTGCAGGAGTCGATGGATCGAGGAGGCTCAGGACCGCATTTTATGGTGTCGTATGGGGGCGATCTATGTCCAACAGTGGACGTATAGGGGCTGATATGATGATGATGTATTATTATCACAATATAAATACGTTTATTTATCACGCACTCATTAAAAAGATGTCGTCCTACCCGAATCTTTGGCCACGGCGGCCAGTCTAAACGGAGACTAGTGTGGTGCGGAGGCCATAACTTTAAATTAATAAATAAATAATGCTGGACAATCTACACAGCATCATCTAGCCTTAAGCTAAGCAAAGTTTGTGTTCTATGAGTACTAAATGACTGATAAACATAATACAATACATTACACAATTATTTTTTTTTATTATACAGAAAATACGCAGAACCCCCGGAACAAATATTTGCAGATCGTACAAACATTAGTCCCAGGGCGGGAATTGAACCCGCAACTCCGTCGTCGCAGGCGGACCTTCGCGCCACAGATGTGGTCATTATAATGTATAAGCGTGTGCGCAAACACGGGTGCACTCTTTTCCCTCATGCTCTTAATCCGACTCAAACTCAATATAATAATATATATACCTAGCTGAAATGTTTCAAAATTTAAGTTAAAAACTCAGCGTAAAATTAGATTACCTATACAAATGAGCTAGTTATCTAGGTCTGGTGTCATAACCCTGCAAGTCTAAGCACGTGTTTAGGCGTGGGTAGGCAGAGTTCAACGACCGGATATGCGGGCCTTAATAGCCTCCTGGAGAGATAGGGACGTGACGATCTTTATCGATATCACAACAATAAATTAGTTTAAAGGCGCTTTTTTGTATGCATTATTATTCGAACTCGACTCGACTGAAGCTAGCCAAGAACCGAGATCAAAGTTGAATCGACCCTGAATGAGATCTTGGCATTTAAGTGGTGATTACAATAAGCCTAAACCACGTAAAACATAGGGTTGCTAAGCTTTATGTAAGATCTAAGTAAGTAAGCCTGATTTCCTACAACTCACCCACTTCGACGAAATCGATGGCAACTAATGTGTTGTCAGAATGAAAGGTTGCTTCTATCTATACCTATCCTACTTGTAGGTACTAAGTATCATATTTTATAACACCACGTGCGGAAACGGGTAATAAACTATGTGTCGCATCAAAGGTGGACGTAAACAATTGTTTAGTACTAGTTTCTCCCCACTCTGGCTGTCCGATTGTTTTCGGAATAAAAAGTAGCCAATTGAAACATCATGCCAAGTAAATCAAGATTAATAGACTAATTATTGTTTCATTGCAGTTGTTTCAGTAAAGCGTTTTAAGGTGATTTAATTTTCTAGCCCATGGGAACTGATTTATGGGGTAAAAAATAAATTTCAGCCCGACCCGCTCAGTAGTTATGACGTGGGAAGTAACAAACATACAACCATTCATGCATTCAAACTTTTGTATTCATAAATATAGGTGTCCTAGTGTGATTTACCCTAAAAAGTAACTGAAACAAAGTGATACTTTTTGAAGAAAGAATACGTTTTCAATTCACTCTTTCAAGTGAGAAGCTGCATTGATCGATGCTAACTTATCGACATTATTTTTTATTGATATTTCACCCCAGCTCTGTCTAGGAGTTGATTGAAAAACATCCCAGTAGGTTATGGAAAGATGATTACTCCAAGGGAATACTCCGCTGATGGTGAAACATATGTTGTAATTTTCCTTATATTCTTTTTTTTATTGAAAACTCACCCAGGTTTTTAAAGTCGTTGCTGTTTACTACAATAGTGATATTTCGGGGGGGCGGGAGGGAAAGAATAAATTATCGGTGGCTCTACCATAATCCAGGCGCAAAAATACACTGGTAAAATCATTTTACCTGTTTTTGAAAAGCTTATAATTTAATTCGTTCACACATGCGAAAATTCATTGCTTCTTTGGAAATGGTATTGGTTCTTTCTATGGACCCATTTTATTTATTTATTTATTTCCAAACATGG
Source organism: Eupithecia exiguata (assembly GCA_947086465.1). Taxonomy (NCBI): domain Eukaryota; kingdom Metazoa; phylum Arthropoda; class Insecta; order Lepidoptera; family Geometridae; genus Eupithecia; species Eupithecia exiguata. The sequence goes on from OX352233.1 coordinate 12,459,392, forward strand.
AAGGATAGAGGTACGAAACGTCCTACCTACTGGAATATTTGTCCATTTCTCCAAACCAAGGATCGCTACAACGGAGCTCAATACAAAACACGATAAGATTGAACAAAACACGACTTGATCCGTCGATGCATACTATATCGACGTCGTGCTGGAATATTGTCTTAAGTGCATTTTCCTGCTATTTTCATGTCATGTAGGTAGGTAACTGAATTGTTTTATACTCGGTTGTACAATCCTAGATACTTAACTACAATAAAAGAAATATTGGTGGAAAGTATTTTATGACACTGACACATCAGAGGAAACTCGCAGAAGTTTATTTTTATTTTTTTAAGAAAGCTTTTTTATAGATTTTATTCTTCTGTCGCTGTTTGAATTTTCTAAAGCACTCGTAGTTTTTGGATGTACACGTGATTAACATATGTATTGGACATCATGAAATGGTTTCAAAATATATGTACATGTCAAACTTTTTCGCCGCGGTTGTGCAATAATGCGTAGTTGATGTCGGTTTTTTGTTTTAGCGATTACCTTGCTGTTACGTTGTTGTTTTCTGTTATTGTTATCAGTTGTTGTGAAGTTTCCATGCATGAATGCCTTTGTTGACATAAAATATATTGGATTCCCGAATGTAAGACTATCCTTGAATATATCTTTTCCTTTTTGTTTTTGATGTGATAAAAGAGTAATGGATGGTATTGAGGGATGATTACAAGGAAATATTTGAGGAAAAGTAAAAAAATATAGAGATCCTTCTATTGTTTTCCTCAACGTATTTTACGAGTAATTAGGTCAGGAATTTTTATGCCTAATGATAAAAAAATCCGTTTGTTTCTTGTTTGTTAATTTTTTTACGTAAAAAAAGTGTAGTATATACAGAAGGTACTATTATTAAAGTTAAAACTATACAAAAAACAAGAATCTCATCTCACTAATATTATAAACGTGAAAGTTTAGATGGATGGATGGATAGATAGATGGATGGATGTTTGTTCCTTTATCACGCCAGAACGGCAAAACGGATCTGGATGAAATTTGGCACAGAGATAGATTTAGTCTGGAATAGGACATAGGCTACTTTTTATCCCGAAATTCCTACGGGAACGGGAACTACGCGGGTGAAACCGCGAGGCGCTGCTAGTACTTTAATAAAAATAATAGTAATAATAATAGGGTAAAAAAGGGGCCCCACCTCAGCATGTGTAGCATTCACCTAAGCCCAGTGCTACGCTGGTTTTCAGGTAGAGCCCAGGTGAGGAGTGACGCACATGGACAAAGTAATTTAAAGACATACAACATAATTAATTTATAGAAAACATTCGACATTTGTATGCATGATGGTGAAAAATCACAGACTAGGAGAGGATGAGAGGATGAGAAATTCATACAAACATATAAACATACAAATATAGGGTGCCAACCTCATCCCCTCCCCTGTTGGGCGTCTTACTACTAGAACGTTGGGTACTGAATGTGCATAAAAGTTTACCGAATAAAAGCTACAAAACATATCTACTGTGGTTTTCTACAGGAAATTAAACATCTTTCTGAGGGAATACACGACCAAGCTTAACTTCAGCTCCATGAAGTATTCCATCGGAAATTCTAGAACTTTCTGGACTAGTTAAGTGGACCTGAATACTATAACCCCCACGCTGGAATAGCACGAAAAGTCGAGTTGGAGATCGCAGTTCGGTGGATCTTTTCTCCAAGGGGCGCTGCTGCTCACCCCTTATGATGAAATATTTACACTTACTTTACTCTTTCTCATGAAAATGTTAAGTTCAACGCAAGTTTCTTTAACAAATCTGATGCATCTAATGAATTCATAAAGAACTTACAAAAAGGTAGAATATTCAAGGGAAAACTAACATCTTCAGCGTAGTGGAAACTGGAAACTAATCTCGACAGTCGAGACCATAATACATACCCGAGTGCTCTGCGCGGGTAAAATAGAATATTGTAAGCTTTAGATGCATTTACACCGTTTACGTTAACTTTTCTGTTAAAAGGTGTTTCGATGGCCTGCGTCATGTGGTCATGACGTCAGTTGGATGTGTAACCTGAACAAATGTGCTGATGTTGGTGATGACAGTTGACACTTTTTAGTTTTCCCACACAGCCGTACATAACAATATTGGCCTACTATTTCATGGTGACAGATTAGAAACTGAAAACTTTGAATAGTACATTTTTTTTTATTATTTTGTGAACTAAAACCAACTTTTCAGACTGCTTTTTGTCTAAGCTATCTCAATATTAATATATTCAGATGTTTTCTCATATAAGTAGAGTAAATACCCTATTTTCACGTTATCGACTGTTTTTTTTACTGCTACTGAGTATTATCCACAACTGAACCACGCTGCTCTGAACGGACCTTAATGACATTCCTTTTGTAATAAAAAATTAAAAAGAAAATAAATATTAATTTAAAACATACTTTTAAATAGGAATTTTATATTTATTAATTCTATTTTGTGTATTCTTTGCTTTTATTTTTTTTTCGTTTACATTACTATTAGAACATTTTTTATGATTTGTACACGCATTTCATAATTTCTCTTTATACCCTCAGGTTTGCTGTAAGAAAACTCTATTAGGGTTAAGCTCGCCTTTGTTCATAGTCATTAGTTGTTAACTTTTATGTATGATGTATCTTGTGTGTGCAATAAAGAATTTAAGAAACAAAAAGTGTATTCTCGCTTTGGATTCTGTATCATTTCCCGATGACATCATAAAGGGGACGGGGTCGGAACCGCCTTCTATCTGCAATAGTCTCTGAGTTGCCGTGTACTGAAACTTTATGAAGGTATTTTTGCGGTGAACTGTTCTTGTCAGTTCGTGAACCATGTGCACTGACCGGGGTCTATTTCGTAGGTGGGATGAATGAAATGAATTGATTACATAAACTCGCTGTGTCCACAACCAGGCTTCACTATATTAATGTATTTTTTAAAGGGCAATGTATACGCTTCTACAACAAAACTCCTAGTGAGCAAAATCTATCAGTATCCTTCAAGAAACGGTTCAATTTTATGTGAGTAAGACTATACCCTACCTACCTATTTTAAGCCGACTTAATTCAGGTTTTCCCTGTTTTTGTTTTCGACTTTTCGACGTTGTAGCAATCATGAGAACGGGATGGTGTAAAAAATTCTTTGATTTTTTGGAGATCTTTACTTTTTCTTCTCTTGATCTTTTTTTCAAGTCTGGATTAAAATCCTAAAAAAAATACAAAGTAAATAAATGATTCAGGTTTCTCAGTTCCCCCCGCCTCTCAACTTCCTTTCCCTCCCACTTCTCAGCTCCCACGCGCATCGAATACTCAGAAAATGGATGGACTGATCACACAAAAACTCAATAAGATCTAGAACTTATCTCAATCAATACTAATTACTAATAAATGGTTCGTCTATTCATTATTACTGTTGTGTAACAATCCCCTATTATTGAGGCATCGCTACAGTCCACGGCAGCTATCCACGCCGATTTGTAATTTGTGTGTCATCCATCATCAATCTACACCCCGACTTCTACCATTGTTTTTGTTATATACCTAACAAAACCAAACAAAACTCGACAAAAACTCGTAATATCTCTAACTACGGCCTTGCGTTTGTCTCATTTAGGTTTTCCCTGCGGCAGGTTTGCTTCACTATATACATCTAATGCACCTATCGTGTTAAGATAAAATTTCATAACCCAAATAAATGTTTTTCTTCTTCTTCTTCTATTGTTACAAAGAAACTATTTTTAACGTAACATAAATAAAGAAAAAAATATTTATCTACTCGTACTCTACCGGAAAATAAAGTCTCGTTATGTTTAACCATAGCTTTACCCCATAAAAACAGAGTCAATCAATTGATATCACTTGATTAACTCTGCTTTTATAAAGTCAATCAATTGATATCAATTGACTCTGTTTTGCATTGAATAAAACTCAATGCATAGAAATTAATAGAAATTTGCAGTGCCTATTTGAAATTCGCGCACTGTAGTTGATACCTCCATTTATCACGTCAGTTCGCAATCTATCGGATGACAGTAATAACAGATGTCTAATCAATCTGGCTCGTGCGTATAATTGTATTACTGGACTAGCTAATTATTGGCTTCAGTTAATTCGATAGTATGCCAGATTAACTGCCTTTGTGTATAACTCGGCCCTTAATTCCCTACATACGTAATGTCGGATATTAATATAGCAAAATTGTAGCTAAGTTGGCCAATCTGTATCTGTAATAAGGATTTAAGATCATTTTTGTACGGCAGTAACAGCGTGGCAGCGGTAGCGTGAACGTTTATTTTCAGTATTCAATTATTTAAGTATCGTGGGCGGAGTAAAAAGGTTCAATTGAAAAGTAAAAACTGTCCAAAATACATTTTAGAGTTGGGTTCATGGCGATCAAAAGAAACCACCAAAAACTGCTTATAAGTTTATTTAGAGATGTTGACTGTTCGAGCGACCAACACAGAATGGTTGTTCCATGCAATAACAGCTATTTATAACATGCCCATCACAACTTAAAATAACTATTTAAAACACCTACCTACCTTGAGCTACCTGTAGATTGTTTGAAACAGTCTGCAGTTAGCTCAATTGTTTCAAATGTAAATACTAGTTTTTATTTAATTCTATTACTTGATTGTAATTTTCTTTGTTAATAAAGTCCTTTAAAACAATAAATCTCAAATTATCTCAACAATTTCAGTAAAATAGTACTATGATTCTTTTATAAGATGTAAATTTTTACAATCATTATTTTAATTGTTGATTGAAAAATAACAACCGGAAGTCTTCTAAAAATTACAAATCAGTCTTATTCTAAAATTATTAAATCCACTTCCTTCTGAAGTTTTGTATAATTAATTGCTTCTAGCATAGCAGCAGCGCCTTCTTACATTTGAAATTTTGGTACAAACTAGAGCGTTCTCTTCCTTCGATTTACTATGAAAATGCAAAGTATCCAATGCTTTCTTTTTTAGTTTTTTTTTTCTATTTTGTGTGCAAAAACTATTTTTATGGAAAGTTCTTTATTTAGGTATCGCACTTTGAAAACAAGACTAACTTAACTAATACCATAACCAATTGGCAGGTATAAAATAAAAATAGCTTTATCAATAACCGGTTTAGAATGGTAACGCCTTGAAAATAATGAAATTAACTGGCACAGCGGTTCTATTAACTCAATTACATTAAGTAGGTTTTTAATTTTATGTCCCTGTACTTAGCTACCTGTTTTATCAAAGAATAAAAGTTAGTAGGCGGCAAAATTTTATGTCGAACTTGTTTATCTGCCCGCGGGCGGGTTCGTACTCCTTTTTCCGGTATAAACCTCTATATAAATAAGCATGTTTTCCAGAGTCTAGATCTTTAACTCTACTGAAAAATTAGAGGCCGGCGGAAATTCTAGACATAGATTTTATAAATTTTAGTTCTCTTGTAAAACCGCGGGCAGAAAGAAGTTAAGCAATAATGCACGGACTCATGATATTGAGAACATGTATAGACGATGGACGAGATAGAAGAAACAAGGAATTTTCATCTTAATAAATTATTTTCATCACAATAATTTTTTCAGATATAATTTTTTAGTCCAACCCTGCCTCGTTCTAGAAAAAAATACAACCCTTGATTGAAAAAGTAAATACCAGTTCAAAAAAAACATTTAAATTTTCTAGGACTACTAACTTGAGATTATTGAAGAACTTAAAAATTATTTCTACTGAAACCAAACATCATTCAAGAAATTTTCTTTCATAGATGTTCTAGTTAAGACATCAAGTTTTCCCTGAATGCAATCTAGGTACCAATTTACCAGTAAATAAAAGTTAGATTCAGGAGATCACGGAGGTTGGTAACACTGCATTTGGACAAGTGCCTCTTGGACTAAAAAAGTGTTAGTAATATATTTTAAGGTGGTATAGGTTCAATTTCTTGAAACTTGCTTGTTACATTTAATAAATTTAATTCGGCAAAGCGAAAAGCGTCGACACTCCTAATCTCAAGGCAGACAGACAATAGTGCACCAAATGAGCGAAGATTGCACCAGTACATTCGAAATTGCGCAACCACTGACAGTTAGGCCTTCGCCCGTCGAGCTATTTGACATTTCAATTCGATATCATCTTCAAAGTCCGTAACGGACGGACCAAATGGGTTGGGCTTTGGTAATTAGACGAAAGACAAGCTGTGAACGATAACTGAGCATAATTCATTATTTAGAGTGATTGATGTGGCACCGACGCACCGTTCAACCGTATGAATAAAATATAATTTAAGTGTTTTGAACAAACTAAAACCGACTTCGAACCCCTTAATTTTACACTGTTTTCAAGATACAAATCCCTCGGGAATACATTTTTTGTAGTAACACCTCGGGATCATTCCCTACACAATATCGAAAATACAAAAACTGCTCGTAATTGGCGTGACGGAGAAATTGACGAACATACATACCTACTACACTTTATTAACAAAGAAAATTACAACCAAATAATAGAATTAAATTAAAACTAGTATTTACAATTGAAACAATTGAGCTAACTGCAGACTGTTGAAAACAATCTACAGGTAGCTCAACTGATTCATATCAATACCAGTCGGAAGCGTGCCCAAGACGCTAGCTGCATTGCCCCGCTGTATAGCAATACTGATGCACTGCGTCAGATACTCACCAGCTCTCGGGTCACGCGTCGGTACCCTAGGTCCGTGGGGTACCGAGGCTCCCCGGGTTTTCAAAAAATTATCTGAGCGTCTGGTCGAAGCGACGCATACTAAACTATATAAATACTAATAAACACACATACCTACAGCCGAAGACAAAACCACCTCCTTTATTCGATGTCGTTTAACAACTATGATAGTTTCGGTCAACTCCAGGAGAAGGTTCCTTTCACTCGTACTAAGCGGTTCTCCTCCAATTTTATCATTCGTACCGCTTTGGAACTCGCTGCGTGTTTCTGTTTTCCGCCCAACTACAACCTGGGTCTCTTCAAGAGACTAATTAACCTACTTTTTATAATTGTGTAGTTTATATTATGTATATGTAGATTTGTGAAGGTAATGCCTAACAATTTCAAGTTTACCTGTATGTAACTTGCATAGCAGAATAGGAATTAATTTGAGATTGATTTGGACCAACCAAAACTTTTTATTAAATAAATAAAGTTTGCATACCATACCGACTTATTAGTCCAATCAATATGAGTAGGTTAACGAATTAGCATTGCTATTCAACGTGGCAATGCTGCCAGCATTCTGGGCACCTTGCCTTCTTACGACTTAGATTTTTGAAAATAGATTTAAGTCTAAATATTAAATTCTGTTATTGTAATTTTCTTTAAAAAAATATAGATGCATAGAGGACTAACCAATAATATTATGTCAGTAGGATATGTAGGTATTTACAGGACACATAACATATGTACGAGTACATAGTAAATAAATAGTTGCACCAAAACATGAAAGTAGTGCGTTATGCCGCGCCAAGGCAAGCCGGTCGACTCGCGTGCCGCGGATTCGATACGCCGATAATACATCGATACGTATATACACTCAACTTTGTTATATGAGACTAGCTTTTGCCTGTGGCTTGGTACCTGGGTATTAACAGCCCTTTCACATTAGGTCGCAAGCACTGTGGCAGCCGCGCGACTAGTATGTATGTAATAGTATTTTTTTTACCCACTAAACCACTTCATTATAGATGAGGTTGTTTATACTTCCGAGCGTAGTGAGGATGTCAAGACAGAGTTAAAATAGGTGGTTTTGTCTCGCGTGAAAAACAATACTTTTCACTTCGAGTGTGAGAAAATAGAACAATCATAACTTACCTTCAGTAAATATTCCACACCGATTTGACTTCTCTATTTCACCAATTTTTCGTTAGTCTTTAAATATATATATTTCATGTAGAGAAATAAAAGAAGATATAATCAATATTTATTTATTGCGCATCAACAGATAAATATTGATCATTTCTTTGCCATTCAGTCCTATTTGCATATTATTAACTTAATTTTCGCTTGAAGGCATTTTCAATTAAATAAGCCAAGTTCATCTTCAGTTTAATTTGTAGTAAACAAATATTCCACAGATTTCGCGCTGATTGATACCAACTTTTTTGTGTCTACATTACGCGCAACGCAAAGTTAAACCTATGCATTCTACCATGGAGGAAGAAAAAAACAAATACAAACATCCAACACTGTCCAAAAAGGCGCTTTAAGGTTCATTTTCAAATATAAATTCAAATGAAGTGTATGTGCTTTGTAAATGGAACACCAAAAAGTAGAGTATTTATGCAAGAGGACGAATGTCTTGTACGGGCTAATGATTTCAAACAAATATAAAAAAAAATTCTAAGGTTTTTATTTATTATAGTACTCTGGGTATTAATTTCATAAAAAAAATTTTTAGCGCTAGTCTTTAAAACAAAATTTACGCTCATTTAGACGCTATATTAACACACTTTTTGAGCAAGAGAAATGTAAAATATATTTTATTGCGTGAAATACAAGTGTACAAAGATGTTTTGAGGTATTAATGTGATTTAATGTATTTCTAGTGTTTAGTGTGCAATGTCTGGAAAACAATGTCGTATTGATTTTCATAAAGGCAAATAGGATATCGTTTAATATTTTTTTCGATAGAAATTGTATTTTAGTATTTGTATTATAGTGTGTAAGCCCTCGCATTCTGGCCAATCTCTATAAGGGTGGGCCGCGGGTTCGAATCCTGCCGAAATCGAAATTTTTTGAGAACTTATTTATTTTAGGTAAGTAGGTAACTATAATGTGGCGTGATAATTGAGATATCGTTGGAAATTTAAGTAATGCTAATTAGTACGCTATTGCAATAACTGTTGCTTTCTGATAAGCAACAGTCATGTAAATGTGATTGATTTTCAATGGAATTTAATTAAAGAAACATTGCAAATTAGCGGATAATAAACCGAGGATAATCATAGGTTTGTTACTAAGAAAAACTATACTTAGGCTCGTTGCCGTAGAAGTAAATGGTAGGACAAGCCGTGTGGTGCCGGCGTAGAATCTGCACCACCCAACCCTGATCTGAGTCTACATGTCGCCCCAGTAACGCACACCTTCCCGTGGGTGTCGTACGAGGCGACTAAGGGACGTAGTCGCGGTCGAGGTCTCCACTCATGAACACGTTTAACCCAGCGCGGTTGTTGGTACTATGTGTTATGGGTACTAGAGGACTTGTTAAACATAATATCTACTCGCACAATAGATTCCATACATAGATATTTGTATTATACTTACATAGGAAATAATATTAATATCCAGAACATTCGGAAAATATATTTGTAGATCGTACAAACATTTGTCCCAAGGCGGGAATAGAACCCGCTACTTCCTACGTCGCAGGAACCTTCACCCGCCTCACCACATCGGTTGTCCTATGATAGGGTCGTATGTACATTAGGTAAAATAATGATAAAGTTCAAGATTCAACAAGCAAAGACGTGATCAGAATCTAGTATGCTTAAACTAACAAACTTAAAGTTATGATACAAGTTAGTTTCCGTGGTCAGGGCCCATCGCGATTTAAGTTCGGTTTATGTTGGCTAAGTCGTTTGCTTACTCTCCTAAGTGGGAACTCGGAGAATTAGTGACACTCTCTGGACATAATTATTTAAAGGTGGTAGCACACTAACAGCCGGTTTTTCAAACGGTTATTATTTTTGACAATAGTTCAAACTTTTTGTTAACCTCTCTAGGGTGTGTGGAGGAACCATGATTGGGTGAGCTGATGAATAAACAAAACTCAGCCAGGATAAGTGCTATATACATAGTATGCTATATTGATGATTGGTATAGGAGTGTAGTCCCTCTGCGTGTAAAGCTCGATTTTGTACTTTTTACGGACCAAATCTTGGTTCCTCCACACACACGCAATAATGACCGGCAACGGCGGTAACCCACTGTTGGTTGCCCCACACTAGAGGTTAACAAAAAGTTTAAACTATTGTCAAAAATAACAACCGTTTGAAAACCCGGCTGTTATACTACCCTAAATCAATTCCGCCGGACCTCCATATCTTCCAAACTACTACATATTTAACTTTTAAATTTATAAATGGTAAAGTTCCGGACTTACTCTATCGATCATATATTTCGAAAACACGATTCCATAAAATTTTCTCGATAGAAAAAAATCAACGAAAAAGAAGTATTCAAACATAAAACTGCATAGTTAGAGACAAGGTCGGGTTCACTGATAGGACCACTCCCGGCATTTATAGAAGTAGGAATAGACTATACGATCTTTATGGTACTAGAGAAGCTAATGTTACATGATCCTGTGTTTCTTTTGTATGTAACCAACTACTCAAAAACATTTAAGAAAATCTGCAACACTGCGAAATGCCTGTTCTTGAGAAACAAATAGAATAAAAATAGAATAAAAATATATAATATATTATTGAATTTCTCAAAAAAGGGGTAATTGGGATGGTGATTGGTGTCTTCGGAATTTGGTTGTGCTTTAGATGGGCATGCTCGCTCCATGATTTATTGACGACTAATTACCTAACTGTTTACAATATAGAAAAAAAACAAAGCATAGTTATGACGTCTTCATAACTATGGATCCTTGGCTTCTATATCTTCGACGAGATAAAGATTTTCTCTGTGAGAAGGTTATTTAAGTAGAGGTAAGTAACATTCGTTGTAAATAACAACTGAAACTGAAATGAAAGTGGACCGGACATACAGCAAGGGGGAAAGATAAATGGAGTAAAACAATAATGGACTGGTTTCCAAAATATAATAAAAGAAATAGAGGGAGACAATTCAAAAGGTGGGAGGATGAGTTAAAAACAATAGCAGGAAATACATGGATAAGGTTGGCGAGAGATAGAGCAAAGTGGAAGGGGCTAGAGGAGGCCTTTGCCAAAAGAGGGCAAACAGAAAAATTATCAATCAAGTAACAATAGTATAAGTAATAGTATTTAAAAAACAAATTGTAATTTTTTCTGAATAAAGGCTTGAAATGAAATAACATTCGTAACTTTGTTAAGTGAACACCTACTAACCTGACCTTTATCATGTCATAATGTAAGGTTATAATTGCTTTGAGACTTCTCGGGATTATTAAGATCAAAACAGATATATCTTAATCAATATTGAACTAGGTCACGTCACGTTAGTGAAACACTGAGTAAATACACTCGTCATGTGGGTGTCTACTTATAGAGTTCCTACACGCATACCTACGAACTTGGATGCGAAAAGTAAGACATCTAGGAATGCCCACGGACTTTTGTGGTTCAACTGATCCATACAAATACCAATCGGAAGCGTCCCCGAGACGCTAGCTGCATTGCCCTGCTGTATGGCCAAGTTAGATCAACTGTTTCAATTGTAAATACTAGTCCTAATTTGTTATTTTTTATGTTAATTTAGTAAGTTTAGTTTTGTGGTGTTTTTAACAGCTTTGTTTCTGAGATCTACTGCGTATAAAATGCTCGCAGTTCCTAAATACTCAAATGTAACGCAGGTCTAAGCCTGATTGACATTTAGATAGATTTTCGTTAAAAACTGACAAAAATCGCGACTGACGAGTGGTTCGACGTGATCTGAGCTGCGTGCGATTTTTCGGGGGTTAGAGAAAATAAAACCGGCCAAGTGCGACTCGGACTCGCGCACGAAGGGTTCCGTACCTATAAAAAACGGTAAAAAAATCACGTTTGTGGTATGGGAGCCCCCTTAAATATTTATTTTATTCTGATTGTATTTGTTGTTATAGCGGCAACAGAAATACATCATCTGTGAAAATTTCAACTTTCTATCTATCACGGTTCATGTGATACAGCCTGGTGACAGACGGACAGACGGACAGCGGAGCCTCAGTAATAGGGTCCCGTCTTACCCTATGGGTACGGAACCCTAAAAAAAGAACCAAACGTGGTTGAATCCATCGATGCCTACAACGACGGCTTTAATTCCGATCCACCTATAACAAAGTTATTTAGAGTACAAACCATTTTAATATCCTTACAACTTCCTTATCAAATTAAATTAATAGCTTCTTAATAAAATTGGTTCCTGTACAGCGCGATACCAAAGCGTTTAATTATTTTATTGGGCAAGATAAAATGTAACCATGACATTATGTGTGTGAACAAGGACAACATGAGGAACATAAAAATAACAACAAAATGTTCACCTGATCAAAGACAGACCTTTGTCCAACAGTGGAACGTTACGAACGCGAAGGGGTAGCTTATTACAGGGTGCCACAAAACATGTGTACTAATGATTTTTTTAATTTAAAACAATTTTTGCGTTTTTAAATTTCGATCTTCATTTTCGTGTTCTTTTAATTGTATTCTTAAATTTATATTATGATTGTTATGTATTTTCATTAAAAAATACTGGTTATGCTGAAAAGACAAGCAAAAAAACATTTGTGAAATACTTTATGATGTAAAACAATGCAAGTTTTTGTGTAAAAGAACACGAAAATATATGTTTTTTTTTCAAAAACAAATCGTTGTTTATATGTTCACCCTCGGGGTCAGGAATCACCCCCTTTCAGCTTAGTACACATGTCACGTGGCACCCTGTATATTGTTGATAGAATATGGGTTGATTGTTGATAAATTTTCCGTGAAAATTTCTATTTGAACTTAGGATGAAAGCCCCGCCCCATTAAATTGCATTACACGCGTGCCAAAAAAGTCAAATTCATTGTCATATTTCCGTAGACATGATAAAAATTGTAGATTACTAAGAAAAAGTCAATCAAAATCTTAAAATAAAGAATAAAAATTGTTAATGAATTATTAATGAAAAGAGACGCGGAAAGCGAGCTTTGTTTCACATTATGTAGCGATATATTCTCTTCATGGAATGACGCGCGAAGACCTGTGGAGTCGATGATTCGTCAATAAACTGCGCATTAGCAGCGCCGTTACCGGCGACGCACAGCGGGGTGCTAATAAAGAGTAAACGCCGATGTCGCAGTTAAGTACTAGCCTAGTTGTGATGGCGGCCTGTTTTAGCGATAGATTAACTAGGGAATATCTGTTAATACATTTCCATGAATAAGTAGTTGAATTAGATGTTAATAGTGTGCACTGTAAAATCAACTTTATCAGTACGAATTCAAGGTGGACACTATTGACCACGTTAAAAACTTCGATATGGTTAAACTGACACTTTAACTTTTGGAAGGTTATATTTTTGGTTTGGCTGAACGAATTAGATACGCATAGGAGCGGGACAGGGCAGAGCAGCGAAAGTCAAAAATCAAGTGTTTACTTATTATCTACATTATTTGAAAAAAAATGTAAGATATAAATATTCTTTATACTTAGTTCAACTACCATGCTTATTCTCCAGGTCTTAACTTCTGTATTTATTGAGAAATTAAGGTTTTATTAAAAAATTAGAGGTAACTTTGCGATTTTTCTATAGAGAAAATTTTACGGAATCTGTTTTTCGAAACATAATTATAAACAATGGAGTAAGTCCTGAACCATATATAAATTTCAAAGTTAAATGTTCAGTAGTTTGGAAGATATGAACATCCGGCAGAGTTGATTTGAGGTAGTATAGACCCTTAGGTAATAAATTTTGAATCACTATCTTAAAAAGTGCGCGCTACGTCATGTCGTGTCGTGTCTCGTTGTAAGCTGACCTCAGATAAAATGCGCAAGGATTTAATTGAAAAGCAAACAAAGCTGGTAATTATCGTTCTATGAAAGGTGACATAAAACGTCTACGCAAAAGCCGCCTACGCTTATCGAATATGATAGCTAAGTTGAAGGCTAAAAATACGTGACCGGGCACTTGGAGTTAACGAATTATATTCAAGAATCTGTCTTAAAATAGCCCGCCTTTAAAAATAACACTTTACTTCATTAGCGATATTCAAACTGTTTATTGAACCAACTTTTATTTCATAGTCATTTGATAAAATATACCGCCATAAAACCTATAATTTCAGCGCCATTCAGGGCGCCAAAAGTGTAATACTAGATGTACAATCTGGTGCAGATGGGGTAAGTGTAAGTACGCGGTGGGCGGCTGGCGCCGGCGACACAAATTATACATTCGCCCGGCGCGGCGCGGGTACAGTGGGGGAGGGTTGTTCCAGCAGGCGATGCTCCAATTCTTCTGATGTGTGGTATACGGTTTAAATGACATGTTTGCGAAGTATCTATCACAACAAACTCATGGCGCCCGCCGGAAGATAAACGAAAAATGCCTCAATTGACAACTTGCTAATTTGAAGTCAGCTTCACTGACTAAGTAGGATAGTCTCGGGTGGTACATCGTCTCAAACTAGCACTGCCACCCACTTTATCTTATTATTACATTGAACAAAGAAAATTTCAAAAATCCATCGCACAGTTTGCGATACCTATTATTGATAAAATAGATGTATTGCCGCAATGACATCGATAAAAAGATTTCCAATCAAAACTGTCAAATTCTGATTTAAAACCAACCTATTAATTTTTCAGACTTCTCGAAGTTAGGGCTGTACCATCCATGGATCACCCTGTAGCAACACAGTATAGTACAAGCAGTAGGTGAACTACGTATTAAATAATTGTCGGCGAGCGCTGGGCTATAATCAGGGGTGCGACGCGGCGGCGCGGCGGCGCCGGTGTCTGTTGCCACCGTAGAGATCCGAGGTTGCTCGCGTCGGGATAAACTGGTTTTGTATCGCTTTTACTCATCAATATACTACGTTGTTGAGGAAAATTAGATTGAGGCTTTTGATAACCATTTACCAGAGTGGATAACTATTTCTTTCAACAGGTTACAGGTTCACGCAAAGTTACAGCAGTCGATTATTCGAAAAAAAAAATATCATTGATGACGTTTTTACAATTTTTGATGATATTTTTACAATTTTATTCGTAGGGCCGCCAATGGTGAAATTGTAACTAGGTAGCAATAAAAATGCTGCTTGTTAGAGTGAAAATCTCCTGAGACCGACTCTACAAGCATAGTGTATAAGTTTATGTATAAGTGATATATAAACTTACTAATGGTTTATTTTTCACTTCTTCCACTAGTGGACAAAAAATTGAAGTGCACCTTTTTTCGTTTTATAAAATAATTATTATTTATAAAGCTTTTCATAGTATAAAAGTTGACTTGTCTGCATACATACTTTGTATAAGCCTAAAGAAATAAAGTTTTTGAGTTTCTCGATCGGCCCATATACGTCCACTGCTGGACATAGGCCTCTCTTAAACGATGCCACAAAGAACGTTTCTGAATCGCCTCCATCCATTTCCGTTGTACTCTACATACCATTTGTAGATGTATTTAGAAGAAATACTTCGGACTACGTACTTTAGAAGTCAGTCCATGGTTTTTAAGATAAATAAAATATTATCACAGAATAAGTTTCTATTACTTTTTGTTCGCGGAGGGTGCTGACTATGCGCTGCACAGTGTTAACTTTGGCGGTAGTCAGCCCACATTTGTACCCTATACAATGTTTTGTGTCATAATATTTTTTTAGTATTGTATTGTGAATATATAACTAAATGTTACGATAAGCCATGGAGCGTCACTTACTCATCACAATAACATTACTATACCGTCATTTATCACGTCATTCCAGTCAAGTGGTTTGTTAACGTCATGATGTTATCACTTGAATGCTGAGCCCGCTGTTTCGCGTGGGTAGTTTGTTTCATGCTGATATGGTGAAATATCGACTTTCAGTGGAAATTGTCAGCGTAGGTGTGAAAGAGCACGCTTCGTCGGATACAAACAGGCTGTGCTTATCTAACCGAATACTTTGATTCTCACTCGGGTTTTCGATGGACAGCGGAAGCTGCAGGAGCGGATTTTTGGCAGCTTTTATTGAAAACCCCGCGCAATTGCGAAAGCGGCCAGTATCTTATGGTCTCTTTTGAGGTGACTAGTTCTCATGTTACAACTTTTCTTCCTTATCTTATTATCGAAGTGATCAAAATAAAAACACGATCTTTTTTTTAAAATCATAAAATGAACCAGTGAACCCCAACAGACATGCTGTTGTGGTTCATTTAGGTTTTTGACTTTCACTAACATCTATTGTATACTTAAATAAATAAAGAATTTTTGGTATTTGACTCAACATTTGAACCAAAACCATCAGATACTTCGCACATTCCACGGTTTTCTTCAATTGAATAAAAAAAACCTAGTTTTATTCAAAGACACCTTGGATAACCAGCGTGCGCAAAATCTGAACAAACATTTACCCAACTGTGAACGACGTGACGGTGCAAACGGTCCACTAAAAGTGGTTCATTCTCGTTGATTCCATAGTTAAAATTACTTAGATAGGATAACATTTATTTCGACACACACATACCTATGTGTGTGTCTTTGTTTAGATTTGTTATTTTGCGAACTGTGTTTCGTAGTGTATAGTACCTACTATACACTACGAAACACAGTTCGCAAAATAACAAATCTAAACAAAGAACATGGCTGAGCTAAGTGACACAAATTGTGATTGTTCCATGTAAACTTGCACTATGTAAGCCTAGAAATATAATTAAAAAGACTTGTGGTATCTTCAAAATAAAACATTATTACATTATCACAATATTTCGCTTCGTTTAATTGGATTTAGTATGGTGCCAATTGAATCTTTCTATTTCCATGCTCATTTAAATTATTTCAGTTTGTTAGAAATAGATAAAACGATCGAAATTGCTCCAATACTAAGTAATTACATTTTAGGGTTGTCTGTTGAACCATCAGATGATTAAAAAAACATCAAATAAAAACAGCCAAATAAAACACCTCCTCTAAACAGGTTAAAATGCCTTTGAGAAGTAGGCACCTATGATAAGTGTTGTGATTATCCACCTGTGTATAAGTGTTGTGACTATCCACCTATGTATAAGTGTTGTGACTATCGACAGACCCACATTTTCCACACATTTTAACAAATGCCCGACATCGATTTGTCGGTTGCAAGTCACCCGTTTGCAACGACCGCCAAAGCAATGTAGTTGTAGAAGTAATTGTTGTAGCGTGAATTGCGACTGTGCTTGTGTGCGCTGCAAATTGAATTACACTTGCATTGTACCTACTCCACTTCTACATATACAGAAGGAAGAATATAGTAGGTCACTATCTTGTGTTGGAAAATATTTGCGTACTTATAAAAATGGTTAAAATTTCTAGAATAATCTTCGTTACAAACCTACTACCTATGTTGGTTCGATAAAAATCTAAACTTTCGTATGTCACCATATTCTTCGAGTCGACAGATTCGCGTCTCAATCTGTCAAAAGTAACAGTTCGTATGAAATACCTCATTCTGCGACTGAGTCTTCATTCACTCACCTGTCAACAATTAGAGAACTTCATAGTCGTGCATGTGCCAAACAGCAAATAAAAGTGAGGATGGGGTATAGCCTTACTTCGGAACGCAAACAGTTGAATATATTAATGTTATGAAAAGTAAGCTTTGTAATGTTGAAAGAATTTTTAAAATCGGTCCAGTAGTTTTGGAGTTTATTCGTTACATATATATATACAAAAATACTTATCTTTCCTCTTTATAAAATTGGTATAGATTTTTATCGCGTACCTTTTGAATAGTCAGAAACAGTTGAATAGTGCGAGCCCAAGCAACAATTCAAAATAAAACGATATTTCTAATAAATCTTCGGCGTTGTTTGTTATAGAACTCAGACTCAGACTGTACTTAAACTCACTTGTTTAAGTACAGTCGCCAACCAAGTATTATTGAGAGTACCTAAATAATAAGAAGATGTGGTACCTATATAAAAAATATTATAAACAAAATTGCGTTTATGAAGACACCCCGAGCTTGTGGTATCTAAACCTTTGAGGAATATTGTCGTAATAGTAAATCCATGCATATTGATGTAAACATGACAATCAAACCAATTACTCAAATTAATTTACATATTCATATCCAATTAATATACTATCACAATGTACTGAGTAATTTGCTTACTAACAAGCTTAGTAGCTACGTGGGGAAATCAAATAGCGAGGACTTGTACTTACCTCTCTGGAGTGTCGGGGCAAACATGGCAAGGCAAGTAGGTTTCGTCGAGAATATCGTGTAGATAACGATATAAAGTGGGCGTGGGGGTCCACTTTATATACACAGCGAAAAGATCAGGTTCATACATTTGTCCCGAGGCGGGAATTGAAGCCGCAATCTCCTCCGGCGCAGGCGGACCATCGCCCGCTGCGCCACAGAGGTTGTCTTCTGTAGTTATCAAAGACAAAATCAGCTACATGCATATGTACATACATAGCGAGCAACCTCATAACCCTCCTCCGTTGGTTCTCGGATAAGAATATGTTTTTAACCAAGTGGGAGTAACTGAAACTTCTTTAGATTATATCAGAATAATGAACATGAAGACGGCAGCGCTATGTTAATCTGGCAACCCGCGTAGGCTTTCAGAACAATTTACTGTTCTACTAAATCCTCCCTTAATTCACCCTTATTTAATTCGGGGTCTTTGTTACCTCCTTTTTCTTAATATTCATTAAGGTTTGAATTTTAAAATCATACTTGGAAACCTAGCTTTGACTTGAATTGTAAACATAATATATAATGTACAAAGAAAATCTTTTAAAATAGCTAGACCACTGGATTGATTTGTAAGCAGTTAGTCTAAAACGCGGTTCTTCCAATTACAATTTTATACGCGTTTCGTCCAACCAGAGTTTCAATCAACACGTGTTTTGTCCAACATGCGTTTTGACGTTAGCTTGAAGTGAAGAGAAAATCAATAACACCTTATTTCTTACAAGCTGGGTCGGCAAACTTCGTTCCGCCTTAGAATCAGAGATGGCGTTACATACGTAAAAAATTAAAATGTATGAGAAAACGATTTTCTATATACTTTTCCCCTCGTGAATGTAATATATTTATTAGTTTTTCTGCTATTCGGGATGGACGGCTGGACCGATTTTAATGATCTTGGATTTGTCATCCAAGATCATTAAAATCGGTCCAGCCGTATTTATTATATTTATTTATTGAAATTTATCCTTGAATTGCCTTTAAAATTATAATTATGCATGTATTTATATTATGACAGGATACAATCCACCAAAAAAGCGCTTGGAGGCATGAGGGTTGCTTAGAACAATATCTTTAGGCAGTTCTTTGGTCTAGCATGGTGCTGCAGCGCCTCCGGAATGTTCCTAGAGGCAAGAGTAAGCTCCTTTGAAGCCATCCAAAGAACTCGCATCGCTAAATTCTTGTCCAGGGTTGGCCAGTGTAAGAATAGTATAATTACTAGTATGTCTGATCGTCTGATTCAAACAGACACATATAAACGCTGGATGCAAATAGCATCCTAAGCATAGGTGTACATTTTGTATTGTATTAATGTTGTGTTCTTGGTACCTGACTTATTTTTAAGTTTAATTTAATTTAAGTAATATTTCATATGGAAAATGTGTCTGAAATAAAAATATATTATTATTATTATATTCTATATATAACTATTTATGTACAAATAGAATATTATGAAGGAGTAGGTTATTTAGGTATATATTTTTCGAATTTAAAGTTTGTAATGTATGGTATTTGTTTATTTCCTAAGTAGGAAATTAAGGCTAATGAAATTTTTATCTTATTTATTAAAGAAAAAAGTTATTGAAAACTGAAATCTTTTTTTTCACATTTTACAACAGCAGTTAACCAGTCTCCTGATTCCTGTCCTATTCCCCCATATCACATTCATGAAATGCCTCTCATTATCGGACTCCCAGCCTAATTCCCTATTACATAAAGGTATCGCCACACTATTCCACTCCCCCGGAGGACATTTGTATAAGTGTAACCTACATTTAGCGCTATTAGGGCAACTGGGTCGGAACAGTCAACGTTTATGTTAAATACAAGATTATAGTATTATCTTGCCATTGTTGGTAGTTATGCTAAATCTGAGCTAAGCTTTGCTTGGAGAGATATTTACCCTAAATATACGATAAACAATATTATTAGAAAATTTATGACATTAAATAGATATATATTTTTATTATTCGTCATCCATACCGTAATGCTTCAAAATGAAAATTTCCGATCAGTGCATCCTATCCTTCATAACCTTCACGGAGTTGAGACGTGGACACTCCAGGTAGGGCTGATTCACCATTTCAAAGTCGTTCAGCGAGCTATGGAAAAGTTATGCTCGGAGTTTCTCTGAAGTATTCGTAACGAATAGTTACATCCGACAGAGAACCAAAGTTATCGACATGGCTCTAAGAATTAGCAAGCCGCAGTGGCAGTGAGCTGGCCATATATTATCACGCGAAGAGCTGCTGAGGTTAACGTGTCCTTGAGTGGAGACCGCAACTCGGTAAAGTAGTGTAGGACGCCCTCCAGCCAGGTGGGATGACGGCTAAAAAGACGGTAGGCAGATGCTGGATGCGTCAACATGAAGACAGGGCGCTATGGCGGTCATTAGGGGAGGCCTATGTCTAGCAGAGAACTGACATGACGATGATGATGATACTTTTAGAAACCTTAGAAAAAACCCCTGATTTTTTTTTGCAGATAGTACAAATATTTTTTCTGAGGCCAAAAGTCGTCAAAATACCGACTTAAAAATCAACTAAAAATTAGGTTTACAACTCCCTTGTTCACTACACAATATTAAGATATATGCTACGTTATAGCAATAAGTGCCCATCTAGGAATAATAAAGGTCGCAGTAATAAGAACACACAGAAACATTTAATTCACAAATCTCCGTTTGTATCTACACCTCCGAGCTTAATAAGGCTTCGCGTAAAAAACAAACTTAATATTGTACCTACACGTGTTTGGGAGATATTTTCAACTTAACAAGAGCATTAACACGTTCAAGGTTCACGTGGATATTTGTAACAAGTGTAAGCTTATTACGGGCATTTGTGAAGATGGGCTAAATATGTTGTTTGTATTACAAGATGGCGTCGTTCCTGTTTGAAGTATAAGATTGCAAATTATGAACTCCCAGAAACTGCATGAGCTCTTCTTATACTCAAACCCTTTAAATTTGCCTTTCTTTAATTTTTTCATTTTAGTCATTAAAGACCATTTGTCGAACAGACTGACGGACGGACTGAAAACGTAAGCTGATGCCATACAATAGTTGATTATTAATTAATATAATAACACCCTTCTCATTAAACAAAAAGTCACAAAATATAATTTCAGATTATATTAGGTAACCCACAGCATTTCTTAAATTCATAATTCTTTTCACTTGAAGGTTGCCTGAAAGAGATCACTTCTAAGCGATAAGATCGCCCATTGTACTTGCCTTTTGTTATGACTATTATTGTATTTGATAAACTTTTTGCCAGTTTTATTATACTTTTCCCTATTTTGAGATGACGTAGACACCTCACGTGTTAAACAAAAGCCTGGAGGCGGTACAACAAAGGAACCAAGCTGATTAGATACCGTGTGAGGCAGTCACCCAGCTCTCTAATGCTGTTTATTACACAACTGAGGACTTTTTATGAGCCTGAAAAATTCACGTTCACCTTTTCATTTATTACCGACGAAACGAAAAACAGAAGAAGGTTCTATGTTCGGCTGAATGTATAACTTTTTTTTATGTTCGTCGATTTCTCCTTCGATTGTGGACATTATTAGGTGGTCCCATAAATATATTTTTCCCAAGGGATAAGAATTTGGCGCTCATTAGGGGAGGCCTATGTCCAGCAGTGGACTGATATAGGCTGATGATGATGATGATGATGAAGAATTTGACACTAAAAACTTAAAAAACAGTGTAAATCCTACTACTATTTGAATTATCAGAAAATGTAATAGACCAACTACGAAATTAGTAACTTAGCTTCCCACCTGTGTTTTGTTGTTGTTCGCGTTGCTCTTCTCGGAATCTTATTTTTTATGATTTTGGTGGGTTGTATTTTAATTCAAGAAGCCGTGACGGTGCGACTTACGGCGTTTTCACACGAGACACGACACCACACGACAAAATGCGGTGACGGCTGTGGGAAAACGCTCTTATCAATAAAACGTCATGTTAAAATAAGCACGCTCTAGAGCTTTCATTTGGGCTCGTGCGTTTCAACTGTCTGCAGTCCGAAGTGAGACTAACTCCTAATGAAAGATTGGTTTTTTTTTGTTAAATAGGCTACTTGACTACCTATATTAAAAATAAGTTCCAAGTTGTTTTCATCCTAGTCAGTGACAACGTTACAAAGCGTAATCAGGTGATTTTTTTTAAAATATGCCTGTTTTAGGTAAAAAAAAAACGGGATTAAAATTACACATTTTTCGATTTGATCACGTGACCGAAAACGCTATGTGTTTGGTTGGATCGCCAGTGACGTCACACTTTTACAGATTACAGTGTCAATGAGTTCTTCTTGTTAGGTGTGGTATGGCGGAGTAACGTCATAGCTTCGAAAACGGGAGCCATGACAGAGATTATCGTTTTGGCGCGGCATTATTTTATTCAAACTAAAATTAGTTATTATAACCAATACGACTGGCCTTGAAGAAATATTAATTATATTTTTCATTATTTTTATCAGACAATACGTTAGAATTATTTCCCAGTAGTAGTCAAGTAGCCTATTCTGCAAGACCTCCTAGGACAAGTATTCTGTACTTAAAAGAAGGCTTCAAAATATGATGTGAGATAAACATGTCCTTTGTGAACGAAATGAAAAACATTTGTACTGTATGAAGGGCCTATGCCATTCTCATCTGACAGACCCAAGTAACAAGCACATTATTTACAATTTGGTCGAACTATTATTGTATTTTTGTGTGTTTTAAAGAAAACCCCTCGTAAAACATCACCTATTGTGCTCTTACCTAGTGATCCCACGCCGATTTGTCCAGGAGTTATACGGTTAGGTATTATTGCAGTAAATCAAATTAGCGACGTTATTACAGCGGGTAGTGTAGTGACACTCGAGCCGCTCGCGTGTCTCACGTTTCAGTGGAATCACATCACGGACCGGAGTACGGGGACGAGAAGTCGTGATTAATTTCTTAGGGAATTGACAAATATCGACGAGTATCCTTGTCGATTTGTACGTTAAGTAAACCTTGGTTTATTGGTAGCTGAATTTTGCAACCTGTAGGTAACTTAAAGGTTATTTTCATGGACGATTCTCTCGGTGCGAGTCGAGATTATGTCGCCGCGTTGAAAACGCTCATAGAGTTATGGAATCTTAAAAAAAACCGTGGGCGATAAACAAGGCGAGTCTTTTGAGAGCCCTTGAGACTAAAATCTAAATTGCTGGTACAACTGTGAAAAAAATATCTTAGAAACATCGGGGCCCGATTTCGAAATGATTATGAATGATTATTGAATGTCTATTTTATCACAACAGTTTTTTACATGCATTGTTTTTGGTCATTTTCGGAAACTTTATGTAACGACAAACAAACAAATATGTACCTATTTTAAAACTACTATGGATCTGGTATGACAAGGTTTAAGATGGATACCGCCCAGCTTCATCAGCCTATATCAGTCCACCGCTGGACATAGGCCTCCCATAATGAGCGCCAGCTTGCCGCATCCAGCATCTGCCAGCAGTCTTTCGCAAATCGTCATCCCACCTAATCGGAGGGCGTCCTACACTACGTTTGCCGAGTCGCGGTCTTCACTCAAGAACACGTTTACCCAAGCCGTTGCCGCCTAGTTTAACCTCTAAAAATTAAAAGATACCACAACCCGTTTCTATTTTCAGTAAAATATGAAATAACTCGATACAAAAACGAGATAGCGATCCATGGCGGGATTCATCAGCTTTAATTAAATGGCGCCTCTAATTACAATGTTTTGCGGATGCCTGTCACGTCGACGTGAAAAACGCTTGTTACGATAATCATTCTGAAAGGTCAAACCTAGATAAAGGAAAAAAGGATCACACTTAATTAAAAATTCAAGCTTTTGTTTGTGTTGAATAATATTAGTGAATTTACAAAACTTCGCAAGTTGAATGTTTAAATAACGTGTTAAATTTTGGAAACAATAAGTACCGATTTAATTTGATATATTTTAATTCGTGAGAAATATGATCTTCTCATGAATTCATTTTTCAAAATATCCATAATTAACTGTTACTACAGGGGTTATAAGTATGGTTCTTTTTTTCTCATAAATTGAGTTCTCGACGCTGACTTGACTAACTCGTTTGATCCTAATCGACTTGTCTCAAACGCACATGGTTTCTAATTTAACCATACACACACTCCTTTAAGCCAGGGTGGCTTAAAGGAGTGTGTGTATTGTAAAGTATGTAAAACCTTTTCCTTCAAAATTCGAAATATGATGTGAAAACTACCTTGTAGTTCCATTGGCTTCGTAGCATTTGGAGTAGACATTTCGTAGCTGTCGCAATTTACCCGTAGCACCTTAGTTTTGACATGTCGAGTATTATTATTATGTATTCTCTGGCTGAAGTCCCACTGAATGATATATTGTCTCCTGTCATATTATGTGCTCACCGAGGAACAGGTTTATTATCGTGGAAGAAAGATGAAAACAGAGCTTATTTTTGACTGACTTTTGTTTTTATTTAACGGAAGATCACCGGTTGATTTTATTTATCACCGATAAACTTTACGTTGACAATAAATAAGGGACAATGTGATGTATTTACTCTTTGTGTTCTCTTGAACTCAAGAGTGAATACACTGATGTTGGGTTCATCTGGTGGTGTAACCAGCAGCAGTCGCAAAACAGCGTCCTATGGGTAACTATTTTTAACCGAGTTCATAAGGAGGTTCTATGTTCGGCTGTATATATATATATATTTTTGTATGTTCGTCGGTATCTCCTTTAGTAAAGGATCGATTTTAAAATTTATTTCACTATTGTACTATTATGCGGCAAGCTGAAGACAGGGCGCGATGGCGCTCATTAGGGGAGGCCTATGTCCAGCAGTGGACTGATATAGGCTGATAATGATGATGATGATGATGATTGTATATAAAATGATCCCGAGATGGTCTCATAAAAAAATCCCATGGAATAAGTATTTATCGAACCAAACTTTAAAAAAACTTAATGATTTTGAAAAAACACGACTAGCTACAAAAATTTTGGTGATTATCTTCGAAAATTCTTAATAGATTTTGATGAGTCTCTTTCGTTGTATAGGTTAATTTTAAAGAAGTCCCATGAAAATTTGATACTCGAAGTTTTGATATGTAAAACGTATCTAAAACATCATCACATGATAATTTTCACAATCACTGATAACAAATGGTTCCCATGGCAACAGGCATAAGGAAGTTGTCTACTTTGAAAACAAAAGTTGGCGGATTGCGGATCGCATAACCGATTTTCATTACTTAGGGGTTTGAAATCAGTTAATAGTTTTTTAAAAGAAAACACTAAATTATTTAATTTTTATCTACGTACATGTTTTGTTCTATACTGCGAATTTTTTCAGTGTCCTCCTTGTTATTAGAACCAGAACCTGAATAATTTACCAAATAAACCTAGCATTTCGTTCAATCACTTTATTGTTATCACCTAGGAAAACCAAAACCTACGATAACCCAAAATAAAACATACAGCCTTCCTTCATACGCGAACATGAAATTGTATCTAAGTCCCCCTAGAAACAGTTGATGATAACAGAATGGTGTCAGGGCGGAATGAGTGGTGGCGCCAGCTCGCGTGGGCGGGGAGCTACGGCGGGCGGCGCGAGGTGATGCTGCTATTCATTATGTATACGGACTTAACAATTCATAGGTTTTTCATACATGAAACATACAAAGAAGATAATCTTCGTGAGGTAATATGGTCTGATCGACGGGAAGATCAAGCTTGCATAGGAATGCAAGCTTCCCGCTCTTCTCGTGGTGGTATTTCGAGTTGTCTTCAACTCGCAATGGACCAACACGAGTCTCAGTGCAGATAAAGGAGTATACACGGTTGTGCATCTTTAACCTGCCCGGTAGTTGGAGTCGGCTCAAAGCCCCCCGTGCCCCGTGCTTCATGCTTCTGCCAGTGAGTTTCAATTACATTGGGAATAAAGTTACGTGCACATGACCTTCTCTATTATGATTGACAGTTACGGTCTGGTGGTGAGGAGGAAAATTTTGTTTTGAATGACATCAAATTTTCTAATCGAGTGTTCCGCAGCGAGACGGTCACCTTTGAAAACTTCACATTGTGTTTATGATTTACCTACCTACCCGATGACCAATTTATTTATCATCATTATAATCATCAGCCTATAGTAGTCCACGGCTGGACATATGCCTCCCCTAATGAGCACCAATTTATAATTCCATCAAAACAACTGGGAACTGCGGGTGACTCTATTTGACGTTAGTAACGAAACTTGATCGTGACGTAACCTTTTCCATAGATACAGCGCCTCCATCGTGCGGACAGAGAACTACGCAAACCATATACAAAAATGAGACGTCTCGATCACGTCTCGATACTAACATCAAATGGAGTCGAGGCTCTGAAGACCGCGTCGATCTCGTATTAACTTTATAAACTACAACAGGCCGTGGGGTCGAGACGTCCCCCCCCCCCAAAGTCACTCCGTGGATGTAGTACGTAAGAGTCGACTAAGGAAACCTACCAGAGGAAAGGCAACCACTTCCTTCTGAGTATTTTAACACCTGCACTGCGATCAGCAATCCGCCTGGCAAGCGTAGGTATTATCCTAAAACCCCCCTGTCAGGGGGAGCGATGTTCAGCTGTGGAAATACATAAATGTGTGCTGATGATGAACTTTTACCTAATGGCAAGCAACAGTTACTGAGACGTGAATGTTTAATTTTAAGCAGTTTCACAGGTTTTTGGGCATGTGCCTTAGAATTGTGAAAAGATTATTGGTCAATACAAATATTCTCTTTAATATAGTTTTAATTTAATTCTATTATTTGATTCTAATTTTCTTTGTTAAGAAAGATATTATATTCTCTTTACAAATCCACAGTCAAATATGCACAAACTTTTTATACAACCGGTTTAACAACTTTCGAATGTCTTAATTAATTAATGAATAATTTAATTAATTTACAGACGAGGAAATAAAATCTTGAATATTGGGAACTGCACTGCTATCACTGTTCTGTGGTTATCACTTATCAGTCTAGGTATACCTATACCTTAAAGCTGACATAATCATTATGCCATAATCGTACTTCTGGCATCTCACGTGACATGCCTATCTAGGCATTCCTACCGTCGTCGAGTGCTAGGCAACAACTCTGCCAACGCAGCGAGCCAACACTGGTCATGCACTACGATAATGATTAATAGATCACGCACTACGATAATTAAATAACAAGTTAGAAATGTCTAAACTGACCAAGACTCTACCCGACTAACCCGTGGCTTTGCACGCCCTTCTCTGAGATACAAAGAAGCCTAGTTTATCTACCGGGATACAATCTATCTCCCTGCCAAAGAAACATCCGTTCAACGTTAAGTCTATAAAATAAAAGAAACGGACAGATAGAGTTAGATTCTTATTTATTATATTATAACTACTCGTAGCTGTGCCCCGAAATGTTAACCGCAGTGAATTTCATTGGGTGGTTTGTACGTTATTCTGGTTCTTTTTTAATTTTTCTTCAGAACCATTCTCGGACTTGCTTATTTAATTGCATGCTTGGTTACAAATTTGCTAAATGACACCAGTCGTTCTCGAGTTTTGCGCTTAGCCACACATTTACCGATAAGGAATGTTCAGGACATAGAGTAAAAATGCGCCTGTCCCAGGTTCAGGAGCTTGTAACATAGTAAAAGGTTTAGTAAAATTAATACTTATTTTATTATATGGACCATAAAAATGTTTGATAATAAAATTTTGGACACCTATCATGTGTTCCGGGAACCTCTAAATCTGGCACGAAAAGTTCGGAAGGAACAAGAATAAAAAAATATTTATACTGCCGTGAAAAACAAAATCAAAAATAATTGCCAACGGTTAATGAATAAATCTAATAAACAGAGAACTTAATTAAGTAGTTACCTTTTTACCCTTTTATCGTTTTCACCGTAATACAAATAAAACCACAAAGGCTCGCTTCAATCATCCACGGCCAATAATTGGACAGAACCGCGTAGGTGCTTCAATAGGCGGCTTGTAAAGCGTGGGCGGACCGTAGGCGGGAAACGACGTCTGAATCTACCGATTTTACACAAAACTTTGACACGGAGAAATGGTCTTTCTGCTGCCAATTTTGCTACCAATTTTGCTTAATTTGTACGAAGTTAATAGCTTTTTGCTTTCTTATTAAAAGTGAGTAAAGGTTTAAAATTATGTCCGTATTATAAACGTATTCCTGACGTTATGAAATTGACCTGGTTGTGAAGAAAAAAGAAACAAATAGTACCTATTCATTCTACGTAGCATGTTACGAATAAAGGTTATTTACATATTGACATTATTACAGACAAGGTACTGTAAATACGCCTTTCTGAAATACTGTATCACCTCCATAACATAGACATCTGGAAATAGAGTAGTGTTATATTGGGCGGTTTAAAATGACTAGTATTATTTCAGCTTTATTACACCAAAATTGCAATGACAATGAAGTGCTCTTCGGTTTGGGCAACAATGTCGAAACCACTTATAATGTTATAATAACGCTAAAAACATACCATTCAACGCTGTTTGTTTGATCAACAAAAACACGAACATACCTGGAAAATTAAAAATGTGTTACAAAAAATTATGTTAGTTTAACAGTATAAAACATAGGGTGTTCTGAAGTATATCACAGTATGATTAGAAAAAGTAAAGGAAGTGATTCGAGTCCGAAGAACATGAAAATTATTTCATGTTCTTCGGAATTCAGCCCAAAAATGATGATGACGTCATCGTCATCATTAATCATCACCTCAGTGGTTAATCAATCCTCATGTGGATCAGAATTAATGGATGTACTCTTTATTGCACTTTAAACATAACAAAAATAAAACTTTAGTTCTAAATTTAAAAAAACAAAAGGCGGCCTTATCGCTGAGAGCGATTCCTCCCAGGCAACTTTGACACAGCAAAGGTACAGCCACGGCCAGAAGCTACTGCAATACCAATGTAACTGTAGATAGATGGAAAGATAATTCTATTATTTGATTTATAATTTTAATAAAGGCAGTGGCACTTGAATAAATCTATTAAATAATACCAACACTAACATAATGCAAAGACGAAACTAATAAGCTTCTTATTCAAGTAAATAATGTTTTTGTATTAAATTTAATATCTATCTGTCTTATTATTGTAGACAAGATATTCAATACCTCATGCGGTTAATTTGGTTAACGACCGACACCTCTGTTGCGAGCTTGCGACACCTGTATCTCACAATCAGGTGACTTGGATATCATCATCATCATCAGCCTATATTAGTCCACTACTGGACATAGGCCTCCCCTAATGAGCGCCATAGCGCCCTGTCTTCTTTTTGAGGCCGTGAAATAGCGACGGCGAAATAAGGCGTCTTTATACACAATGAAGACAAAAGGTCTAAGTCTACCCTTGAGAAGAACTACCATAAAGTTCGCTCTAAGTTAGTGGATGGTGTGGAATAGTGGAAGAACCGAACTCCCCGACGCTCAACTGCAAGTGCATACGTAGCATCCTAGACTAGATCTCAAACCTAAGATATACAGTTGATACATTTTAGAACGTAAAGTCACAAAGTCACTTTAAAGTTGACCTACTTGAAGTTCACTTTAGTTCTGCAAATAAGTGCTCTTTAGTCTGACAAGGTACTCGACCAAACTGATACATAACGTGGTTTCGATATGACAGGTGGTTGACAAGTGAGAATGCGGTTAGCTAGTCGAACTGGCATCACTTAATCTGATCGCTGACCTATCACAAGTTGGTGAATGTGATCGTATATGTGTCGTTACATTAATGACGTAGGTAGGTCATGTAGGTTTTTGAACATCAGCTTCTATGTTATCATAAGCAGTACTATATTAAATTAGCCTATGTTTTATTCGAGAACCTAACTATCTACGTACCAAATTTCATCTAAATAGGTTAAGAAGTTACGGAGATACGGGGTAACAAAAAATCACACAAACTATCGCATTTATAATATTACTAGCGGCCCGCCCCGACTTCGGACGGGCAGATTACTTTATATCAATATATAGCCTATGACACTTACAAATAACGTGGCTTTCTATTGGTAAAAGAATTATCAAAATCGGTTCAGTAGATCCAGAGATTACCCCCTACAACCTCACAAACTCACAATTCTAAACTACCTCTACGCTTCCGACTGGTATTGATATGGATCACTTGAGCTACCTGTAGATTGTTTGCAACAGTCTGCAGTTAGCTCAATCGTTTCAATTGTAAATACTAGTTTTAATTTAATTCTATTACTTGATTGTAATTTTTTTTATTAATAAATGTTTTTATTCATAGAAAAAAATTAAAAGAACTACCTCTTTGTAATATTAGTATATATTAGGATATCTATTATTCTGTGTCATAAGCAAATTCCTTACTGTCAAATCCTAGCCAGAAGCTTTCCGAAAATTCGCAAAATAGAAATAAATATACTAATTCCTGTTTTTGTATAATTTTACTACTAAAAGTCTTACACATTTTACTCTGAAGGTATCTAACATTGCGACCATGAAATGAAAAGTTTACGCCACAAAGAGGCTTGTGGCACAAATATAAAAATATTGTATTTACAAATAAGAAGCTTTTACCGGGCAAACTGAATGGAATTCCTGCAAGAGGACTGATATTCACAATGAAATGCCCTTTGCCCACTTTAAAAGGAATATCGACTATACAGGGTGCATCTTTAAAACGTATGGTCGTATCGGGTGCCGCCACGCGCAGCTAGTATAATGTATGTGTATGTACCCTAATCCTATAAAGGGTGTGCAAATATTATGAATTTAGTTTATTTATACCAAAAAACATTTAAAAAAACTTGATAACGATTCGAAGTCTATTTTAAGTTTTTATATTCAATCTAGTTTTATCAATCTAATTTTAAAATTTGACTGTTCTATGTGTGAGTTTTTATGGAAGAACTAGTTTCTACGCGCGGCTTTGCACGCGTTGTTTTAGGTTAATCTATCCTAACCCATGGGAACTGATTTATGGGGCAAAAAGTATGTTATGCCTATGTCTTAATCCAGACCTAGAACTACTTGTATGCAAAATTTCATCCCGATCCTTTAGTGATTTTAGCGTGAAGAGGTAACAAACATCCTAACTTTGGCATTTATAGTATCAAGTGTGATGTCTCTTGCAGCGTGCCACCTTACTGACTCGATCATAATCTATGGATGATCGATGAAGATCTACGTGACTGTGAACTTTATTACAAATACCTTGAAGCGAGTTTCCCAGATTTCCCTGAGGCGCGAGATTGGTACAGCAGTAGCAATATACGACACAAGTAGTAAACTAAGTCGACCGACAAAATGGCGTGTAATATTGACGACTAGTTCCCCGTATTCCATTGGGAACCTGTCAAGTGCTTTCTGAGGGCATGTGCTTTGTTTATCAAATATGTAAGTTTCAGTCCATACTACTAAGAAGCTAACTGTGTATTTTGTCAATGCGTTAGTTTTTATTTCGCCCGCGAGGCGTAGGTTATATTTTCTATTTTTCTAGTATTTCTATTTGATTTGTAGACTCTCTTTGCTCCAAGCATCAAAACAGACAAAGTGATTTTGATAATGATGTATCAAAATTCTTGTCTGTTCTTCTCTTTTGTTCTGAGCTACATTTTGTAGGCCTTCGTCTCGTTTTTTCACTTTTTTTACCAAATGAGAGGACATAAGTGGGTATATACGGGCTGGTAATAATGTCAATTTATTTCAAACTGGATCAGTTGAGCGACCTCTAGACTGTGTTTTTATTTATCTATTGAATAGATTAATATAAATAATAAAACAAAATCATATACATGTTTACTAAAGTTTTTGCTAATAAAGTGCGTAACTTGGAGGTATTCCTCGTAGCGCACCCAGGTCACCCCAGGTGAAGCGCACCCAGACGAAGCGCACCAAAGTACTTCCACATAGCGCACCCATTTAGGTGCGTTCTAATTGTGCAAAGTGTGCAAAAAGTGTGAAAATCATAAATACTGACTATACTCGTTGGTGTTTGCAACAGTCTGCAAGAGCTCAACCGTTTCAATCATAAATACTAGTACAAATTTGTTCCTGTTTTGTTTTAATGACAATTTATTTTAAAGATAACGACATTCATAAAGGAAATATAATGCATTTCCTCGCTCCACTTGTTGACCTATAGTCAACCTACCTACATTTGCATCATCGTTTTGACATTAATGATTACCGCAGATGTTCGAATGAAGATTAGATGACGCTGACATGATGTCATCATTATCATTAGAGGAGACAAAGTGCCCGACATCATTGTAATTTAGCCGACTTCAAAGAAGGAGTTCTATGTTTGGCTGTATCTACTATGTTTTTATGCATGTCGTTTTATGCAGTAATAGTAGAGGATAATTCAGTGGTGGCCTATAAAATTTTATCGCTGAGGGATAACTATTTATTGCGCAAAGCTTAAAAAAACAGTTTAAAACTAAAATGAAGGGATTCGAAGTCGGTATTTTTTTTAACACAATAAAAAAAAATCATTTTTATTTTCTTTAAATTATGTTTTTATAGCCCACTTCATGCACGACTTTTGTCACGACCTTGCGACGAAAGCTGTGAGCTCTAAGACACAACGAAGAAAAAGCGACCAAAAAAAACTGCACTGTCTTAAATGTTTATGCTGCATGCGACAAGAGAAAAAACTGCACGCGCCATTGGAAATAGATCTTAGAAAAATAAGTACTATAGCTTACTTACAACAAATAAGTAAACCCAAATAAGTAAACCCTCTGAGCCTAGCAACAACTTCCTCCATTCGGCCACATTTCCAACACATACAACTAAGCAGCGCGTGCAAGTCGATATTCATGTCTTCTTGGTCCACTTACCGTTCGATATCTAATGCCATATGTGGGCATTACAGCCATTTTCCTAAAAGCAACATGCTCTTGTATGAATCGTTATGTTTTATCGTCGACTAGCACATTCCTAAAACTTCGTTGGTTCACCCGCCCGTTCGCCCACAAAATCATGTGACTCGTTCATGTGACCGTGTTTAGTGCATCATACTTTGGAGAAGATTGTTGTTATTTAGCATGACAACGGAATAAAATAGAATGTATTCTGTTATCTGTCGAATAATAGGGCCCAGGACCTACCCGAATTTCGGTAACGGCAGCCAATCTCGGCGGTGACCAGCCATGTGCCCAGGACATGACAGTGCACTAGTGTGTGTACAATTACAGGTGCACTATCACTCATATAGTCCAATGGGACGGCAGACCGACACAGGAAGGTATAGAAAGCGACCAGAATTTTCTCTATTTTGGTGATAAACTTTGAGAGTCGTTTTATTAACAACAAACATGAGTTTCCTGAATATATCATGAACAGAATTCGCAAACCATATACCATACCATATCAAGTAAACCCAACAAATTGTTTTGAAAAAACTCCAACAGCCATAGAGTGAACTTTTCAAATACCTCAGTCTATTTATCCACAATCTATCATCCGAGCCTCAAACGGGTACAAAAACTCAGGAAATTGCTTCCGTCGAGAACTTTCGATACTAGTTGCCAACTCAGGGAAAGCAATCCTTCTGTTTACTTGCTCTGTTTGCCTTCGGGCTACTCTTCAGCCATGTTATTTCTTTAAAGGAATGAAGAATAAACTTGTGGGTGGCAGTTTATTAAAGAAAGAATTGAAAAGAAACTTCAGAAAAACAAGCAAAATCAATGATAAACCTGGTCAATTCTTTTGAAAGTGGCTTGGTGATCAATACTAACCTATTGCTATGGTGCATATTAGGGGAGGCATATGTCTAGCAGTGGACCATTATAGGCTGATAATAATAATGACTCGCCTAATGAACACCACGCCATAGATCTTACCATCCAAATCAGTTAAGCAGATCATAAAGTACTATAAAAAGATCCTGTGGAGAAGTAATATTTAGTCCGACTGTCAAAACTATCTTTTAACACAAACGGAGTCTGTGGCTCCGTTAAGATTTGGTTTAAAATGCTTGTGTAGGTACGCGCTTTTTTTACCGACTTTGTATAATACTTTGTACTTTGACTTAAGGTCTTTGTTCGGCTGTAGGTATGTATTTTTTATGTATGTATTGTATGTCCATTTCTCCGTCAGTTATGGACCGATTTTAAATATTCTTTCGGTATTGTGGTGATCTTTCGTGTGAATTATTACTATTACTATTTTTTTTTAAACTGTACTTATGATATGACTATGTGTGAGATATGGAATAAAGCTCTTTTTTTTTTATTTATTGTGGTGATCCCTATAGAAAGGTCTGATAAAATGGTGTAGTCTCAGTAGTCCGGTTACAGTTAAGTCAACCGGACTTCTGAGTCGCTCGACGACTCAGTAGTTCGTTTGCCTAATTCAACCGGACTTTTGAGCCTTTTTTTGCAATAGTTGCATTGTATATGATATATTGCCGGCTTATTATTCTTAACGAAATAATTTCTTTTGATCATGACGGATTGTGCTTATCCCGTCAAGCTTCAAAAACAACATAACATACTTTAGAAAAATCACAACTACCTACCTACAATTCTATTTCAATAACTTTAGATTTATTTATGAATTGTACCATACACCTTTTATTCCCCTTATCCTATCACCGTAAAGAGATAGACAGAAACCTAAAATTTTTTGGTCCTGAAAGGGAAAAACACACCAAATAAAAAGAGATAGAAATAAAGAGCCTAACTAAAGCCACTAAAGTCAGCTGACGCCGCAGCAGCGGCGTGTACCTGCGTCGTCGAGGCGCTTGCACATAGAC
Organism: Eupithecia exiguata; assembly: GCA_947086465.1. Lineage (NCBI taxonomy): Eukaryota > Metazoa > Arthropoda > Insecta > Lepidoptera > Geometridae > Eupithecia > Eupithecia exiguata. The sequence continues at coordinate 12,494,291 of OX352233.1, forward strand.
AAAGCCTGCGCCGGCGCCGCGCCGCGCTACTTGTGCCCTACCGGTTGCTTCCGCCGCCCCGTATCCGTTACTGTCTGACTGTCTTCAGCTTGTTACGTCACTTTCACCTCTACATTTTCGGGTTAGAGACCACGATGTCCTCCAAGCTGCTTCCGTTCCGACCACGGCGGCCAGTCTCTGGAGTCTAGGCATGTGTGCAGGACACATTATAGTGTACAAGTGTGTGCGTAAACACAGGTGCATTCTCGATATTCTCAGTGTCATATTCCGATAGGAATGCAGACCGACATGCATGACAGGGGGGATAGGTCAGGCTTAAGACCAACGGCTTAATATGCTTTTCGAGGAAGTGGAGTGTACACCGTCTACTTCGTGACTCCAGGCTGTTACTGTGATTTTTTCATACCAATAACAACTAACTGGCCCGGGATTTGAACCCGGGATCTCATTATCAGCGGTTGAACACGTGACCGCTAACCCAACAGCGGTTTACGGGATTAGTAACTGGGCCACTTTTTGTCCCCTTTTCGAAAGCGTAAGGGACACCTGGCCCGTTCTTGAATTTGATTCGGTAGTCTCCTAGGTTTCGCTTTTGTAAAGGGGACACTCGTTCACAACTTATTCTATAACTTTCGGGTAGGCCCAAACAAAGAGAACAACCCAAGGAGATTATACCTCCCACTTTATAACAATCTAAGTAATTCCTCACTATAAACTTATGTAACAAACTAAAGCAAACCCATCCTGCTGCCAGTTCCACCTCATTAATTTGATAAGACAACGGTAATTTCCTCTACACCCACAGACATATTTATTTATAGTCTGAGACAAATCTTGTCGTTGACAATTGGATAAGTTGTGACGTCAGTGGTTACATCAAAAGGGGTTAATTCTAAGGTTTTTTGTTATAGTGCTAACCCGCACTCTGGGTATCTGGTGGGTAGTCTGGTTACCCCTGTAGGTGGAACCACCGGCGCTATAGTCCGTAAGAGGTCCCAAAGATTTTCGGCTGAACCGACTAAGGGTTTCGTGGCTTAGTTGGTTAGAGCACACCCGTACTGAGGGTGGGGCGCGGGTTCGAATCCCGCCGAAACCGATAATTTTTGGGACTTATTTCATTTCTTGGGGTTAATTCTGCTAACCAATCACTTTACTATGACAATGGTGTCGTCGCAGAATCGTCCGTGAAAGACACTCTAAGGCCCGTATTATGAAAGCTTCCCCAAGCATTACTTAAGCAGTCATTACGTGATCTCTACTCAAGCGTTAATTACTCAAGTAATGCTTGGTAACCGTTCAATAATATGTCTAAGCAGTTACTCGAAGGCGTGGACGGAGGAAATCCGCTCTTGACGGCTACTTGAGTGAGTGTAGATTTTGACATGAGCTCCCAAGCATTGTTTGAAAATTAGTATTCACTCAAAACTAGACATAAGCATCACTCAAGCAGAGCTCGATGACTGAGCATGCTTTCATAATACGGGCCTAAGTCTAAATAGTGCGTGCGGTGCTATTTGACACAAAGAGATTCATAGAATAGTTTTAACCTTGACACTTCTGACAGGCGTCCTTCAGTATTTTCTGTATTCCCATCCGTAGTTTATTTCATCAAAGGTAAAATGCCAGAATGTATTCTTCTAAGACGGCATTCACAATTTTTTAGAACCTAGTTACTGCAGATAAGAATAAAAAGTTCAAGTACGAGTCAGACTTGCGCAATGAGGGTTCCGTATAATTATAAGACTTAGTTTTTTTTTTTTGCTAAATATCATGATTATAGCTAGATCAACGGGAAGTAGTACCCAAGGTTTTAAGTCCCTTGTGAGAATCAAAATAATTTATCGTGAATTAACTACAAATTTACAGTTTACAGATATTTCCCTTTGCTTGTGTTACAAGACATGTTTAAATAATAATAATAAATAATAAAAGACCTTGCTTCTTGTCCAGTTTTATGATTCTAGTTCAACAGATTGTGTGCATTCGATTGGAAATTTCAAAATATTGGGGCACAAACGGCTGTAACTTTGGATTGCGTTTCCTTTAGACAGTAGATTTATAGCAAAGCTCCTAGAGATTACGGACTTGAATATTTGATTTACTTCTTTTATTTCGAATTGATAGCTCCAAGCGCGTCTGAGAAAAGGGGTTTGACAGAGGGACAACGAAGTGATCCTATAAAGGTTCCCTTTCTCCTTTTGAGGTACGGAACCCTAAAAGTGAACGCTTCTTATATTATTAGATGTGCTTTGTAAATAACAATAAAGTATTTTATACTTTATCAATCTTTAGAATGACGGTATAATCTTTTTTCTTTCATTCAATTAAATTGAGACATGGAAGTCGTCTCGCATCGAATGAAATTCAATTATCGGCTTCGACTTCAGATGAAAATTCATTGGAAACTCAATTTATTTCTTGTCGAAGACTAGACCAGCCCCCCTAGCACGATAATTTACGCATTGGATGACGAAGTGACGTAATTTTTCTCTATTCTACCCTAGACAACTAACCCCGTGCTAGGGGGGCAGGGCTTGAGTCAATTTGACGACTGTTACGAGAGGTGATGGTAACGTCTCATGTTTCCATTGGTTTCGGTACAGCGTCTCTATCGTGCTCAAACTACGGAAATCACATACAAATATGAGACGTCACGATCACGTCTCGATATTAGTGAAATGGCCTCGGGGATCAGACTCTAGCAATAATTAGCTTTCGAAGCGATGTGATGTGACCCGATGGCTGGTGAGTATCTGGCGCAGCGCATCAGCATTGCCACAGTAACTCATGTTGTCTTACTTTTTATCCCAGAATTCCGGGATAAAAAGTGGGACAGCACTCGTTGTTCCGCGGAATAACGAGTATAATGTTGTGAGCAGAAGCAAGCAGCAAATAAAACAACAAATATGATACTATTTTAGTGTATTAAATGTTAGAATTCTATAAATAAAGTCATTTTTTTAGACGCCCGTGTATGACGATACAAAATTATGAGCAAAAACACCAGAATCGAATACAACTTCTTCATAGACAAAATTGAATGACATAAAAAATCGAACAGGTAAATTAGGACATGACTATTCCATACTATATTAGAGATTGCCAGCGCCTTGGGGACGCTTCCGACTGGTATTGATATGGTCAAATCATCACTTGAATTACCTCTAGATAGTTAACAACAGTCTGTAGCAAACTATTGCAATATAAGTAAGTAAACACTAAATGTATTTTCTTTTAGCTGTAATTTTCTTTGCTAATAAAAGATTAGGTTTCAACGTGAATCAAATTGAAAAATAAAACGTTACCACAGATCCCCGGGGGAATATTCTCGACATATCGATGATACATCGCCGGCTATATCTCATGCGAATGTCGAAGGCTTTTCAATTAGAAGAGAAATACGAGACGGTGGGATTAAAAATCTACTTTGAAGCATAGTCGTATGGTTGCGTTAATTAAAATGGAAGATATAATGAACATTTTGCAATTACGTGTTTATTTATATGCTCATTTTCTTTGGCAGGAGCTTATTGTTTTTCAATCTTGTTTTATGCTACCAACACTATTATAGCAAATCTGCCCTCCCTCTCATCCTATACCTTTGGCGGAGGCGTATGTCCAGGACTGGACGCCTTCTGGCTGAGATGTATGCTTGAGTTTGACCACCATCTCACCAGATAAATGTAGGTAAATTCGTTCTTTTAAATCTCACCTTGTTCTTGTTAATTCAAATTATTTTCAAATTTCAAATTATTTTCATTAAATTTTTCTCTCTAAATTTTTGCTAGTCAGAGAAAACTTAAAAAGTCGGTCAAAGTATTGTACAATTCAAACAGTTGAGCTAACTACAGATCTTTGTAAACAATCTAGAGGTGCCTTGCTCATATCATAACCAGTACTTAAGTCATTCCCTTCCTACATTTCATTGTTACTACTCTGGTAGTTAGGTAGTAGGTTTCTTGTGCCCGTTTTACAACAAGTGAAAGAAGGCAATGATGTAAGAGTCTGGCCTTGCCGATCCTCCTTTCAAAACCAGTGGTGTAAGAACTAAACAAGAAGCATTAATATCTAAAACCTTAATTTTATTGCTCAAATAATCTATGATTGTTTATGCTCACTACACTTGAATATCATGTTTGTATAGAGGCTGGCTCTGTAAAGACACACACAACAGTGGGCTGGCCATATCGCGAGATGAACCGACAACAATCCGTCAAAATTTAAATTTTTCGCCGGTGGCTATGCTGGCTGATGTGATGACAAACGCTCGTTATTCTTGTAGTCCCGAGCTTGACCCATTTAAGATCACTTGATCTACCATCGATTACATCAAAACTAGCAAAACACATTCAATTTTTCGCAGCTCGCTCCGCTGACCAATAACGTTTAGCAATTTCGCTTAGGTACTACTTAGATACAACTGTCTAGACTACTTTCAAACACTAAATAGATTTGATCAGTTGCGTAACAATTAGTTGCCGAAACTTGATCGTTTCATTACGAAACTAAGACGACTGAGAATAGGATCGCAACGAACCAATTTGTTGGTCGTATTGCTACAGTTTCCTATTCTTAGCTCTTTCTTTTGCCATGTTTATTTGGACAAACAATAGAAAACACAAAATGCGTCAAAATAATTTATGCCCAAATATTTGTAGGTATACGTATATGTTACACTTTATCAACGAAACTTAAAGAGACAGCCACGTCAGAAATGAGAAACCAATCATTTTTATTTCTTATGTTTAAAAATAAGCTAACAAGTCTAAAATGTAAAATATTAACAAACTAGCTTATGCCCGCGGCTTCGCACGCGTTTTTGGCCATAAAAAGTTGCCTATACGTTATTTCAGATCCAAATCTATACGTGTGCATTGTGTGATTTGATATCAGCCTGATCCATCACAAACTTACGGCTTTATAATAATTAGTAGAATAAGAAAAGTATTAGTTAATTTTCTTTTCATTAATATTTTGAGTCAGCGAAAACGTAAACAAAAGCCAGCAAAATCAACAAATGCCTAGATCTGAGACGAGCGGGTAAGGCAAGGTTTGTGATTGCGCCATCACATTCCGCACCAGTCGGATGAGTCGGAGCCTTGGCGCAGGCTTCACGTCACTCTAGACTCAGTCTAGAGTCTAGAACTTCATTCATAGCTCACAGGTAAGTATAGCTATAACAAGGTATTGCACGGCTCTTGTAGATATTACTCAGATAGGTACTAAAGCAGTCGCGCGAGAGCCCGGCATCTCCTGCTTTCATTGGTAGCAAGCGGCGACAATGGGACGTGAATATGTACTTGTGTGGTTCAGCGTCTAGAAATAAAGCTTGGAAATGCTAGAGTTCTCGAGGCACCTTGGTTATGAGTTTTCTCATACGTTCCGTCCTCGTCTAGCTACGAGTCTACTGTCCAAGTGGGAGGAATCTCAAGTTTCATGAGAAAGGTCGTGCAAGGTTTTGAAGGTTGAATAAATGTACCTATTTTAGCTTATAGGGTGTGTTTGGTGAACAGCGGAAGCTTGAGCGGATTTATAACAACTTTCAAAGGAAATATCGGCAAAAGCACTATTGCAAAACCTAGCGTTACTGGATTTTCGAGAAAATATTGACTCTTCGTTTGCACGTTTGTATGTAATTAATTAAAATCAGTCTTAAACAGAAAAGACGTCCCTTAAATATGAGGTGACAATGTTATTTTTTGCTTTATCTCCAATATTGCTTCATGTTCAAAACGACCCTTGGCTTTCTCTACCGCAATATACTCACCCACCTCGACATGACCTCTGATTCTGTAGCCCCCGCAACAAATGAGGGTTCTTTATTAAGTGGATCCCCAGGTAACCAGGTTAACAAAACCTTGGGAAGGCCCAATAGGTTACAATGCCGTGGTTCTAGATGAAGTGGTGTATCTGATACTAGAACTTATTTATGCTCCCGTTCTCGTAAGTAACTAATCTTAAGCTTAGCGAGAGCGGAAAATGAAAATATTATCTAACCTGACCTTACCTCAATGCAACTGGTAGCTTTTGTCTTGTTCTCTCTGAGGAAAGTAACGTATGGGCGTTGGAGCGAAACGTATCTGAGCATAATAAAACCGGCCAAGTGCGAGTCGGATTCGCGCACGAAGGGGTCCGTACCATGATCTATAAAAACGACAAAAAATCACGTTTGCTGTATGGGAGCCCCCTTAAATATGTATTCAATTCTGTTCTATATTATTTGTAGTTATAGAGGCAACAGAAATACACCATCTGTGAAAATTTCACTGTTTCTGAGATACAGCCTGGTGATAGACGGACAAGGGAGTCTTAGTAACAGGGTCCCGTTTTACCTTTTGGATACGGAACCCTAAAAATGTAAAAAAATATTAGGAATTGTAACAATTCCGCAAAACAAAATAAGAAATTTAAAACAAATACCTGTAATTTTGATTCTGTTCGTACATTTTCACTGTTAAACGTATAAACGGATTTTCATAAAATTTGGCTAGGAGATAGGTTGTATTCTTGGATAAGAACACGACAAGATATTATTATTGTTTAAGTGAAAACTTATTTATTATTAAGAAAAAACGCATGCGCTCTTCTATTTTCTATAATCTCCGGTCGTGTGGGTCTGCCGTCCCATCGGATATTGAGAGTGAGGGAAACGAGAGTGCACCTGTGTTTGCAGACACACTGGTGCACTTTATATAATACTAGCTGTTCGCGGTTTACCCGTGTTAAATTCGAATTTCACATTTCTAAGGGGATTATTCCCGTACATCATCATCAGCCTATGCTAGTCCACAGCTGGACATAGGCCTCCCCTATGTCATTTTCTGACCCCTAAACTACCATGCAAAAATCATGTCGATCCTTTGCTCTATTCAAAATTAAAACAAATCTATCCCACGGGAACCATACATTTCACCGGGATAAAAAGTAGCCTATGTGGTATTCCAGACTACAATCTATCTATGTGCATCATCAATATCCGTTCAGCCGTTCTGGCGTGATTGAGTAACAAACATCCAACCATCCATCCAAACTTTGACATTTATAACATAAGTGGGATGTCCTGCGCACCTGTCTCCGTAGCTACTGGCCGCCGTGGTCGAAGTCCGATTACGAGGAGTCACTCATTATTAACATTAACATTTATCTGAAGTAGAAAGCTCCAGTCTTTAGCTAAGTTAATAAGAAAGTGAATGTGTTTTGTAACAGGATCAGTAAAATGTAAATTTCGAGAAATATTCAGTTTATATCTGTCAATTACTGCTCCGCGAAGAATCGATGAGACAAGGATCAACAAAATAATGGATGCCGCGCGAGTGACTGAAAACGAAGCAACCACTCGAGTTAAGAAAAAAATAATACTATGTTTTCATCGTATAACATTTCACTGCACTAGATATTCTCCAGTTTGAATGAATATCATCATCCACAACCCGACTTCACCCACTGCTGGGTCATCATCATCATCATCACCCTATGTTAATCCACGGCCTCCGGCACTACGTTTGCCGAGTCGCAGTCTCCACTCAAGAATACATTTACCCCAGCGGTTGTTGGTTCTTTTCGAGATATGGCCGGCCCACTGCCACTTCAGCTAGCTAATTCTGCTGGCCTCCAAACTACTGTGCCACTCCACACGGTTCTGCATTGAAGAAGAACTGATTTCCGAAGAGTCGGACGTCCAGTGGCAAGATGGGCGGACGATATTACTAACATCGCGGGGTGAACCTGGACGAGGTCGGCGCAGAATGAAAACAATAATTGACAAATATTGATTCACTATTTTACGTCGTCACAATATACATAGAGATGTAGAATCCGTTTTTTCCTCCTCCGTGGTTACAGAGTCCATTTTCTCCATAATTTGACACGAGAAAAATTGCGTTCTAACATAATTTCAGCGTTGCGGAGAATCTGGGTTTATTTTCATAAAGCTGTTGATTATTGTGTATTTTCGAGGTGATTTGTATTTGTTAGTACTGCAGAAGTAGGGAGGAAGAACAGGCTTCTGTTTCGACTCTGCGCAGACAGAGGAAGGTGGTAAAGGGTGAGAAATTAATAAGATAGTAATTAGCAACTTATCACAGTAAAAAATAGCAACACAACTTGCAGGTACCAAACACGGTCACACGCGCGGAAAAATAAAACGATTATATAAACTGAAACACCAATGACAGTTGACACCTCAATTAACTTTATCGAGTTAAAAATCACATTAATCACGTGTTAATATAAAAACAATGTTTAATCTGTGTTATTACAGGGAATCATGACTACGAGTCATTAAATTTTAATTGAATGCGTCAACCTTGTGGCGTTACACGAGAGTCGGACTCTCGGGTACTTAGGACAGAGTGAGTAGAAGAAAGTTCTATGATTTATTATTGAACATCGTTGTGTTAAAAATAACAATTATATTTTTATAATAATACAATTATTTATAACATGTATTTAGGTTTTTATTGTGGAACTTACCGTGTCTTATTATGTACCTATGCGTAGCTAATTAATTTTCATATTAGTTAATCCCGTCCGGGCCCGTCTACTAACTTCTCCGGCCCGCCCCGGCCTCGGCCCGCCCCGGACACGGTCCGGTCTAATATAAATCATCTCGAGTACGTATAAACATTTATAAAAAGAATACTTTATTATTTTCTTTTCATTTCAATGGAGCCCGCAACGCATTATAGGTAGATAGGCTTCTAGTATTTACCTAAAGTTAAAAGATTACACAGGAATTGAAATGTAAATATACTTGGTATATCGTTTACAAACTACTATGTCGTACGCAAACAATTTATAAATAGAAACTAATAAATAACTCAAAGTCAATAACAAAACCTGTCCGTGGATGTGACAACAGAAAAGAAAAGAAAAACATCCTGGAGACGCCATATTTGAACAATTTTCTCCAGACGTCTCCTATTTATCCACATTAAGATAACAGCGGCGTCTTCTAAAACGAGTTCTATTCTAAACGCGGTAGAGTATAAAATTGACTTTCCACGGTCGTGGTTATGTCTTTCAACATGTGTCAGGGGAGAATGGGTCGTCTCGTTTATGGGTTTAGGTTCATGTTTGTTTGGACGGGTAGTTCGAGGTCAGTGGAGCATCATCCCTAGTAGCAACAGGTCCGATCGATCGCAGCGCCATCTATAGTGATAAGTGGAGTAATAGACCCTGCTTAAACTTGTTCATAACTTTTATCGAATATTGGAGGCCGTTAAGCTTGTTTGGTTGGCTTTGAGCTATTCTCCTAATATTTTAAAATGGTTGGTCGATGTAAAGTCTTGTTTGTGGATAAACTTTATGCGAGTTAATAAACTGGCTCTAACACAGCTATTAACACTTTCACTGCCACCAACGCACCACAATGTGCACATTGTAGTGCAGAGACGGTGGTAGACCAGAGCGTGGCCAGCAGAGACGGTTTTTTTATAGTCTTCTTTGACCACAATCTCAGTCTGCCTGTGACCATGGAAGCTGAAAAGCCTCCGAAACGTCAGGTTATAAACAAAATATAATATATACGCAATCAATCCGGTAAAAACAGTGTTTTATTATGAGTTCTCGCGAAAATAACCTTAGAATAATACAATCTCACCTGATGGAAAGTGAAGAAGTGGCCGACGGTGTATCACGAAGGTCTAGAAGATACCTATTCACTCATGACTTGAAGAGACCCAGGTTGTAATTGACCGGAAAAACAGCAGCAGGAAGCGTGTTTCAAACCCCAGCGGTACGAACGATGAAGGTGGAGGAAAACCGCTCAGTGCGAGTGGACGGTATATCCACCAAGTAGTGGTGGTAATGCACTGTGCGTCTGCTTGTCCTGGAGTGGAAGGGGGATGGTGGATGGAATCAGGTCATATAGTTCCTGTGAGCATTATCCGAAATGTATCCTTAAAAGATCGACAGACAAGCGACCTTGCGGCGGTGTTGGAGAGTTTGGACCTTAGTCTCTGCAAGGTACTACTCGTCAATGAGTCTGAAGGCTCTTCGTTCTATCCACTCTAAGGCTGCAAGCGGTGAACGGGTTCCAGCAAAAAAAGCTCTATTATTATTCTTTTTCGTCCTCATTGGTCCAGCTTTTAATTAATCATTAGCCTCATAGGCCTTAACTTTAACTCATAAAAGTCCCATGGTACAAAATATTGTATCACGAACTATCAAGAAACAAGTACAAAAATAATTGATCAGCTGATTAAAAAGCTGGTCCATTTATAACCAGTCCAGGCTAGTTTTTGCGTCCACGACTTATCAGGCCTATTCTTGTCGAGAACAAACGAATCGCTAGCATTCCTGACGTCTATTGCGTCTCGATCTTGTAATGGCTACTGTATTTGTAAATTGTAACTAATTAACGTTGTAAACTGACTCTGTAATGGCATAAGCATTGAATTTTAGTTAGACTGTATATGGGTTGTACTGCGTTTGTATTTTTTGCAAAATTGTGTTAGCTATACTTATTGCTAACGTTAGTACTGCAAACTGCTACGTGCAACTGAGAACACTTCTCTTGAAGGAATTCCTTTTTATCAATTTACTTTTAATGTCCCTCAGTCAGTTTCCCTGTATCGGTTCTTTCCCATTAATAACCAAGTTACGATGTAACTGTAGGTATCGACAATTTTATCAGTAACGATAAATCATAAAACTTTATCTACAATGTTTGTTTGTTTGTCAGAAAATTAATGTCTACGGATAATCGTTTAACTTGACCGTGTGAATTAATAAACTGCACAATTACTCTGCATTACTACTCGAAAAATGTTAGTTTATATGCTCTGTTTCCGAAAAATACCTTTATATGCTGTTATGTCAGAAGAACACAGTCGATTTTTTTTGCGAGCTTTTCTTAAATATCACTTGAGTACTACAAAAAGATTTTTACAACATAAATTTATATAAGTACCATTTTTTATTAATATTGAAATAAATAGAACGTGAATAATATTAGTCCATCATAAAATACTGATCTAAGATAGCATAAAAATATATGATAACATAAATGATATAAAAATTAAAATATATGATAACATAATGATAGCATAAAAAATAATTTATGCAAATTAGTGTAAATTGGGTACCGTTTTCATAAGAGGCAATAAAAACTTATGAAATTAATAAGTAAATTACGTTATTTTATCGGCTACATAAACGTTCAAAGTTGTGCAATAAACGAAACCACCCATAAACATTTTACTCTATTCGGATAATTATATAAATATGAATTAATATAATATTGCTATAGATAGACTATACTTTTTCTAAATAGCTGATTATCTGTTTTCAGCGAAATAAGTTATTAAAAACAATCTACATAGGTATACGTACGCATTTCACAAACAAATGAATGGGCTCTTTTCCAATTTACAATTCCAGCCTATACGCTTCCGGGGTGCGTGTGGCAAGTCTCATAGGAAAAACATATATTACAGTATGAGTTATTCTCAACTCGACCCACTTTGGTCCGAAACCAGTGGGACGAGTCAAGAAACTGAAATTATGGTTTCGGATGAAACAAAAGAAAACAGATCCGCACGCGGGACACATGGACAGGACAGGCAGACACAGGAAAATTGTTAAAGACGCATAGGTTAGTTTATTTGTATACGTTTGATATCTGATATAACAAGTAAGTAGTACCTAGGTATATTTAAAGGCAACTCTCGCATATTTGTCGAAAGGTCCTATTGCGTCCACTAAACAGTAATCGGAGACTGACCGTGTCCGATGTCACGTAACCTTGGCATTGTTCCGCTGTCGGACACGGTAATAGCAGCCTACGTGTACTTTACCTACCTGTAAGCATGTCTACCGCTTCTACGAGTATGTATTCGAAAATGGACCCTAAAATTCTGATGTTTATCAACCATTTTCCTAATTTGCCGGTGCGTAGCTCTAGCGATAAATTAATGCTTTATCTGGCCTCTATCGAAGACCAGCCGCTATGGCAGGCATAGAGGAAAAACACGCTGTCTGAAAGACAAAATTAGATTGAGGTTTTAACAGAATACCTGGTTTAGTAATTTAAAGTACAAACAGATGAAACACACAATTTACTATAGGTATTAAAATAAATCACAAGTCATAATTTTTGCGCTTGTGAACAACTACACCATAACTTATCAGGGCCTATACCACTAAATTAATCGCTTCACCATACCAATAGCAGCTTCTCAGAATGACACATTTGGCATTTAAGCTTTATGGCAGAAACTACAGATGGAGGGAGTGTCAAAAGTGAAGGTTAAAACCATCCTATCAATCTCTCCATGCAAACAGTTCCGCACTATCTAGAGTTAGTTTCATCTATTGAGGATTTTACGACGATACCATTGTCATAGTAAAGCGATTGGTTTGCAGAATTCGGCCCCTGGTGACTACATTTTCCGCCTGTGGACAACTACGTAATAAATAATAACATACAGGATAGCTATCAGGTGAGGTTTTGATCAAACGAAGGTCTATTCAATAAATAAATAACACCATTACTGATTAAGTCAAAATCCAGTATAATCACGAGATCACAACACGTATAGTACGTGTTGTGATCTCGTGATTACTGGATTTTATTGAGATTCTTTTGGTAGTTTTTACAGATACTCCCGCTTTGATGCTAGAGATGAAAATCAAGAAAACTTCCTACAAACTATCTTCGCCTTAGCCAATAAAGAATCAGAAACCTGACCTAGGACAACTGCGTATAATCCTGCACTTGTAGCCACTTTACATTCAGTTATGCATGTTGCATCAGACCTCACCGCACACTCGACTGGTTACTCTAAGATACAGACGGATTTATGTTCACTGGACGTCTTAGCTGGAAAACTTGCTGGTTTCCCTAATTAGATAAAACCAATTAGGCGCCAGACGTCTGTCTACACTGATGAAGATCTATTTCGCATACTGCCTAATCCTCATAACGACAAGTTTGTTCCAAAACTATTTCGAAAACTGTTCCGTGCAAAATGTTCACACAAAAAATGCAAAACGATTAATTTTGCAAAAGGTTTTGAGAAGTGATTTCTTATCAAGTATTTAGTATGGGCTGTGCGTAATATTTCACGAATACTTTCATAGTTTTCGAGTCCTTGCTATACATTGAGCGCCTTCTAGCGCCTCTACCGGATCGAGAGGAGCTACTTCTCATAGTATAACAACGATCCAATCATTTCTCACAAAGTCGATGATAGTTTTTGAATGATTTTGAGTGATTGTTGCACTTTGACATGACAGCGGCAGCCGCGTTTGCGGCATTGATATTATAAAAATAAGAAGATATTATTTATTTATTTATTTAATGCTTGGTCCAACTGGACCAAGTCCAGGGACACACTCACTCTCAGTAGGTACCTACTAAGCGGAACGAAGATCGTCGTCGGACACAAGTCTTTACCTATCATAACAAAAATAAAACTAACTGAAACATACCTAGAAATACCTTCAATTAGTGCTATGAGAAAAATAAGAACACACGGGAAAAGATTTCACTCGGTACTTACACCGAATCTAAGTTTTTCCCTCGCGATCTATGAGCGTACCAGGGGTGTGCATCTACTCACTTCAAAAAACTTTTCAAAAGATTTCTCGAAGTCTGCATTATAAATTATTACTTACTAAATAGCTACAACTACAATAGAGTGCGTGTTGACCTCTCAATCCTACTGTCCGCGGTAAACAAACCTGCGCGCACGCAACGCGGCCTTGCGCTCAGTTCCGTGAAAGGCGACCGGCCGACATACTCGGCAAGAGCTCTATCTACCGCGTTCAGTAGTACGCCAGACAGTACAAACTGTACTAGATAGGTTTAAGGGTTTTAAGATTGATATTAGGAACTTAATGCACTTCTGACGCAACTTTAATTACGAGTATCTTTCGTAGATGTAATTAGGCAAAATACACATTTAGGGTAGTAACCACATAATCCTACCTACTTAGTCTTAAACTCTTCTTTGCAACGTTTTTTCTCATTCGTCAGAATGAGTTGACCTTAGCACTGATGATACACAATATACACACGAAGGACCTGCGGAATGTGGATGGACCATGTGCGTCTTGGCTCTTGAAAGTGTTGAAGGGAGGTGTATAAGGAATATCCTCACATTCATGTCCGCGAAAACTGGAGATTTTAGTTGTAGGTATTTTTTGAAGTAAGTAATGTTCTACTATGTGAATTTTGAACCACGGCGCGGCTGGACTCAACGAAGACAAGCCACAATTAACTGTTAATATTATTGAGTGAGCGGGACCTCTTTATGCGCAAACAAAGGTCTCTCTGTTTCCTCAATCTCATATCATAATCCGGGCCCATCGGATTTCTGAAGTATTCCAACAGCTTTATAGCCGACATTCAGCTCTAAAAGTTTTAAAACAATTCCTTTCCTCCTATTGTTCTGGAGTCAACATAAAAATATGTTGATTCTCAAACCTAAAGTCCGTAGTCTTGTAAAACAGAAGTTCCTATAATTTATCTGTAAGCACGAGTTCGCAACCAGCCACTAATTAGTTGGTACCAGCCTTTAGAAACACAAACAAAGACTGTTGCTCGACCTAATCTAGTTAGAAGCCGTTTGCAAACTTACTTAACTAGTATTTTGGAACAAGCTTAGTTCAAAGGACCTTTAATTAAAATTAAATAATAAGCAACCTTTAAATTTTCTAAAACCACCCGGTTGAATTCAAGGGCTGAAAAATTGGGTTATGTACTTATCTGACGAAAAGCATGGAGGGAGTATTAATACAGATAAGAAAGGAAATTTTAAGACAAGCAAGAGCTTGACGGGGTGCAAGTTTTTCAGAGTAAATGTTTGCACCTAATGGTTTAGGTGTTGGACTTTTACCCAATTGTGTCTCAAAAATATAATTTGATTGTTATGGAAAATCCCTCGGGAATACAATGTTAATGAGATCATCTTGGGAACATTCTGTACACAAGCAAAAGAATCATCATAATTCGACGGTTAGGAAAAAAACCACGAACATTATATCAAACATGCATAACTACAACTGAACAAAGAAGCCTCTCCTCTTTTGTTTTTCGTCAGTTAAATTCTGTCCCTAATTGACGGAGACATTGACGATCATACATAAAAAATCTTACGTACAGCCGAACATAAAACGTTCGCCATTAGAACTGACTGATGCGTTAATATGAATTAACGCATCAGTCAGTTCATAAAAAGTATAATTTTGAATATTATACCTAGACTGCACTTCCTTTCAAAACACAAGTGCTCTATCGATCGCGATAAGAGTCGAGTGCTCGAGATAGTTCCGTCAGTGGAAAATAACCCTCCGAGTGGGTGGTATGAATATTCAGGCACACTATTACTAAATTATATGTAGAAAGTTGTTGCTGGTAAACAAATTTACTTGAAACGGTTTATGTTATACTAAAGCAAGGCCGGACCCGCACGAAGTCAACGGAAAACTCGCTGAAATGTTTTTTAGGCAGGTGTTTTATTTGTTTATACTACACCTACTAAGAAAGTTGATTATTCCTGTTCCAAACATAACCTATAAAGTTCGTTATTGCAAGCGTACTAAAAAGCGGGACGGAAAACTATGGAATTTCATTTCTCACGCGTTTAGCGGGAGAGAAAAGTATATGGAAATCCAGTTCTATCGAGTTATTTTGTTTTATTTCTGTAATAGCTGCCGGTAGCTATGGTTTTTTTTTATAAATGGTCAAACGACAAAAAGTTTTAACTCCGTATCCGCCATAAATGATATCGACGTCTTCCGTACTCGGAACATAATTCAAAAAAATCGGCCTCAGGCCTTAAATGACACATTCGATAGGAATTAGCTTCTTTCTCGCCTAGGTGTACAATGTACCATTATTTCTCTATTTAGTAGTCGTAGATACAGATTATTATCCTCTTGTCTGTGGGTTATCTCATTACTCCAGCTGTCAAAAATAGCGTGTCCGTGGATTGTGACTATGTGACGCCGCAATTTCAGTCTAATATAGGATTAATCAGAGAGGCTACGCTCCTATAGAAGATTAGTTTTTTGTTTAGTGAGTGTAATGTTTTTGTGTCGTCTGTGTATACAAAGACGACACAAAAACACACTACTTTATACCAGGTAAAAAAAAAATACAAGGAAAATGACACAAATTCTTGAAATAACCATCTCTACAGATTGCAGACATGCCTCTTGTACACTCAGTTGGATATATCTTTGGCGCCAGTATTGTGAAGGAGAGGGTACGGTAAATAGGTACCTAACTAAACATGCCGCCATTTTCAGCTATCCATGTGTCAATAATTCAGTATAAACAAGTTATTAGGGAAGGCATATGTCCAGCAGTGGACTCGTATAGGCTGATGATGATGTACTTGTTATAGTTACACATAATAATGCACTTCTATACCGCAGCTGACCTTGTGTGTTACCTATCCTCTCATAGCTAGAGTGCCCAAAAGGAAGATGGGTTAAAATGGGCAATGAACGCATTAAGACAGCTGGCTGTTGCCGGCGGCTTTGCGTGCAAATTCTCTGAATAATCGTATGTAAATTCGTAATACATCGTCGGCCACATCGTCACTGAACATTTATTTATTTATAAGGCAATGCCAATAATACATATAATGAAACATTAGCAATGAACACAATTATAAACTTTTTATAAACAGGGTTATTGTTCAGGGCAGAGCTGTTTTTAAGTTGACTTTCAAATTAAACCTCTCTAACGAACAACGATTATTGAATTGCGGGGGTACCTATTACCGATACGAAGTTTAAGAATTTAGACCTGGCGTCTACACAAACGTATTGGTGATGATGGGCAGGACCTGCAGTTCACGTAGTGTTACTAATTTACCAATAACCCTGTATAGAATGTGTGCTTCTAACTGATATGCACAATATTTAAATACTAAAGATGCACAAACAACAGCTAAAAATAATATACTCTGAAAGGGTTACATAGGTTAAAATTAAAAGAAATGAAAAAATACAAACAAACAACTATTACATAAGTGTTCCTCAGTGGACTAAGGGATATTATGAGAAACAGAAAAATGTTTCCTAAGTCTATTTATAAAGATAGGCAATGAGTCCCCATGAAGGTTCTGGTCAAAAGATTCTAATGAGGATAAAAATAAAAAAACCTATGGCCTTCCCTATGAGATATCTATCTAGCCCGGTGCGTGTCAAAGCACACTTTTGTGATAATTCTAGTACGAAGCTGTCACCTATTGTAACAGTTGACTGTACAATCGTAATGACTGTCGCCGGAAGTGACGACGCGCTGAAATGACCTCTCCATTGCGTTTGTTTGTATGAAGTGGTTTGGGGGTTTTCCATAAAAGGCCTCCATGGCTTAGGTAGGTATAGCAGGTTAATGTAGGTTTAATTTACCAAATGAAATCATAGAATTTTTTCGGTAAAAGAAATGTCTTCATCAAATGTTCGCTTACGAAATTTTATGGGTCTTTTAGGTTCACATTTTTTTACATGTTCATGTAATTGAACTATTTAAAAAAAAGTTCACATTAAAAATAATGATTTTCGGGCACTTCGAATATTACAAAGGTACTTGTCCCATGTTTTTAAAATTAATGCTAGCTGCTCATGAATATATTTTTTTATTCTGTACTAAAAACTCATCAAAACAAAAGCCTTGCACTTGACTTACGATCATTAAATTCTTTTTTGTCCATAATTACCTCACTATTACCATAAACAAGAGTGGGCGTCCTTCGGGAAACGACCATTTGGAGTAAGAAAATCAATCGTGGCGGAAGTGTGAACACTACAAGCCATGAACGTACCAACTAATCTTCACTCTATATTATTTTACTCCTTTATTAAATTTTCTTCTCCTTCTTTTTATATTACTTTTATCTTGTGTAAATTAAATTAAAAATTATATATAATGTCAGCAGATATATAAATCACATCTTAAATGTAAACAGTCAGCAACCTATAGCGATAAGTATTATTAAGCTTTTAATCATATTTGAGTACAACGTAGTGGGCTATATTTATAATAAATTTGTTATATAATACTTATACTTAAGTTTTAAATATAGTTGTTTGTTGTGCCTGTAATAAATAAATAAATTACTTTTTCTTCTTTTCTTTCTGATGAACAAAAGTGGATAGTATGTATGATAATGTAACCGAATAAATGAAAAAAAAAACAGTTAATGCTTATTGCTGGATGTTACAAATGATTTTCACTATATTTCTTTGTAAGCAATTGGTATAGCTTTAGTTAGACTAAAATAAATTAATAATACTGGACAATCCACACAGCATAATCTAGCCCCAAGCTAAGCAGAGCTTGGGTTATGGGCACTAGATGACTGTTAATTTTAATACAAGATATTACATAGATACATGTTTTTAGTATACATACTTGCGTAGAAAATACCCTGAACACCCAGAACAAATATTTGCAGATCGTACGAACGTTTGTCCCCAGGGCGGGATTCGAACTCGCCTTCTGCATTGCAGGCAGACCGCGGATGGCGGATTATTCTGTGGTAAAACTAAGTTTGATAAGGTCTCACCACACCACCCGCCTGAAGATTCTTACTCTGCCAGGACAACATTGTAGCAGGACAATGACCCGGAAAACAGGTCCCTGTCCCTTACACCATAAGGCTTATATTACTTAAGTGAGAAACGAGAAAAATGTATTTTTAGTAAGCTCGCTTAACTGCGATGAATCAATGTTACTAATGTTACAAACACAAAAATCAATTTATTTTTATCTGAGGATAATAATTTTTATGCGATTTTATGTGAGCACTTGATTTTATTTATTGTTGGAGATTAATAATGAATTATTCGATTCGATTATAGTACGTTGTTTTTTAGATAATGGAAAGGTGGATAATTGGTTTTGATTTTTAGTTGTAGCAGTGTATTACAGTTTGATTACAGTGATAACTCAGAGTAACGTTACCGTAGCAAGCAATTATGTTTAGTTATTTATTTGCACGATGCTCCGTCCGTACATTTATTTTCATGAACAGTGATGCGATCGAATCTATCGGATCGAAAAATATTGGAGCTAACGAAAGCTTCGACATTTATATAGCTGACAGATTATGAAGAAGAATCGGAATGCTGGCTTTTATTTTGGTCAGTGAATGAGCATTGCCATTCAACGTGGCAATGCTGCCAGCATTTTGGGCACTCAGCCTTCTAGTGACGGCTTAGATTTTGAAATAATTTTATTCGGTAATTGTAATTTTCTTACGATTTTTTTTATAGTTTCGTTTCGTTTTTCCTGGAAGAAAATTAGCCAACCACATTAAAACACGCCAAAAAAATTGTATGCTGGGGTGTCTTCCAGCATACAATTTTTTTGGCGTGTTTTCCTTCGCAATGTTCCGCCCAACTGCACTTTTGTGATAATTTAATTAAAAAAGCTAAAAACCGACTTCGAAACCCTAATTTTTAACTGTTTTTTTTTAGTTTCGTGAATACAAATCCCTGTGGAATAAAATTTAATAATCTCGGGACCACCTCGGGGTCTTCCTCTTTACAATCGAAAAAGAAACCTCCAAGTCGGTCTAAAGACAATGGATAAGTCTACGTACAAGCACAAATAACACACAGCCGAACATAAAACCTCCTTCTTTCCTCTAAACAGCCAGAATTTCTTTCTCATCGATAGTATTAGACCTCATTTGAGTTAGTACTCATTCTGATAGTGGGAAAAAAATACATAAATATATATTCGAGGATACATTAAATATCTAGGTTCTCACAGGCTTTACCTAGAATATATTCATGTAAATCGTAAGAATGCTGTTTGAACAAGTGGCAAATAAATAATCATTGATCTCGAGGTGTGAACCCGCGACCTTCAAACTAAATGTCAGAGGTGCCACTGCTATGCCAGCCCCACCCACTAAACAAATTAAAGCTACTGTTTTAGGAAAAAAAAATGTATAATGGTCTAATGATAATAGAGTACCTATACTTATGCTTAAGACTTCAAAAAATTATTGTTTGATTATTTTTATTTGTATTCTGATATAGAAATTATAGAAAAGTATGTGCATATTTAATTTTGTATGTTTATATCTGTTCCGCATCTCGTACAACGGACAACGTCATTGTGAAACTATTGCGGCACTGCACCTACGGTACCGCGGTAGTATGAGAGCGCTTTAAACTACTTCCAAACCCATTTTAATTATATACGAATTTGATGATAGTTTTGTAAATACATATGAACCTTGATAAAATATTCGCCTCTCTCCATCAATTGTGGACCGATGTTGATGATTTTTAGGTTTAGGTTTTGTACAGAACATGATTGTTGGTCCAAAATAAATTATATTCCCAGAAATACATCATCTGTGATTTCAACTATCACGGTTCATGAGACATGATACAGCCTGGTGACAGACAGACGGAATCTTAGTAATAGGGTCCCGTTTTACCCTTTGGGTACGGAACCCTAAAAAATATAAAAAGAAAATATTTCAAAGTCGGTTTTTGACTTTTCAAAAACATCATTATGTGGTTTTGTTCAATCACCCGTAAGTATTACCTCTGCTTTATTTGTCTGTATGCCAATCTGAAGTTTGTTGATCTAAAAATAAAAATGTTTATTTATGATACTCGTTAAAATTATTTGAGCTCTTAAAAACACATTCTAATCCAAACCTTGGCATTTCATATTAATGTCAAATCGATGGACTAGTGACAATATTATTGACTTGCTCGATAATCTTCTACCTACGCAGTTTTATGTGGAACTAAAGGCATTCGCACATCTGTTTAGCAATACCCGATCAACACATAAATGTGCAAGCAAATACAGGCTTTTTTAACTTTTAATACATAATTAGACGATTTTTTTGAAGACGAGATCAGAGCACTGAGTCCACTTGACAGACAGATAGTATCGAAACGTGATCGAGACGCCTCATACTTATTTGTGCTGTCCGTAGTTCCCTGTCCGCACGATAGAAGCGCTGTACCGAAACATAAGGGAACATAAGACGACACGATCACGTCTCGACTCGTAGACGTAAAAGTTCGAATTCGAACTCGAATTCACTCAAATTCGATCGCTCCTTTGTAACCTTTTAATTTACAAGTAAGTTCGAGTTTCAAGTATCAAGATGATTTTTAAATTCCCTTACAGGATACCAATTGCACCTACTTCATTCTTTAGCCTAAATGTCACAATTTCACTCAACTTAGTTCATTTTATGACCACGCTCGTCACCGAGGCGCATTATCGAGTTTTACAGAATACAAAACTCTACACTCACTCCGGATTTAGCGTAGTGAGGTTCAAAATGAGTTTATAGAATGAACCTGCTATCGTAAAAAGGACTCGCGATTCCGATAGCTGACAGCTCGAGGGCCCCTCGCTTGAAACTTGTGGTAGGTAGTAAAACATTTTGTCACTAAGCATAAAATGTTTATAAAGATTACAGAGTTTATCGAATTTACATATATAATAAAAGTACATATTAAATTAAAATATAGGTATTTAATATGTACTTGTATTAATTTGTCACTACGTATAAATTGACTTTTCAAAGTGTACAAATGTATCTTTGGAATAAATAAATACAATACAATATAATACAAGTTTGGACCCATATGACTGCATTGCCCCGCTGCGTTGTAGAAAAGTATTAATTCAGACGAAAGTCGGAGTACAATTTGCTCTAGATAATAACAAACTGTTACCTAACTAACTTTGGTTGCCAATACTCTTGGCTTCTGTCCAGACAGCACTACCGGGTGATGTTGCGCACCACTCACCTGTCGAGCCACTTTCGAACTTATCCACAGGTGCGTACAGTTGGTTGTGCAGTGGGAGTGGATAAATGGACATTCACCTTTATTTAGACGTAAACAACGTGACTTTGTTTACTTTTTATTAGATTTTGGCGTAACAATTGGCTAATGAATGAGTTATCTTGCACATTTCCTAGTTTAGATAGTCTTGTTATACTCTTATTGGTTTTGGTTACCAGGTAGATTTGACTTTTACTCATCATTATTATCAGCCTACATTAGTAGTTATAGCGGCAAAGAATATACACAATCTAATAATAATAGGTTACTTAAAATTAAGTTATTATATGGACAGTGGTAGGATGATATTGAACCTGTATTGTGAGAGGCTGGAGCTTGCTATAGGTTTCATAAAGAACCTGTAAATACAAGTCTCCAGGACCGCCACTCCACGGATTACTTACATAGGGTACAGTTGGATCTTGAAACTAATCGGGTTTTCTAACTATTACAGGAAAAGTATTACATTTCTTCTGTGAAAATTCAATTTGAACTAAACCTTATACGATTCATGAGGTACAGCCCGCAGACAGACAGACAGCGTACGTAGTAGTAATACGGTCCGTTTCCACTCTTCGAGTACGGAACCCTAAAAAATATTCTTATGAGTCACTGGAAGAAAGAGGAAGCCTTCAGTGGGTGCAAACGGAATTAAACTGAAGATGATGATACCAAATACCTATTTGATATTTTCATGTTTTTCCTACATGATATGGAATTTGTTAACATTCATTGGTGTTTCACATAATAATGTTTAAAGCGAAAGATTCTTTGAACCTTTGTGTCATCATCTTCATTATCAGCCTTTACTAGTCCACTGCTGGACATAGGCCTCCCCTAATGAGCGCCATACCGCCCTGTCTTCAGCTTGCCGCATCCAGCATCTGCCAGCAGTCTTTCGCAAATCGCCATCCAACCTGGTCGGAGGGCGTCCTACACTACGTTTGCCGAGTCGCGGTCTCCACTCAAGGACACGTTTACCCCAGCGGTTGTCGGTTCTTCTCGAGATATGGCCAGCCCACTGCCTCTTCAGCTTGCTAATCCTTTGAGCTATATCGATAATCCTGGTTCTCTGTCGGATGTAGGTATTCGTTGCGAATCCTATCTTTCAGAGAAACTCCGAGCATGGCTCTCTCCATTTAACCTGAACCTTTGTGTGATCATCCTGAATCAGATGTATTTTTCTATTGATGAGTTTAGTTCTCGTCACTGATCACGTTTCTGTACCTAATGCAACAGTCGTGACGTGCGCCGCTCGACTAACACGATCGTTTTAATAACATTACATTTCGGCACGGAAATTGGTCTCTGTAATTGACGAACATGTTATTCTGAACCTTTTGTTCTTAAAAGTAAAGATTCGTCACGGTGAATGTTCAAGAAACAAATTGTGTTGATAATTATACGTAAGAATTTATAGTTCTTGTTCCCATAGTTTATGGTTTTTTGTAAGTTTTAATCAAATATTAACTTTAAAATCATTGAGTACAACTCTTACAACTAAGCCAAACTCGGTGTAGAATATTTTACTCATACTTAGTGGCAGTGGGCTGGCCACCATCCGACCAGGTGGGATGACGATCTGCGAAAGACTGCTGGGTGCTGGCATGGCGCTCATTAGGAGAGGCCCATGTCGTCGAATAACTTAAAAAAACAGTGTAGGTATGTAAATACTGAATTCGAAGTCGGGTTTTTTTCATAACAACAAATTATTAACTCAATACTCAGCCATTTGAAGCTCAACCGACGAGTAAAAATGAAAGTCATCATCACACGCGAGTTTTCAGGTTCTTCACCGTATAATTTCAGCAGCACTTGCGTTAAATGTAATCACAGGGTGCAGTGTGCAACATTGTACGGACTGATTGCCTACCTACACAAGTACCTACACAGTACCTACAGAAAATAACTCATTACATACTTGCTACGTAGTACACTGACAACCTTCAATTAAACTCATCTGAAGCAACAAAACACCGTGATTGTTTCTGGAATATATGTTTTATGACCGCGGCTTTTAAAAACCTTTTTTTCCGTTGCCCGGCACTTCCAGTTTTGGGCTCAACAATGTATGAAACGTGAATTGTCTCCATTTGGTACGTAGATAGGAATCTATCTACGTAATACGATTAATTTTTGAAAATTTTAAGATTGATTGAATGATCAATCTTAAAATTTTCAAAAATTAATCGCGGCGCGGGTTACAACGGGTGGTCAAGTTTCTTTGGACAATTATTATTCCTTGATTCAATTCACTCAAAACACGGTATAAATAAACTATAATGTACATAATAAATTACGTATTTATTATTTTTACAGAACTACCCCTAAAGTCAACCTTTCAGAAATTTACTGTACACCCCGGGGGGTGACCAATTTCAGCAATTTATTGTACGGGGTATATCCCGTATTTCTGAAATTGGTATGAAAAAATCCCTGGTTCATAGTTAGATATTTTCAGAAAAAATATCACAAAGACATCTTAATCTCAATCAGCGATATCCATATTGTTCTCCATTTGACACATTAATTTCCACGCGGCCGAAGTGTTATTCGCAAAAAGCAAAAACGAAAGTTTAGGGTCTCGCAAAGTTTTTAAAATCTATCAGAAACGATGGACTAAGTAGGTACTTTTTTTTTAATACCCTGTTTGATGTTTGAAAATTCAACTTTTTCTCGCTCAAACGTGAATTGTGAACTTACGAATGTATTTTTTTTAACTTGTATTATTGTTAGAAAGCTGATCATTTTGTGTACACGAGAGTAGGTACTATTCATACCTCTATAAATAATAGGTATTTAAAAAAGACCCTAACATTTCACAAAAAAAACAGTTTAAGCCAAGCAAAATTTTCCACCCAAAACCACATCTAATTATGGTTAAACAGCCGATTGTAGATAAAAAATGAAAAAAAAAGCTTTCTTCTAAAATCACGAGATAGAATATCAAAACAAATTGAGACGTGTAACAGTAAAAAAACATAAATAAGTTCCTTAAAAGGTCCCATCACGTTGTTGCAATGCTTACATGTCAACGACCTTAACGTTCGAAGTTAAGAATCAATGGTAACAATCGAAGACACGCCAAAACAACGTAAGTAGATTAGCGGTGAGCCGGCTCATTATGCCAAGGCCCATTCATACCGCTTGTACGATTTCACTAAATTAAAACTACAGTGGTAGAGAATACGTGATGTTGTTTATGTTTGTTTTTGCGTTCTAATATTATTTGTAAAAAATGCCTAGAATTGGCTTTTCAAGGATTTTTTCTTTTGCATTTTCACGTTTTGATAGTCAAAAGTGTCTAATAAGAGTAGGTATACACCAAATTCGCCAGCTCCCCAAGTCACCCGGAATAAATAAATAATGCAGGACAATCTACACAGCATCATCTAGCCCCAAGCTAAGCAGAGCTTGTGTGGACTAAATGACTGATATACATATTGGAATACATAACATGGAAAGATATTTTTATTAGGTATACAGAAAATACCCAGAAACTTCCGGAAAAAATATTTGCAGATCGTACCACCATTCGTCCCAAGGCGGGAATCGAACCCGCAGCATCCTGCGTCGCAGTCGGACCTTCGCCCACCGCGCCACATTGGTCATCGATATTAACTATTCGAATATTTATACACTGAAAAGTGCTTAAATTTTAAAGTAAAACCATACTAGGAGTCTTTGGCCACTCGAAATATTTCAAATTATATCATAATTACTAGAAAATAAGGTTCAAAATAAAGCCCCATGTCAAGCAAGCTATTAGGACGAAACCAACTGCTGATCCATCCCGACCCGACCTTAATAAGTTTCCAATCATTTTATGGTATCAGGCACCCGCGAAACCTCTTTCATGTAGAGCTCGGGTTTAAGCTTAACTCTAGCTCGTTTAGGTTATTTAGGTCAGGGTTTTTAATCTACGGATTGATAAATGTTTTGATTTTTTCAATTATTTTGGTCGGTTCCAATCACGTAGTTTTCTGTAATAAGCGAGTTTTTACCTTATGCATTAACTATTTGTTTTTTCTTCATATTATTGAAGCGAAATTTTCTGAAGTTGTGTAAATGTTTGGTGTGATTGATGGCTGAAGAACAGACAAAACTACTGCTTGGATCTCCCTGAAATCTTGGCTTAGACCTAGGTCCACATCTGTGCAAAAGTTAGAATTATGAGGTATCTACGTTCAGACTAGAATAACTTATAAGATAATCATATCCTAAAGAAACGTGTGCGATAACCGCGAACAGAAACCAGTAGGATATGATATTTGGTCTTATTTGTTTCGTTTCAATTCATGTTGCATGCTCGTTCAGAAAAACGCAGTTTTTGTCACAATTCTATTCAAGTTCGCTGCAATCTATTAAACAAAATAAAACAAAAGACAACCACGGTATTATAAAATGAAGATTGTTTTGTTTTTGTTAGATTTTGTTGACGCATTGAAAGTAGAGTTACGAAGTAATATTATTTTATCTGTGGTTAAGGTCCCAATCCCGGGTAAAATAACACAAAGTATCCAATTTATTACAATACAACCCTTTTGCGGGAATTCGATAAAAACAATGCCTTATTCAGATTCGTTATATTTTGACAAATGAAAAGTAAACAAAATCAAAATACGAATATCAGATAAAAAAATATTGGCGGTTGCCAAATTCACAATTTATTCCTGATTTTGCCTGGATTCTTCTTTCTGGTGTGTTCTTTGATCTTAGTTGAACCGCGGACTGAGATCGACATTCAAAACGAATGATGAATTGGTGTTTCCACTCGCGGCTTTGCTCATGTTGGACTTGTCACTAAAAATATTAGGTACCTAGGTATTTACTTATTATAAGTGTAGTTTTTATAATTTTATAAAAGTTAGAGCAAACAAATACGTACAAACATATTTACCCGTTCATATTACGAGTACTTTTATTTACTATACTTAGATATTACTACTAATATCTGCAATACTTAAAAAAACAACAGGTAGATAACAAGTCTGTGTTTGTCCACGAGCACGGATCATCTTCTACAGTAAGTTTAGAATGTTTACAAAAGTGATAGATCATTTCTTAATCCTGGAAGTCAACAACAAAACTTTGTTTGCAACAGCTACAATCTAGGTTGTATTGCAAAAGTTTTATTGAGTCTTCAATCCAACTGTAATAAGTTAGACTTAAGTACAATATTTCTCAGAAATTGTAACTTCCTTGTTCTAATAATGTACGTGGATGGAGGTACAATAATAGGT
Organism: Eupithecia exiguata; assembly: GCA_947086465.1. NCBI lineage: Eukaryota > Metazoa > Arthropoda > Insecta > Lepidoptera > Geometridae > Eupithecia > Eupithecia exiguata. Next base: position 12,521,329 of record OX352233.1, read on the forward strand.
AGTGTTAGTGTATCAACAATGTAGTACCCACCTACGTGCTGGTACCAAGTCACGCTAAATTATCGTTGGACAGTATATGACTGTATTTCGGTAAGCAGCGGAGCGGAAGATAAGTTATTTTAAAATGAACCGCACATGGTATCATATTTGAAAGCGTATTTTTTTGAAGGCTGTGCGAATCCGCTTCCTCTTAAGTTCCCGCAGCCCACAGTGCCCAACAACGCACGCAACTCAAGCAACATCGTTCTAATTTGTTACATGCAGGTGCAGGCGAAGATAAAATGTCGACTGACAAGTTTCTAATCTCCCAATTTTCGAGATCCAACAACTATGACCTTTCAAACTAGACCGTTTTAGATTAATGTATCATAGATACCTGAGAGATATGTAAATCTAATCGAAAGAGTATGAACAATGTCCTTGAGAGCTCCGACATCCGCCAACGCGTTATATCGATTTTACACGTACATAGATTCCTCTACAATAAGGCTTCACTGGCCACAATGCCGCGTTATCAATTACACTGCCCCACGAAAGTGAACCGTATGTTAACTGCGAGTGGACATACGCACGCAGCACGGAGTTGGCTTTTAGGCCGTTTCGTGATAAGTGAAAGGTACTTAAGAGATAGTGACCGGAGTAATTAAGGTGGGTATGGGTACCATGCCAGTAACCTTGACCACGGTACCATTACCATGACAACTGGTCCATCCAGTGGCGCGAGTTGGCGCTTCACCGACAAAAAAGGACTCCGAAACCTGTTCAAGCAATTAAAATAGCGTTTGATCATAGGTTTTTTGTCGGGACATAACAGGATGTTAGCAGCTTAGTGATTTGCTTTTAGTTTTTGTTGTCAATAATTTTTTAATACTTACATGTCGTCAAATGAAAACAAACTTTGACCACCGCTCTGGTGCTTTAAGCAGGTAAGATTTGGCTTGATTTGAAGCGAACAAAATCAATAACCTTTTGTTTCTTATTTGATAATAATGACTATTTATAAAACTGTTTATGTATAAAATTTGACTGGTCTAAGTGCTTTTTTGTAAGCCTAACGAAATAAAGTTATTGACTTTGACTTTTTGACTCTTGAATTTTGTTATAGAACTACGACGTTGGTCGTGAGTGCAATATTCAAAATCACACTGATATCGCAACAACTTTTATACATGTTACCTCTTAAATCACGACAAAACTACTGAACGGATCAGGCTGAAATTTTGCATGATGTAGAATTTGATCTGGATTAACATATAGGCTACTTTTTATCCCGAAAAACGCGTGCGAAGCCACATGCAGAAGCAAGTTGTGAAGATTGCAAAGTATCACCTATTTATAAGCAATGTTGTTTACCGTTTCAAGACATACACAATACAAGTATTTATTTAGAAATAAATAGGTAGCCCACTGTGTTAGTTCAGTTTATGGCTCTTCTATGTAGGTATTCAGTTTATCATTATTTAGTACCCATACCATAACACAAGCTCTGCTTGGTTTATCTGTTTTTGTACCTAATGTTTGTGATAACATCGTATTGTGTTTCTGGGCTCGAATAAATTTACTTTTCTTCTTTCTTCTTCCTTTCTATCTTACCTAAATGTTTTCTAGACCAGACGTTCATCATGATAATAACAATGTACCAGTTACATTAGCCAATCGGATCGCTGCCCGCTGTGTCTGTGGAAATGCTTACACTAATTGCGGAGTGGGCATTGAGGGCACTAACAACAGGAAAGTAACTAGGTAAGTACTCTTTGGCATTGTTACTGATATTACTGTCTTTGAGAATCCTATCCTACTAATAAATAAAAAAGATTGTGAAGATATTATGTTTGTTTTGTCTCAGAAAATGAACGATTGTTTTGTATTTTGAAGTCTGTAATCGAATCGTCGCGTCGGGTTAGTTGAAATAGGTTTTTTTTTTCACTATACATACTGTCTTTACAAGTACACACGGTTTAATATATTACAATTTTCAATGTTAGTATATTCTGTTGCCGGTGTCACTTTGGATAAGTCCATTTATAAGATACTTGTAAATATTGATAGTTTAAGTTACTGTGTTATCCTATGGGACTGACTTAGTCACTGTCAGACTCAGTCCCTAATTAAATTAGAATAAAAAAAATTAATACATGAAGTACTCGTACATTGTCCGACATAGTAGGTTATATTTTATTTAAACTCGTATCGTCAGACAGACATGAGTTTGTGTAAAATGTTTAACCTAATGTAAAGCCAGGGCAAATCATGTGTATAGAGATTACGTGGTAGATATACATATGAATACCCACGGTATATGCTGTCAGTTTTAGTACCGATACCGTCCCTGTCGGTTGCCTGTCGTAAACGAGATGTTCTACCATATTTGAGTGTGAACTGTAGTAGGGTACGATATTTTATGTGCTTCCATAAAAACGAGACGTTAAATCTAGACGGTTTCATCAAAATACTAACTAGAAATTCAAAAGGATCTATAAACCAGCAAGCATTGACTTGAAAGATGCTGTCAATAAACCATTGGTTAGCTAATCAGCCGGTAAATGGGGCCGTTAAGCATGTCTTTTAGTACAGTCAAGCACAAAAGTAGGTTGCTGGATAAGGCCAAGCTCCCAAAATGTGAATAAAATCAATAACACCTTATTACTTATTTGATAATAATAACTATTTATAAAGCGGTTTATAGTATAAAATTTGACTTGTCTAAATTCTTAGTTTGTAAGCCTAAACAAATAAATTTATTGAGTTTTTAGAAAAAAATTCTCCGTAAGGCGTCGCACCCAGCTTCCAATCACCCTGTTTATAAAAACAACAAAGTTAATATTTTTATTTCAAATCTAATGTAATTCCAAGACTTGGAACCCTTCAATTGGTCACCGATCTATGAGCGCCACTGTACCGTCTGTACCCATGCGTTATAAGAACGAGAAGGTATTACAGGGAGGTATTTCAAAGGTCAATATATTTGAAGATTCACTTTCAAATAGTGTCGACCTTCATTTGTTATTGCGAGACGAGATCTCGATTTATTGACACAAGAAGCGCTACATATTGCATTGCATACCACCGGCACAGATGTATTACGAAAATCATTATGTTTAATATTGTCGAGCTTTGGTATGAAGGTATTCATAAATCGCTATTTTATGATCTAAATAATTGTTTTGTTTGGATATTTAGTTGTGAATCAAATCTATTTCTCTGTCAATTGGTCGGCAATTTTGTACCTATAGATAGACATCTATAGATTCATATGGTGACGTATGGTACAGAGATTACTGTATTTCATGCGAGTATGTCTACATAACATACAGAATTAACGTACCGGGAAAACGTTACGGCTTACTACGAGAAAATGCGTACCGTCTTTACAACGAATAAACGAACCTTTTTGTTTCATCAGATGCTACCACAATCTGATCATATGATCAGATGGAAATAACCCACTCTTAAGATTCTAAAAAGTGTAGGTAATGTAAGAGAAACTGGTATGTTTTATTTAACAACGGCTTTATCGTAAGGCATATTACTTTTATGAATAATCATTATGTCCGTACCTTATTCAGAGTTGAATCTGATAACGATATAAAAGTGCACTTTAGTCAGAGAGCGGGAGCAAAAGCGGGTTGGCAAACGTTCCAGAGAATATCACACTCGTATTATAAATGCGAAAGTTTAGATCATCGAGCACATTATCCAGTAGAGGTGCCATACTGAAACGCGCTACTCTGCCTCAAGTCAGTGTTTTAACACTTACATAAAGGGAACGCCCACGATCGTCACTTCAGTTCTGGATATGTGCTCGATGGTTTAGATGTTTGTTACCTCTTCACGCCAAAACTACCGAGCGGATCGGACTGAAATTTTGCGTACAGGTAGTTCTAGGCATTGAATAAAACATAGGCTACATTATCCCACAAATAAACTCCCATGGGATAGAAATAATCTTAAACAACGCGTGCAAAGCCGCGGACAGAAACTAGTTGTTCATATAATCTCTCCCGTAGTCCCACCAAACCGCAGTCTATAATCTGCATTGAGGATTACCTATACATGCTCCAGCCTACAGATGAGCCTTTGCGATCAATATACAACACGAATTCAGGCACGTACAGTCACCGTCAGCAGTAGACCATTCTAATGGGTCCAGTTTACAAAATATCTGAAGTAGGTGACTGTAATAATATTTCATCATCATCATCATCGTCCTGATCTAAGGCATAGCCATAGCGCTCGATTTAAAACTAAAATTGGTGTTAGTATTATAGTTCGGCAAAATTAAAATGGTATAGACCCTGCTGCAGGACCGTGCATAGTAGACATTCTAATGACAAGGAGCCTTCGGCCGCGTATGATACCAGAGTTTGGTAACCAGTATCATACGAAGAAAAAATGATCGCCATAGGATACCGGTGTCCAATGAAGACGATTTTTTACTTTTCTGATACCTTTCATATTTTTGGTAACCAGTATCAGGTAAGGAATGAAATATTCTGCCTATGAAACCAACTGTGTTAAGCAAGGTTAGTTCCCAACTCAACACTATGGTTGATGAGAACAATAAGGTTGATGAGAACCCTAACTTGTTATGTCAGTATCCACTTCTGGTTATATTATTTTCTTCTTTCATCCGAGTAAAAGCCATTGGATCGCATTATGTCTCTACGCTTATTGTAAAACCCTCGCTTTTTTAAAAATGTACAAGAAAACAAGGAAATAGTTAAACTGTGAATCGTTTATTACCTACAAGCTACAACCTATTGGAATAAAATGGCGAAATGATTTCGATACAATGTCCAACACTAATTTCGTTTTCATTTAGCTGAGTTAGGGCGTCATTTATTTCTTCATCAATTTCTTTAAACTCTCTGCTTAGTTTAGTTTTTTTCTTATATATATCCATTAAGGTGGTTTCTTTTCTTAAAATATCCAAAAGTGCCGCCAATGACGGTTTTTTACGTCCAATATATCTGTTAAGGCGACTGTGCCAACCTTCTATGTTATTGGTGGTACGTATTTTAGATGTTGAACAACAGCAAATTTTTTCAAAATCAATTTTTGCCATCCATTGTTTATTGAAATATTTGTTAAAGTTTTCTATCTCTTTTCCAGATGGACTCTTCGACATAACATACTCATACCCCTTTTGAAAATAGGCTTTGGGTAAACGTGCAAGGCCAGCACACCTGGCTACATGCCTTTTTTTTACCCGTGTGGTTAATTTCAACGATTTAGCTTTTCTAAATAAACACCTATTCAGATGATAATAACATCCCTTAATATCAATGTTGGGGAAAACTTTTCGGACGGCTTTAATTGGAGCCAACTCGAAGTCAACAGTAATTGTTTCTGGTAGCCACTGATTGAATAGGGAATTCATCAAATAAAATAGTACCTCGTAAGTATGCTGTGTCTTGTCTGGTAGTAAACAAAAAATTAAAGGTACAACAACCGATGTAGTTTCGTCGACGCCATGAATTGTATATAACTGATAAAATTCTGTCGGGCATGAACTAAAAGTACCGTCAGATAAAATATGCTTGTACTTTACGACTGATGCAGCACGTTGATTGCAAAATAGTAGAATCCTCTTGTTTTCATCACTATATTCTGCCAAAAAGAACTTTTTGAATTTATCGGGTACTACGGCTTCAATCGAAGATTTGCTTCTCAATCTTGGTGCTCCTAATACTTTATTTCTTTCGTTATACAATCCAGTTTTGATGTTTTGGAATTTAGGGATTTCCCGTACAAAGTCAAGTCCTGCTTCTTCCAGGTTGAACACCATATTTTCATATTGTTTTTGAATACTATCAAAATTATGACTACATGTTTCTTTCAAATTATCTAATTCTTTCATTATTTTATTTTTTGCAAAGTCTTGTTTGCAATTTTCCTTGTGGGTTTTTATTTTTACGACTTCATTTTTAACATTTAGTGTAACACTCCCTGTACATCCATTATTAATATTGTGGCAAAGCCAAAAGGTAGAGTCGTTTGAGTAAGTTTTTTTCCTGTGGTACTTGCGCCCATCACGTAATAGTGTTCTTCCTCCTCTCTTCGTAGAGATAAATTCAATTTCTTTACTCATTTGGATAACAGGCAACGCGGAAATTAATTCGTTGTAGATTAAAATCAAAGAGTATATAAAGAGTATAATATAATGTCCTATATTAAAATCATGAAATGAATAATTACTTACTTGTTATTCTAATACACTGACATTGACAACAATTGTTATAAAAACTTCAGTTATCTAAAGTGCCAGTGCATTGATATCAAAAGAGGTGATATATCAATGCACATGGCATGCTTATCAGTTACATGCGAGGTAATGTTAAGTACTCCCTTGTAATTATTTGATATTTTCCTGAGTTGATACTCGGTATCAGAAAAGTAAAAAATCGTCTTCATTGGACACCGGTATCCTATGACGATCATTTTTTCTTCGTATGATACTGGTTACCAAACTCTGGTATCATACGCGGCCGAAGGCGACAAGGACCTCTACTCTTCGAATGAAGGTTCACGCCATCTTTTGTGTTCTAAATATTTCAGTTCAATATACTATTTCTTTATTAAATTATCCAATGTTACAGTATGTACGTAAGCTTGTATCTACTAATACTAGTCCGAGCTCTATAGAGCTAGGACTAGTATCCTGTAACAATAATTAGACTTGTTACAAGCAAGTTTCACACCTGTAAAAAAAAACTTTTAGCTCTGAATTTATAGCTTAATAATATAAATAGCTGGTTAGTTGTATGTTAGGAAATCGTGTAAGCAAATACGTTTAAAATACATAGGTACTTAGAATTTAGCGATTACGTTTATAAATTAACTGTCGAAAAAATGTTAATACAGAAATTGCATAATTGTTTGTATTTCGGGTAGTTTAGTAAAAAAGCGACTAGAACTATGCATAGTTGCAAAGAAAAGGGTAAATAGAGTTTTTTTTGTTGTTTGAAGAACGCCTAACTAAAAAAAATACCGTAGTTTGACGAATTCATGGCGGATGTGAGCAGGCTAACTAAGTCATTTGCGTTTGAACCTGAAGAACTCCCTCGTAAAGTGCTGAATCGTCGGTGTTCTTTCAACGCATATAAGTATCGTAGTTAACCCGTTTACATCCTAGCTTGGTAGCCTCAAGCTAAGCAGAGACCAATGTAGTGAGTAGGATTATTCAGCATCATTATTCATGCAGCATTATTATTATGCATCTACTATTGCTGCTGACTGTACAAGGAGGCTAACGACCGAGCGTTATTCTGACGTAACCACGATTAGACCCGCATCCACGTTTGACAGCCTGTCATGTCAAACTGAAATAACATAATAATGAATGTGGCAACACGCGACGACGCCATCCAGTGCCTCTGCACTACATTCTTACTGATTTCTATATCGAATAGTTTATTTACAGTTGAAGTTATCGTTTAGAACTGTGTACTGTCAATTTGATGCAGATTCTTTTGAAGATTTTCTTCATTCTTTACTTTTCTTACTAACTAAAACATATCCCTAGGTCATTACACTCATTTTATTAAAGTGTTTAAACAAGGTACTATTGTGCTAATGAACTACAAAAAAAATACAAAAAAATACTCAATCGACAAGTGCCAATTAAAATCTACATTTTCAAACATTTGCGCGTGTAACATAACAAAAACGTTAGACGCAGTGGACGCCATAATGCTCTGTGGTTATGACATGACGTCAGTTGAATGTGAGACCTGAACAAATGCGTTGATGTTGCTAATGACAGTTGATACTTTTTAGTTTATCTACACAGCCGTATGATATAACAACATTGCGCCTCCTATTTCATGGTGCTTAAGAATAAGAACAGATTGCAAAACCTGAAAACTTTAAATTGAATTTTCTAAATTTATTTTGTGAACTAAAGCGAACATTTTCCGACAGCTTTTTGCCTGAGCTATTTCAATAATATATATTTTGTTTTTTCTTATATTGTGGAAAATACCACATTCCATATGAATTGCTATAGTGATATTGTTTGAAAATATATTGATATTGTATATTGGTGTAACCCCCTTATTCATAATGGTCTGCTAACTTAAAACAGCTGCTAAGTAGTATTATTTCTCACTCTAACTTATATTAATAGAAGAAGACAGAGTGAGATATAGCAATGTGTTAAGTTAGACTATAAATAAGGCGGATATGATCTACTATAACGTTTCTTGTCAAATATTTACAATCACATTATCTAGCAAACGCGACACCGATCGTTACGGAATAGACTCGCCTATCTGATACCTTTAAATACACCAATTCTTTACTTTAGTTCTATCAGAGATTTGAAATAAATAATGCTGGACAATCCACACAGCATTATCTAGCCCCAAGCTAAGCAGAGCTTGTGTTATAGGTACGAGATAACTGATACTTATTAGAATACATGACATAGGTAGAAATTTTCACTATACATAGAAAATAACCAAAAAACCCGTTACAAATATTTAGCTCGTACAAACATTAAATTGGTCCCAAGGCGGGAACAGAACCCGTAACCTTCAGTGTCGCAGGAGACAGATTACAACACATCTATAATCTGTGTACATTCCACACATAGATAGGTACAATTACCTGCCTAGTAAATTTTTGTATACCTACATAGAAAACACCCAAATCCCCGGAGCAAATGTCTGCAGTTTGTACAAACATTTGTCCCGCAGGCGGGAATCGAACCCGCAACTTTCAGCGTCGCAGGCGGACTTTCGCTCGCTGCGGCACATCGGTCGTCAAATATGTGAAGGAACTGTAAAATATTGCAACTTACGTAGGTACATTAGGAGATACAGGTACCTTGTGAAAACCCTCGAGAAGCAAACTAACTCTGACCATAAAGATAATGCCAGCGCGTACATTGTCGGAGCTCTCTAGGACGTGCCTTTGTAACGGCTTGTTTGCACGTGCATCACTAATACTAATGGCTAACTTTCCAAGCTGTTCTCACATATCTGTGCAATTTACTAAGGGCACAGAATAGCCATACAGGGTGCCATGGAACATGTGTACTAAGCCGAAAGGGAGTGATTCTGGACCCCAAGGGGATCAACTTGTGCATTTTATTTTTTAGTTCGATTTTTTTTCTTCCGTTCGTGTACGCACTCTTGCAATATTTAACATTATAAAAAATATTTCACAAAATGTTCTTTTGTCGTTTTTTTAGCAAAACCGTGTACCATGAAATTATTACAAAAAATTATGCAGATCCTTTGAAGTTTCAAAATAATAATGTAAAATAACTCGAATATTTTGAAAAAAGTCTTCAATTTTATAAAAAAAGTAAAAAAAATTGATTTCCAATAATCGTTCGAACAAAAGTTGATCCCCTCGGGATCCAGAATCACCCCCTTTCGGTTTAATATACATATGTTTCGTGGCACCCTGTATAGTACTACCATAGGGTTCCACCGTTGAACACAGTAACTATAATACTTCATTGGGTACAATAAAACCATTGTTCTTGATAAAAGTTTTCGTTTTTCGTAAAGCGAAACAAAAAACCTCCTCTAGCTATTTTAATTCAACATTTCTGAATCATCGGCTAAGTGAGATATAGTTGGTTTAATCTTATCAAACCTTTCCGACTTGCATACATCATGGAGTGACAAATAAAACAGGAAAACAAGACGCCTTTGAAAAGCAGTTGGAGCTAAACAGCAGAGAATAACGTCGACAAAATTAAACTTTTAATTTAGTAAAACCATACTACAACTTCGTGAAACTTTTTTCATTTTAATTAATTTACCAAAAGCCATTTACGAAAAGAGTCCTGCGCACAAGTTGAATAAAAAACCATAAAGAGTGGCAGAAATACAACACTGATAGACAGATGGACCTACAGCGGAGGCCTAGAACTGCCTAGTTAAAGGGGCTCAGGAGCCCTAAAAATCTCAGCTCAGACAGTTGACAAGCCGACTAGATAGGCCCATAATCAACCAGTCTCAGACTAGTTGTAATTTATGTGGATACAGATATTTGTAATCATTACAAGAGAAAGGCATACGACTGTAAATTAACCGTTTTGTAAGTAACTCTTGCGTAACTTATAAGTTTTGAGATCACGTTTGGTTCTCTATTGTTGCTTTTACAGTGATTACTATAATGCGGAAGTATTGTTAGTTTTTTTTATTTTCATTACACATACTTACTGGGATTTCCGGTGTCGTTGATTGCTTGTTACTGGTGGAGATGTGTTTTTAATTTGGCAATTAGTTATATTGCGCGACAAAGTTATATTCGGCATAGGTGTGGAGAAAATACAAAAGATAGTAAAGCTTTAAAATTGTTAATGACTACGCTCTTTGTTCACAAGAATGTGTGACATATTATGGAAAACTCTACAAAGGTCACTAATGCGAATCGTTTGTTTTGTAGTTGAAATAATAACAGCACTAAATCGTATCACAGACGACGAAGATGCTATAATATTTCATCTTAAGATAAAATATCGCTCGCCATACAATTACTATGAGCCATCGCATCACACACGGTTAATATAATATATATTTTTATATTACGGTACCTATCATAAGATACTGAGCGATAGGGCGAGATGCCTTGCTATGGAAATGTATGTATGTAAATACGTGTGGCACCTTCGCCGTTTTACAAGAGAATGTGACCATAATATAATATTATCGTATCTTAACAGTGTGATACCCTAAGATGCTACAATATTTTACTGTAAGGTATCTTAAGATGGAATGTTACAGCATCTTCACCGTGTGTGACGATCTTTGATAGTGTAAAACGTAAAGAAACACAAATAGTGTTGTATGTAGAAACCGACAAATAACAAGCATCATAAAATGTCTAGTATCCTCAGTGTTCTAATACGTCTTATCAAATCAAAATCAGATGATCAGGAAACTATATTCAACACAAAAATTCAATACAAAGCAACAAGAGACTAACCTGAGCAGCAGCATCCATGGCCAGCCGTTCGATGTCCACGTTGTAGAAGCTGAGCTGCGGCACATGCCGCCGCCGTGGGCGCACGTCGTCGTAGTACGCAACCACGTCGTTGATCGACACCACCGGGCAGTCCTCCACCGTCGAACACCCACTGCTCACACCATCCACTCCACTATCAGAGTCCCCCTCACCACCAAATCCCTCCTTGGAATCCCTCCGCTCGCCGTAACTCTGCTCCGATCCCTCCTGATACCCCGACTCGTTCATCTCGTCGGGAGTCACGATCGCGGGGATTTTCGTGTAATCGAACGCATCGTCGGGCATCGTGTCGAAATCTGTGTCCGCCATTTTGGTAAATGATTTGTAACACTGTTTGTTATCACTACATGCTGCCACTGTGTGCACCGGTGGACCTGCGGACAATGGTACGGGGTCACAATCTAGATATTGGCAATCTTGATAAGCCTGCAAGCCACACGCACCTAGGGAGCAGGAACCCAGTTTTATAGAAATGGTACGAAATCTTATGAAACAACAGACGTTAAGTCGGAGGAATCTCCAAAATGTATTTGTTGTAAGTAATTCGATTCCTTCAGAATCCTCGCCGCCTTAGGCGCGACAGTTTTCTATATCAGGTACTGATCCTTTGGCCCTTACCAAGGATCCCTTTGGCCCATGAAAAGCATCAAATTAATGTCAAGTCAGCAAATACTTGTTACGTAGAACCCGACCGCAATCAAATTGTTTTCAAATAATTCGACTTATCAATAGACCCTTGAGGAAAACCCTAAAATGGATTGACTTTTTGATTGGCACATCCTTTTAAGGGAAAAGGATATTACGGTAGGCAAAGATTGGGTGTGGTGTGTAACAATGAGCGCCCAACTAAAAGAAAAGAAAAAACTTAATATACATCTAAAACATGTTTTAAATACAAAAGAAGTGCGTTGAAATCTTTAATAACAAAAATTTCAAGGAAATGTTGCATTCTGCACGTGCAATTTACACAAAAAATATAAAACTTATTTGCAATTAAAGACATCTTATACAACATTCTTGCATATAAAGAAACTAAAACCGACTTATTATGACATTATTATGACACAATAAGGATAATAATACCAATTCTAACGCAGGTATGCTAATCGATTATGCTAATATCAAATCGCTTTTTACTTTAACATTATTATATGAACAAATATTTTTGAAACACCTCTTGCAATACTTGCTAACAAAATTGATGCATAAAACATATTATTGAAACACAAAGAAGGACAACATGAAGCAGAACAAGAAGACATTGACGTAAAACCGAGATTCAAAATCACTACCGACAGATCAAGTAGCACATCCCCATAGGTGGATCACGCTGGTGGGCCACGGGCAATGGATGATCCAAAAGTACTTAGTCTTGAAGACATTCCAATATCGATTTCAATCCTGAACCGTTCCAAAGAGTCATGAATAATAACAATTCAGGAGACACCACAGCATCATCTAGCCCCAAAGAAAGTAGAGCAGAGACTCAATAAATGCTATGCCAGCGCAGTATTAGGATCGCATTTAAGTGCAATTTGATGAAGCTAAAATAAGATCGACCTTTATAGTTACCTCGATTTCGTTCACTTTAGAACCACCAAGAGATAAGATTGAAATTGTAATTGAGCTTCGAACTGTGTTTTAAGCATAGTGTTATCGATGAGAAGATCTTCGAACTCTCACCGGTCCTACGATTGAAGAAAATCATTAGAAGTATAGACAAACAAAAGTTGAAAAGCTTGCCAAACAAGTCTCAAAGCAAAACCAGGCACTTTTGGTTTCGTCGACGAAAACGAATGACTTTCGCTCTCGAACGGCACACTAACCCGGAGGTCAGAGCTCTGCCCAAGTTTTGGTGAATGTATGAGTAGCTGGTTCATCTTGTTAGAAATTGTGAATCAGATTCTGGTTGCAGTTTTTTTTTTACACTGCCTACGGACTTCGATACGTTTGATATATTTTGTGGTTTTGACTTTTGGGTGCTTGCGCTTATTATTTAGCGCTCCTACGCACCAGCGGCCGCCGGTGGCCGCTCTTCCAAATACTTTTCGCATTTACTACCAGCCTCTCAGCCAGAAAGACTAGCAGAACTACATATGCGTTTAATTATTAATACTATTTAATGTGTTCAGATCGCGTAAGCTCAAAAATATTTATTACATATGCGTTGTTGGCAATCAAAGTATTAATATACAACCGCTTGTGATCAAAATTTCAACAACAGCGGTTAAACCGCGCGGCCAACCGCTAGTGCGTAATGGACCTTATGAAATCGATTGTCCTATTCCTACATAATAAATTACAGGATTTATTTTATTTTTATTAGTAGTTTCAATCGTGAAAGTAACAAATAAAAAGCCTGTATTAAAAAAAATGCTGGTCTGTTTATTTATCCGCCACAGTACATTTTCCAAAATTCTTTTGATTTTAGGTAGTATTTTAAAAGTCAACATGAGAAGTCAGCATAATTCATAAAAGCTTTTTCGAAAGTCAGACGGTCTGAGTCTAACTAGCAGCGCAGTGAATGCTGTTATTGTTAACAATGCGGCAAAAGACGGATTATCTAGTTAGTATGTCGAAACTCAAGGACGTCCACGTGACGTAACCGCACCGTAACCGTTTACGTCGCTGTTCTCGTCTTGATTAATCTTAGAACTGGGTGATGCAATGTAACTTTACGGGTTTGAGAATCATTCGGGTATTGGTTACTCACAAAAAATATAAACATAAACAAAAAAAACCGGTCAAGTGCGAGTCGGACTCGCGCACGAAGGGTTCCGTACAATAAAAATTGTAAAAAAAATAGTTTGTTGTATAGGAGCCCCCTTCAATAATTATTTTATTCTATTTTAGTATTTGTTGTTATAGCGGCAACAGAAATACATCATTTGTGAAAATTACAACGGTCTATCACGATTCATAAGATACAGCCTGGTGACAGACGGACAAACGGACAGACAGACAGCAGAGTCTTAGTAATAGGGTCCCGTTTTTACCCTTCGGGTGCGGAACCCTAAAAAAACGATCTGAACGATATTTTTCCACGCACATTAATTAAAACCGTCAACTTGGAAATGGCAGACTACTTAACTAAAGTCTTATGCATTCTAATTATCGACTGACGATGTTTCACTAACTTATTATTCGATTATGATGCAAACACCAGTTATTTGATAGGTGTCTATTTGGCTGGCATAGATAAAACACTACTTAACAGACAGTTCGCTCAGAGAAAGATACGTTTTATAAAAGGACATGTACCAAAGTATTTGAAACTCTAACTTTCTCACTCCCAACTCGGATTGTAGCGAACTTTTGCAATAAACACAAACATTTTATTTTATTCGCAACGCGATTAGACTTGTACCTAGCCAGGAATAAAGTTTAATTTCTAAAAGCCGGACTCACCATAGCAGTAACTTTATTAATTATGTTTTGATGACTCATACTGGGAAACATTTTTTTAATAAGAAAAACACTTGAATCCTTATCTTATTGACACATTATTAATTATTAAGGTTAAATTTTCAACGGATGTTTTTAAATTGTACCTACGTCAATATCTTTAAAAAGCTCTGAAAGCATTAAAAATACAGTAAAACAAGTATCTTCCATCCAATGCCACTTCTACAAGTGACGATTTCTGATTTTAATATGCTCTCTTCTTCGAAGCTAATGAGTACAAAATAGATATACAGGGTGGCTTTTTGGGACGGGGAGGTACCTTAACCGGTTTAGCTGCAGGAAAGTGGCCTGAGGAGACTATCCATATTTTTTAGAGAAATGTTTATTCCCATTCTCAGTTATTCCAACAGTACGGTTGGCGAAAAAATTGACATTTTACACGAAAACTTTTTTGATGCCAATCGATCCTATTTTTTAATCTGATCAAAAACCTCGATCGTACCAACTGAGGTTGGAGTAGTCATGTCACAAAAAACGTTAACCGTAAATTTTTTAAGGTATTACGCTAAGCTTCAGTAGAGCACCACGCACGACAGAGCGTTCCAATTTAGCCGGATAAACCTCCTAAAAGCCGCACTGGTTCAATATGTAGGTGCAACTCTAGCAGGAATAGGCGTTTGCACAAGTTATTGTATTGTTGGCGGGTATCGATTGGTATTGCTGCTTCAGGTGAACATTTGGTCGATTGGTCATTTCTGATTGAATATTGTTTCGAACTTTTTAATCCCATTTGAACTTTACCTATTTGTTTATTATGAATGTTTTCTGGTTGAACAGACGGGGATAATGTTCAAGGTACTTGTTTTTAAGCTTTTTACTATAGGGTTCCATACCCAAAGGGTAAAACGGGACCCTATTACTAAGACTCCGCTATTCGTTTGTCCGTCTGTCCGTCTATCACCAGGCTGCATCTCATGAACCTGTCATACCTAGTTAGACAGATGAAATTTTCACAGATGATGTATTTGCTGCCGCATAACAACAAATACTAAAAAACAGAATAAAATAAATATTGAAGGGGGCTCCCATACAACAAACGTGATTTTTTTGCTCGTTTATGCACGATATTGATAACGGCAACAAGTAGACGCTTGAAATATTCACAATTTAGTTATATTATATTCGCTTACAAAGTAAACAATTAAATTAAAATAAAATAAATATTTAGGGGGGCTCCCATACAACAAACGTGTTTTTTTCCGTTTTTATAGATAATGGTACGTAACCCTTCGTGCGCGAGTCAGACTCGCACTTGGCCGGTTTTATTTGATTGGTGTTTGTTTAAACAATGAAAGCACATAGCACCTACTCATGGATTCGAGGAAATTGGAAATCGGAATCGAAAATAATAGATAACCAA
Source organism: Eupithecia exiguata (assembly GCA_947086465.1). Classification (NCBI taxonomy): domain Eukaryota; kingdom Metazoa; phylum Arthropoda; class Insecta; order Lepidoptera; family Geometridae; genus Eupithecia; species Eupithecia exiguata. The sequence goes on from OX352233.1 coordinate 12,537,140, forward strand.
CTTGCTCCATCCATTGATCTGATAGATGCAATCTTTTTGGTCATCATCATCAACATCAGCCTATTAAGTCCACTGCTGGACATACGAGTAGGCCTCCATAGGCTTCCATGAGCATAACAATCCAAATCAACAATCCCTGTCTTTAATCATCAATTCCTATTTTCTATTTTCAGTTTCTGTTATTCGATACAATTTTTTTTGTTGATAAAGGAGTAATTTTTATGTTTTTCTAAATAAACACAACACAATATTTTGAGGCTAAAAATAAAAACGCATTTTTGAAGGTAAAATAGCGCAACAAAAATACGTGTAATTTATCTCTTGTTTTGGTGCAACAGGGTCATTCATGGGGCGCCATAGCCTCCCCATCAAGACCCCGTAACCTCCCCATCTAGAACCCCATAGCTCCCCACATCTGGCAACATTATTCAACAAGTCCGCCCTACCCTACTGCCCCAGATAATGGTGTCAAGGGCAGCATGGCGTCCCTTGTCCCGGCGCAACAAGTTAGCAATAACATGGCGCCTCTGCCAGAAACACGATGCCGTTTATATGTTGTTATATGTTGTAATCCACGAAACAACCAATTACTAGTCTTCATCATCATGGGCCTGTTATCTACGAAATATGATTTAGGTAGCATCATCTTGGTTGTGAATTACCTAGCTAATCTATTCAGCTTATACTTTTCGTCCTGGACAGTCAAGAAATATAACATCAAAATAAAAATGTTGATATTTTGGTAAAATTTATGATTTATTTTAAAAGATAGAAGTATTGTATGTACACATCTTGAACACATGCTCTCAGTACGCTCGGCTCTCTAGCCGAATTAAAACAAAACCGGCCAAGTGGGAGTCGGACTCGCGCACGAAGGGTTCCGTACCATTATCTACAAAAACGGCAAAAGAAAATCATGATTGTTGTATGGAAGCCCCCTTACATATTTATTTTATTCTATTTTTAGTACCTATTTGTTGTTATAGCAGCAACACATCATCTGTGAAAATTTCAACTGTCTAACTATCACGGTTCATGAGATACAGCCTGGTGACAGACGGACAGCGGAGTCTTAGTAATAGGGTCCCGTTTTACCTTTTGGGTACGGACCCTAAAAATGAATTAGGACGATTTGACATTTTTTTTTTAGTTCAAGCGGGAAAATGTTCCAAACGCGAATCTAATTTAGTTTTAGGCTGGTGACTCCGTCAGGCATCGTCAAAGATTCTTCGCTATAATTTGCTCTAATCTTGACTTCATAAGTGCAAGGAAGTGTCCATAACGCATCGGTCCAATTATGTACCTACAAGGCTATACTCCGGCAGCCAGAATGGTTTTAAGGTAGAATGTTACTTAGTTGCAGACAACCTGTCTAGAACATCAAACCTAGAATGGTCTGCAATATTCCAAGAGCCAGTAATTCTAAGCTCTTTCTATACCTATTTGAAATTGAATAGTTGCAACAGTCAAGCAAGTTCACGATGTTGAATGTAGGATTTGATAAATTAGCTATTTTAGTATCTTTGTAAGTAGATACAGGTGGGTGAATCCGGATTAGTGCCCCGGCGAGAGATGTGTTCGTGCCGCACTGCCAAAAATCCCAACTTCCTAAAATCGCATTCCAGCTAACTAGGATAGGATTTTTGGCAATGGAGCAGGTATCATCACAGGTGCACAGAGGCGGATTGTACCTTATTTTGTGACAGTTTTCTTGACATCGTAGATTGTAATTTTATTTCTAAAAACTTCATAAGACCTGTCACTATCAAGGGCTGTGGATTTGGTTTTACCATTAATCATTTAAAAATGAGAACAATATACCGCAGTGGTAAAATCCGACCACGGATGATGATGTGAAAATTTAAGTTCACATATTGTACGGCAGGGAAATACCTAAATATCCGTAAGCCAGGTAGTCGTATTCCCACGCCATATTACAATATTGTATTGTCTTGTGGGGTGAATGGATAGCGTGAACACGGTACTAAATCGGTTCTGGCGTCACGCCAAATGCATCGACCTAGTGAAGTATCGCTGTCACGAAGTTCACGGTCTTGGCCGTCGTTTCTTGTGAATCACAGGCCAATTGGGCACTTAAAAATAGTATGTATTGATCCATATAAAACCAATAAGATCTCAAAGGGCAAAATCAGCACTCATTGCATGATTTAACATAGCTTCCTTTTCTTTTACTCTCGTAAAAATGTTAAAGTGGAGAGACTAAATTATTCACTTTACTTCCTATTTGTTTGTGTGTATTCAAGTATTAGAATTGAAATATTTAAGAATTGGAAATAAACGTTACTATTGAATCTCAGTCTTACAAAATTGAATGTGGTTTTATCCATAGGATACCAAAAACTGACAGCAAAATTGTGCCCTTGATCTTTGCATTTGCCAAGAGAGCCACTTTCCTTTACCACGTTCATGTAACTAAGATCACTGAAGGCTGTTTACCTCGAAAGTCTGTGGAATAAATAAATATAAATTGTTACCAACGAGTCACTTTAGATATCGCGACGCAGCACGGAAGTGACACTAAGTAACAAATTATGTTTTCATAATCATCGTGTCATAAAATCATGTTTTATTTATATGTAAAACATTGATTATGAAATAAGTGGAATTGATAAAGATATTAATTAATTTATAACCGTAAGTAGATTAAAATGGTAACCTTTTTCTTGTACAAATCAAATGTGAACTGTTTTTAGGTAATTGTTGTGAATAAATTAGTAGTCAATTATAAATTAATAGGTATATACCGGCAATTAAGCTACTGTTCAGCCATAAAATTAACTTTCAACGAACTGGCTTAAAACATATAACATGTAACCAAAAGTATTATTTAAAGTGAACTTACAAGTGGTACTTAAAATAAACGTTTTAAGTAGTAAGTAAAACCGTAGGTTGCCTGCAAATATCTGTTTATATTGATCGGCCACACCCGCTTGTGCAATGTGAAGTCCAATATCTGACCACTTGCTGCAATCTAGTACCAGGTTAGGCCTAGCCTACGCTACAGAACAAAGCGTCACTTAAGTACTAAGGAATGGTCATGACAAGTATGTACTAAAGAACGGTCATGACAAATATGTCACAAACAATGCGTCTGAGTCGAACCAGGAAACATTGCGTTTGCGTTTTGATACACACGGTTATGTTTAAGATTCATGTTTCTAAAAATAGTTACAAAAAAACAAGACAATTTAAGTTATTATTCATGTAGATAAGTTACATTTCAATAGTTCCGTAGCAAAATTTCGCCTTTACCATTGTTGATACGATTTTCGGCAAACGTTCTTTACGAATATGACAGCAAAACAAAGCATTGCCGACGTTGACTATCAAGAAATGTATGTAGTGCGTAAAAACTGTAGGTTTTCTCGTAAATACGTAAAAACAAACGGCCTTCGTCTATGTCTATACTATAAAAGAGTCAGAACGGCTCTGGCTGTATTGGCACAAGTGCGCGTCCCACACCGAACTGTTTTAGCATTCAAAAACTTTCGCAAACATAATTATTGATTGGTAAACATTGCTTTTGCGTGTCTTTATCGAGTTTCCTGATGTTTCGACCAAGTTATAAGTCTGTTATTTAAATGAGTACTTACTTCAAATTAATTCGATTAATATACTTATTAAAACTTTTCATTCATAATTTTAGTTTTATAGCTTACGTGATCACTGTGATCAGTATAGGACACGCTAAAATAACTACACCATTATAGTATTAACCTGTTGAAACGTCGGGAAAATAGGTTAATGAACACGATAAATACTACACGTGAATTGTTATTATATTTTATTTATCATTAAATGTTTAGGCTTTTTATGATGAAAGTCAATTATAAAAGGCTCTTAAACGACTTTGTGATGAGTTTGGGCACTCGGGCAGTAGTAGGTAGGTAAGTGTAGCAAGCCATTTTCTTATCTAATTAAAACACGGTTATGTCAGCTTTAAATAAGATAAGGTCCCTTTGAAGAAATTATATAATTTTTTGCAGTACTAGTGGCAAAAAGTTTGTTTGGTCGGATGTGATCAATGATTCAAGATAATGAGTTATCCAAAAAACTTTATCTGTTCTAATTAGAACTTTTTACTGAATAAAATATCTACCATTTTTATCAATTTCTTTGGTAAAAAATGCGGTCACGATTTGTTACTGACTTCAAAATACTTACATACCTATAAAGGCATGTATAGCTTAATTTATATTGTGCAATATCATACAACCTACGCCTTATAGGGTAACTAAACTAAGAAGGTACTTATTAGGTATTTCTTACTAGATAAATACTAAACCAATGTAACCTAGGTTTACATAATGGTTTTATAATATTTAACCTAGGTTTAATAATATTATTAAAGTTACATTCAACGATAAAAAATGCCTGGCTAAGAAATATTTCCCACGATATTTTAGAGCTAATTGATTGGGGTGATTTTCAGAGGGTTTTTTTATAGACTATAGACCTTCGTTTGACCACAATCTCACCTGATGGAAAGTGAAGATGTGGCCGACGATGTATCACGAAGGTCTAGAAGATACCATTCTCTCTTGTCTTCCCCCTTTCTGAACCTTGCTGCATTTTTGAGAGACGGCAGAAATGGAAGTTGATTTTTTAACAGATAAGAAATTATTATAGAAATCGTTAGAGGAACAATACAGTTTCTACCGCTAAACCAGGATGGGACATCGAGCCAACTAAAATCTAGCAAACCTACTTTGGAAAGAACACATTCCTGAAGAATAATGAAGAGACAGATAGAAAGGTACCGAAGTGTCAAAGAACTTGGAGGCCTAAGAAAGAATACCCAGAATTTGGTGAAATCAGTCTGTAATTATGATGATGAAAGATACCACGCCACTGTAAAATGTACCCATATGTTGCGAATCAAAGGCCATATTCAAATGCAGATTTTTTTACTGTGCGGTAGTAGTGTGGTTCAGATCTGTGACAACCTTGAACCTCAATAACAATACGTAAATCTACAAAAATGTATCAGAACTACGTATTACTGCAGCACTGTGCGGCGGCGCACGTGTTGATTCGGCATGGCATGGCGCGAGCGCAGCGGCCATATTTAATCAACGCTTATTTCGAAAACACCATAATGTCGCTGTCATGGCAGTCAAACGATAACGCCATTGTGTTCAGAGGAAATAACGTTGTTTTCTTAATCCGCAATGAGAACTTAGCTCTTGGAAAACTAAGGTTTCTGATTTCAATCTGATTTCTACATGATGGACGAGATAGGAGCGAAATGGGAACTACCTCTTTCACATCTTCCGCTTGTACAAAAAAAATGTGAACGAAACAATTACTATACTCCTTCCTCATAATAATTTACTTCAAAATTTTACTTGTCTGTGTTGCTTATTTAAGCCAAAAGAAGTACATTTATTTTATTTGATTTTGGAGCAAACCCGTCCCTATTCGATATAAATTTCGTTGTCCAGCACCACGGACATTTAAAGAAAAAATGCATAGTAATAGGCATTTCTTTTAAATGAAAACAAAATTACGATTACTTACCTAAATCGAATTGAAAATTTACGCATGTCAAGTGCGGCTAAGTATTGTTGGCTAGGTACTATAAATATCAAATTCCTACTTAGTTACTAAGGCATGGATCTGCCAGCGAAGACGTCATCTGTTGGGTAAGTAACAAGGTTATTTGTTGAGCTTGTCTGCTGTCTCGTACAGCCCCAGAGGCACAGACTGTGGAGATTCAAGTGAATTATTTTGTCTAAGGGTCCCATTCCACTGATCCAATATCTTCGTCCAAGTTCTTTGTTCAATATTTGTTAAAATTTCGTGAATGGATGCCCAATCCAATATCTTTGTCCAAGATTCCTAAGTAATTTGCATAGTTGATTTCAAATGAAATTACATTACATCACACTAATATTAAAAATGCGAAAGTTTGGATGGCTAGAAGGAAGTTTGTTACTTCTTCATCCCAGAAGAAAGAGAAAACTTCTCACCAGATCGGGCTGAAAATTTGCATAGGTGTAGCTCTTGACCTGAAATAAACCAGAGGCTACAATTTAACCCATACAATTTCAGTTACCATGGAAAGAATTAACCTGTATACGTTTTCATAGAAAGAACGCGTGCGAAGCCGCGGACAGGAACTAGTGACCAAATGTTTGATCAAATATCGGTGTTGCTAGTAAATTGGATGAAATCATCCAAGTTCTTTAACCAAATGTACATTGGACAAAGATATTGGATGAGTGGAATGGGCACCTAAAATATTATACCTATTGTGGTCGAGAAGTGCTCTCAGGGAGTAGATACCAAGCTGCTCAGTCCGTGACCACTCTGCTGGGTATCGATAGTGTCATATTATTCTGCGATCATTCTTCAACCAATAGGCAGACAGAACATCGTCAAAAAAAGAACTCTTTGTTTGACGGCGTCCTAGCTTCTTATTTGTCGCAGAGCGACTGCTCAAATATTCCGTCATTTTCGAGATCTACGTCGCGCAACACTAAAACCGCTGATGATAACAGAAAGAAAGGAAATAAATTAAGCACAACAATGTAACAAGGAGTGCAAAGAATCATGATCAAGCCAATTAAGCTATATAATTTCCAAAGGCAATTGGTTCAAGCCAACTGTCAGACACACAGGCTATGCGTACACTTACGTCTGGGCGTCAAGCAAATTGAGTCACAACTTGAGAGTCTTCTTGTTGACGTAGCGGAGGAAAGAATTAACTGAAAGGACGAAGTGAATGAATGCGTTATGCAATGCGCTCTCTTGTACGGCTTTGACATTGTACTTGCCAGTTATGTGCACATTAATGCACTGTCACGTTTGCGTATTGGCGGATTCATATGATTGACAGACCTACTATTCACCGGCCAAACTTTCAAGATACAATGTTTGTAAGCATAGCCATATTTTTACCCGACTACCGACAGGGGAGGGTTATTAACTAAAAAGTTAATAATTAATTTCGATATCTTAAGTAAAAATCCCTTTCCTTTTGATTTCTTGACAGAATTTGCACTACTTATTGATTTTAGCTCTTTCTTACAATACATACCTCATGCTGAATAGATCATTTGGATTTTTGTGCTGCGAGTTGTTAACAAACATTGTATTTTACTTGAGTCAGGCTTGACTATAGATATAAATTGCAGTCGTGATTATAATAAAATTATAGTTGTTTTATACGTGAACTTCGATTAAAAAAGTTAGAAAAAGATAGAAAAAGAGATAAAAAGAGGTACCTACAACGTTGACTTTCAAAATCATAACTTTACAATTTGTTGGGACCGAGGTGGAACGTACTGTGTATGTAACTCTTATATGTAAATGTTATTTATCAAAACACGTATCAATAAAACGATGAAAAGTGTAACTTAGGAACCTACTTAGTTACATATGATTGTATATGTAACTAAGTAGGTTAACAATAAGGCCTTTTTGGCCTTATTGTTGTACATATTTTAAGTATTTTATTGGAAATTGTAACGCTGTGGTTTACCTTAACAAATAAATAAATATATGTACCTACAATACAGGTTGATTTATTTAAAAACCAACTGCTTCCGACCAATGTAATAGGCAGTACTTATGGGGTAGCTGTAATTGTCTAGTTGGGAAATGATTAGATAAAACAGTGTGTATAGAATAGCACCACAGTCTATCGGCATTTTAACAGCCTTATCTTAGCAATCCGCAAGAGCAAGCTCATTTTATAATCTAGAACACGCATTGTTCTCTTCAGCGGTCAAGCAAGAGTTGAGTCGGCGATAGGTTATTTATATGGTAACCAGTAACTTATATCACTTATATCTATTTTGCGAAAAGAATAGGCATAGGATTTCGAGTTCATAGGAGCGGGACAGAGCAGAGCGGTGTTAGTGCAAAAATCAAGTTTTGGCTTGTTATCTCTGAATTATTCAAAATATAAACATGAAATAGAAAAACTAAACGATTACTCTACTAGAACATTATAGTCTGGATATGTAATCGCAAAAAATAACATGCTGTTGTCACTGTTTTATGTAAAATTTGTATTTTTTTTTTGTAAAAGAAACCAGTTTTTTTTCATTAATTCTATTCGATTATTCAGCTTCTACAGGTTTTTTCTCTTCCTATCGTTACCATAAAACAAAGTATTTAAAATAACCATTTTTCTTGATTTTTGCATTGATCGCACACTTAAATATTATTTGAATCCTAATTACATTTAGGTACTGGGTCCTGCATTAAGAGTGCGTAGACGGTAGAAGAAGAAGTAGTAGTAGAAGAAAACGTGTCCAGGTGATATCAACACTGTTCCAATCAGCTTTATTTTTACCTAAAAGTCAAACGTATTCATGTCGAAGGTCCCTGCATAAGCTTGTTCAGCTAATTTTGCATTCAAAGTGCAGGTAATTTGTATGCAAAATGTGTCATGTCATGTCGAACTAAGCTGCACTACTTCGTTGACCTTTGTACGGTTGTTTTGAAAAATGTCAAAGACTTGTCAGCAAATGCGAGCATGTGTCGACTGACATTGCGTTGTTTAGCTGACTGGCTAGTTTACAAGCTAGTTAACTAGTGCCCATTTGTTATAATGTGTTGTCAGGTATTGATAGCTATTTGGTGGTCCAGGGCAGGTTTTAACTAAAAGATTTTCACGTTATTTTACGTACGACTCTCTAACAAGTTATTTTCATAGAACGCGTACATACTATATTAATTCAAATATTTTCTCAACTAACTATTTGGACAATGAAATTTCCTAAAATTATTACTAACTAACTTATAGTGTAAGATAACTGGTTCATGAAAATAACGGGTTTGAAAAGTACTGTTTTGAGCCAAACTGCGCATGGAAGGCGTAAACGCTCTTAAAGTTTTGAGCCAAACTGCGCATGGAAGGCGTAAACGCTCTTAAAGTCTCAAACAATCAAAGGGAGACCAGAAAAGTTATCGCCTAAATAGGAAGGTTGTCGTGTTGAAAACGTGAAAAAAAATAGTATTTTTTTGTAAAAAAGCACAGAAAAAAGAAAGCCATATGTTATTACGATCATTTAAAAAAAAAAAGAATTTATTCCTAGATCCATAATCTCTAGCTAGTTTAATATGATCTTTTAAACACACAGTTTCAAAAATAACATTCTTTCCATATTTGATCATTTTTAAGCCGAAATCGAAATTTTTTGGTACTATTTCATTTCTTAGAGATACCCAAAGTGCGGGTAAGCACTATAACAAAAAACCTTAGAATTGAGCAAAGGCAACACCTCTCGTCAAACGAATCAAATGTAACTTTGGTCTTTGAGCAGGTTTGGTTAAACTGTAATGTTACCCCTGTAGGTGGAGCCACTGGCGCTATAGTCCGTAAGAAGTCCCAAAGGTTTTCGGTTTAACCGACTAGGATTTCGTGGCTTAGTTGGTTCGAGCACACCCGTACTGAGGGAGGGCGCGGGTTCGAGTTCCACCGAAATCGAAAATTTTTGAGAAAGTATTTTATTTCTTAGAGATACCCAAAGTACACTATAACAAAAACCTTATTTTTAGGTTCCTTCCACTGGACAAGTTTAAAATCTGAAATGAATTAAATAAATACTAAATGCTGGACAATCTACATCGCATTGTGTCAAACGAAGCAGAGCTTGTGTTGTATACTAGATGACTTATACATAGAACATCCGAAACAAATATCTGCAGTAAATTACGATAATAATTGACCCTAGGCGGGAATATACCCGCAACCTCCTTCGTCACACGTGGACCTTCGTCCCCTGGGCCACAGAGGTCGTCAATGTAGGTACATACCTACATTATAATATCTACATACAGATTCTACCGTGTAATATATCTAGGAAGATAATAGAGTCATCATTTGCCAGGTTCCGAGAAACAATAACACGTCTAATCGTGTAGGTAAAGTACCCCTCGAATTACAGTCTAAGATACCAAGTCCAAGATGATTGTGCCTTGTCACCGTGACGGAGGCACGGGCTAAGTACTAAGTTAGGCATCTACTCAAACCTACTCGGAAATGTAGTCAAGGTTGTCTTGCAGACATTGCTCTTAATCCATAAGACCACCAATAGAATCACATATTTTTCATAATTAATGATTTGGGTAAGGATAAAGTAATAAAACACTGTTTTTACCGGATTGATCGCGTATATTTTATATTTGTTTATAACCTGACGTTTCGGAGGCTTTTCAGCTTCCATGGTCACAGGCAGACTGAGGTGACATTTGTCTTTACAAGTAATTTGAATTTTACATATCTACCGTCAATTATACAAATTTAACCCGCGAGCACTCGCGCTATGAGCATTTTGCTCACAGTAAATTTAAAACACGCGCCATTTTGTCAAAATTATTCGTACGTACATCGTTCATTCGGTAGCTGAGTTTTGTTTCGTCCCCCACCCCTGTATGCAGTTCACTTCGCGCCAGTGTGCACCAGTCACTTGGACGAGGTGGTTTGTTGCGCCGTGTACCATCAGGCGGCGTTTTGCTCATCGCGCGGGTATCGACGTAAGTACTTTTTTTTACTCATGATTTAATATTTTTTCGTGTTAGCGACAGTTTTACTGCTACTTTTATGTAATATTATGATTTTACATTACTGAAATAGTAATCTATTATGTATTTCTATTATAAATGGATCGTGATCGAAGGGACGAACATGTTTTGTCATGGTTGATGGAGGAAGATTTAGAAGACATTGAGGACTAAAATATTTCATATCCTCTTATTCAGCAAGTGATGAAACGTTTTGTACCAGAATCTGAGTTACCAGAAGAAGAAAAACCAAGTGGTATCTGCGCGGTTTGCCCAAGACGTAAAAATCGCAAGACCAAAAAGAGCTGCATTTACTGTCAAAAAAATTTATGTACCGAGCATAGTCGTACACTATGTGATTATGTGTAAAGCTCGTGTATATGACGAAGATTAGTTATCCATACTTAGTTTAAAAGGTTTTCTTGAAAAAAAAAATATTTTTTCGTTTTTTCTCTAAGAATGCCTTACAAGACTGGCAAATTAGTTCCTATGATTGTTCATTAAAATAAAAAAGATTAATATTGTTAACTTTTTGAATATATATTTTGTAGAATAAATAATGTGTATTTTATTTAATAAAACCTTTTTTTATTCATATTTTTTGGTAAAACTTGCATTTATTGACATTCATAAACGTGAGTAAAATGCTCTACACGCGAGTGCTGATGTAATTTCTTGAGGCGCGAGTGCTCGCGGGTTAATTATAACGTTCCGTATGTACGCAGTAATCACTAACAGTGTCTTGATGGGTTGTAGCTATGGATTGCTGGGTGTGGGACCTGACTCGATGTAGGACTGGATCCCAAGCGGCAGGTACTCTCCAACCATCTTCTCTATTGAAATTATTCGGATGTTTTTGAATTTCAATTGCTTCTCGGAGCATTCTAGGAATGAAACGGTTTTCTCTAGCTAGTATTTGAGCTTTGTCGAAGCGAAGAAAATGACCGGCGTCCAGTGAATGTTCATAGACTACAGACTTTGACGACCGTTTGTGTTTGACGTCAGCTATGTGCTCTTTTAATCGAGTGGCTATACTTCTTTTTGTTTGCCCTATGTAACATGAGCCACATTCACAGTCAATTTTATAAACACCAGCATCTTCAAAGGGGACTTTACACTTGACTGGTCTTAGAAATTGTTGAATCTTCTTGTGCGGCTTGAAATAAGATTTAATCGAAGCTCGTTTTAGGATTCCTTCAATTTTGTCTGTGATTCCCTTGATGTAAGGAAGGATAGCTGGGGCTCGCTCAACTGTGTGTGGCTTTGGGCGGCTTCTGTGAGGATGGCGTGGAGTTTGAAGTTTATTACTCCGGAGAACTTCATGGATGTGCTTCAGCTCTCCTGCTAGATGGTGCTCGTCACAGATGCCGTGGGCTCTCTGCAATAAAGATTTACCAACAGTAGCTAACTGACATGGGTGGTGATGAGAATCACCATTGAGGTACCTATCTGTATGGGTTGGTTTTCTATAAACTGAATGTCCAAGTGATTTATCCAGGTTTTTTATTATTAAAGTGTCTAAGAAAGCTAATTTATTGTTTTTCTCAATTTCTATTGTAAATTTTATTTTAGAGTGGATGGAATTTAAATGGGAAAGAAATTCAGTTACTTTATTTTTTGGTAATATTACAAAGGTGTCATCAACGTACCTTTTGTAGATCTTCGGTGCTACCGGAGCACTAAGCAGGGCTTTCTCCTCAAAGTCTTCCATGAAAATATCGGCGACTACTGGAGAGACTGGTGAACCCATAGCAATACCGTCGATCTGATTATAGAACACAACACAACAGAACAGTGTTTTATTATGAGTTCTCGCGAAAATAACCTTAGAATATACTAAGGATAAAGTAAATTGAATTTGGAACATCGTGCGCACGATGATCTAAATTCAATATACTTTATCCTCTAGCGGATAAAAACGGCTTTTACACTCATATATCGAAGAGCAGAAATACTCTTTCCTCGCTGAGGTGGGATGAAAAGTTACGTGTTTTTTTTACCTCGTGCTCTTTTGATTCCCTCGCTAACGCACAGAATTCTAATTTCAGAATCCTTCGCTTGCTCGGTCATCAAAATTGAGCACGCGGTTAAAAAGCAACTCTTGTACAAATAACTATTTTTGTAACCAAATTTTTGGAAGTTATATGCGCAATAAAGAATTTACCTTAATATAATAATTTTAATTTACCTATCTAAGTTTTCGTTAACAGCTTTCAACAAAATTCCTGGTTTTTGCTTGTTTAGTGAAATACTAGAGCATGCTGATTTACATAAATGCCTTCATTCTGCAACAGTTTATATTTAACCATTAAAGAGCCACCTAATTGCTTAATCGTTAAATTTTCCTGTTGATAATAAGTGTTAGTGTTTTTACTGCTCGTTCATTGTACTAGAGCAAATAAATGTTTACACGCTTTAGGAATCTACCCATTAAATTTTACTTGTGTTAAATATTGGTTTTATATTGACTAGTTTTTGACCCCGACGTTGTTCGCGTTGTTACGGGGGAAAAGTAGTTTATTGATTCGTTATTCCAAGCCCACAAAGATCTCATTTTCGTTTTTTTTCTATCCCAGTTTGTAATATAGAAGTACCCTATATGTCTCAGGTATAGATTTAAACATCTAAATCGTCATCGTCATCGTCTCAACATCGTTGTTTCAAGTTTCAGCCCGATCCGTTCAGTAATTTTGCGTCAAGAAGCAACAAACATAAAACCATACTTTCGTATTTTTTATATAAGTGTGATTTGATGCATTGCTGTTTTTATTATAAGTTCTACAACTAACCACAAATGATCGTGTTCTATTAATATGTTTTCCGATAAAAACCATATAGGTATTAAAGTTAATAAGATTCAATTGAAACACAGATTTAACACTAAAACGAGCTGCAAGCGGCCGTAAATCAAGCGAGACCTAACGCACTATAAATGGATATATATAAGTACATCGGTAGGTTATATCAAGCAGAAATATTAAGCAGCTAATACTCAACCCAATATCTATGATATCATAAAGATTTTTTTAGTTTGACACATATAATTCGAGCATACCTACCTACCTTCTAAGCCAGCGCGAACTGGTCAGCCTTGGTGCTGGTACACTCACTTTTGTGGTACAAACATTTATTTATGTATTGTGAATGTTGATTTGTAGGACACAGTCCATTTACAACTCTATTTTCTTGGTGAAAACGTTTAGTTTTGATATAGGTGTGTTAATGTAGGACAATGATTGACATTTTAAATTGAAGTTAATAATTATTTGCCGGATTCTTTTGTTTTACGACGAAATAATATTATTATTATTACAGAAATAGAATTAGATGTGTTGAATATTTCAATGTAACAAAATAAATAAATAATGCTGGACAATTCACACAAGCCTCAAGCTAAGCAGAGCTTGTGTTACGGGTACTAGATAACTGATTAGATACATAATATAATACAATACATAGATAGATATTTTATATTATCTAGAAAACGACCTTTGACGAGAACACCCGGATCAAATGTCAGCAGATCGTACACACATTTGTCCCGAGGCGGGAATCGAACCCGCAACCTCCTGCGTCGCAGGCAGACCTGCTTCGCCCACCGCGCCACAGAGGTCGTTATTTAGTAGGTACTAGGTATATATCAGTTATCTAGTACCCATTGTTGGTGCTAGATGATACTGTGTCGATTGTCCAGCAATAAAAGAAATAAGGTTATTTAAAAACTCTCTTTATAGTACTAGTTACATACGTGACATCCATAAATGTGAAGCACAAATAGGTAGAGTTGCTTAGCTTTTTCGGTAATACCAGTTTGACCACTATAAGTTTCATAAGGAGAAAAGAGATTCTAAGTTTTACTGTATTCATTCACAACCTCTTGTGTTTGCTCGGTCAATTAACCAGCGTATTTTCCAAGACGTATTTTTCAATGAGCAAGCTTGCCACATTTTCTTTTCATCAAATCACAATTGCTTTGTTTTAAAACGAGTGAATAACAAAATGAACGTCTTTTAATTATTGTACAGTCGGTATTTTTACCTAGGTATCTACTACGGTGATAAACGAAACCGTGTGGTTGGATAAGTTAACCACAAATTATCAATGATGACGTACTATATTAGTCACATATTTTCAAATCTGTGGTATAACTACTTATTTTTCTTTTCATTTGAGTGCTGCGGACTACTCGTAGCAAGATTACACTTCTATCCACAAACTGTAAATAGTGTTGGCAGAATCGGTTCTCGTATATTGCATTAAAATTTGGGGAGGCTTACTGAAGACATAATATCTAAGATCGGAATAAGAAAGAGCGCAATTGTATTTTGCTCTGGATGTATTTCAAGCCAAGATTCTTACCACAGGTTTAACTTGTAGAAATCTAAAAGCCAAATCTATAAAGAATAAGGTCCAATATCGAAGCAGACAAACAATGCGTTATCGCGGTGTTCACAGAGAATTAGGTAATTGTGGTACGCAGGTAAAGTACCTACGCATTAACCCCTAGATATTTCCCACAAACTCACGACTATTTTGTAGGTACTTAATCGTTTCCAATTTAAGTGTATTTATAATACAAAAGAGCGCCCTTTACAAAGGTTTTCCTACGTTTCTTGGAAACCGCCATTTCTGTCGGATCCTTTCATCTGAAGTTCTTTCAGTAAGGAATGAATTTATTGTAGGCCAGTGATGGTAGTTTAAATACCTCTGGTCATGAAAAGAGCTCCTGGAATTTTATTCTTGTATTGATTTGATAAGATTGATTTGTCGGGCGGCCGCCGCAACGTTCTAGGAGGAATTGAGTGCAAAGCGTATCTTAATAGATTTTAGAGTACCTAAATTTGACAGTAAGGTCGTCGTCAGTTGATTGGTAATGGTTATAAGTACCTCCTGCTTCTATTAATGATGATGACGATGTCGTCTTGCAAAATTTCGTCTATACGGCGCGGCGGCGACGGCCTTTCTCGTTGGAGACTAGCCATGAGAGCAGAACATATGATTCTATAAGTACTACATTTTAGAATTCTAGATATTTTATGTCAACAAAGACATTTATGAATGAAAACTTAACAAAAATTGATAATAATAACAGAAATTAAAATGATTTAAATGTTTTTTATATAGGAACCTACTTTTAAGAAATTTTGCATGCCAATGTGTTTTGGTGAAGTATGTGACACTATTCTAATATTTAAGACCTTGCATTTAAACCATATTTCTTGCAATAAATGAAATGAAAACAACACGGTAATACAGACTGTTAGCGACTCACTCACAGAATGAAATATTCGTGGCTGGAATCAATGAGGATTAAATCGATAAAGTTATAGATCGCTCAATAGGTCAGCGGCAACAAGGGCGCTAGACCAATCAGCTGTTGGAGTACTTTCACTGTGCAACACAGGTGTGTATGCGCAACCTAGCTGGTCGGGTTCTTGCTCCTTTGTTTACTATACTGGGGCACATGGCGCCCGAGGTAAAATTTTAACTTTAATACTTACTATATATACGAGTACATTTTATCACGAAATCACATTTTTTTTTCGTAAAAATTTATGTAATCTGATTATGTATCACTCTGTGCCTAAGGTGTCTCAACTTTGACAAGACGCCGAGACGATCAGGAAAAGTAAGGCTTTGGATTTTTTGTAAAATATAAAATAATAATAATAACAACGCTGGACAATTCTCACGGCATTATCTAAGTTAAGCAGAGCTTGCTTTTATATTGGCCGATATTTATTTTCATCGAAAAACCCCCAACTTAAAATAAGTATGTACCTTTAGTTTTTAGTTTAGATATATGTTTTTTATATTTTAATGCAGAACCACCATAAAAACAACCAATAATGGTTCACAAGACATGAATGATGAAGGCATCGTGCCTAGGGAACTTTCCTAGCGAGCTGATGTTGTATGTCGCACCTTGAACAAGGTCACAGCATTATGCGGAAGCCAGGGCTTCAACTCCGAGGTAATGGTATGGCAATTCTGATCAGCGAATTCGATAGCTATTTGTTATGATTTTTATTGTTTGATCTAGTTTGCCTAGACAAAGCTATGTCTATTGTGACCGCCACTTTAATGTGTTGTGTAAACCCCTGAAGCTACGGCAGCGTTCATATTCTCGTAATACTTCATTTCGCATCTTCCAGAATGTCAACTTTACCTAACATTGTTTTGAGCGGATCTTCACCACCGTCATTTATGATGTGTTTGAACTTATATTATAGACACGCGATAAATAGTCAGCTGAATTCGCGAAAGACACGAAAGGGAAAAGTACTTAATTATTTTCGTTCAAGCCGTCGGTTTTTTCAAAATCCTTAATTTTTTGATTCATTTCTCTTTTTACCGAGTTCAACGTTTTTTTTTGCACAATACAGAGTCGGGGCCCGGTATCGCGTTAATGCGCGCACGCAATCGATTCGCCGCGAGACGGCACTAAGCGATTGGACGCGCTGGACAAAGTACCTATTAATAATAACAGATGTAAAGCTACTAATGCCGGAACTAAAAGATCTTTCCAAAATGCCCTCAGTTACATAATTTAATGCCAAAGATGTTGTTAAGAAAAGCGAGCAACATCAGAATCACTAATATATTTTTTTCGTTACATTAAATTAGGCCAGATTGGTTGGACCCATAAACTAACGTTTAGGCGGTGTCTCTTCGCGAGCATTCGCCTGTAACAGCAGGTATTGCCTGCTGCTGGTCTGATTCGAACATTCCATCAGTAAAGGAGGAGAACCGACCGCACCGGACATTTCAGCGCGAAACCTGTAAAGGTTGGGTACTGACCGGCGGCGTTACGGGCCGTAATGTAATGTGTTACGCTGGCCCGGAACAGACCGAGCGAAGGCTAAGGAACGAACGCGAAAATACCAAAGTGGACATCATTGCGACAGCTATCGAGCATAAATGAGGGCCTTCGTTCGTCTTCGGCCGTGCTCCTCGACTGTCGCTACATCAAAGAAAAAGGGATTGAACGTACCTACCGATCGTCGAATCCCACGCGTTCGCATTCGCTCGCTATTACGAGGATTCGTGTAGTCAGTACCGGCAAAGAAAGGGCTCGCAACGAGCATCGAGACTGTCGAGACGATACGGATTTTAGCACACGGCGTAACGTAGCATGTTCGCTGCGAATGGTAGGTTACGCCCCGTAACACCGCACAGTACCATTAGGTATAAATATAATTTGTATTTTGACACACTCAAACAACAGATAAGACTACAGCAGAATGCTGCACGAGCAGCAATAAAACTCGATGAAACTTGCGTTTAGATTTGAAGTTTATTAGTAGGCCAATCTACGGGTCCCAGCTGGAATAAACCACCCCTACCCAGCCACCATGAAGCGTGCTGATGCTATGATCACTTCAAAGGCTGCCAGAGCCAGGTCGCCCACACAAAATAATTTATCATTCGTATCTCAATCCAATTTTTCCGTACCTCCGTATATTCAAAACTTCTAACAAGGGTAGGTACAGGAGAGGGGTGTTAGAGGACATGGACTTTGTGAAAAATGAAATACCTAGCTATGAACATGGCATTATGATTTTTTTGGAACCTCGAAACAACTTTTCGTTTGAAGAAAACCAATAAATGATTATTATCAAAGTAAATATATTTATGAATAGTAAGTCAAACTTTGAATATTTAATAACGTAAGATAGTACCTAAAATCCATGTCTCATAATAAGGACACCATGGTCGCGCCACCGGTCGCGCCACCGGTCGCGCCACCAACAAAATGTGTAAGTTGATAATTAACCAGTTGTATGGAGGGTACCTAGTATCAGCTGGATTGCGCAACTAATTTGCTGCCGGCAACCAAATCACCAGGTGATGGCACAACCATCAATATGACTGTATAGAGCTATTTGGCGTCTCATTTACTACGCCACCAGGCGGGGTGGCGGTATCTGGTTTGTTGTTATCTTCATAAAAAGTAAATTCAACTTAAAATGTCTGTATAATCGTTCAAAACCATCGAGAAAATATTCTAGTGGTCAAGAAAAAAAAACAAAGTAAAGTGAAGTCGATCTACAATTTCTTGATCGGAATGAGACCGGCATTCGATGCCGGCTTAGCCTTGCCTTAGGATAAGCCACCCGTATCACAGAAATGCCTTCGATATAAACATAGAGCTATGAATATTGATAAATAAACAGAATCGCCTCTTCTAATATTAATAAAAAAAACTGGATGCTTTAGAGATGTTTTAAATTTCAAGAAAATATAGACCTAAGGTGCCTTTCAAATTACAAGCGTTGAAATCATCTACTCAGTAGATAAAGTACCATTTACGTGAAGGTCTAAGTTACGAAGTAGCAAATAATTCTAAGGCCCAAGGCAGTTCACATCACTCCGCGCCCTAACTAGATTGGAAAAGGGCCCGGTATAATGACTCGCGAACGAGAGACTGCAATTTGGGCGTATTACCAGTGCCTACACGTTATACACATACCTATCCATTTGTCATGCGTAGTTAACCTTTGGAATCTGCCTAAAGACCACACGGTAATCATTGCACTTTGAAATACCAACTGAAGTATTGGTGAATACGCTTTTGCACAATATAGGGGCTTGCAGAGATTCTGGCAATGCGTTTAGTGAAGAATTTTGTAACTCTGTTCTATAATTTGTGTGATGGAATATGGCATAAATTATACCTATACAAATTTTACAAGAACTCGAAAACTTTACAATTTTGCTCTAAAACTCGAGTACTTACAGAGATGAATCTACACTGCATACACCGAACACTCGATCTGTTTGCGTCGGAGTTAAAACTTTTCTAAGTATTTAAATAAAATTAATACATAAATAATGCTGGACATTCACATATCATTATCATTATTAGCTCAAAGCTAAGCAGAGCTTGTGTTATAGGTACTTACTAGATAATATACTACATACACTTAATATACACTACATAGATAGATATTTGTAATGACTAAGTATGGCATTTCAGGCACCTCTACATAATATAAAAGTCTACGTTAAAGGTCACTTCAGAAATTAGTCAGTTAGCTAACTAATGCATTTTGAAAATGATTGTGGCACCTAGGCACAATCATTTTCCATGATCTTCATTATTTCAGTTAGATAAACGCTTTGCTGAATCGTGAATCATGCTGATTTGCCAAGAGGCCGTTCTAAAAAGATTTACAAAAACATTAAACCTTGCTCGTCGTTCATGATGACGTCACACTAATAATGTCGTTTCAGCAATGTAGGTAGAGGCAAGTGCAAAAATTGCCGTAAGCTTACTTACGATTTTACATTACAAGATTTTGTGTCGCCTCTGTGGTACTGGATTGAAAAGTTAAGAACCAATTTGAAATTAGCAATCAATTAGTGTTTTTTTTTGTTGACTCATGGTGGCTTTCGTATCACCGCGGCCATGATAGGCCTATTGTGATCACCACTTTTTGTGTTCACCCCTTAAGCTGCGGCGTTCATAATTCGCCACTTACCCCTGCAGCTGCTAGGAACTGGAGGATTTTCTTCGGAGTGTAGTCTCGTAGCTGGGCTGAGCAGGTGCTTGCCCAGACGAGTACTCCGTTTTTGCATCAGTGCTCCACATTAATTAGTGATGATGTAATGACCGTTTTAATTTAACTAATAAATATAATTAAATTGCTAAACATCATCATTGCCAACTCTCAAGTGCTGCCAAAAACACCTAAAACGATTTTGACTCACTGTTTTCAAAGATTTTGTCGTTGAATGTACATACTCCTAAAAGCGCTTTTGCAATGTTGACCCAGTTGAACGATTTTGATCGTTATCGACTGTACCTATAGTACTTGTAAGTATGTAGACAGGTGCTTATTACCCAGGCTGGAGCTTCAAACACGAAGATAACCCTATCAACGCCCACGCAGCGCGCCGTCCTCATTTCCTATGAACGACTCGAAACGTGGCTCTGAAAGCTTTCCGAAGCGATAGCTTTCCTGGTAATATTTTTTTAAGAAGAATATCTACTTACCTTTTCTGGTAGGTTCAATAGGTTACTTTGGGGAACAATCTTAAGCTTAGTTTTATATAAATATGTACCTGTATCTAAATCACATTATATTTAGACTTAGATAGGCGAATAACATGTATTAAATTTTAAGCATTATACACTTACTAGTGGTTTATTTTTCGCTTCTTCCACTAGTGGACAAAAAATTGAAGCGAACAAAATCAATAACATTTTGTTTCTTATTTGATAATAATTACTATTTATTAAGCTGTTTATGTATAAAATTTGACTTGTCTAAGTGCTTATTTTGTAAGCATAAAGAAATAAAGTTATTGAATTTTGAATTTTGGAACATGTTCTGGTGAATAAGGTGGTAGAGTCAATGAGACCAACTTGTTTAATTATGGTATTGCCTCGGACCACCAGTACCAACGTATATGTAACTAAGAAGTTACTTATACGTTTATTTAGCTAATAGTACCTAAATGTTTTAGTATTTTTGTGTTTTCTTTTTGTACCTGAGTAATACTTTTTTCTAAATGAGAATTTGTAAAGCACATAAGTTCTTCTTAGCCCTACAACTTTTAACTTCTTGGTGCGAAACTTTTCCCCTAGAGTAAGCATACTTGTACTATTTCAACTCTGTGCAAACGTGTCTCGAAACGACGAAAATGTCGAGATTCTTTAGCCAAAATTTTAATAAGTACACCTTACCTACCTTATGGTTATGCTACCTTCGTTCTTTTCTAATTCAAAAATGCCACTGAGCTCTTTGTGAAATAAACGTTATTAACTGTAAATGCTCACCGACTGGGGATTTTCTTACAAATCCAAGGGATGTTTAAGCAATCGGGATTTTCGCGAGATAGTTCTGTTACAATTTAGTGTAATGCAGCATTATTTGGCTAACCTAACTTGAAATAAAAGGTAACATTTTAAAGGTAAAAAACAGCTTATCTCATTGTCAAATCAATAGCCAGATGCAAATAATCACTAGTATGCCTATTAAAATGTCCTTCTACAAGAAGTGTAATTAATTGTATGTTTGTAACGAATCCATCAAATATGTGATTGTATGTTTGTAGCGAATCCATCAAGTATGTGATTTCTTTTTAAAACCAAGTATATGGTTGATTATTTACTTTACCTAATCATTGTAGATTGGGTAGAAAATACAACTGATTTTTAATTGACTTTAAAAAGAGATTAAAGAACATTTCTATGTTTGCCAGTATGTTTCACTTTTTTTTATTTTTTAAGCATGTTCGTCAATTTCTCGAAAATGAGTTGATTTTCAAAATTATTTCGCTATTGTAGGGAAAATAACTCCGGGGTGGTCCCATAAAAAT
The DNA here is from genome assembly GCA_947086465.1 of Eupithecia exiguata. Lineage (NCBI taxonomy): Eukaryota > Metazoa > Arthropoda > Insecta > Lepidoptera > Geometridae > Eupithecia > Eupithecia exiguata. The sequence goes on from OX352233.1 coordinate 12,559,007, forward strand.
TATATTCCCGAGGGATAAGTATTTGTCCTAAAAAACTTAAAAAATAACAGGCTAAATAAATAAATACTAAGGAAATACTGCGGTTTTCAGTTTTTGAAAAAAAAAACAATTATTTTATCAAAAAAAAAGGTTATTTTGTTCCACAAAAGGTTGCGTGACAAAATTAAAATCTACGCGGATGAAATCGCGAGGAATAGCTACAAAATAATCAAAAATTCAATAGTGGCTTCAATGTTGTGTAAGAATTTTTTATTTTTTTGATTATGATTATGATTTATTATAATGATTTGATTTGAATATAATGTTGTACTAGATTCTGCCCGCAGCTTCGCCCGCGTATTTTCGGTAAAATAAGTAGCCTATTATCTAAGTTAGACTATGTTCTACATTCCAAAGGCCTTTGAAAATATTGTATGGAAGGTCCTTATATCTATTTTTAGGGTTCCGTACCCAAAGGGTAAAAACCCTATTACTAAGATTCCGCTGTCCGTCTGTCCGTCTGCCCTCACGGAAGTCCTAGGAATTTAGTTAGGATAGATAGTAGTTTGTTGTTTACAAAGCCGTCTTATAAGTATCGTATCAGTTTACTAACATAATACTTTATTACGTCAATAAATATGAAAGGCTGCTCCAAAGTAAAAGGTTTATGTAACAAACACATGTCTGCTATTTACTGCTTACAAACTTATACTTACCCAGATTCGGTTTTGAAATAACGATTGAATTTATTAAACGACTTCTGTGGCATAGTGGTCGGTGGACACAGAGAGAGGTTGCAACCACTCCTGGTTCCTCATGTTTACTACTGTTTAAATCATGTTAAAGCGGATAATGGCTTCATGAATAAAAGTTAAAAATTTTTTTTAGCCTTTGTTTTATAAGAATTTTTTTTTTAGTAAATAATTGATGTGGCGTCTACGGATAGTTTTTAACCGACTTCAATGAAGGGAGGAAGTTCTATGTTTGGCTGTATATTTGTTATCTTTTTATGTATGTTCGTTGATTACTCGTCAATTGTAGATCGATTTGGATGATTATTTTGCAATTTTTTAATGAAAGATCACGAAATGGTCCTATACAAATTTTATTCTGAGCGATTGTTATTTGTTCCGCGAAACTTGAAAAAAACTTTAAATACTAAGGAGGAATTTAAAGTCGCTTTTTGTTTCTGTAAAACAATCAATTTAGATTTTTGTTAAATGTTGATACAGTAAATTAAATGGATGTTAAATTAATACACGAAACAATTCGCGTCACGGAAAGGAAGCCATAATGGCGAAGTTAATTCCAATAATATTGAAATGGAAACGTGTAACCTAATGAAAGAATAACATACCTACCAATATTACCTAGGTACCTACCTACATTACCTACTTACCTAGGTACTTACCTTACCTACAGTAGTTTACGGTTTTAGATTAATAACGATACACATTATGGTTTTACTCGCGCGCCATATTGTAAGTACCTAGGAACTTTTCATATATCAACAAATGTATGTACGAGTTAAAATTGAAGCGAACAAAATCAATAACATTTTGTTTCTTATTTGCTAATAATTACTATTTATAAAACTGTTTATGTATAAAATTTGACTTGTCTAAGTGCTTATTTTGTAAGCCTAAAGAAATGAAGTTATTGAATTTTGAATTTTTTGTATGTGCAGTTTAAGTACGGTTCTAGTATACAGAGTGGTTTTTTTTAATTTCCTACGTAAAGTATTTTGAGCATCTAAATTTAAAAAAAACGAAACCTAATACATTTGAAAGTACATTTTGTAGTTTTCATAGTTAATTTTACAATTGATTTTCGTCGGTTTCCTCACAAGGGCAATCTAGGTTGAGCCTGCATCGAGGAAACCAGACATGAGACTTGTAACTGGTAATAGGTATGGGATCATCATCAGCCTATTAGCCACAGCTGGACAAGAACACGTTACGGGAGAATAGGTGAAATAAAAAAAAACAATAATGGGAAGAATGATTGGTGAAAATATTACCAAAGAATATATTGGGATAATCCGAAATTGGTTATAATTAATATTGTATGTTTATTTAAAGAAAATAACAATAAGAACAGACAATAGTTAATGTAATCAATTCAACACAATAAAGAAAAATTGGAAGTTAACGCTCCTAAAAAATGTTAAAATATGAACCCATTCAATGAAAATTCCAAGTAAGGTTTAAATTGATTTTGTTTGATAATTTTCAAGGTTATCGGTAATAATCAGAGACTCTTGGGATTACCAGCAATTCCAGGATTCCAATCGTAAAGAATAGCTTTAGAGTTATGAAAAGTACCAGGTCTAGGTATAATAAACAGTTTTATGGATCCACGTAGTACCTAGTAAACTCATCTACCTAGTAAGTACCTGCTACATACTTAGATATAGAATTCTAGTAGATCGGTACCTATGTGTAGGTACCTAATGGTTTTCAGAATAACGATCTTCATCCTGCTGACGGTCGAAGTACCTAGGTCAAAGTAACGTCACCTAATCTGTGCCTAGGTACTAATAATAGTAATATAATGTCCTATTCCTATAATATTATAAAGCCGAAAGTTTGTTAAATGTGAATTGTAATTGTAAGATGAAATTAGCCGTACATTTAGAACAGTGCCTAACTTAGATAATAGGGTACTTATTATTCCGAAAATACGAGTGCGAATCCGCGTGCAGAAGCCTACTACTATCTAATTGAAGTCATCGTTTATTGCAAGGATAGCTTCAACAGAACTGAGAGTACCTAACCTGCCTATGAACCAAAAAAATTCGGTAGGCACAGTTTACCTATGTAATGTAATGATGCTAGGCATATTCCCATCGAAGAATAAAAAGCTAATGAAAATAGTCAATCCCCAGGTGCTTTTAAAAATTGTACCTATAAAATATGGAATTAGGTTTATCAAAGCAACATCTTGAAATAATCTCTGAAAAAAACGTTCAAACCACAATGTAAGTAGGTAAACAACAGGACTTACCCCAAGGCAGTGTCTGTGTCTGACTTGGAAATACTAGACGCGTCATTTTCTAGCCTATGTTGAACGATCATCGCCGAGTGAGTACCTAACATCTTCAATGAACTTGCCTGCTGCAACTAGCTAAAGTTCTATTCATTTGTTACAAAATTTCAAGATAACATGTTAACAAGACTAATAGAAACTCCAGATAGTTACAGAATACGAGATTTGAAAGAATAGAAACTTCATACGTAACGTTTGAGAGTCAAAATTAGCATTTGATTGAAGTTAAATAAACCAATAGTTGTCCGGAGAACGGCTCAAATCCAAAAACACAACGTAACAAGAGTAGGTATAAAAATGCAAAATGTTGAGAAAACTCCAAAAAAGAAGAGCAAATATAGAGAAGAGGTGGAGTCTAGAATAACGGAGGTAATTTGAAAGACGAGACAGGCTGCAAAACAAATAAACAAAGTCACCTCGTAACGAATGATAGACAAACAAACCTTTCCTATAGCTACCTTCAACCGCTTACTGGATTAGTTCAAAGAGTCACGTTTTAGTAACAGGATTAAGTTTAGGTAATCGGAAGGTTACGAAGATACAGAGAATACGTAATTTTCCCCAATGACAGGCTTGCGAGCGAGAATTGAGGGCTTCAGTATGTCTCAAATAGGTGACTTAAGATAAATCGTTTGAAATGACCACCGCTACTTAAGGACGTTGCGTAGAATGCCGTGTCGACTTTTCCAGACGGCTGCTTACTTCGCAGTAGGTAACTTGTAACTTTCCTCTGCCTATCGAGCATTTCAACTCCAGTGGCGTGTACGAGTACATCCAATAATGCCATACCAACTACTGCAACTAAGTAAACATTAATATTGATTTCGAAAGTTTCACAATCGACAATACGAAGCTGAGATATTACGGCAGAATTAATTGCCATATGCGAACACACGTCAGCGTCGTCGGTGCCAAAGATCCAATTAGAAAACTAGCGCGGGTAGGCCTTTGCGGATTGCGGAGTAGTGGACGGCTGGCGACGACGACCGACGGCTCAACAAGTGCAGTGCCCAGCAAGCACCGGCTAACAAAGAAACCAGGAATCCACAAGAGACGGTCGCCGTGAAAACTGGGCCGGACATGTGTGCCTCGGCCGTGACCGCGTTACAATCACTTTTCAATTAAACAACAAGCACCTGCAGAATGCAACAGATCGTAAATATCACTCGCTAGCATGCAATACGCACGCGTGTCGGTGAAACACTTTCACGGGTGTCGTGTAGTTTTGTTTACGTACTTTCGGGGGTTCGCGGTCGGTCGCGCGGCTCGGTCGGAAGGCGCGGGGGACGCGCGGTGTTCGCGACGGTCGGCGCGGTACTGCTGAGCGACTCCATCCACTCACTCGCTCGACTCGCTCGACTCCGCAGGCAGCGCGACTCGACACCCGCGCGCCGACACTCACCGCTCTCCTCACTATTCGCAACTCCCTATACCTACAACGTAACTTGACTCCATAATATTTTACAGTTTCGTAATCTCGATTACCGTACGCCGTTCGCGTCTACTCGATGTCACGATTTCGGGAGCGGTGTTTGGTGCATTCGCCGAGATGCTGCAAAGGTCAGACGGCGAGGGACCGCCGCCGCCGCGCCTCCGCCCTACGAACAGCTCTCGACCCCGAACGAAACTTATCAAAATTTTCTGTCTATTTATTGCTCAGCAATCTTGGGTGTTAATCGATATTCTATGCTATGAAACAAATGCTATGTTTAGGTAGATTACCCAAAATAAGTATTCATTGAAAGAGGATTGAAAATAAAGAATCGAATGTAGCACTAACAGTTCCCACCTAGTACATTACATTGGTCGATCTAACGCCCCGGTGCTATCCCGTAGGTCACAGGCTTAGGACAGGTACTTGAGAACTTGATATCCTGTCTCAAGCGGACTACTCACATACTTGCCGCAGGGGCAATCTAGAGGCGCACGGGCGGCGGCGGGGCGGTCGCGGGAATATAGGAATTGTCTAAAAATATATAGGAAATTGCCCCTGCACTAATAATTGTCTATACACACTGGAGGACGTGTTGCATGTATGTTCTCATGGAGTGTGTCCAGATGACACCTTCCGTACAGAAAAGTGTAAATATTTTTTAAAAGAATCTGCTGATTGTAATATAACCTTATCGAACACAGATTCGGAAGAAGTAAAAAACCTAGTGAAATTGTATAATTCTCATTTATTTTAAATTTGTAAGCTTAATAAGTGTTACGTTTATGTTAATCAATTAAAGCAACATAATCGCAAATGATTATAGCTCTATAAATAAAGATTTAAAAAAACACATTTAAGGTTGTCACCTTAATTGTGGGTCATCCTCACTTTTACTCCCTAGAATGCCCCTGCAGCAGGTGTATGAGTAGCCCGCCTTAGATGCTTCTATAATGAGGGGTTTTCGTTTCGTATTAAAAAAAAAAAAGCTAGTTCTAAATATCTCGATAGATGGCAGTGTGTCAACTGGCGATTAGGGTATGTCTATGTCAAATGAAGGGAAAACAAACTTTTTCTGAGTGATGCCATTAACGCATTTTTTTAATGCTAAAACTGGCAGATTTTGTGATCGGTTCACCTTCTAACATCAAACCGATGATGGGGACATAATTAAGTCCCGTCCCCGTCGGTTATGGTACGTAAAAATCGTAAAAAACGGGAACATAAGTCCCAATTAAAAATATTTTGGTTTTGAGCTTTATTTTGTTCAAATGAAGAACTCTTTTAATCAGATGTATTTTTGAATGACGATGACGAGAATGAGATGTATTATTACTGAATAACGAGTCACACATTCACAAAAAATCTCCGCCATCTTAGTACAACATGTCGTCCCAAACAGCTGCGCAAGGTCAGTAACCCGAGCCGGCGCGGCGGCACTCGAGTTTCGTCTCAAGTCGTGAATGATTTGTTGTTTTTATAAAGTTTTGAAAAAAGAATCGAATAGATCTGTGAAGGTTATACCTAAAAATGTCGGGTTTACCTGTAAGTAGGTAAGTAACTTGCATATCAGAAAAGGACCTATTTCAGTTTTTAATACCTAAGTGAATGAAAAAATATGTAGGTAGGTATGTTGTTGGTAAACCTTTATTATATAAATAAATGAAGGTGTCACAAACACACTATACATTTTATACGTTATTTATGCCTAGTGATATTAGTTTTAAAGGTGATTACTGTTCCTATTTTCAGCTTGCAATATATCATTTTGCAGTTTTCCGGATATTTTACGAAACATCTTTTAATCATATATTTCGGACAAAATTTAAGTTCGGTTTGGAGTTTTTTAATTTTGACTGTGGCAACACTACATTCGTTTCCTATCTTTGAGAAACCAAAATAATTTCAAGATTTTCTTCAAGTTTTTAGTGGTTTCCCGTCCTTCGTCAGTTCTGGAATCGAATGTTCTTTCTCTGGCTGCGCCGCCGCCGCGCCGCCGGTTTTTGCTGTTGGTGAAGTTATATTCTACCCGATAAAGTTATCTTGCTGCTGTGTTCGAGTTATTGTTAATAACTGGTTGTGTTTGTGCTGATATGATAAAGAGCCTGACTCTGAGCCTATGAAAAACTGATGGTAATGAATGTGTACAAGCAGACGTACAAGAATTGGCTTAAAGGTGAATATTGGTAGCGTGTGTCAACAAAACAGCCGAGCTCTTGGGAATATCGCAAAGAAGTGGTTATAAAAGAACACAAATCTACAGGAAGAATTTCTTCGCCCAAAAAAGGTCGCAAAACCAATTTTAACAAAGTATTGACAATTTCACGTATTCTGCTATATGAAGAATCGTCCATTCGTTTTTTCGCTGAAATGAATTATCTGCTCTAACAAAGGTAAGAATTGAGTTAAGTATCTACCTCATTTCAATGAGAAGTCTATTTAGTTATTAGTGTCTTTATTTAAAAAAAGTAAAAGGATAAAAAGCAGCCTATGTGTTATTCCGGACTATAATCTATCGCTATGCCAAATTTCATACAGATCTATTCATATGAGTAGAGAGTAACGTACATCCATCCATCAATCCAAACCTTCACCATTATAATATTAGTGGGATAAAAAGTACTTTGTGTTTGCGCTGCTGTAAGCCACTGCACATTAACATAATGTCAGGATTTGATTTAACGTTTTAGAGCTTCTCAAATTAGTGGTTAACCAAGCACACCTACTGCATCTGAAAAATGACTTGTATCACTCAGGCATTATAGCTTCCTGTGATCTGCATGTAAAATATTTGCTATTTTGTTGCAGGCCATACAGTAATAAAAACAAGGGTGGATACCGAGGTCAAGTCATCGAAATAAGCTTTCTTGGAACGCTTAACAACAGGCTTGAATACTCCAACGGGAAAAGGACAATAATTGATATTCAGCTGTAATTATAGGCAACGAAGAAATAAAAAACAAGAAATGTATTTGTTTATATTTATTTCTGATGTCAAATAAATAATGCCTTTGTAGGACTAAGGTATTAGTAATTTAGGCAGTGAAAACTAATACCTATAATGTACCTATGAATAAACCTTCTTTTAAAAGTACTTCTCTATTAAAAAAATGCACTTATTTGTTTGTTTTATTTACTCTCCGAAAGGCACAACCAACAGCACTAACATTGAAAACAACAGTCAGGCTACCCGCATCAAGAACATCCTCTCAAATGAGCAGCAAAACGCTCTTGGCTGCCTCATCAAACCTGACAATACCTACACCAAAACAGGTGCTGAAACCAGTGAAGTGCTTCTGAGTACACACTTCCCAGGCTGTCAGGTAACCGACACCTACAAGTGGGAGGAAATCTCAAAGCAAACACCCACCGACCTTGACTGGAAAACAGCCCACGAGTTGATTAACCGCGAAAAGGTACTCTGGGCAATCAACAGCTTCCTTCCCTTCAAATCACCTGGTCTGGATGGGATCTTTCCAGGTATGCTCAGATGGTGCAGTAGCATTCTAGCAGATCGCCTTGTCAGCATCTTTAGAGCGTGCATTGCTAACAGATACATACCGCACCAATGGAGGGAAGTGAAAGTGGTATTCATACCAAAACCAGGAAGAAGTGATTATACCCAACCTAAGTCGTTTAGGCCCATAAGCTTAACATCATTTCTTCTGAAAACACTTGAAAGACTTTGTGATAGAGAGATAAGAGACAACATACTCTCCCACAAGCCACTACACCCGCAGCAACATGCCTACAGCAAAGGCAAATCAACAGAATCCGCCCTACACAGCGTGGTAGCACGTATCGGAAGTGGATTATCGTCAAAACAACCAACTTTGGCGGCCTTCATCGACATTGAAGGAGCTTTTGACAAGACCAGATTTACCAGTATCCACAGAGCACTCACCAAATACGGTGTCGCACCGACTCTGTCAGAGTGGATAAACAACATGCTCAGGTATAGAGCAATACAAGTCACCATCAATGAAACCACAAGAGGTGTAGTAGCTAGGGGCTGCCCCCAAGGCGGAGTGCTATCGCCCCTACTATGGAACATAGTCGTTGACGAGCTCATCCGTAGGCTTAACGGCCACGGACTGGTGACGGTGGGATATGCGGATGACCTCGCGATCCTAGCAACCGGATGCTTCGAGAACACACTATGTGACCTTATGAAACACGCCTTTAAAACCATTGAAGCATGGTGCAACGACCATGAACTATCAGTCAACCCTACAAAAACAGAACTGATAATGTTTACCAACAAACGCAACGTAGGAAACCTGAAACTACCAAGATTATTCAACACCGAAATAACTCTGAAAACCGAAGTCAAGTATCTAGGGGTCATACTGGATAGTAAACTGTTGTGGAACAAACATCTTGACTACAAACTGCAGCGAGCCACAGCTGCCTTCTACCAATGCAGCAGAATGCTAGGGAAAACATGGGGACTCTCGCCAAAGATAACCATGTGGCTTTACACTGCTGTCATCAGACCAATACTAACATACGGAGCCATAGTATGGTGGACAAGAACCGAGCTGAACACGGTAGTAACCAGACTACAACGCTTCCAAAGACTGGCGTGTTCGGCGATAACAGGCTGCATGAGAACAACACCGGGCGCTGCCCTAGAGGTTATACTAGACCTAGCGCCACTAGACCTATACATACAACAAGAGGCTACTATGTCTGCTTTGAGATTACGAAACATGGGACTCTGGGGGGCCACAGATAGTCCACATGCTCAGATCCTGGACAGGGCCTTAGCCTACGAACCCCTCCTAGCGGCCCCCTGTGACAGAATACCCAGCAAACCTATACTCAACAAACACTACCAGATACAACTACATGAAGATCATAGAGATGAATCAGGCACCCACGAAGTCAGAATATATACGGACGGCTCTAAGACTGATATGGGCACGGGAGCAGGGATTCACTCAATGGATCTCAACATTAATGTATCAATGACCTTAGGTAAACACAGCTCCATATTTCAATGTGAATGCGCAGCTATAACCGAAGCAGCTACAGCTGTGCAGAGAAGGGATATAAATAACCAGTGCGTGCGTATCCTGTCTGACAGTGCTGCTACACTCAGAGCCTTGGCAGGGAACAGCTGTAACTCCAAGCTCGTACACGAATGTCACTTGGCACTTGAGAGGATTTCCTCCAAAAACAGGATAACCCTTCAATGGATCAAGGGGCATAGCGGATCACTGGGTAACGATGCCGCTGACGAACTGGCACGGAAAGGCTCGGACACGCCGACCATAGGCCCACCTCCGTTCCTTCCCATACCATTCTCCCAACTCCGAACATGGATAAGAGTCAAAACCAAAGAAACACATAACGAACGGTGGACTCACCTGCAAGAATGCCGCCAGGCAAGAGCAGCACTTCCGACTGTATCACCAAGGCTAACCAAACGCCTTCTGAACCTGACCAGATTGGACCTACGAGTCCTAGTGGGGACACTCACAGGACACTGCCCACTAAATAAACACCTTTTCACCATCGGAGCAACAGACAGCCCTCTCTGCAGAGGATGTCTCAGCGACGAAGAATCAGCTGCCCACGTAGTCCTGGAATGCGAGGGAGTAACGGCGCAAAGACACGAAATCCTCAATCAACCGAGGTCACTCCGCGAAGCCTGTGAAGACCCCAGGAAGATTCTGCGCTTCTGGACGGAGTTAGGCTGGCTGCGCTAGCAGAAACCACGCACAATGGACCAACTTGAGTCTCAGTGCGGATACAAGAGTACACAATACAAGAGTACACAATAAGGCACAACCAAATGTTGCTTTGCTTTGTTGCTAGGTACAAGCATAGTGAAGGGTGGTGCGTGAGCCTAGTATTATTATGACTCGCAGAAAAGACCACCAGCAGTGCAGCGTGTAAAGCTCTGGACGCTTAACTAGCGTGTGAGATTGAGCCTTGTGAGATGAATGGATTTAGTAAAATAAATACCTATTGCTTTCTTCAAGAAAATTTCCTGCTCAAGCAAAGCCGAGGGCAAGAAGTAATGATCCATAAAAATTCAAGGGTTTGCTTCACTGTCTTGTCACTTTCATAGTGACATTTCTTTGTTTATTTGCAGCATTTGAAAAATCAAGTTTGTTTGCCAGTTTTTTCATTGTTTAGACATAAACAATGAAAAAACTGGCACGATGGTTGTGACAGAGAAACATTCATTCTATCTGATTTCTTCTCATGCTACAAGCATATTTTTATCTCTCTCTGGTGTGAATGAGATAGGTATATGCACTACCTCTAGTACCTTGTTCTTGCGATCGACCGATTATCATTTTGACGTTTTCTTTCATGTGACATTAACATACCATAGTGCCTTGTTCCTCTAAGTAGGAACCCAGTTGAAGCCCTGCCATCTATCGAGATACATGGAACTAATTTTTTTCTTTTTAAAAATGTAAAACGAAAACCTCTCATTATCAAGATGTTCAAGGCAAGCAAAGTAAGACATAACTAAACTTGCTTGAACTTTCCTAGAAGATACCAGATTCCAAAGTCTGATCCAGCGACAAACTTGTTATTGGGATTAAAATCGTTATCTACAGTTTCCATTGACAGATTCCTTCCAAAAACGGATACGGTATTTATCTAGCAATTCCTCTTGAGTTAGCATAATGTCAACAGAACCTGGTTTTATCATCATCAGTGCAGTCCTTTATGTCACCCACTGCTGGGTATGGGCCTCGTTCAATCTTTGCCAGCCTTTTCTGTCCTGTGCCATCCGCCTCCAGGTGAATCCAGCTACTATTATAATGTTAGCTCACAAATCTTAGGAATAATATTTTTTAGATTTCTGTGCATCAACCCAACGCGTTTATGGTAGCTTAGGTTTCGGACAATTATTGGTATATTGAAATCCTTAGTTTCCCGAACATTTCTGCTCCCGCTGCAGCGCTGGCGCGGCGAGGCGTTCTAGGGTGTACTTCCGTAATTAATTAAATCAAGTGATTCCTCAGACCATAAGTTATTGCACCAGGAATCACAGGAATGCTTAGTTGGTTGACTGATCTGAGTATCTGGTATTCATGTACTAACTAATTGGCATTTCAATTATAAGATAAACCCCAGTTTGTTTTATGTTGTATTTTGTCGTCAAGTTGTTTTTTTTTCAAACTTTTATATGACTTCTTTTATATGGGTTCCGTACCCAAAGGGTAAAACGGGACTACGACTAGTTACTATTACTAAGATTCCGCTGTCCGTCCGTCTGGCTGTCCGTCTGTCCGTCTGTTACCAGGCTGTATCTCATGAACCGTGATAGTTAGACAGTTGAAATTTTCACAGATGATGTATTTCTGTTGGTGCGATAACAACAAATCCAAAAAAATCCAAATCCTTCTAAAAACAGAATAAAATAAATATTTAAGGAGGCTCCCATACAACAAACGTGACTTTTTTGCCGTTATTATAGATAATGGTACGGACCCTTCGTGCGGTTGGTTTAATTAGTTTTTAGGCATTATGAGTCCTTCTAGCCGAATCTTCGACCACGGTGGCCAGTTTCAACGGAGACTAGCCAGGTGCGCAGGAGATACTATAGTGCACAAGTGTGTGCGCACAACAAATAAGGCTCTTATCACGGGAGGCTCATGTCCAGCGGTGGACTAGTATTAGGCCACTATTGATTATGATGTTGTATCCTACCCAGTAGGTACCCATCCTACTCATTAGGAGAGACCTAAGTCCAGCTGTTGACTGCAGAGGATGATGTTCATTTCACTAGACTTAAATAAGTAGGTAGGTACATTAAATGGGTTCATATTAGTTTTATCCTATGATATTTCTTACAAAAGCTCACAGACATTAAAGCGCTTCATAAAGGGTGGTTTATTCATACAAATGGAAGGATCAGCCGTTCAGAGGACGGATGAATATTCATGAAGCCTTAACGAAGTGTCATTCTGTATTTTACTCGATTAAATGAGTCTTTTGTATAAACTACCGCGGTGGTAAAAGTGTAAAATGTTAAAAAACAATCCAGAGTTTTATACAGGGGTCTTGGTTTTCCGAAGTCCGGTAAACTGTATGATATACAGAACTGAACTGAAATTAAATATCTCAAATATTTGATTTCAGTTCCTAATAGGTACAGTTTAGCAGTCCAAAACGAAGACAACAACTGTTACCTATTTGGTGTTTTTGACTGTTTTTGGGATATTACAATAAATTCTTAGAATTTTCCATAAGTGTGTACGAAAAAAAAAGTGCTGGACAAATCATACTTAATATAATAATAAGTTAATAATCATCTAGGCCCAAGCTAAGATTGTGTTAATGGGTGCCTACTAGAAAACTTAATACGATAAGAAACAGAGATATTTTCTATTATAATTATAAAACACCCATAACATCCGGAGCAAACAACCATTTGTCCCAAGGCGGGAATCGAACCCGCAACCTCCTGCGCCGCAGGCAGACCTTCGCCCGCTGCGTCACAGTTAGTAAGTGACCTAGTGTTGGTTCTACCATCAAACGACTACCTCGACGCAGTTCAATCAGGTACAATGCCTTCATATTATCCCAGGACAGATCATTGATCTCTTGCACAAGGCACAAGGAACCGGATTTCGAGGCAAATTTGCAGATTTTGCAATCTGCACTGACATAACCCAAGAGAGTGAAACCGGTCGATATGTTTTAGGAAGGATATTAACCTTGTACGGTAACAATGAAATGTTAAAGTGCGGTTCACTGAAAGCTGCTACGGTTCATGTTCCCTGTTTTGAACTGATCAGCATCAGCTCATACAAGACCACAGTTGGACCTTGGACATAGGCCTCCCCTAATGTTTGCCATAGCGCCTAGCATCCACCATCAGTCTGCAGTTTCTCGCAGGTCGTCATCCCACTGGCGGGAGCGAGTCCTACACCATGGTTGCCGAATTGTGGTCTCTCTCAAGAACTAGTCTACTCCAGCGGCTGTCAGTTCTTCGCGAGATATGGCTGGCCGCCTCAATTGCTGATTCCGGCTTTAACCTGATACAGCACATATGCCATAGCCTTGGCAGGCGGACTGAAGATCGTGATGGGGATGTTAAAGTAAAGTAAAGTAAAGTAAAGTATTGTTTATTGCATGAAATACATGTGGGTACAGGTGTTGTCATATATATGTGAGTCAATGTATTCCTACCTTTACGGTGTGCAATGTCTGTGTACAGATAATAAAAACACTAAATAAAATTATACAATGAAGAAAATAAAACTGAAATTGAAAGTAATGTTAGATAAAAGCAAATTAAACAAAACAAAAATAACGATGGTCATGAAGCAGAAAAATCTTTGTCAGTTAAAAATTCATTTATAGCATAATAACATTTACTAAAATACACAGAAAGAAGCTGCTTCCCTTCCTTAGGTAGATTTCGTTCGTTGACTGACGGGGGGAGTTAGAAGGGTCGATTCTTACGGAAATGAACAGCGACATGAGCTATTTCCAAGCCAATGCGAGCGATTTGAATCTAGATCGCGAGTTTATAACAGCACCTTAAGGTTTAAGTGCAGCAGTAACTGAAACACATAATCCTTGCGTGTTTTAGTCGTTTTTGCGCCTACGGCATTGAAACCTCGTGCCATAATGCCTCATGAACGGCGGCTTCCGGTTTCAGTGAGATATCGAGTGCTACTCGGTTACCTATTGTACAGCCAGTTTCAGAATCGAAACCAGTTATTAGGTATTATAGGTATGCGATTCTTTCAGACTTCTAGGTTTCTGACCGCAATTGTCTCATTGGGAAGGATTGGAACATAACCAAGCAGGGATATTTATCACCAGCGTAGTCTAATCCAGTCTCCTACTAATCTACATCATGCCCCCTTCAAACGGTGCAGGATCTTCAAAGACAACTCCTTCTCTCTAGACTACTCTAGGTGCACATTCAGCATCTGCCATCTGCTCTTTTTCGTAGATCATGATTCCGCCTCAGGCCTCAGGGACCTTGAGACAACAAGCGTGGTGCACAATGATAGGTACACCATGCTTGCCGTGTCAAGCTCTTCACCACCAACAACACGTTCACCAAACGTTTGTCGGTTTTTCAGAAGATTTGGCGGATCCACTGCCTCTTTATAGGCTGTGTTTGATTTCCCCAAATTATACTAGCTGACCTGCCCGCGATTTCATTCGCGTGGACTTTAGTAATATCCTAAGTAATGTTGGTTTCCATGTAAACTATCGATGCCAAAGTTTTACTACCAATCCTTTAAGATTTTAAAATGATTATGAGAAAACCTTCAAAACCCCCCATGTGAATTTCCAAAATACGTTCATAACCTACGTCCTAAAAGGAAACTCGATTCAAAATTTCAGCTTCGTAGCTCTTGTAGTTTCAGAGTTATAGTTGATATTATCACCCAGTTTTCTCTTCTCTTTTATAAATATAGATATTTATATACAGGTAGGCACCTACTCATTACTTCAAAAAATCGCACATAACCTGACTAGGTTTGGGTAGAGCTACTTTATGGACCTTTACATGAAATACCTACCTTCCTATCGGTTGATTAGTTTACTGTGCCTTCCCATATCTCTGCGATCAGCACTGCACAGTCGGGTCTGTGTTCGACTTCGCACGTAGATCGTGCCTCGGAGAAATAACATAATTATACACTGCCTTTACCGAGACTCTTAAACAGTCTAGGAGCCCATGCACACAGGCTTTACCTAACAATGTACTTTCGAAACTATAATGGTAAGCAGCACTTCTATCACCTATAGCGATAACTAATAACGACTAAGGTACTTTTGAAGCTATCGCGGTAAGCTTAACTTTTACCTATCATATAAGGCGACAGTTTGTGAAGAAGTCCTAAAATCTATAAAACTCCGTAGTTTTGAACATATTAGGAACGCGTTAAGTTTAGTTTATTTGAAGTTCGTAGCCTAAATATCGTAGCTTAATTACTATTTAAAATCTGGGAACTAGTCTACCCCAGCGGTTGTCAGTACCAAAGGATCAATGGCAATTAGTATTATGATTATGTATTGCGAAAATAACATATTTACAGGTTTTATTAAGCTTTAGAGCGATGCTATGTAATTAATTGTATCAAATAGCTATGGATGTTAAATGTTGGACACTTGTGTTAATGTTGCGATCGAAGAATAAGATAAGGTGCAAAGGGACACCACAACTCCTGCACTATCCCGCGTTTATTGCAAAAGCTTGTCTTCTAGAAATACACGATAAACCCATATGCAAATAGCCGAGAGGGCGCGCTGAACCAAATAACTTTACAAATAACATTAGTTCGTCGTTTTATTATCGACCTAAAATTTTCTGATAATTTTTGCTTATTTAATGTATAGAATACACAGCTCCTATCAAGTTTCTACTTCACCACTCGACAGTTTCACTATCGTCAACTAGTCACTTTTGTCTAATGGTCCATTTCCTGAAAATCGTTAATTCGTCAGCGTCGCAAATTCGTCACTTAGGTTATCTGGACAGAATATTTATATCGTCAGTATTAGAATTTTGACTAAGTGTACAGTTACGAATAGAACTGTTTTGTGGAAAAGCATTAGTTCTATTAAAGAAAAATATATCAACAATTGCATATATCTATGTACGTAATATAGATATAACAAACGTTTTAACTAGTATTTATTTTTAAGATTCCGAATGCTATTCACAATCTATACCCACGAGTTCGCCGAGGATTTGACGGGAAGTTAGGGTAGGTACTTACCTACTTCAAATAATTTGAAGTTTAGATCTACAACCAGGTACCAACCAGGTAACCAAACCTAAAAAACAAAATATGACCAATAAGGTTGAAATTCATATCGAAAAATATATATTTGCCACAGCGGGTTAAAAAATTGTCTAAGTATTTGCCCCAATTATTTCGCAAGGCACTTTACAAAAACTTCTTTTTTTTGAGTTAATTATTATTGTGTTGAATTTAATAATCACTTTAAAAACTTTATTTTCTAAAGAAATGATATGATTTTGAATATAGGTAGTAGTTTAATTTTTTTTAATCTTTTGGTTTTCTGTTTCCTGCGCGAGTTTAAACCCCGCACAATTTTTTTGTAATTTGCTACTGTGATTTATTATAAAACTAAAAAAGATATTGTAAAATGAGATACTTAATCGTGTAGATAAGATATTGGTCATATTTTGTGAGTAGTTTTTTACTTATATTAAAGAAATCTTTTAAACAGTGAGCGCAGAATTGGGCAATTTTTCGCGGAGCTGTCCCTTAGCTTTCCAAATTCCGTGGATCCGATCAGAAGTTTTCATATACATCTTTACCAACCTACTTTCGGCTTTATAATTTAGAAGGATTGGTTTAGGTCACAGATATATCATTTATTATTAAGGTAGGTGGAATCTTTTGGGTCTATCTACTAGGTGGTATAGCATAGGTAGTATCTTAACTAGTTTAATTTCGAGCGTTTCTACAGCAATCGTATCATTTATATTATACCTTCCCTTACCTATACCTACGTAAGTACCTGTATAGAGTTGCGATAAGTAGGTACCTACCTAGATAATAGTAGTAGGTAGGTCTAGGCAGGTAGTACCTATCAGAATTATGCAATGCAACGTGTCATAAAGGTCAAAGTTAAAGAAGCACTTGAGGTAAAGGTAACTAGCATCATGATTGATGGTATTGATACAGAACAGAGGTTGACCAAGACTTGGTCACCAAGTGAAAGGATTTTAACCCTACATGATATAAAAAAGTATAAACGCATGATTTGGTTTACCCTCCCTAGTAACGTTAGGTTAAGTTGCAAAATTTTATTCCATAAAGAAAAAAATCAAAACCGGAAGAATAATACCTAACTTTCAAGGGCAAAGTAAATCGAACTCCCGCCATATGTTATTTTAGTAGCAAAAGCAGCTCGCAACGACAATCACTAATCGTGACGTGAGGTAGGAATTACGATACAGCATTTCTAATTTTATTGGCAGTTAATTGTCCGAATTCGTGATGACCACTTTTCTTCGAAAGGTTAATTTCATTTATTTTCAATCGACCATTCGATAATTAATCCCCACGCATTCTGTTCATGGCAGTGCGTGGGTCGCATCGTCGCGTCGCCCGCCATTGATTCCAAATTCGAATTAACCTAAGTACAAAAGAGGTAAAAGTATGCAGGATTAGTTTAGGGCCCAACCTAAGGCATTTTCGAAATGACGGGAAACTTTAGGCAGTTTCCCGTCATTTCGAACCGAACTAAAACATAAATGTTAACATTATGCCAAGTCTCGTCTCGTAAGGTACTTCCGCCGTAAAAAGTGTTAAGTTCACGAGAAGAACCTAGTCACCAAGTCACCCGTCTTCGAGTATGAAGTTGGTAAATGACCTACTTACGCCTAGCAGTCAAGGATAACCTTCGTGTAGGAAAGCCAACTTCATAACGAAGGTAATAAAATAGCTGATCTATAATCGTCCACTGCTGGACATAGGACTGCCATAATCCCCACACTGGGCATGTATCGGGATCGTCGTTCGGTGGTGGAACTGTTCTGTAAGGGGCGCTGCTGCCTGCCGTAAAATTGTAAGTATTTAATATTAAACATTACATAAATTGTACACAGAGAAAAGTGTCGCTCGAGCTCGCGACTTCGCACGGATTTTCCCTGGATAAAAGTATCATAAGTATATAATATATGTAAATATTTAAATAAAGGTCTAAACTAGGGGTACATCCTATACATAATTTCAGTCCAAAAAACAACAAAAATGTAAACATCCAAACTTTCGCATTTATACTAAACTAGATTCTGCCTACGGCTTCGCACGCGTTATTTCTATGGAAAAGTTTTAAGGTTATTTCGATCCCATGGGAACTGATTTAACGGTTAAAAGTTGTTTAGGTTTTTTCCAGACCTAGAACTACCTTTTCACAAATTAAAGCCCGATCCGTTCAGTAGTACCTAGTACCTAGTCATAGACATAGAATTTTTCACTAATCCTAAGCCTATGGTAGTAGTACAAAATAATATAAAATAGGTACCTAGGCGTCTACTTTCAAAGGTAACGATTACTCAACTTAGACTAACTTTTAAGTACAAAAGGCCCAAAATCATTTGACTTTTGCGGTTTTATAATGCCAGCCCCGCCCACCGTCACAATGAATTATAAAATGTCAGATCGAAGTAATTCGTCTCAGTTTCGACCTATCTGCGGATGATATTTTCGACACATTTATATTTTGGTCAGACGAGGGCAAAATTCAGCCTTATGTACCTAAACTTTAGGCATGCTATCATAACCCTTATAATAGATAAATAGTCCTTAGATTATAGAAAAAACTAACCTACGTATACAACAAGTGCTAAGGTTCTATGGGTTTTTATGTATGTTCACCGATTTCTGAATTTAATGATTTTTTTGGTGTTCTATATAGGTGCTCGTAGATAGAGAATGATCGAGACAGTTTTTTGGTCTTCCCATATAAATTTCATTCCAAAGGAATAAGCTACTATTGGTCCTGCAAAACTTTTAAATAAAGGATATCGGTATCAGTATAGTTTTTGTAAAAATCATCAAAATTGGCTGTAGTATTTTTTCGTAGACAGCACATACTGTCCGCGTAGCACCGGGAGCGCGTTGAATTCTTTTATTGCCGAAATTCGGGAGCGTAGCGGTCTCGTAGCACTGCGTCGTCGTAGCTATGTCGTAGCACTCCCACGACGGCGCGGCGCCGGCGGCGCGGCGGCGGCGCGGGGCGCCACACCTCCCTGCCGCGAGAAAATTCTTGAGAATATAATAAATAAATAAATAACCCATTTTAAAACACACGCCTACCTACAACTTTACCCAATTTTATTATTATTTATTAATTTACTCATCTCTTCTTGGATATATATCTAAATATAAAAAATCAACATTTTTTATATTTAGATATATCCATTAACCGGGGGGCTTCAAACCACCACTCTGATGAACATGCAGGTACTAAAGTCAAATGGTTAGTACCAAGTTTCCTACTGACGAATGCATCTTCAAACGAGCAAAACAACTAGGGTACCTACCTATCTACCTATCAAATTCACAATGGATCGAAAGGTTTCCGATCAATTTACATGGGATCAACGGATCCATCCTTGGACTCTCGATAGAATGAAGAGCCTTCAGAAGTTCAGACTCATTAAGGAGCAGTACCTTGCCTTGCAGGGGCTAAAGGTCCAATCCTAAGTCTCTAACACCGCCGCCGCCGCCGCAAGGTTGCTTGTCTCTCGATCTTTTATAGGATATATTTCGAAGGATGCTCACAGGAACTAGGTACCTACATGACCTGATTCCACCATCCCCCTTCCACTCCAGGACAAACAGACGCACAGTGCATTACGCCCCCCTGGTAGGTAGTTATTATACAGTCCACTCGAACAAAGCTGTTTTCTTCCACCTTCATTGCTACCGCTGGGGTATGGAACACGCTCCCGACTGCTGTTTTTCCGGTCAATTATAACCTGGGTCTCTTCAAGACAAGAGTGAACAGGTACCTATCTTCTAGAACTTTGTGATCGTGACGAGCGACTCCACCGTCGGCCACATCTTCACTTTCCATCAGGTAAGATTGTGGCCAAACGCGGGGCTAATAACAAAATAATAAATAAAAAAAACAGAATTTCTTTTGCCCAAAATGGTTTGATCGGGGAAAAGCTTTGAAGTAGGTATTTACTATTACTAGCTACTACTTTAAATAATATTAATACTACCTACTACATCTCAATGGGGAAAAGGTTGATTTTGTTACGATTTCGTTCGTCATCATCTTTTAAAGTTATCAGTTATTTTTCGTTTTTTTTATTTCATTCGCCCAAGGTTTGATGGAAATGTTGACATTGACATCGTTTTTATTATTGTCAGTTGTCAAGTAAAATTTGAAGTACATCGCTTGCTATCTCGTACAAATAATTTTCTACTTTATCATGTAACGTTAGAGTCCAGTGTTGTTTAGCGCGTTGCACCAAAAAACACTACGAAAATGGATTGGATTTGATTTATTTGAAGTAAACAAACAATGTTTCTTTCGTCAGCTCACAGCTATTCCTCGTTATCAATGTATTTCAATCAAAGCAAAACTAATTACAATTGTAGATAACACAGCGCTGCTTACGTAAACCGCAGAGCGCGTTTTTATGAGTTGCGATATTCACTAGTCTTGTCGTACCTAGTAAAAATGTCTAGTTTAGTGCAAAAGAACGCTGTGTTATTGAATAAATTAGTGAAAAATGTTAATAACTGTACAAAAAGGTTATCTTCCCACTTCACTTACTTCCCTGATAGGGAAAAACCAGTTGTTGAAGGTAATAAAGTTGCAACATGCATCCTATTTATACTATTTGAATAGGTAGAACTGAATGCATCGACCCTTCAACCCAATCTATGGTAATCCCCATAGCTACTATAGTTTAATGATCTTCATTTTAGATTCACTTTTAATCCCCAAAAATCTTGAGCACTTGACATATGGAATCCCTACAAACAGATACATCACCAGAATCTACAGTATTTTAATAAGTTAAATACTGTAGATTAAGTAAGTACAGCAGCAATAAAATCAGATTCAATAACTTTATTTCATTAGGCTTACTTATCAAGGTCTTAGACAAGTCAACATTTATACTCTTAACAGCTTATTATAGAAATTAATTACTCAAAGAAAATAGGTAAGTAACTTATTTTTAAAACTTAAAAGAACTTTAAACTAAGTACTAAAATTTAGAGTTAGGTACCTACTTTTAAAGTTCAAGAAAAAATTGTGTTCAGGGGAGACGGCAAAGATGAACATGATGCAAGCAATCAACAATGCAATGGACATTACACTCAAGAACGACCCCACAGCAGTTCTGTTTGGAGAAGATGTTGGCTTTGGTGGTGTGTTCCGGTGTGCTTTAGGATTACAGGTATCTCACACCATAAGTTAATGTATCTTAAGACTAGATATTCCAACAAAAACCATGCTTTTGTGATTTTTAAAATAATCTGAGACAGACAATAATTGTGTAGTGTTTAAAAAATCTGAAAATACTTACGGATCTAGTAAGTGCATTAATTTACAGGTTCTAATGAACTTCACTCAATAGAAAAAATCCCAAAATTACCCCTTTTTGTTATGACTTTTTTAATATTATGATGACTGAACTATTTAATATTTATTCTTCATTCATTTTTTGTACTTATCTAGAGACCCTAAATATTGCTAAACAAATTCACAGTGTTTTGTTTGTGTCATTTTCTTGATCACTGTGTGCCTATCTAAAATGCATGATGCTTGGCAGGCGCGCACTGGTGCTTACAGACAATGCTGCAGGAATACCTGGCCTTAAAACAGGTTCTTAGATTGGAAAACAGCTAGCCTAGCATGTCCATGTGTTGTCTAGGCTAGAAAACAGGAAAATTCTTTCATTATCAGCCTATGTTAGTCCACTGCTGGACATAGGCCTCCCTTAATGAGCCTCATAGTGCCAAAAAAATAAATTATCTTAATTATTGGAACTGAAGGAATTAATTTCGAATATTATATTATGTATTTATTATGATGAGGCAATGTCAACAATAAACAATATGCTAGGCCTATAAACTATACATTAGTTACCCTGTTGTTTTCTGACCTATTATTTCCATATACAAAGAGACTTCACCCATCATTACTCAGTTCTGTAGGATAAATAACTGCTTGGGTGTGGTTCTTCCACACCGGTAAATACCGACCTACCCACAGAAGATTAATAAACCAGTGTTCATTCAACAAACCTTCTTTTATTACATGGTGACAGCGCTGTCCTAAGATGGTTTCATCAGTCTCTCTAATTCTGAGTTGGGGAATTGTGGATACACTTAGTGAAATGTACTGGATAGAATTCATGGAATCTGATATGAAAGCATATTGTGCATTATCATCATCATTAAGTCAGGCCACAAACATCCCACTGTCATAGGTCTCCCCATATTAACATGATATGCCTCTACAAATAGCAGTCCTAGCTTCATCCATCGACTCCCACTCCGAAACAGTCCACTGCCTACGGCAAGTTAAGTCAACCTTGTGTTAATTGTGTAATGAGCATCTTTGTCTTATCCCATCCCTCCAGCAGAGGTCTATTTTAAAAACTGTTATTTTAATAATAAAGAAAATAAATACCAAACTTCCAAGAAAAGGTGAGGATTCTATTCAGATTTATTATGTTTTTTTCTTTGTATCATGTAACATAGGTATTTTACCCTGGTTTTGTATAGATGGAGAAATAAGTTTTATTCCTGACAGATAAAGTACTATTTGTTCCTCAGAACTTGAAAACACAACAGTTCATTACAGGTTTAAAAACAGAACAATGCTGTGTGAATTGTCCAGCATTATTTATTTATTTATTTTGTTTACTTTCAATTTTCAGGAGAAATACGGCAAGGAGCGAGTGTTCAACACGCCGCTTTGCGAGCAAGGCATCGCCGGCTTCGGCATCGGCCTGGCTACGGCCGGCGCCACTGCCATCGCAGAGATACAGTTCGCGGATTACATACTGCCGGCTTTTGATCAGGTCTGTACCTATATTGCCAACCATGGCTTTCGCGTCGTAAGAATTGAGCCCTGGGGTCCAACTCAATCCGTGGATGTCCTAAGAGCTGACCAAGGGAACCTACCAGAGAACTGTGATCACCAATCCGCCCAACCCCGCATGTTAGAGGAAGCCATGTTCTGCAGTACACGTATATTGTGTCCTAAGGAGTACCAAAATTGTTACATCATTTTTTTTTTAAATTCTTAGATCTCAGTTCATCACTGTTAAAATAATCTCATGCTATACAGCGGGGCAATGCAGCTAGCGTCTTGGGCACGCTTCCGACTGGTATTGATATGGATCAGTTGAGCTACTTGTAGATTGTTTGCAACAGTCTGCAGTTAGCTCAATTGTAAATACTAGTTTTAATTTAATTCTATTATTTGATTGTAATTTTCTTTGTTAACAAAGATTTCTATTATTTGAAAAAAAAAAAAAACATTAGGATCTTCAACTCACAATAGAAACCTTTTGTTTTAAAAGTCGACACTAAAAGGTGAAACATTGGTCTTGAAAGAAGAATACTTTATGAGCAGCAGAATATTCCCCCAACTGATTATTGCAAAACCTCCCGTTTTGGAGAAGGATTCAGTATAGAGTAGGAGAAATGGCTCTTTCTTATTTATGATTTAACACTCAATGAGCAAATATTCTTAGGTGTTCTTCAAGCTGGCATAGCAAAGCTAAAAATCTTAAATCTAATTCTTATTTCCAGCTAGTCAATGAAGCAGCTAAAGTGCGCTACCGCTCCGGTGGACAGTTTGACTGCGGCGGGCTCACGGTGCGCGCGCCATGCGGCGCCGTCGGGCACGGCGGGCTCTACCACTCGCAGAGTCCAGAGGCCATGTTCGCGCACGCGCCTGGACTGAAGGTATAGCTATACTCGTACTAAAGGTACAGTGCGCGTCAGAATTAAGTATCCCCCTTGTCTACAAAATATTTTCTAACTTCTATTCGCTTGTGACTAATTTTCAAAGCAAAAACTTATCAAGCCGCTAAGGATCGAACCACCCACCCTTTATATGGAGACTCGAATTCTCGGCATTAGATCAACTGAGCTATTTAGCTGATGGAACAACGTGTCCAATTTTGTCTATCGGTCTAATTAGTCCCCATTTTTAATGCCTTCCCCATTTTTAGTCTTACATTTTTTTAATGGATGCGGGTAGGGTTTGACTTTGTCGTTTGTAGCGAATAAAGTAATTGTCACTCGTCTTATTTCGTGTGGTTTGCTTTGTGCATATTTTGCGAGAGATCGAAATATTGTTACCAATGTTCTTTATTTTTGAATAAATTATCACAATCTATTATAAAAAACCTTTCACTGTTTACAGATATTATTTGTTATAATGGTGTATCAAAACAATTATTTCGTTATAATATCATAGATCTAAACGTAGTAGTTATTGTATAATATTGTAGACATTTATAGAATATTATTTTTTGTAATTTTTGTTCGTTTTTCATTAACTTCCAATTAAGCCCATAAAGAATAATATCAATTAAAAATCTTACACATTGCAAAGAAAAAAAGATAACAATTGATAAAAAAAAAACGAAACGCCGCTCACGAGATTCGAACCCTGTCACTCTTATTGTCTTGCATTCATTTACCGGTTACTACCGCAAGGCCAAGTTGATACTTACTTACTTCATCGAATTTTAAGTATGGTTACCAAATTAAAATGAAATTAAAATGAAACAATTTATGCAAAAATTACATTTTAATGATACCGAACATACAATTTTTGTTAGAAACGTCAAAAATATGAAAAGAAAATGGAAAATTATAAAAAACATGTAGTTTTGATCACCCAATCTCCAACGATCGCTGACAGGATTTGAACCCACATACATTGAGATAGGGGGATACTTAATAGTGACGCGCACTGTACATCTAGGTACGCTAACTACAGTCCGCTATCGCTTGAGAACAGTTTAACAGCGGTGGGCTTACGGTACGCGCGCCGTCGGGCACGACGGGCTCTACCACTCGCAAGAGTCCAGAGGCCATCTTCGCACACGCGCAATTTTGACTTTTTCATCTAGGCTCTTTCATGCTCAAGGTTGACTTGACATAATTTTTTTACAGATAGTAGTCCCCCGAGGCGCGATCACAGCCAAAGGCCTGCTCCTGTCGTGTCTCCGCGAGAAGGACCCCTGTCTGTTCCTGGAACCCAAGATCCTGTACCGCTCTGCCAATGAGGAGGTGCCTCTGGTGGACTATACCTTACCGCTGGGGAAGGCAGAGGTGCTTAGGCAAGGTAACATAGAATTTTAAAAGGAACTTCGCCATCGTAATTTCCCTTTTTTGATAAATTTAGGTCTCCCCAAAATTCGCCATGCAGTGACCGGTCTTCCATTCTTTCCCGTTTTCCCTCTCCTAATGTTATGAGCTGGTATGGAAAGTGCCTATATAGGCAAATCCAGGATTTTTTGGAGCATTTGGGAAAATACGAACATTTGTGCTAAAAATCTTTATTTTCCCTAATGCTCCTAAAAAACAAATGAATCAAAGTTGATTTTATTATATTAAGTTCATAGAAAATGGTTTAGGTACGATTTGCAGAAAATTACTTTTTCATTAGTTTCTTGTGGAACGCAGAAACAATAAAAAACCACAAAATAAACTCGCGCCACCCGCGAGGAACCACCTTAACATAAAACTTTTGAATAATCTATAACAATCATAAATAGCCACTGACAATAAAATATGTGAAACTGAAAGAAAACTAACTTGAGAGTATAATTTATACTAATAAGTATATAAGTACATAATTTTGTTAGTCTTTATTTATACTGTATAAATAAAGACTAACAAAATTACTTATATTATTTACTTAAGTAATCAAATTGGTTCGAGGTGGTACTATTTAGAGCGAATTTGTGATCAGGTCTGTGAAACAAAAACTTTATTTAATTATAGAATAGTAGTTGGATTAATATGCGCCAAGGGAATAAAGCAATGTCTTAGATCACGGGCGCTAGTTGAATCCCGAGTGCAACTCAGTACTTGACGTAACTCACGAGCAATGACTCAAGACAATCACTAGAACCCAGCGTGAGAGATGGATTTAATAAGACCCAAGACGAAGAAGAGGAGAATACTCGACTTTTCACGCTCTTCTATTTGATTTTTACATGGAATATTTTTAATATAGATAAGGTGCTGATGTTCGTCTGTAGGTCTGTACTTTTAGATTTGTTTTCCTTCAATTTGACATTGGTAATAAAACGCCATCTATTGGAACTTTTTCGATTTTAGTTAATAAAACGGTTAAAGTAAAGGATGGCCACCACTCGAAAACAGTAAAATCGTAAAAAATCCTGCGATAATTCGTAGGATTTCTCCTACTAGGTAAGTAGATAGGTACCTATAATTTGTGACGTCGAAAATTAAAGAGACCTACATGGTCAAGTGGGCTATCAAATGAAAGATATAAGATTGTACATTGCAAGAGTTTTTGAAATTTCAATAAGACTCATATTTTATGAAATATTTGGAAAAAAATCGAAATAATTACCAATATCTACCCTCTAATCTCCGAAGTTTGCAGAGCGATCCATCTGAAATGTAGGCACCTACCTACTGTCTTTAGGTATTCATTAAATAGCGAAGTCTCCAACATGATACTTATAGTATATGTATAATGTATTTGTGTAATTGACAAACGATCAAGCCCTCTCGGCGCGCGAGTCACACTCGCACTTGACGGATCTTGTATTTTGTTTACCTCAGGAGACGCAGTAACCCTGATCGGCTGGGCGACTCAGATCCACGTGCTGCTGGAAGTCGCGCAGATGGCCGAGGAGAAGCTTGGAGTGAAGTGCGACGTCATCGATCTGCAGACCATCCTGCCTTGGGACGAGGATACTGTTTGTAATGTACGTAACGTTCGTGAAATTATATTTTAGTCTATAAAATTAACTAAATACCTACTGACTTCTGGTCTCTGCGTGTACCTGGGCATCATCAAAAATGTAGTCGAGACATCTAAACCATTCTTAAAGTAAGGACGAGTACGGATGCTCACTCTACTTATGTGCGTGCGCCCAGACTTCTAGCTATGAAAAGGTTCCAGAATGATAGAATTACTTTCGCTTTTATAATACGAGTATAGATTACCTCCTTTGGAGATCACTCACCTATTACGAACCAATTAACAAAGTATAAGTGGCATGGCGACAGCGTCTTTCAAGCTAGAAGAACTGCCCATTTAATATGGTACAGGCCTACACCTATCACTTTATAATGCCAGTCCATATATTTGTGGTCCTTATTGGTTCATCGGTTTTGAAAGGTTATTCCACTACAGCAATACCTAATAGTGGAGTCAACGGTCAGTTGATTATCATTGTTACCAAATTATTTCAGTCTGTGAAAAAAACTGGTCGCTGTCTCATCTCCCACGAGGCTCCGTTGACGTCAGGTTTCGGTGCAGAGCTGGCAGCGACTATTCAAGTAAGTTCAGAACCATATAAGGTACCTATAACAACTTCATCAATCATCAATCTTTTAAGCACAAGCTGAAAACTTGGCTAATTGACATGTGTTTTTATGATATGAATGAATGAATTAATATGAAAATGAATTGATTAGTGACAATACAATTATTATTTTTTATTTATTAATAAAATTAAATCTTTTAAGATGTTATATTATTGTTAATTTAATTATTTTAATTGTTAAAGTAATTAATTTTTATAAGTAAACATCATACTTTAAGTAAGAATGTTTTACGACAAGAGACCTGTAACTGTGTTGCCAATAAAAAATCTGAATCTGAATCATCATCATCAACCTATAGTAGTCCACTGTTGGATATAGGCCTCCCCTAATGAGCGCCATAGCGCCCCGTCTTCAGCTTGACGCATCCAGCATCTGCCAGCAGTCTGTCGCAAATCATCATCCCACCTGGTCGGAGGGCGTCCTACACTACCTACGTTTGCAGAGTCGTGGTCTCCACTCAAGAATACGTTTACCCTTGCGGTTGTCGGTTCTTCTCGAGATATGGCCAGCCCACTGCCACTTCAGCTTGCTAATCCTCTTAACCATGTCGATAACCCTGGTTCTCTGTCGGATGTATTCGTTACGAATGCTATTCTTCAGAGAAACTTCGAGCATAGCTCTCTCCATAGCTCGCTGGGCGACTTTAAACTGGTGGACAAGCCCTATCGTGAGTGTCCACGTCTCAGCTCCGTATGACGGGTAGGACACACTGATTGAAAACATTAGTTTTCAAGCATTGCGGTATGGATGAAGATAAGACCCGACCTACTTGCGTGTCTTATATTAGCGGTCCCAGTACCTGCATGCATGTTGGTTGGCTCAATAATTCACAGCACCTAGGTACTTGGTATTTTTAGCATACATCAAAATCATTGTTATAATCTCTTATAATTGCCGAAAGATTAGCGAGAATACTCTTGTCATAGTATAAAACTAAGTACCTATTTCTAAGCCCTCGAATAAAATCTTCATTTCGGTTCCACATACGGCAATGAGTTTAGAACCGAAAACTTCATTGACAAACGCCTCCTATATTTTTCCAAAAAACTTGCTGACCAATGCAGAGGGCGCCACTAAAACCAGTTTCTCTTTTTCAGGAAGAATGTTTCCTACATCTAGAAGCGCCGATAGCCCGCGTGACGGGCTGGGACGCGCCCTTCCCGCATGTGTTCGAGCCATTCTACCTGCCCGACAAGTGGCGGTGCTACCATGCACTCACTCAGCTGTTGAACTACTAGATACCTGCGGTACGCTGGTATCAGCGCAAGTAACTGTAAATATTGGCGAAATCAAAGGATAGGATACGGAATTTATTCCTTGAAGTAGGTATTGTGTTGTTTGTTCCTTCCTAAGTTACAAATATCAGGGTAGTTAATCGGTAAATAAGCAAATATATTGTTGTGGGACCACTGTCTTTGTAAAATATGAGTAAGTAAGAATACTTAAATAAAATAATTTGTTATATTTAATGACGACTTTTACTTGTCTCCTAAACAAAAATAAATAATACTCAAAAGGGATACCGTGTAAAAAAAACCATATATATCCTCACATTAATTTATTTTAAAGAAAATCAATTCATAAAAATAACGAGACATTACGAACAGAGTTGTTAGTACAAAACTTACAATAAACAAGTCTAATCAAATCTTACAAGAAATCAAAACGTAGTTGTGCTAACTTCAAAACTACCTAAAAATTGTGTAAGCATTGGATATACCCTATAAACCTATAACACTAAAGTTTATCCATGAAGAATAACAATTTATATCGAAAACGTCAGTAAAGACATAAAGTAAAAACTCTCTTCAACATTCATTAAAATCCCTTGTGATGTCTACTATTTACAAGTTCTTTGAATGAGCTAAGTATCTATGTATAGCTGTGTGCACCAAACACGCGTAACTTTAGCCATTTCGAGGCCAGTTTTCATGAAATAATGAGACAATTGCTAAGATTTGGTGCAAACAGCCATTTCGATTGTTAATCGTTGACACGAGGCAAAATATGACCAGCGCCTAAAAATAGAAATAAAATAAGCAAATCAGAGGAAGGCCCGAAGAGCGCAAGCAACATATCAAAACATAAAATAATAAGTAATTTACTTTTCAGGATAAACTGAACACATTTGGATTAATATAAAAAGTATGAAGCCAATTTATAATCAAAGTTAACAATTGTACAATCTACAATCCAGGCAACCTTCTAATCAAACCAGTTGATAACTATGTTTAAATGTCAGTAGCTTTTGTAAGATAACGAAAACCAAGTTCAAAGTTCGCATTAATTTGATGGTCAGTAATCTAACTGTAAAGTTGACATGGGAGGCTGAATAAAGTATTATGCAAATTAATAATAATAAAAAATAGAATTAGTCTTAAAAGTAAGAAAAATTACAATTTGTTCTTCCTAGGAAAAATATCAATGTCCTAAAAATTCTGCAGTCAGATTAAATTAATAAACTGCCAGTCATGCTGTCTGGACACCCCTCACTATGCAGAGCATTAAATACTATAAAAGTGTAGTTCTATTTTCTAGCTACTCAAGTTTTAAAAACTTAGATCTAAAGATGCGTTTTTATACCAAACAACGTTTACCAGCAAGGGGTTTGGATGACAACAAATGGGTCAATTATTGTAAACCTTGTCTAGCCCGAGCGACTCGGTTTAAGATAGGGGCCGACCGAAGGGGAGTTAGGGAAGCGCATCATGTATCTCTCCAAACGCAAGTACTTGACAGTTATAAGTTTGCCCTCGTACCACCATCCGTGCATGCTGCGGTAGACGACACTAGCATCGTTCGGAGTCGCACATTTTACGTAAACGCAGTACGAGGTTCGGTCCAGATCGATGTGGAGGATATTGCAGCGGTCGCATTTGTCCAGGATGGCTTCCTGCAGGACGGAGCGTAGATTCGGGTTAGTGTCGTTCTTGTCGAACATGTGGCGGATTTTGAGGCAGGGGGTCGGAGCTTCGGGGACGTTGTTGACGGAGCCCTCCTGGGTCTCGAAGGCCTGGCCTTGCCAGGAGGTGTTCCGCTTGGGGCTGCCGTGGGCGGCGAGCCAGCGCCACACGCGACAGTCCTCTCCATCCACCGATTGGACCTCCATTCGCACGCGGCTCTCGTTTCTCTGAATGAACTTCACCGCGGCATCCCACGTCGAAGCCATCTTCTCTTTGTTCTGCGCGGAGATCAGAGTATCTCTGACGTGATCGACGGAAAGGTACGCCTCCCCGCTGTCTTCGGTCTCTTGATAGATCAGATCGATGATCTGCTCCACCATGGAATAAACTTCATCGTTTTTCCGCTTTTTGTACGCGCCGTAGAGCTTGTAACCTTTCTGCGCTCCTAAAGCTAACAACGACAGTACACCTACGACGATGACAGTGGAACCGGTCGAGTAGAGTGTGTTTAGGAACAGACACGATAGAGGCGTCGATGGGTCCGCGAATGTGATGGCTACGCTGCCTTTCGTGCGTTGCTGAACGATCAAATCGGTGGAGGAGATTGGAGTGTATTCCGCGTCCTTGGTGTACAAATTCTTGAGCTTCACGACGCTGAGCCCCCACCTAGGATTGCTCAGAATCAACACTTGCAGGTTGTTGAGATCGGTGCGGCACTGGCTGTGGTCGGTGGACTCAGCGCGCGCGCTCGCGATGTCGAGGATCTCTCGCTCCGTCAGATAAGGCATCGTGTTCGGCTGTCCGCATTTGAACGCCGCTATCCTTGTCGTCAGCTCCGGATGTATGAATTTCAGCAGATCCTTGGCGTAGCTGACTTGCTCCTTGGGCACACAGTTGACCCCTGGTCGGTTTCCCGGTATGTTCAGCTGGCAGATCGGTATGACGCTGTTCTGGTCGTCGGCGACCGAAGTTATATCGTTCTTCTTAACGATATACATGAAGAACAAACCAAAAAAAAAAAGTCCGGCGAGCGCGAGCAGGGCGAAAGAAACGAGGTTGTTCTTCAGAAATTTCTTGTCAGCTGTAACCTTGTACTCCTCGGACCTGGCAGCCTGCGAAACGTAGGCCCTGCGCGGCAGCATCGGGCTGCCGTTGGTCGTGTCCCGGTCCAGGAACGACGTCGGTTTGGCCACCACGGGTCTGAGGGCCGACAGGCGCCGCGTGAAGTTGCTCAGATACGGAGATTCGACCTCATCTATGGTAGACGTGGACGGCTGGTATGGTGCGGGCGGGGAGCTCGTCGAGAACGACGGCGTGTAGAAGGACGGGCGCTCGCCCAGGCCCGACGTGAGGCCGAGGCGGGACCGAATGGAGTTCAGGTGATCCGATGGCGACAGGCTTGATGTGAATGACGTCGAATGACCTGACGGCGAGGACAGCGGTGGGCGAGAGAAACGCGACGGTTTTACCGGACTAGCGCTCGGCGAGGGTTCTGACGGGAAAGTGCTTGATATGTAGTCGCTGGATCGTGAGTTGCTGCGGAAAGATGTAGATTTCTTTTCCATATCTACGTCGCTGTCCGAGCCGGTCTCGCACTCGTCCTCGTTGCCGGCGAAGGTGCGCGTGATGCGGCGGGTGGTGACGGTCTCCACCTCCTCGTGCGTGCGGATCGGAGATCTCTCCTCGTCAGATTCAGAGTCTTGCTTGTCGGTGTCCATTTTAGCAGGCGATGGTGTTCTCTTCTTCGTCGCGCGTCGTGTTTTGTTGACAACTGGCGGAAGCATAGCTCCACCTGTGGTCTGTCGGCGCCCGCGTTTCTCTTTTGCTTTTGTTTCCAAGTCCGATTCTTCTCCACTCGAGTAACGCTGTAGGGAGTGCCGGCTTTCCAGTTTGCTGTCTACACTGCTCCTAGAGTTAGAGCTACCTTTCTCGAGGATTCCTTTGAGCTTTTTGATGTAAAGGCCTCGGGTGGTGGCTGTAATGGGCATGACTGGGAGGCCATGCTCTGAGAGCTTGGCTTGGAGCTCTACATCGGACATTGAGTCCAACTGGTCTGCTGGTGAGACTTCTGTAATAAGAAAGTTTTTGTAAACAACAAAACATCTGTAACTGAGCAAGGTAGGTACGGTCAATTGTTTACTGCAGCACTAAACTAGCAGCTACAAAAACTCGTTTCAACTTGTAGACAGCAGTGAGTCATACAATGTATGATGAAAGATTTACGTACAGTCAGCCCTTCGATCAAAAATAAGGAGTTCGCGGCCTCCCCCGTAGATACCTAGAGCCTTACAAAAATGTCACTCAAAATTGGGTTCGTTTTGTTTTGACGCAGACAGTTTGCGCAGAGCCTGACAAGTTTTTTCCATACGGAACAAGAGATTGGTGGAGTCGAATTCATTTTATTTTATTTTGTAAGTAGGTAGGTACCTACCTGAGAATTATATACCTACCTACTCAGTTTATTTTCTATAAGGATTAATTAACAGAATTCAGGTAAAGATAACGAATCATTTATTGATGAAACTATAAATTGGTGTCTCAACAGTAGGTATTTATACAAAAGGGTCATTTCAGACATACAATAATTTAAACTTACAATACAATTTCAGGCAGGCACTCTAGATTAAAAAGAACTGGTTCCTGTCTGCGGCTTTGCACGAGTTTTTTTTACGGGAAAAAAATAAACGTTTTATAAATTCATACTTCTGGTAGGTAGGTAAGAACCTAGTCTTTCTTTTATTAGAGAGTCTACGCAAATGAAATTTTAGGGCGGGCCAACTAATTATTTTAAAAATCATCAACTAGTAATATTAAACTTATTTTTATGAAAAATATATTAATACATACTATAAATGAAAAAAAAATTTAGAAGAAATAGCCTCTCCATTTATCAATTTAGAACAAAATTAATATTTTAACATAGGCAAACCAAACAACAATATTTTATGCTGATTTCACAAGTATATGACTCACATCTCAATATACGGGTAAAAAATATATATAAACTTACTGAAAATAAGAAATTCCATCCTTTTTCAGCACTTTGGACGAGTGATTCTTGCATTTTTTGTACCCATGCTTTTTGTCTGAACGCTAAAATGACACTAGTTGAAAAGCTTCCCTAACATGTCAAAATGTTCTCTTTTGCTACTGAAGGTTGTGGCGTGCGCATTGTGAATCTAAGGGGGGCCGGCAAAGCCGGACATTTTTGATCGATGAGTCAGCCACAAAAACTTATTAACTATTTTTAGTTACCTAAGCAAGAATTTAATGAATGTTTAGTGTAATTACCAATATATACCTTACCATTAGAAATACCAGAGTATTGGTAGTTAATCTGTGCCATTGTTTGTAAACATGGCCCCATACTTAACCTAAAAATCACTTTCTTGCTTTATGTTTTAACTTTGTTTTAGATCTGCAATTGATTTTATATTAGTTACAAGCTGTTGCCTGCGGTTTCACACGATACCTTCCAAATTTCATTTAGTTCAGCTGCTTAGGTGTGAAAAGGTAACAGACAAACAGACGAGAGTTACTTTCGAATTTCTATTATTACCAATAGGTCACAGCTGTTATTGAACAGGACAGAGGGACAATGGCTATTCACATACAATAAGTGAACAGCCCTAGATAGATATCAAGACCATCAATAATCTTGACTAAAGGGTGAACTTGAAATAAAATCTCAAGCTAATTTAGGTTCAGTTTGCTAGATAGAGGCTAACCTATTCTTTGTTTAAGTATTGATTGACCATGGATTGTTGGACAAGAAGAACTCTAGCTATCTAAATGTGGTAGGCAAAGTCTGAAGGAAACTGACAGTTGGAACAGGACACTTTCTGTTGCAAATGTAGGTATCACAGGACATGCCTGCATGGTAACTATAATACCTTTCATAATGTTTTCTTTTTTTGACAGACTTGAATATTATTACTGATTCATATTGTATAACAAGCATGTTTTCACTTTCACAACAAAACTCACCACTGGGGCGCGCGAAACGTCCAGCATCTCCTTTGGAGTCCATGGTGTTTCTTGACTTCCCTTTCTCGGAGAGCACCAGTTTTAACTTTTTTGCCAACAGCTTCCTGGTGGAGGCCGTTATCGGCATAATCGGGAATCCATGCTCCGCGAGTTTTGTCCGGAGCTCGGCATCTGACATAGAGTCTACTTCCAAGTCAGCCATCGCGGTGCCTGGAAACATTACAATGCGTTATTTCGATACACAAACACCTTTAACGATACAGAAAATCTATTACACTATTAATCACCTTGTTTTTGTAGTTTACAAACAACAGACTGCTGAGAAACTAAGAATTACGTCAAATTTTAGTAAAAATCACCGGCGCGTCATGTTGTACGCACGCACGCACCGGGAAGGGAAAATCGTTTCGTTTCGTTTCGTAATTTAGTTCGTTCGAGGTTCGTAGATTATATTCTCTCTGGTATGTTCAGTGCGGTCGGTCCGTTCGATCAACGACGTTATTAATGTTGCCATAACAAACAAGCTGGCTATGCTAGCTTGGTGAAAAAAAAAAAATTCGGGTTGGCGCGAATTTTTTTTTAATCCATTTACAAGTAGAAAAGGACCTTTCAACATCAACTGAAGTTATAGGTAGATAGGTACATATTTATCCTTTGGCCAGCCAAATGCGGAGTGTAGTCTCTTCCAAATCTCTCCACATTTATATCGCTGCCACATTAATGGTAAAATAATAAATAAAATCGGCCAAGTGCGAGTCGGACTCGCGCACGAAGGGTTCCGTACCATTATCTATAAAAACGACAAAAAAATCACGTTTGTTGTATGGGTGCCCCTTAAATATTTATTTTATTCTGTTTTTTAGTATTTGTTGTTATAGCGGCAACAGAAATACATCATCTGTGAAAATTTCAACTGTCTAACTATCACGGTTCATGAGATACGTCCTGGTGACAGACGGACAGACTGACAGACGGACAGCGAAGTCTTAGTAATAGGGTCCCGTTTTTACCCTTTGAGTACGGACCTTTAAAACTAATATCACTAGGCATAAATAACGTATAAAATGTATAGTGTGTTGGTGACGTCTTCATTTATTTATATAATAAAGGTTTACCAACAACATACCTACATATTTTTTCATACACTTAGGTATTAAAAACTGAAATAGGTCCTGTTCTGATATGCAAGTTACTGACAGGTAAACACGACATTTTTAGGAAACTTTCACAGATCTATTCGATTCTTTTTTCAAAACTTTTTAAAAACAACAAATCATTCACGCCTTGAGACGAAACTCGAGTGCCGCCGCGCCGGCTCGGGTTACTGACCTTGCGCAGCTGTTTGGGACGACAAGTTGTACTAAGATGGTGGAGATTTTTTGTGATTGTGTGACTCGTTATTCAGTAATAATACATCTCATCTCATTCTCGTCATCGTCATTCAAAAATACATCTGATTAAAAGAGTCCTTCATTTGAACAAAATAAAGCTCAAAACCAAAATATTTTTATTTGGGACTTATGTCCCCGTTTTTTACGATTTTTACGTACCATAACCGATGGGGACGGGACTTAATTATGTCCCCGTTATCGGTTTGGTGTTAGAAGGTGAACCGATTTCAAAATCTGCCAGTTTTAGCATTAAAAAAAATGGTAAATGGCAACACTCAGAAAAAGTTTGTTTTCCCTTCATTTGACATAGACATACCCTAATCACCAGTTGACACACTGCCATCTTCGAGATATTAAGAACTAGCTTTTTTTTTTAATGCGAAACGAAAACCCCTCATTATATGATATGACTAGGGTTCCCAGATCAAAAAATCGAAATTCCGGAGAAAATGACGGACATGGATGGCGAGGATGGGGAAATGCCCTTGGTGGCCACCAATATCTATTTTCGATTCTCTGTACGAGTTTTCTATAAAACGATTATGAAGGATACGGAAGTGTTGATGAATACTTTAATTTATAATAAAAATATTAGTTTTTTCATGTTATAATTCACTCTTTACTTTAATTCTAGAAATTCCGGATGGCTTAGAATTCCCCCCGCATTCCGGACAAAGACCTGTATTACCGGACATGTCCGGAAAATTCCCGTCGTATGGCAACCCTAGATATGACTCTGAGTCAGTGTTGCCAGATCTACTGATTTAGCAGTAGATCTACCTGCTTTTTGAACCGTCTACTGATCTACTGCTTTTTTGCTCAAATTTTGTGAAATCTACCTGCTTTTTCCGAGCATCAATAGCAAGTGACTCCATGTCTTTATTTTAGCTCACGTGACAAGTTACCAATGACACAAACTTCACAAAACTGAAACAGATGAATGAAACTGAAGAGTTCCATGTTCCTTCGTTTCTTCCTTCCAGCTTTTACTTTCTTTCTGTCTGTCTGGGTATGTCTGTTCATTGTTTTCGATTGATTGGTCGGTCCGTTCGTTCGTTCGATAAACTTTTGCAAAATGCAAACTGAGTGAGACTGTTTATCCAGTTATTAAGTACTCTACTATGCACTAAATCTAAAAAAAACGGGTTAGTAGCTTTGTTGTATGTTTTTTTTGCATGAAAATACTCGCAAAACACAATACATAGGTACTTATTTATAACATATTAAAATCTACCTGCTTTTTTTCCCAATCTACTGCTTTTTTAACAAAATTTCTACTGCTTTTCTCAGATTCCATCTGGCAAGGCAACACTGCTCTGAGTAGTCTACTAGTCTGTCTGTGCTGTTTTCTAATAACTTTGGATTTAACTCAGACTAAGTACATTTCTTACTTAGTCTGAGGGATTTAATTCTTTTGTTTTGGTTTCTGTTCAGTTCTGTCTGACACAAACCACCACCAGTTTAGTTTTCTTTGGTGTGCAAGAATAATGAATTCATGACTAAAGATTAGAATTAGAGCGACAGAAGAGATGGCTACATTAATCTTTGAAGGTGATTTTACATGCTAAATTAGAATTTATTGGCAATCAGCAACGAACATGCTACATGTATATCAGTTTTGAATTATTTTCAGGATTCTAGATCTGGATATGTAGTTACTTCCTGCTTTGAAAGTAAGTACTAGCTGTTTAGTCCCTACCTACTATTTTGCTGTAAGCAATCTTATTGATATACACTGAAGTACTATGTGATGTGATATGTTAAAATAAATCGCACCTCTGCTAGTATTACAACTAGAAAAACTTTAATTTTTAGGAAAGCTGAAATTAATTCACATATTTGATAAATGATAATCCACATATTTTTATATACATTAACAGTTTTATATAAATAAATCCTACCTTTAATTTCATCACACTAAGGCAGGTAGCTCAAACAATAAAAGGTTCACCTACATAACATAATTAATTTAAATATAGGTAGTATTTAAATTAATAACAAAGAAAATTACAATCAAATATTATAATTAAATTAAAACTAGTATTTACAACTGAGCTAACTGCAGACTGTTGCAAACAATCTACAGGTAGCTCAACTGATCCATATCAATACCAGTCGGAAGCGTGCCCAAGACGTTAGGCTGCATTGACCCGCTGCACTATAGCAATGCTGATGCGCTGCACCGGATACTCGCCAGCTCTCGGGTCACGCGTTGCTTCGACCAGACGCTTTTTTGAAAACCCAGAGACCCTGGTACCTCACGGACCTAGATTATTATTATTATTATTATTATTATTGAATACACAGGCAGCTCTTAAGCTGATGCGTGCATATCATAGTCTTTGTCAGTGCACTTTAAATGTTTGTCCAGTCTATTTTTAAAAGAGTTCACTGAGGGGGCACTGATCACTGATTCCGGTAACCGGTTCCAAGTCTTCACAACGCGATTTGGCAATATGTGCTCTCTTGGTTTGCTGGTACTTGGCCCGCGTTGCAGCTTCAGCGAGTGTCCTCTCAGCCTTGTGTTACTGTTCATAGTGTATAGTGTCTGTGACAAGTCTGGTATACTGTAGTGGTTGGTAAGTATCTTGAAGGTCTCTATCAGGTCTCCGCGCTCTCTACGTTTCTCTAGGGTGGTTAACCCTAGTGCTTGTAGTCTCTCCTCGTAGGTTAGAAGTTTAAGACTAGGAACCATTTTCGTAGCTCTTCGCTGCACTCTTTCCAGTAGGTTAATGTCCTTCTTGTAGTAAGGGCTCCATATCTGGAAAGCATACTCTAGAAGGGGTCTCAGATATGTCTTGTACAGTTTTAAAAACAGTTCCCTATTGATGTGTGAGAAGGCCTTCCTTATAATGTACATTATAGAGTTAGCTCTTTTCACTGTCTCTACAATATGTTCTTCCCATTTTAGGTTGTCTGTGATTAGGACTCCAAGATCCTTCTGTCTCTCCACCTTTTCAAGCTGACTACCATTAATTGAGTAATTGCATTTTGGGTTTTTGCTTCCAACATGCAACACTGTGCACTTCTTTTCGTTAAGAGTGATGAGCCAGTCTTGTGTCCACTGGTATATCCTGTCTAGGTCCTTTTGTATGATGTTTTGGGTGAGCACTGGATTTCCCATGATTTTAGTATCATCTGCAAAAATTGACAGCTGAGATTCGATGTGCTGGTCTAAGTCAGTTAGAAAAATTCCAAAAAGGATTGGTCCGAGCACAGACCCCTGTGGAACTCCACTGTTTACTTTGTGAGGTTCTGACTGAGCTT
The DNA here is from genome assembly GCA_947086465.1 of Eupithecia exiguata. Taxonomy (NCBI): domain Eukaryota; kingdom Metazoa; phylum Arthropoda; class Insecta; order Lepidoptera; family Geometridae; genus Eupithecia; species Eupithecia exiguata. The sequence goes on from OX352233.1 coordinate 12,598,083, forward strand.
CTCCAACCCGTACTCTGAACGTTCTATTCGATAGGAACTCTTCTATCCACTTCAAGAGTTTGCCTCTAAGACCAAAGTGCTCCAGCTTAGAAATAAGCCTTTTTATTGGGACTCTGTCAAAGGCTTTTTCGTAGTCAAGGTATATGATGTCAGTTGGCTGACGTTTGTCCCAGGCTTGTGTCCACATGTCTATGCAGCTAAGTAGGTTTGTAACTGTTGAGCGACCTGGTATGAAGCCATGTTGTTTGTCAGATAGTACTTTTTCCTGGGATAAGAAGCTTCTAATTTCTTTGGCTATTATCTTCTCCATGGTTTTGCAGATGAGGCAAGTGAGGCTTATAGGACGGTAGTTAGCTGCAATTCGTTTATTTCCTTTCTTATAAATAGGTGTCACAATAGCTTCTTTCCAGTCTTGTGGGAGTTTACCTTGATCAAATGAGGCACTCATTACCTTCGCCAGCCTTATACATATAGTTTCATTGCATCTCTTTAGCAAAATAGCCGGGATTTCGTCAGGGCCCATAGCAGTATCGTCTTTAAATGTCATGATGGTTTTTCTTACTGAGTCCGCTGGAAACTCAACTCTCTCTAAGGTTTCTACAACTCTCTGTGCTTGGATTTGTGGTATAGGTATATGTGGAGGTTCTGTCACAAAAGACTTTTCGAATTGTTTAGCGAATATTTCCGCGACTTCTTTATTGTCTCTTATCACCGTTCCAGTTTGGTCGTCTAGTAAGGAAGGCGGTACTGATACCTTGGATGCCAGTTGTTGGCGGATGTATCCATAGAAGGACTTTGGTCCGCTGTAGACAACTTGTGTTTCAAACTTTATTCTTGCTTTTCTTACTTCCGATGTTAGCCTGTTATTAATTTTACGGTACTTTTCATAGTTGTTTTGAGTAGTGAGAAGCTGATATGATTTCCAAGCATGAGCTTTTTCAGTGGATAGTTTCAGAATTTTTGGTCCTATCCAGGGTTTGTTTTGTCTATTTTTACTTTTTTTTCTTTGGATTGGAATATGCAATTTTATAATATTTTGTGTTGTAGATTTGAAGGAGTTCCATGCGGTTTCAACCGTAGTTGAGTCTGTTATTTTAAATTCTGAGTTTTCAAACTCTTGTTTCACTGCAGTATAGTCTGCGTTAAGAAAGTTATGTCTTAGAGATGAGGTAGATTTATGTCGTTCATTTTGTGCAGGTAGCTGTAGGGTTGCAAAAAGAACTTGGTGATCACTTTTTCCAATGTTAGGAAGATGTTCAAGCGTAGAGCATAAGTTTTCTTCATTACATAAAATTAGGTCTAACAGAGATTTTTGGTTATTTCTTTGTCGAGTTATTCCTGTTACTAATTGCTGCAGGTTACTTTCAAGAAACATTTCGATAAATTTTTCATGTAATTGGTCATACCCATCAGGGTCGGTGAGGGGCCACTTGATATTTGGTAAGTTGAAATCACCCATTATGAGGACTGTGCTACTTGTATCAGCCTGTAGGATTGTATCAAAAAGTACTTTGTCAGTGTCTCTAAATGAGTAATTTGTGGGACGGTACACTCCGGCTATAAGTAATTTAAAAGTTCCATAAGTCATGTTTAACCATAGCGCTTCAACCTGATTGTTATTGTTGAAGGTGCTGTGGGGTGTTATATGTATAGGTATACCACTGTGTTCATGTGCGGCATAGATTGCAACTCCTCCCCAACCACCTCCACCTTCCCTGTCCTTTCTAAAGAGGCTATAGCCCCTAATATCAATGAGGCTGTTTGGTATACTGGGTTTTAAGTGGGTTTCAGTTAATACAATAAAAGTAGGTTTTAATTTATTAATTTCAATCAAAAGTAAGTCTCTTTTTGCCATTATGGATGCCAAGTTGGTGTAGAAGAATGTGAGTTCTGTGAGGTCGGCGTCTAGTTTTTTGGAGGATCCCCCTTCTTAACGATCTTGGGAGTGTTGTTCACATATTTAATAGTGAGATCTGACTCACCATTTTGTGTTCTGTTCTCCAGCTCCTCACGCAGCCCCTTAAGGTACTCCCTTTGGTAAGGGGTAAGATCGTTTTTTACCTTAACTCCGACAGGTAACTTCTTGCCGTTCTTCAAGATAGTTATGGCAGAACTTCGGCGCGCAAAGATCAGTTTCATCGGCCGCGGTGACTGACTTGGTTTCCCAAGACGGATGGCCGCGACAGGCGGTTCCGACTCAGGAATATTGGTCAGGGCTTCGTTCACCTTCTCAAGGTCATGACGCTTGCAGGCGTCCATATCACTTCCGTTACCACTCAGCTCCGGGACTCCGAACATGACGACGTTTTTTTGCCTTTTTTCTCGTTCACTGATTTCGCTAATCACCGATTCCACATTGAGACCTTGACTTTGTGACTTTTTCAATGCATCGATTTCATCCTTCAGCTGAGACACAAGTTTTCTGAGCGCTGGAAGCTGCCGAATTCCAAGCTTGCAATCAGGGCACAAGTACTTAAGTGTTGGTGATTGGAGCATCACCACACGTAGCTCTGTGGCGCACAGACCACTGCATTTTACACATATTTGCCGATCGCAGCCGCCACACACTATTTTTGGATTTTTTTCATCGGTTTTCGGAATTATTGGACAACTCATACAAGACGCCATTTTTGCAACCGAAATTTTTGATTGATGATTTTAGGCTCAGAGATGTTGTTTTTATAGTCTTTTATATTGCACCACAGTATTTATTCACTTAATTTTCGAGTTATTACGTTTGTATTGTCAAAAGAGCACTATAAATATTTTTTTTTTTCGTAAGAGAAACCGAGAGACGCGTGCGCACTGACAATTGCGGGTAGGGCGAAAAAATTATATATTTAATTATATATATATTTAATTATGTTAATAAATTTATTTGGCTCCAAATAGATCAGGCTTGACAACCAGTGCCTTTGCCTATGCAGTTCGCCAAAAAGAAAGCGTAAAACTTAAAAGTAAATTTCTAGTTGTAACACTATTTTAGACATCTGATCTAGTATATTTACACATACCTATCCATGCTAATATTATTTGTTTGGTTGGCGCAAGATTATTTTTTTTTGTGGTTTTTAATTTCTTCTGCGTTCCACAAGGAATAAAACTATCGGAAAAGTAATTTGCTGGAAATCGTAAACCGGTAAACCGTAAATCGTAACCGAGGATTTGGGAAAATGTTGATTTTTAGCACAAAATCTCATATTTTACCAAATGTTCCATTAATACCGGTGAATTGAAGTTGGTTTTATTATGAGTTCATAGAAAATGGTTTACGATTTGCGGCAAATTACTTTTCCGCTAGTTTAATTCCTTGTGGAACGCAGAAAAATTTAAAAACCACAAAAAAAATTTACCACCTTAAGTATAAGTACATAATGTTGCGGTGGCCCGTTTGGGAGTAGTAGAATTGGAAAACACTGAGTTTAAGTAGTATAAACGTTTATTTCTCCAGAGCACATGTTACAAGCATCGAGTAGCAATCAGAAGTCCATAATAGATTTATAACGGAAGCGGAACTTACTCATTTCCATCAATAAGTAGAGGAGGCATAAACCTCAAATATCCATAGATAATAATTGTCATGTTTGTTGGATACCAACATGCTGGGGGCGGCGGAGAAAGCCGGATTAATTAATGAATTTAAATTTTTAACTGAGATCCAGCATCTTGGTTTACAAAAGCTAAGAATTAATTTAAATTACAATATTTTTATGAAAGCTAAAGTGACTTTTTATTACACCATATCCTTTAACAAATAAATGAGAGTTAATAATGCTACATTCTTTATGCAATACCTAAATTTTATGTTACATTCTCAAGCTAGTTACATGGCGTTGTTGGTACAAGTTAAAAAACTGTAATTTAATCAAAATTGTATGACAATTTTTAGAAGGATGGTAAAAACCAACCTATTTTCTTTTTAAGTGTTTAAATTAAATTATAATAAGCCTATAAAACTAACCTATATTCTTATTTCTAGGCAAACAAATACGCTCTCATACCTATTAAGGCACATTTTATCATTTATTACGAATCTTATTTTATAGGCAGAGATACCTTATATATTACTCTAACAAGCTTAACTTTAAACACACAGTGATTCTTATGGAAATGAGTAAGTTCCGCTTCCGTTATAAATCTATTATGGACTTCTGATTGCTACTCGATGCTTGTAACATGTGCTCTGGAGAAATAAACGTTTATACTACTTAAACTCAGTGTTTTCCAATTCTACTACTCCCAAACGGGCCACCGCAACATTGGTCCTTCGAGCCGGCCAAAAATAACGTTTGGGAGTTAAGTGATATTCTCGTTGGTGTAGTGGTGTGGCCAGGTTATTACAAAACCTGCGATTCGCCGCCCGCAGCTTCTCCGAGCGATCTACAAAGTTCTCAACCTGCGATCTGCTTGCCGCGATCCTGTCCCTGCGAGAAAAGGACATCGTTGCCTTCAGGGACACGGCCAAGCACAGGTTTGGGTGCCATCAACACGTGAGTCAACCTTCAATACCTATCTCCAGCGATCCAGCATACGATCCCCTACAGCAAACTACAAGAGAGCATTTTACTAATATAAAAAGAAGTCATCCGAATCGTCGAAGCTCGTCATCGAGAAAAAGCTTGAGTGACGCGATATACCTCGTTACAGATAGGTACAGCTTCGACGCGATCCAGCTCACTATCCCGTACAGCGAGCAACCACGAAGGAGCTTATTCCTAAAAAACTAATAATCGTCGAAGCTCGTCATTGAGAAAAAGCTTGAGTGACGCGATATAACCTCAAAACAGAAAGGTACAGCTTCGACGCGATCCAGCTCACGATCCTGTGCAACGAGCTACAACACAACCTTCATGAAATAATTATATATTCCTCGGAACAGAAACCATTCATCAAGTCGGAATTTGTCATCAAGAAATTGCATGAGTTATTTGAATATCGCACCGTCGTAATTTCAAAATTTGGCGTCAAAATTCTGCCACATCATTGGCCCTTTCAACAATTGTCTATGATCAACGTCAGCAGCGCGCTACAGCGGCGAGCAGCGACAACTAACCGCGCCATACAATCGCTTCCGGTGACACAAGCAAGCGCTAAGCAAGCGGTCAGCCATATTGTTTACCTCGTATTGTGCCGTTTGTTTTTCAGAGAAGTTGCGCGTACGCCGACTTAGATTTTAAGTTTGTTTGGAGCTCTAAAGACAATAATAACATTAGTATTGGTAATAAGTGTGTGCTTGATTGTTATTACGGTGTTTTACGTATTCTAAAATGGAGGAAAAGGAATTAAAAGGTTTAAAGGCCTCCCGTGGCTACACGAAATCAGCCATTACACGGCTGTATAATTTTACTACAAACCTCGAAGAGTTAGAGACGTCGACATTGTCTACTTTACATGCAAAGCGAGACAGATTAACCAAGACTTTCGGTAAGTACGAAAGCTTCAACCAAAAGATTTTAGGCTTAGATGAACTAGATTCCGAGAATGTAGAAGAGGTTGAATCACAATTCTATTTAATCTTGTCCTCGTTAAACGAGGCGATACAAGCGAAATCAACCCCAGCTTTTGAGGGTGTTAGTAATTCCTCTTTTAGGACAAAACTGCCTAAAATAGAAATCAAACCATTCAATGGTAAATATAGCGAGTATAATCCATTTATAAATCTCTTCAATGCCATAATTCACAAAGACAGGGCATTTGACAATATTCAAAGGTTGTACTACCTGCGAACTTTCCTAGAAGGCGAACCCTTTGATCTCATAAAAAACCTTCCTCTGGAACCAGGTAGTTATGATGAAGCACTCAAGCTTCTCAATGATAGGTACAATCATAGATTTAAAATTGTAAATGAACATATAAATGCTTTACTTGATTTAAATGCTCTGTCCAAATCTACACCGACAAACTTGAGGGAATTTATTTCTATTGTGAAACAATGCCTAGCTAGCCTCAAAAACCTACAGATAAACACAGAGACTTGGGATCCAATCTTACTGTCTATTTTGTTTCGCAAATTAGATCTTTACACCCTGCGAGCATACCAACTTGAACGAAGTACTGACTCAGATCCAGCGGTACTTGACTTCTTGCATTTCCTGGAGCGGAGAGCCTTGGCAATGGAGAATGCTGAGCCGTCACAGCGAACAGCTACAAGCCGACCCGCCAGAGAGCAGAGAGCAGTGGTGAACATCACAACAACAACTGGACCCATCACCTGTGCCTATTGTAAGTCTGAACATAAATTATTCACATGTAAAGATTTTAAAACTTTGCCTTATGCAGAAAGAATAAAGTTAGTAAAAGAAAAAAGTCTGTGCAACATTTGCCTTAATAGTCACAAGGGCAAATGCAAGTTCCATTTCAAATGCAATATTTGCAAGGAGGCTCACCATACAATACTGCATGATGAGTCATCATCAAGCCCGGTCACATTGATATCAAACACGCAAACAAATACGCTCTCATACCTATTAAGGCACATTTTATCATTTATTACGAATCTTATTTTATAGGCAGAGATACCTTATATATTACTCTAACAAGCTTAACTTTAAACACACAGTGATTCTTATGAGCACACACATAATCTTATTCTAAAGGTAGTAACCTTAAATGGCTCTATAAAAGCTTAACCTAAACAACAGTGATGCTTATGAGCACACTTATAATCTTATTCTAAGGGTAAAATACTTATATTGCTTAGAGATCTTTTATACACCTTTTTGTTGGGAGTAATCACATCCACAACGCGGACCTGGTTGTCCTTGCCTGGGTACACTTTAAGGATTCTGGCCATAGGCCATGACAAAGGTGGAGAGTTAGGCTCTCTTAGTATGACTAAGCTCCCTTCTTTTACATTTGGCATACTATCACGCCATTTTGGTCTACATTGTAGAGTATTAAGGTAATATTTGTGCCAAACATTCCAAAAATGTGTTTTTATTTTGTTACATAGGTCCCAAAATTTTACTCTATTGGTAGGTAGATCTACCACATTTCTCTCAGGGAAAGAAGTTAATGCAGTACCTATTAGCCAGTGTCCTGGCGTTAAATAACTAAAGTCATTTACATCATCAGCTGCTACAGGTAAAAGAGGCCTGGAGTTTAATACAGCTTCTATTTGACACAAAATTGTGTTAAATTGTTCATATGTTAGTACATAGTTTTGCATTATGCGCTTGAGATGAAACTTCATGCTTTTTACAGCAGCCTCAGCAAGTCCAGCAAACACAGGTGAGTAACTAGGTGTGAAGTGAAAAGCAATACCTTGTTGAGTTGTAAAGTTTTGCACTTGTGCTTGGTGGGCTCGTGATGCCTGAAGTTCATACAGACGAGTTAATTCGTTCCTTGCTCCCCTGAAACAACCGCCATTGTCGCAGAAGATATCTGTGGGTAAGCCACGTCGCGCTATAAAGCGTTTAAAACATGCAAGAAAACTCGCTGTACTAATATCAGAGGTCAGCTCTAAGTGAACAGCCTTTGTGACGAAGCAGACGAATACGCAGACGTATCCTTTACTCTGTACTGCTCGTCTTATTCTCGAATTTTTTATTTGAAAGGGACCCGCGAAATCAATGCCTACTTTCTGAAAACTTCGACTGGCGGTTATTCTTTCAGGTGGCAAGGATCCCATTAACTGCCTGGCGCAGTCCGCTTTCATCCTAAAACAAAGTAAGCATTTATGAACAAGTTTTTTCACATGTTTATATGCATTTATTATCCAGTATTTCTGGTTAAGGCTAGATAACAATAGCCTAGGTGCAGCATGAAGCAATCTAAGATGCTCATGGTTTATAATGAGATCAGTTATCCGAGATTCTTTCGGCAGTACGATTGGGTGTTTTTGTGAAAACTTAACAGTAGAGTTCTCTATTCGCCCACCTACTCTTAATATACCTTCGCCATCTAGGAAAGGGTGCAGTGGCTTCAGTGAACCATTGACGTTTTCTTTATTTTTTAATAAATTTATTTCGCTTGTGAAATGAATGCTCTGCTCATATCGTAATAGCCTATTCAATGCGTTTGTCAACTCTGAGGGTGATAGCGTTGTACCAGATTTTCGCTCAGTTTTGTTCTTTAGGTTGTAGCAAAACCTAAGAATATATGCCATCGTTCGTGTTATTTTATTAAGGTCGGAAAACCTATCTGTGAAGCTGAAAAAATCGTCCTTACGAGTGAGAAGAGAAACCTTGGCAATCGAGAGTGCTGCGGTCTTTTTTACCTCTGGCAAGTCATCTGTGGCGGGTGGCAGTGTGCACTGAAATTCATACTTACTATCACTTAAATATTGGGGGCCTAACCACCACAACCTGCAGTCAATCAGCTCGTCCGGATCAGCTCCTCTGCTAACTAAGTCAGCGGGATTTTCCTTTGTGTGCACGTACAACCAGCGCCATCTATTGGTCAAGTCTCGAATCAACCTTACTCTGTTTGCAACATACGCATTAAGTTTCATACAGTCAGTGGCTATCCATGCAAGAGCAATTTGTGAATCAGAAAATAGATACACATCGTTTATTGTGACTTTTAGCTTTAGAGTATCATACACTCGGTTCGTAAGCTTCGTTAATAATAGCATTGCATTGAGTTCTAAGCGGGGTATAGTTAAAGCCTTATTATCGCGGGGGTTGATTCGAGACTTTGAGCAGATCAAAGAAGTCGTCGCCTTCCCTGCGTCGTCTACCACCCGAAGGTAAAGACAGCAACCATAACCAGTCGTGCTTGAAGCATCAGCAAAGCCTATAAGTTGTATAGCAGAAACACTGCTAGGAATGTGAATATTTCTCTCAATAGTGAAAGGTTTCATATTAGTTAATTTTTTGGCAAAGGAAAGCCATTCAGATTGTAAAGGTTGCGGCGGGACTTGATCCCATCCACATTTTACACACCAAACCTTTTGCATGAAGGATTTTGCCTTCATTATAACAGGCGACATGAAACCTAGCGGATCATAGAATTTTGAGATGTAGCTCAATATTTCCCTTTTGGTTGGTGTTTCAATTTGAAATGGTTCTGGGCATGAAAACAAAAAACAATCATTTGCAACATTAAGTGTTAGCCCTAAGGTTTTTAAGAATAAATCATTCTTTTGTAAATCTAAATCGTCAAACTGCTGTTTTTCTAGAGGAATACCTACTAAAATATCGTTACAGTTTGAAGCCCACTTGTGGGTATTAAAGCTACCCTTTTCGAGTAGCTCACTCAGCTGCCGTTTTGCCTCAATCACCACATGCTTATCAGAGTGCGCATAGCAAGCGTCGTCCACATAAGTGCGATTTCTTAAAATAAAAGAAGCTAGAGGAAATTCGTTTTCGTATTTTGTTGCAAGCTCGTGTAGACAGCGGGTTGCGAGATAGCTACTGCTCTTCTGGCCGTATGTTACTGTTTTTAAGCGTATGCATTTTATGTTTTCTTTAACATCAGCTCTCCATAAAATATTCTGCAAACTAGTGTGCGCCGGGTTTAGCTCAACGCAACGGAACATGCGACGAATATCGGTAGAGAAAGTGTATTCACCCAAACGAAACAAAAGCATTATATCAAACAGCTCTTTCTGCACAGGCGGACCGTTCAACAGCAAATCGTTAAGTGAGATTTTTTTATCGGTCTGCATAGAAGCATCGAAAACTACGCGCGTTTTTGTACTCTTACTATTTTCGTTTATGACTGCATGGTGGGGCATGAAATATAGCGGCTCATTTTTAAAATCTATTTCATTAAAATCTAAATATTGCCCATGTCCTAAGTCTATGTATTCGTTTATGAATTTTTCGTACTCTGAAAGCAAGTTAGGACTTTTATGTAACTTTCGTTCAAGACTAAGGAACCTATAGAAGGCATATTCGAATGAGTTACCCAGAGAATCGTTAATTTCATTCAATGGTAACTTTAAAGGCAGGTCAACCTGAAATTTGTTGTCCTTGTGCACCGTAGTGTTTTGAAAATTAGTTTCACATAATTGGCTTTCTGATATTTGTTCAGAAAATATTTCAGGAACCTTTTCAGTTTCAAAGAACTGTTTCAAAGTATTATTGAGATCCGCCTTACAATGATCTAAGCATAGCAGTGAGACCTTACTTGAGTTCCTTTGTGTGTGCTGGGGTAAAGCCCCAGCGATGACATGGCCAAACCTCGTGTTGATAAAGCGTGGCTGCTGCTGCTTATTATATCGCGAAGCTCGTTGCTCTGTAGAAGCTCGTTGCTCCGACAGCAGTGCCTGGAAGAATACATCGGCTCCAATCAACATATTGATCTCTGATGGTATATTAAAATCATCATCGGCTAGTGTCATCTCTTTTGGTATGTTTATTTCTGTCATGTCTACCTTGAACTGTGGAATTTTGCATGTAATTTTATCCAGGACATGACAGTTTATGGTCACCCTATAATTTGTGGCTAGTGAGAACACTTCTAGGGGGACAGAATATTTAGCAATGTTGCTTGCATTGCTGACTCCTACAATGTTTGTTTCATCTTTGTTTGGAATTTTCCCTAACACATCTAACACCTTACTTGTTACTAGGGATACCTGGGATGCTGAGTCCAAAATCGCCTTCACATGTACTTCAGTGCCGTTCTGAGAATAAAGCTTTATTTTTACAGTTGGTAATAAAACCCTATCTGTCTGTGTGTTTGATATCAATGTGACCGGGCTTGATGATGACTCATCATGCAGTATTGTATGGTGAGCCTCCTTGCAAATATTGCATTTGAAATGGAACTTGCATTTGCCCTTGTGACTATTAAGGCAAATGTTGCACAGACTTTTTTCTTTTACTAACTTTATTCTTTCTGCATAAGGCAAAGTTTTAAAATCTTTACATGTGAATAATTTATGTTCAGACTTACAATAGGCACAGGTGATGGGTCCAGTTGTTGTTGTGATGTTCACCACTGCTCTCTGCTCTCTGGCGGGTCGGCTTGTAGCTGTTCGCTGTGACGGCTCAGCATTCTCCATTGCCAAGGCTCTCCGCTCCAGGAAATGCAAGAAGTCAAGTACCGCTGGATCTGAGTCAGTACTTCGTTCAAGTTGGTATGCTCGCAGGGTGTAAAGATCTAATTTGCGAAACAAAATAGACAGTAAGATTGGATCCCAAGTCTCTGTGTTTATCTGTAGGTTTTTGAGGCTAGCTAGGCATTGTTTCACAATAGAAATAAATTCCCTCAAGTTTGTCGGTGTAGATTTGGACAGAGCATTTAAATCAAGTAAAGCATTTATATGTTCATTTACAATTTTAAATCTATGATTGTACCTATCATTGAGAAGCTTGAGTGCTTCATCATAACTACCTGGTTCCAGAGGAAGGTTTTTTATGAGATCAAAGGGTTCGCCTTCTAGGAAAGTTCGCAGGTAGTACAACCTTTGAATATTGTCAAATGCCCTGTCTTTGTGAATTATGGCATTGAAGAGATTTATAAATGGATTATACTCGCTATATTTACCATTGAATGGTTTGATTTCTATTTTAGGCAGTTTTGTCCTAAAAGAGGAATTACTAACACCCTCAAAAGCTGGGGTTGATTTCGCTTGTATCGCCTCGTTTAACGAGGACAAGATTAAATAGAATTGTGATTCAACCTCTTCTACATTCTCGGAATCTAGTTCATCTAAGCCTAAAATCTTTTGGTTGAAGCTTTCGTACTTACCGAAAGTCTTGGTTAATCTGTCTCGCTTTGCATGTAAAGTAGACAATGTCGACGTCTCTAACTCTTCGAGGTTTGTAGTAAAATTATACAGCCGTGTAATGGCTGATTTCGTGTAGCCACGGGAGGCCTTTAAACCTTTTAATTCCTTTTCCTCCATTTTAGAATACGTAAAACACCGTAATAACAATCAAGCACACACTTATTACCAATACTAATGTTATTATTGTCTTTAGAGCTCCAAACAAACTTAAAATCTAAGTCGGCGTACGCGCAACTTCTCTGAAAAACAAACGGCACAATACGAGGTAAACAATATGGCTGACCGCTTGCTTAGCGCTTGCTTGTGTCACCGGAAGCGATTGTATGGCGCGGTTAGTTGTCGCTGCTCGCCGCTGTAGCGCGCTGCTGACGTTGATCATAGACAATTGTTGAAAGGGCCAATGATGTGGCAGAATTTTGACGCCAAATTTTGAAATTACGACGGTGCGATATTCAAATAACTCATGCAATTTCTTGATGACAAATTCCGACTTGATGAATGGTTTCTGTTCCGAGGAATATATAATTATTTCATGAAGGTTGTGTTGTAGCTCGTTGCACAGGATCGTGAGCTGGATCGCGTCGAAGCTGTACCTTTCTGTTTTGAGGTTATATCGCGTCACTCAAGCTTTTTCTCAATGACGAGCTTCGACGATTATTAGTTTTTTAGGAATAAGCTCCTTCGTGGTTGCTCGCTGTACGGGATAGTGAGCTGGATCGCGTCGAAGCTGTACCTATCTGTAACGAGGTATATCGCGTCACTCAAGCTTTTTCTCGATGACGAGCTTCGACGATTCGGATGACTTCTTTTTATATTAGTAAAATGCTCTCTTGTAGTTTGCTGTAGGGGATCGTATGCTGGATCGCTGGAGATAGGTATTGAAGGTTGACTCACGTGTTGATGGCACCCAAACCTGTGCTTGGCCGTGTCCCTGAAGGCAACGATGTCCTTTTCTCGCAGGGACAGGATCGCGGCAAGCAGATCGCAGGTTGAGAACTTTGTAGATCGCTCGGAGAAGCTGCGGGCGGCGAATCGCAGGTTTTGTAATAACCTGGCCACACCACTACACCAACGAGAATATCACTTAACTCCCAAACGTTATTTTTGGCCGGCTCGAAGGACCAATGTTGCGGTGGCCCGTTTGGGAGTAGTAGAATTGGAAAACACTGAGTTTAAGTAGTATAAACGTTTATTTCTCCAGAGCACATGTTACAAGCATCGAGTAGCAATCAGAAGTCCATAATAGATTTATAACGGAAGCGGAACTTACTCATTTCCATAAGAATCACTGTGTGTTTAAAGTTAAGCTTGTTAGAGTAATATATAAGGTATCTCTGCCTATAAAATAAGATTCGTAATAAATGATAAAATGTGCCTTAATAGGTATGAGAGCGTATTTGTTTGCCTAGAAATAAGAATATAGGTTAGTTTTATAGGCTTATTATAATTTAATTTAAACACTTAAAAAGAAAATAGGTTGGTTTTTACCATCCTTCTAAAAATTGTCATACAATTTTGATTAAATTACAGTTTTTTAACTTGTACCAACAACGCCATGTAACTAGCTTGAGAATGTAACATAAAATTTAGGTATTGCATAAAGAATGTAGCATTATTAACTCTCATTTATTTGTTAAAGGATATGGTGTAATAAAAAGTCACTTTAGCTTTCATAAAAATATTGTAATTTAAATTAATTCTTAGCTTTTGTAAACCAAGATGCTGGATCTCAGTTAAAAATTTAAATTCATTAATTAATCCGGCTTTCTCCGCCGCCCCCAGCATGTTGGTATCCAACAAACATGACAATTATTATCTATGGATATTTGAGGTTTATGCCTCCTCTACTTATTGATGGAAATGAGTAAGTTCCGCTTCCGTTATAAATCTATTATAGACTTCTGATTGCTACTCAATGCGTGTAACATGTGCTCTGGAGAAATAAACTTTTGTACTATCTAAACTCAGTGTTTTCCAATTCCACAACTCCCAAACGGGCCACCGCAACACATAATGTAGTCTCTTTTGCTTATGATTTTAAGTTTGTTTTGTTTTTCTTCAACAGGTTTGATTGGTTCTATCAACCAACATGATGGGCATTTCACTTTTATTTGTAAGTTTCATTTTTTAATTATTTCTTTACTCTTAGAATTTCTTATAGGCTACTGCTCTACCTGCGGTAGCGCTGGCGTTGACGTTAGTGTTAATGTCCAATGCACGTTTTGGCTACATTTGCTGAACAACGCCTTCAATAAGTAATTCCTAGTGAAGTAAAGCGTGAACCAATGGCAGCTGCAGTGATTGTAACTTGCTACAAGGAGGGTGACATACTATTATGAATTTAAGCAATTTGGTAATAATGAAAAATGAAACCTTTTAAAAAACCTTAATCATCTTTGATTAAGGTTTTTTATAGCTCCTGCTTTTAAAGATTTTTTGTATTTTTTTAGACGTTTTTTTCTTTTTTCGAATGGACTAATATGCTGTTGACCGCAGATGGCCATGAGAGCATTACCGGACTTTGATTTTTTTAGACGACTAGGTGCAGTAGTAGGTACAGGTACTATCCCATTCCAGGAAATCTGTTTAGGGTTCCGTACCCAAAGGGTAAAAACGGGACTCTATTACTAAGACTTCGCTGTCCGTCTGCCCGTCTGTCCGTCTGTCACCAGGCTGTATCTCATGAACCGTGATAGTTAGACAGTTAAATTTTCATAGATGATGTATTTCGGTTGCCGCTATAACAACAAATAAAACAACAACTAAAAAACAGAATAAAATAAATATTTAAGGGGGCTCCCATACAACAATCGTGTTTTTTTTGTCGTTTTTATAGATAATGGTACGGAACCCTTCGTGCGCGAGTCCGACTCGCACTTGAACTTCGAACAAAGCCAAGTGTGAGTAACATAAGTATGATGTTAAACGTTCAGTAACTTAAAAATAAAAACATTACAATTGAGTTAGAAATTTGAAATAATATCATGTCGACAGCTTCGTCGTCAATGCGTCGAAGATTGTATGTATTTGTTTTTTTGTAACAAAAGTGATAGAAAACAAAATTGCTACCCAGTCTCCCCGGATGGCGATCTATCGAATGGGATATTTTACCGTAACCGCACGGCTGCTTAACTTGGAACCAGACAATGTTCTGTGAATGTTCGAACATTATTTAATTTCCCATTTTCCCAAACAGTATATACTATAAGTAGGTACTTACATCGAAAATAATTAAAAAAAACATTTTTTTCTGCTCGCCATGAACAAAAACCTGTAGGGTACGGAACGTAACCGACTTCCCGTTGAATATTTGGCAAAAAAGATCTTATATTTTATTTATAATCTACTTTAATATTATTATGAGGAAAGATTTGTATCTCTGTATGTAACGAATAAACTTACAATAGTAGATTATACACTAAGGGGATAAAGCACTGTTTTATGTCACGGGAGCGAATTGAATCCCGAACGTAACGAAGGACTCATAATTTAACTCCTGAGCGTAGCGAGGGAGTTATAAGTTAATTCCTGAGCGAAGCGAGGGAATTAAGACTGAGTCCTGAGTGCAGTGAGGGGTTCAACCGCCCAAGACTAAAACAGTCTTATCCCCGAGGTGTATACTCTACTTTTCACACCTTATGCGAGACAAAAAAACAGGCTCAGTAGATAAATAATGTTTTCCTTTGACTTCTCTGGCAGCAGATTGTTGACAATGCCTATGGCATCTAATTTGATAAACTCAGGAGTCAAAACACTTTCATCACTCGACATTTTCAATATTATTTTTGAAATTAAATCTTCTATAGGCACCTACAAGAACTCGATTTGTTCGTCACGCGTGAACAAATGAAGGCGCGCGACGTTCCAAATTCGAAAGCACAAGCCGTGGTCCTAGATTCGAAATTCGAATTTCGAACACCGCGCTCCTCCGGACCGGGGTTCACACGGAGGCAAACTTCATTTATTTTGTCAAATCAAGTAGGCCATGGCCTAGGACAAATTGTGTTTAGCAAAATTAAACTTTATGCATATAGTAATAAGAATTATGAAAAGTGAAATCATATTATTAACCAGCGGGTTATAATGAAATTCAGTACAACATTATAACCCGGCTAATACCAAGGGATTTAATGTCTTGCTTTCGGTAGGGTTTACATGACCTATAATTCGGCATTGTCGAGCATGTGGTTTGAAAAAATTCTTTCACCATTAGAAAGCTTACTTTCACGGAGTGACATAGGCTATGTTTTATCCCGGAATTCCCACGGGAACGGGAACTACGCGTTTGAAACCGCGAGACGCTGCTAGTTATCATATAGGGGAGACCGGGGCAAAATGGGATAGTTAAGAGAAAAAAAATCATATCAGGAAAATTAAACTCTTTATTAGAAAAACGATTACACAGATAGGAACATTAATAAATCAACTACATAAATTTTAATAGTTATAAAAGCTAAATCACATAGTTTTTTGGAAATCACCAACAATTAAAATTATATCAAAAATCCCGTTTTGCCCCATGACCGGGGCAAAATGGGATGTGGCATGGGGTAAAACGAGCACGTTTTTAGTCAGGCTGGCAAAGTTCACAAATATGCGCTTCATCATCCTCTTCGTCCACTCCAGCGCAAGAATTGTGAGCCCAACCTTGGCATAGACTACAAATTACCCATCCTTCTGATGACTGAGAATATAAGTACCCACAGTAAATACAAGGACAGTCATTTTCTTCTTCATCTTCGGATGAATCAGATTCAGTCTCACTTTTTTTTGTGCGCTTTTTTATTTTATTCTTTTTAGGTCTCTTATATACTGTATTCGGTTCTGCTTCCTTTGTTTTAGTCTTTTTTTCTTCAGTTTTCTTACATCTTTTTTTCATCAGACAGTCATCATTTTCTTCTTCGCCTTCGGTTGAATCAGTTTCAGTCTCGCTTTGTTTTTTTCGCTTTTTCGTTTTATTAATTTCAGGTCTTTTGTATGCTGTATTCCGTTCTGCTT
This sequence comes from Eupithecia exiguata, assembly GCA_947086465.1. NCBI lineage: Eukaryota > Metazoa > Arthropoda > Insecta > Lepidoptera > Geometridae > Eupithecia > Eupithecia exiguata. The sequence continues at coordinate 12,614,764 of OX352233.1, forward strand.
CCTTTGTTTTAGTCTTTTTTTCTTCAGTTTTCTTACTACTTTTTTTCTTTTCAGTCTTACGGGTATCAGTCTTTCTTTTCTTAATTAAGTCTTGAATAAGATCATTTTTGTAAGGAGATTCCGTTAAAATTGCTGTTTTACCTCGTTTTCTAGTCTTTCGTTTTTGAGTTCTAATTTCCTTTGGTATTGCTATGATGTTAGCTGGACTAACCAGAAACGAAGTTGTAGGCGCCATTTGTTTTTCGGGGGTTTTTTCTTTATCTACGGCTATTGACGGTCTAGGCCGAATAGTTATGGCGGTGGTGTTATGATTTACTTCATTTTGACAAGGCAAAACATTAGACTCATCAGAATGTGCGGCGGAGTCTTTTGACAAAGCCGAAGTGGAAGCAATGGGTTGAGTTGTCCTTTCAGTGGCCGCCTCAATTTGACTGACTGCGGTGGAGTCCTTTGAAATAGCCGAAGTTGAATCAATGGGCTGGGTAGACATTTCAGTGGACGTCTCAATTTGACTGACTGCAGTGGAGTCCTTTGAAATAGCCGAAGTTAAATCAATGGGCTGGGTAGACATTTCAGTGGACGTCTCAATTTGACTGACTGCAGTGGAGTCCTTTGAAATAGACGAAGTTAATGCAACGGGCTCGGTTGTCCTTTCAGTGGCCGTCACAATTTGACGAACTGCGGTGGAGTCCCTTGAAATAGACGAAGTTGAAACACTAGGCTGTGACGTTCTATCAATAGTTATCTGATTTAAATTGTCGTTATTACATGTGTCATCTGCAGCGAAGTCCTCAGCGATAGCTACAGTGGAAGGCGTTGGTTGGGATGGTGTTTCACTGTTAGTTGTATTCAGATCTTCAGTAGTCTCTATTATTTCCGTATTAGTAGTCTCGGCAGCGATAAAGTCCGCTGCAGTAAATACATTCCTATCTACTGGCCATATCCCACATTTCTTAAAACCATTGATGGCAGTAGGCATCGTTGCGGCTTGAAGATAAGCGGCTCCAAAAAGCTTTGCCACTTGATAAGGTGTAACAACGCGACCAGGATGCTCTCGCAACCACTTTTTAACCTCTGCACTGTAGTAAGTGCTCAGCGGTCGCATGAAAGCAACATCCAAGGGCTGCAGTTTATGGGTGCAGTGTGGCGGTGTACATAACAATATAACATTGTTTTCTCTTGCATAGTCAATCACCTCAATATTTTTGGTGTGTGACGCATGTCCGTCCAACATCAGTAAGACTGGCTTCTCTTTCGTGGGTCTTGTAAATTCCACAAAGGATTTGAACCAATCAAAAAAAATTTTTGATGTTATCCAGCCATTATCACTACATGTTCCCCAAAATCCCGACGGAGCATCATCTAGCAACTCAGGTTTCATTCGTTTCCGAGCATATATAAGCATTGGGGGAATATAAGTTCCCGCCGCGTTAAAACATATTTCGGCTGTTACTAATTGGCCCCTTTCTGCTGAGGATAAGCAACCAACTTGCTTCTGGCCTTTCAGCGATAAAACTTTTGACTGACTCTTTGGTACTGTACTAACACCTGTTTCATCTACATTGTAGATTCTGTCAGGTGTCAGAGAATATTTGTCAACCACCTGTTCCAACAATGTAAAGAACTCATTCACGGCCACTTGGTTAAAACCCATGGCTCTCGCGGCAGAAGTAGGCTCTGGGCGTCTATATGATAAATCTGGGTGTCGCTTCAGAAAACCGCTGAGCCAGTCCTCTCCGGCCATTCCAATCTCCGAATTAAATGGATGTTCGATATTGTTTCTTTCGGCCAGTTGGTAAGCTAAAACACGAACCTCTTTACCAGTCATACCAAATAGTCGTGCTTCCATAGATTTAATATATTCTGCCAACTCAGCCTCCTGTTCTTTAGTAAATACTGTTTTGTATCGTCCTAATGTTATCTTTCCAATATCATTGTCTGTATCTGTGTCTTCGTTTTCATTATTTCGCGCTTTTCGGACGCGACGCTCCAATGTTCATTTTGGCACATTGTATGTGGCTGAAGCTCGGAGAAACCCCATTCTTTTTAAAATAACAGCGCTAACTGCTCTTCTCATGTCATCTTCATCCCATTTTGCGCGTTCTGTTTTTCTTTTGTAATTGCGAACCATTATGTCTGGAAAAAATACTTTATAAAATATCGGCATGCGCTTTAGGTCAGTTCGGCAAACACGGCAAAAATTTAAGAAGACCACAAAATTCAGCAAACGTTAGAAGCCACAAACAACCACAAAAGCCAGCAAGGGGAGGAGGATACCTCCTCCCCATTGCTGACTTTTGTGGTTGTTTAGGTCAGTTCGGCAAACACGGCAAAAATCTGAGAAAACCACAAATTTCAGCCAACGCCAGAAGCCACAAACAACTACAAAAGCCAGCAAGGGGGGAAGGATGCCCCCTCCCCATTGTGACTTTTGTGGTTGTTTAGGTCAGTTCGGCAAACACGTGCCGCCACAACAGCCACAAAAGTCAAAGAAAACCACAAAATTAAAAAAAAACAAACATTTGCTGGATTGTGTTAGGAACAAACCACCGAAATAAATTCCTAGCTGTGGTCTTAATTCCTACAACATAGAGGGGGGGGAGGGGGTGAAGTCCTGGCTACAACTCTCATTGAAAATGAATCAATATCACAAAAAAAATCCATTAAATACTTTCAACTCAAATCGTGTTGACGGGGTAAGACTGGATATCCCGTTATGCCCCGATTGTTTTGCCCCGTCAACATGATTTCACAAAACAATCGAACATTTCTAACCTAAAAGAATGAAAGGTTGTAAGCACTACCCAAATCAAAATACAATACACCTGCTAACTGCCTTTGATTGAAAATACATAAAAAACGTGCGTACTTACCTCATACCACATCTATGAATGCCTATATATATCGTAACAATATGAACAAATATAATTTTTCGAAAAACTTTTGCCAAACACGTAAACAAACGCTTCCGCGTGCACTGACTGACGTGAGCCGTCTGAAGTTCGTACAAATGGCGCGGTCGGCGGTTCATTCGCGTGTAAGAGACACGCACACTAGCAAACATCCCGTCCTGCCCCGGACCTCTTTTTGCCCCGGTATCCCCTACTATAGTTATACGGAACCACATGCATGCGGCCTATACGTTTCTGTAGATACAACGCGTGCAAAGCTGCGGTCAGAAACTAGTACCTGAGTATGAAGATAAAGTTTTAGGTATACTAGGTACCTACTACACAGTAGGTTCATTCATATTGTACCCACTCACAAACAATACAAACATTCGTTTAACCTCAAGCACACAACAAACATAACTTACAAACAAACACATTAAATTAATATTATGGATTTCTCTTGAGACTTCAATGGATGGTGTGTTTCTTTTCCTTGTTTTAGCTTGAACAAAGTTTTGAGTCACTCGTTGCTTTATGAATGACAATCCACGTAGCATAATCTAAAAGAGTCCAAATCGTCCACTGCTGGACATAGGCCTCCCCCAAACGACGACGCCGCAAGTAGCGGTCCTGAACCGCCTCCATTTTCAACTCCCCAACACACCGTCCGGTCCGCGATAAATCGCGGTCGCCACCCGAGAACCTTTACTCCCCAGGGGTTATCGGACCTGCGAGCTATATGGCCCACTGCCACAATATCATGCTAATTCTCCGAGCTTTTCGGTCACTTTGTTTCTTCTACGGATAGCTCTCCCCATAGCTTGCTTTGCTTATAGCGCATAGGTATTCCAGTCAAACTAGCGCCGCCATCTACTTTATCTTATTATTCCGTTTAACAAAGGAAATTTCAAATATCCATCGCAGTTTGTAATACCTATTATAAGCTTTTTTTAATGCGTCTGTCATAGTTCTATTCCATTTAGTGTAATTTTTAGGCAGTGAATCGAAAATAGATGTTGTTCGCCACCAAGAGCAACTTCTTAACATTTATTATAAAATTGTAGAGAATAAAATTTGCAACAAATATCGTTAAAAAAAAATGTTTCATACGTCCTACGTTTTTGAGATACAGAGCGGAGAGTCCGCAGCGCTGAAAAATTCGAGAAAAACTGATTTTTGTGACCTTTGAATAACTTACGGGGCGCAGACACGAGATTTGATGAGACTTTTGAGACAATTTTTAGAACATCAAAATGAAGGTATAGGTTAGGTTAGTTGGTTATCTATAGGTACGAGTTTACAGCTTATTATCTCTCATTCCGAGGTGAAACCCCTAATATGACTGCACTAAAAACACTAGCCGAAACCTAACTTAGGTACTCTACAAGTACATATTGGCCTATAGTCAATGAGTTGATCGCGTTTTACGCTTTCGTGATATCGGGCCATGTCTCGTTCCTACACTGAACTTCTCTGTACATCAAAGGTTCATCCCGTCAAAGTACGTTGCACCCCGACCTCCCAGACACCTATAGGTAGGTATTCATAATACCTACTGTCTGGTCTAGCGTGTTCTAGCAAACTCAATATTTCACAAAATAGCGCTTGCAGCGATTAACTTACGATTGAAAATAGTTTGAAGTAACGACGAAGAAAAATAAACTTGAAGGTTTCTGGATCTTGAGAGAAGTCGATTTCATTTCATTTCGCAGCATTGGAACGGGGTGTATCTTTTTTTCATTTCAAATCGAAGTGTGGTTACAAATGTGCCATTTTAACCGACGAAAACAGGAGGAGGTTCTATGTATGTTCACCGATTTATCCGTCAATCATTGTGGATTGTTTTGATGATTCTTTTAGATTTGTATAGAAAGCGACCCCAGGGGACCCCATATATTTTCCGAGGGATTGCTATTTCTACCGAAAGACTTAAAAAACACTGTTAATGTAGTGAGAGGAATTCGAAATAGGTTTTTAGTTTTTGTAAAAAAACATCGGATTATTAAAGAAGAAAAGGCTTCCCCCTCTAGACACATAACTTCACATAAGTAAGGGCCTGTATGTGTGTATGTATGTATAAAAAGCGAAACTTTCGAACCACCCTGTCAGATTGTCAAACAAACTCCTAACTATCTACCTATATTTTTCCCACAGTTAGGTTCCGAATAAATAATCATTTGTATTATTATCATATAATATATATATCATATAATATTGTATAAAATGATTCAATCTTCAGAAAGTGTCATGCAGATTGGTACTGTTACAAAGATCGCCACGTCACTCAACAGAATAGTCGAGGATCTACTCTACTGTTAACCATTCGAAGCAAATAAACACTTACATCATTGCCATAACTTTGTTCAAATATTGAACCACGCTATTCACTTCGTATGAATTCATAATCATACAGGCACTGAGTAGTAAAATACGATTTCCAATCTTGCAAGGGTTATTTTTCCGCGGAGTTTTCGATCAGTTTTATAAACCGCTGCTCGGTCCGTAATACACTGGCTGAATAGAGTTTAGTCCTTGCCGCGGCATCGCTGATAACGCCTGTCTGATTGGCTGCTTTTTGCTCGGAACTTTGCCGCGCTTTCGCGGTTCCGGAGAAATTAAGTTTCATATTTTCCATTGATATTTTACACAGTGCAAGTTCGACACGTGAGTTTTTCTAATTTCTTATTTTGCGCTTGATTTTTACGTCTTTTCAGTTTCAGTCAATCCGCTTAGAATCCTCAGGGATCCAAGTGGATTCAGCCTGAACGAATGTATTGTATTTTTAATTTTTTTTGTGAAGAAATTCGCAGTAGGTAGTAATTTAGCCCCTATTGTAGTACCCTTTTGTGGCGATCACAATAATTGGTCTATCATGGCCGCGGTGACATAAAAGCCACCCAAAGCAAAAAAAAATAGTGTTACCCTTTTTTCTTTTTTCATTTTATATTTATATTGAGGTGCCCTACAAAATACAACAGTTATTTAAAACTGGAAACTTAATACATAATATGAAGGTACAAGTTTCCATAACTTTAGACATACCCAAAGTTTATAATAACAGAATATAATAAATGATTTGTTCTTATTTTTTGAATCGATTAAGTATTTATCTATCTTTTAAAAAAAAAAATAGCATCAATTTTTTTTATTATTCAGGTAAAAATCTAAACATAAAGCTGCACTCAGTTCCGGGGAATAAAAACGTTGCAGTTTATCTGCGACGCGACGTCACCGTTCAGTTTGTTAACTCAATGTGCTTGTTCCTTCAACCAAAATAAAATTAGACACAAATAAATCATAAAATATATCAAAAGAGAAAACACACTCTTGTTAATCTACCAAAGAAAAAATTCATTCGATTTTTTAGGCTTTCAGCATTTTCGATAATGTTTTGTTATTTTACTTTATTAGTTTGGAAAAACCACAAATCATAATTTACTCACTAAATAAGCAGAGCTTGCGTTATGTCTACAAGATAACTGATATACATATTAAATACAATACGCCATACTAGTTTTTTAATACATATAAAATACCCAGAACTCTCTGAACAAACATCAGATCGATCAGAACCTTTTGCGTCGCAGACGGACATTCGCCCGCTGCAACCTACCTAGAGGTCGTCAGAATTCAATAATGTTTACGCTGGTACCTGCTAAACAAATATAATTACAATCAATCAATAAAAAACGGTACTAAACTAAAACAGTCCACGACATAATTATATTAATGACTAAACGGGGTCAATCTTTTAGCGTTTATAAAAGTTTTCTCTTTGATATCGTATGTAAATATCATAAGTTATCCTCATCATGTCTGTCCAGTGGCGGCGTAGCGTGGGCTGGCACCCGGGGCGTTTTTCTACCAAGCACTAATATTAAATATGTGAATTTAAAGGTGACCTATAATTTAAAAAATAAATTTATCAGTAACTACGGCTAGCGGAGCGAGCCAATAGGTAATTTCGGAGTTCGGTGAGGTTAGCAAAAATACAAGTATTGTAAGACCACGACGAATTTTGTTTTTGCGATCTACAACAAAGCTATAAACGAACCGGCGAGCGTAGCGAGCCGCCGAAATTTTTGTTACTTTTTCGGGTGATCACAAACAAGTTAAGGAGAGTATGAAAAAAATTACAACAGCGAGCCCTGAAACGTTTAGAGAAATTGCAGCGGCTGCGAAGATTGTTATGAAACAAATACAAAATAAAAATCACAGAGTGGAGTGAGCCACAACCTGTTTTGAAATTGGTGAGGCATACTTAGCAAAAAAAGTAAGCTATGTCAATGAATGAGAAAAGATTTTTTTACGATTTACAACAAAATAAAGCACAGTACAAAGCAATTACTCATTATTGCACATCAAATAAAATAGTTACACAGGGCAGGGAAAGACTAATACTGATAAAGTTGTATGTACAACGCTTTTTCGGTTTGAGCGATCTCTGCTAGGCAACCTTTCTACACCCGATTTTAAAATATTCAAGTATTTATTTTGCAATCATAATAAAAAACAACGGCGAGCGAAGCGAGCCGCAATTTTTTTATATGTCTGCGTGTGAGTTTTCGGTATCACCCCTTCGGATTCGGATTTGAAGTACCATCTGCGCGCCCCGAGGGGTGCCGAGATGACACCCCTTGGAGCTCGGTACCCGGGGCGGACCGCCCCTCCGCCCCCCCCCTTATGCCGCTAGTGTGTCTGTCATCCATGACATTAATCATGATAATTAATTACTTTTTTTATTGATGATGGTCAAACGTTTGGCCACCATCTCACTTGAATAAGTGGTGCCTGGTGATGTGGTCTAAGATGGAGCACGGTTTTCCAGAAGGAACATAATTGTCCTTCTGGAATTGAAAACTCCAAGATTGTCCAAAATAGGCGCTGGAAGCTCATTTCACTCTTTAGATGTGCTTATTTTATACATCGCTTTTGGTATATATCGACCAGATACGGGTGGTATTTTTCTATGCGTCTGCTGGTCCTATGGTGGAAAGGAGAAGATGGGAAAAGGCCGCGCAATGCCTACGCGCAAACCCCAAAGTGGTACTTGTAAAACACTGACAGTTTTCTTTAATTAAATTTTTTGATTGGTCGTTGAGGTACTTGCAGCGGAAATATTTGTCTGTGCTCTCGTAAGATATCTATTCTCTACGATTTCTAAAGCCTTGGATAAGATATCTTATAATTTTATAAATTGTTGCACTTAAAATTCTAAAGCGTTTACGTAATTGTGGCTTATAATATCCTATTATCAATCAGAAAAATTCAGGAAACAATTCTGTTGTTATGTTAATGGAGCTATAGAGTATAAATTACCTCATCCATTGTTTATTCAGGTGTTACAGTTTGAGTAATACTAAAATAAATTAAGTTTTGTATTCTAACTAGCAACCCGCCCGGCTTTGCTTGGGTAGCAAAGCAGTCGGTCAGGGAAATAGATTTTTTTAAAAGAATAATTCCGTAATGTTTCCTTGGCAACCAATCGCTTCCAATCACCGAGATTTTTCCGATTTTTTATGAATGAAAGAGATAAATAAAGTGAATTTATTGACTCACAACGGCAATTTTGAACGTATTTCGAAATAAAATTACTTTATAAACTTTAGCTCTACCCTAATAGTAAAATATCAAGTGCCTGCCCAGTGAACCACTAGCATAGCTTTTTCAACAGTCATAGTCTTATTTTAGCCAATTTCCAAAAACAAAGGCGCATACCCAACCCAAACTAGCGCGCCGCCGCCGCCACCACCTACTTTATCTTATTAGTCCGTAGAACAAAAGAAATTTCAAAAATCTATCGCACAGTGAATCGAAGTTGCCCTTGGTGGCCACCAAAATATATTTCCGATTCTCTGCCTAAACTAAATAGAATAAAACTATTACAGAGGCATTAAACAAAAGCTTATAATAGGTATCACAAACTGTGCGATGGATTTTTGAAATTTCCTTTGTTATACGGAATAATAAGATAACCACCAAGGGCCACCAAGGGCAACTTCGATTCACTGTGCGATAGATTTTTGAAATTTCCTTTGTAATACGGAATAATAAGATAAAGTAGGTGGCGGCGCTAGTTTGAGTCGGGTATGCGCCTTAATGAATTATACAGCAAAACCTTCATGAATTCACTGTCCGTCCATTGGTGAAACAGCAAAAAATTCGTTTAGTGTTTGAGTTTCTCGCGCTTAGGCAGACTGGGAATGTTTTTTTATAATTTATGTATGTCGAAAATTTTGTACTTACCTTACCACATGTGAAGCATAAGTAGGTATCAGGTAATAATATACTTTAATAATTTTAAAGAAGGTGAATATTTGCTTTTTGAATTAATATTTAATCAGTCCATTTCGATACAAAATATATTTTGTAGCCATTTACTTGCGTGAATTCAGCTGAAAAGTGACATTGTATGGATACAAATTGGAATGTTAAATATTAGTTCACATAAACCGAACTTTAATGCAAATGTATTAACAATTTATGTACAAACCGATATACAATAGCAAGGAAATTAATAAACTTGATAATTATGTTTGAGAGGTTACATTTTTGACATTTCCAATGATTATGCACATGTCATTGGAAAATGTTCCTTATGCCTCATTGGGAAATGTTGATTATTATACCTATTGCGTGCATATTTGTTTGGGGCTAGATGATAACGTGTGGATGGTCTAGCATTATTTATTTATATATTTATCTATGTATGGTATTTTATAAAGCACATATAAATCATGTTAGACAATTCACACAGCATTATTTTGTGTTATGGGTACTAGATAACTGATATAACGTAAATAATACAATACAAAACACACATAGATATTTACTACACATAGAAAAAAACCAGAACACCCTGAACAAATATTAGCAGATCGTACAAACATTTGTGCCGGGGGGTATATTATATCATCAGTAAGTTATCTAGTACCCATAACACAAGCTCTACTTAGCTTGGGGCTAGATGATGATTATTACATCAAACATCAACTAGACTGATTTTAAAAATAATTTCGCTACTGTACAGAAAATGATCCCAATTTGATCCCATATACCTGGTGGATTAGTATTTGTAACTATTTTCCAAAACAATGCTCATTATTTAGGGTTTTGAAGTCGGTTTATAGATTTTTTAAACACGTTAAATTATTATTTATACAATGAAATTATGATAAAGTGCATGTTGAATTCAGACTTCGGATACCTAAAAGCGGTGTTTAATTTGATAGATAAGCTAGAGTGCTCGGTGCTACGGCTAACTAGGTATCTAAACTAATCAACCTGCCTAATTGACATTCCTAGAGATGGGTGTTGCATAATTTATGACATTTCCCGCTGCTGCCTCGCTGCTGCCTCGCTGCCATGATTAGTGTCAGCTTCTCATTTTTAAACTTCAATAAACGGAGGATGTTCATCTGTCTGTGTTTTTTTACTTTTTTAGGTTTCCATACCTCAAAAGGAAAAAAGGAACCCGTATAGGATCACATTGTTGTCTGTCTGTCCGTCTGTCAACCCTCTTTTCTCAGGAACGCGTGGTATCGAGTTGAAATTAACATCAAATAATCAGGTCCGTAACCTCTTAGAGGCGTGATATAAATCAACACTATATAATACAGCCGTTTAAGTCCATTTTTGGATATTTTTGGTGTAAGTAGTGTAAACTGGGGCAATATGTCAATTGTGGATGACGATCACGTTTGTATCCGACGCCGACGGCCTTGCGGAATGATGTTTGTTTATTTGAGTGCTCTTTTACCTTACCATAAAGGTTTTATATCTTGTAGAGCCTCTCCGTCACTGAAGGTCGACGATCTTCCTCTTAACGCATTCTTGCCCAGCGCTGCAACCTGTGCCATGCATGGGCAATGAAAGTGTTAGTTTAAACTGTTCATCATCTTGGGCTAAGATAAAACGACTTCGAATCCCTTAGTTTTAAACCGTTTGTAAGCGGGTTTAATAGAAATCAGTAATGTTCTTTTTTTGGCACAACTGCTAAAAGTATCATCCATAACCAGTTCATAACCATACTAATATAATAAATTCGAAAGTCACTCTATTTTTTTATCTTTCTGTCTGTTACCTTTTTACGCCTAATTGGCTGAACAGATCTCAATGAAATTTGGCAAGGAAGTTGATGTTATCCCTGGAACGGACATAATGCTACTTTTTATCCCGAAAAAACGCGTACAAAGCCGCGGGTAGAAGCCAAGTGTTGCCAAGCAAGTGTCCATAAACGGCCGAGAAATCAACAAACATACAAAAAAACATACAGCCGAACATAGTAGGTACTTCCTTATTTTTCGAAGTTGGTTAAAATAGTCTAGGGTTTTTTAATCAGGTAATAAATCACGCAAAAAGGGCCCACCTGTGGCCTAGTTGCGGAAACCAGTCCAGGAACAAACTAACCGAGTAATAAATTATAAATGAATAAATAATGCTCTACAATTCACACAGCATTATCTAGCCCCAAGCTAAGCAGAGCTTATGTTATGGGTACTAGATAACTGATATACATAAGATAACACAGTAAATAGATAGATATTTTTTTAATATACATAGCAAACGACCAGTACACCCTGTACAAATATCTGCAGGTCGTACAAACATTTGTCCCGAGGTGGGAATCGAACCCGCAACCTCCTGCGCCGCCGTAATATGTATGTATAGGTTCAACCTGCACTTTGGACACTAAAATTAGCACTTAGATATTTAAAGCAAGCAAGTAAATTGCAAAAACCAATACGACATACGAATAACAATGCAGCCGTCTTACAACACGTAGATCGACAGATAAATATATCACGATTACGTAAGTTTATTTGCGAATTGACAAAGCAAAGCCCTTCGAGACTCCCACAGGTGGACCTACCTACTCACTCATTAGTAGTTTGTTGACGGCCAGTCGGTGGGTCAATTGGATGCACCTTGAACTAAACGTATTTTACTAACAAAATTCAATAACTTTATTTCTTTAGGCTTACAAAATAAGTACATAGACAAGTCAAATTTTATACATAAACAGTTTTATAAATAGTAATTTTAGCAAATAAGAAACAAAATGTTATTTAATGATTTTGTTCGCTTCAATTTTTTGTCCATTAGTGGAAGAAGCGAAAAATAAACCACTCGTAAGTTTGTATAATACTTAAAAGGCTTTCTTGATAAGATTTCATTTTATGTACTGTTTAAATTTACGAGTAGGAGCTTAGTTGCTTCAGATGGAAGCTGGTTGTAGAAGCGTACCTAAGCAGGTTCGAATCCTGCTGAAATTGAGTTTTTTTGGGAACTTATTTAATTTCTTAGAGATTACCCAGAGTGCGAGGGCTTACGCACTAACATACAAAAACCTTAGAATCGATAGAACGTTTATAAGTACAGCTTAAATGCAAAAAACACTATTTATGCACGTTCAGTTTTTGTTTAAAGCGTTTTAAAAAGTGTAATCGCTAATTACTCAGTCATTAATCATCCAAAATCGGATTCATATATTTCGAGGATTCACCGGAATCCTCGAAATCGGATTTAATGAAACCTTCTCCATACACAATTTTCTATACTGACTGGACTTAAGCAAGTAGGTACTATTTCATATCTATTAATATTCGACATCACAATATTTATTTTAATATGTAAGGTAAGCCATAACATAAGTCAATATTCATTAGTTACTCACTGGATTCTAGAAACATTGATATTTTTTGTAAACAAAGGAAAATAATACAAAATAAAGAAAAAATCGGGAAATATTAAACGACTAATTATACACGTATCATCGTAGAAATTCGAAAAAATTTGGGTTAACAGGTTTTATTCTTTCCTTCTCAATTTTCGAAGCCGATTTTGCTCGTTTTTCGCAGCGCGAAATTATGCATTGTTGAAGTTTTTGTTTGTTATTTTAGTGGTTACACTGATCACCTTACTATAACCTTGTTACTGTTATCTGTTTTTGGCATATTTTTTAATCAGAAATGTTATCAAAAAATTGAATTCTAGAACCAAGTGCAGTTGATTACTTGTTGACTACCTACTGCAGATCAGGAGTCGTGCATTAATCACCAGATGTTTTTTATCACCTTTTAACCCCCTGCCCTCGGTGATACGTGGTAAGGTGAGGACTTTGTGCCTCACGTGAATAATGGGCGACCCCTTAGCATAGATTTATGTACCTACTTACTAATTTCTGCCCGTGGCTTCTACGCGTTGCTTAAGGTTATTTCAATTCCATGGGAACTGATGTATGGGGATAAGTAGAACCCTTTAAAAAGTGATCTGCTAATCTTGATGTAGTCTTTTGCATAATAAAATAACGCAAAACATTTTGTTCACTTTCCTCTTTGCAATTTTTATTTTTCTTCCTTCTTCCTTCCTTTTTTGTCGATCACTGCGTTTTATTATTGTTTCTTTCTCACTCTTTGCTGTATTAGATGAGAAAAAACCCTCACAATTTAATCTCGTTAACGAGTAATGAATCGTAAACATATTTCCTCTCTCAATAAACCGTTCCGACCTTTATAAAGAGCTATAACCTGACCTTTATAAAGAACACCCCGCGAAATGACCTGAATATTTCAGTTTCCGCTTACGGATATTATTTGCACGCCTCCGCCTGAATACACAGTTACCTACTCCCATTTTGAAATGTGCATGTTTTCGTATTTTACTAACTTTTTGTATGTTTTCGTTTTATTTTAACCCTGGCTGAAAAGAAGTAGATTGTGTGAGTGTAGAATAGCAGGCGTGATAAGTCAGGCGCAGAATGGCCTACACCTCATTTCTAATTCACCCAATTTGCAGTTATTTGGACAGTCAGGGCGCTATGGCGCTCATTTGGGGAGGCCTATGTGCACTGGACGAATGTAGGTTGATGATGATATGCATGCAGCTATTTTGAATGACCTATACGTGCTTTTAATTTCATACAGCATTTCTTGCCTTTACAGTATGAACTGAACATTGATCGTTTAGGCTTATTATGGTAGAGATTTTAACTTTTCGGTGTGCTGTTTAGCATGCATGTTTAGCAGTTTAGTATGCATGTTTAGCCCAATAGGGACAGGCGGGAGCCTGTCCCTATTGGGCTAAACATGCATAATTTTATTTTATAGGCCTACTTCCTGAAAATCTCATTAGTCCGTCAGTTAGATTATCAAAAGATATTGGACACGGACCTTTTCTTTTGTCAATTAAATAAAAAATATGATGATAGCCATCTAAAAATCCGCGTGACGTCACGTCGTGCGACACTTTTTAGCACGTTACTCCCAAATTTTAACGCGCTTTATTTGTGTAATTTCTTAGGTTTATTGACAAAAAATCATAATCTAACCGACAGATTAAAATTAGAATGATATTTTTTTTACTCAGCAAACGACTGCTGACTACCAACTACTGTTGACTCTACCAAGCAGAAACATTTTTACAGGAGTACATCAGCCAGGGTGAACTCTGGTTCACCGCCGTTGTAGGACAGATTTTGCAGCTTAGCCAGAGCTAAGCTGCAAAATCTGTCCTACTTCGGCATCACCCAATAGGGTTGCTTAGACGAAATCCAGCTTGGGTTGGGGGTAACTCATTTTACTGCATAGCTACACAGCTTGGCCCTGGTGGAAAACCACCCTCATCATTGGCTATGTCCTTATTAACGTATTTTCTCTTCTTAGGATGGAAGTAGGAGTCCGGCTGATTGGCATCTTGCTAAGAATACTGAACTTCCTCACCCTCCCTCTGTATTGGTTGCGAGCGCGGCGTTGCCGCTCTGTGCCTGCTCCGACGAATCCTCTCCTTCTGTGCAGTGCGAAGAAGTTGGCTGAATGCATTAGGAAAGGAGAGGTTAGTTTTTTGCGGCGTTCCGCGTAATACCAAGATTTCATAAAGACAGGTGTCAATGTCAGGTAACGTTACCATTTCGATTCAAGACTCATTTGGAAACATTGACCCTCTGCTACTTCAAAAGGAGCTACCCCTTGAAGGAAACAGCGACAACACCAATGAAATAAAATTTGGATCGCTACACAAATAAATTTTCAATAAGGAAATACGCAAAACTTATCCTCACAGGTTTAATATAATAAGTATGTGGTGGCACTTGTTTCGCTCAGGGTAAAAATATTTCACTTTCCTGATAAGCGATGGAGTTGTCGCCACTTTGTGCAAAGAAACTGAGAATATCATCTTTGCCATTCCGATCCTTGAATTATCATAAAAACGCTTAGGCCCGCATTATGAAAGATTACTCGGTCTTCGATCTGTGCCTGAGTAATGCTTATGCTATAAAAAACCAATTACTCAAGCATAGATTAATGAGAAAGCTTTCATAACACGGGCCTCAGACTCAACTTCCTAAAGTCGATGTTTCTCCCCTACAGCACACTAGCGAAGAAATCGTCACCGCCTACATAGATAGAGTGAAACAAGTGAACCCACTCCTAAACGCTGTAGTCGAGGAGAGATACCGAGCTGCCTTAGACGAAGCTAAGGATGTTGACAGGAGGCTTGCGGAGGCCAAGAGCAAAGGGGGGGTGGAGGAATTGGTGGGGGGAAGACCGCTGTTGGGTGTGCCTTTTACGGTAAAGGAAAGCTGCTCGCTTGGCGGTGAGTGCTAGATTATACTCAGCAATCCTAAGATGTACCTTAATCCTGTGTTGTGATGACTGGTGTCTTCTCCGAACCTATATACAGGTTTGGAGAAGACACCAGAGAACATGTATGTAGGTCACCAGGACAATCACTCCTCACGCAGACACTGGTTCAAAAAAACGCAGATAATGGCTAGGCCACATCGTCAATTAACATCTGGTAGAATTGTGGTCAAACGAAGGTGTGCTTTTGACATTCATGTCAAAGTCACGCTTCAATTATCTAATTATCATAAAACATTCGACCGCTGCAATCTTGGACTTTAGACTGGACATTTAGTATTTACCTACTGCAATAACCTGTGGTCAGTTTGGGGCTAGATGTTGCCAAGTTGTTCGCAACGTTCTTGTGGCAGTCGAAACAAACGCGGTATTGCAACGAAATGGCGCCCCATAACGCTGATCAGTACAGCACCCATCTTTAATGTGTTTTTAATTTTAAAATTTCGTATCCAGGTCTATCCAGCTCCGTCGGCTGCCTAGAGCTAGCTGGCAACCGCGCCGCCTGCGATAGTGCGGTCGTCCGGCTGGTCCGACAGGCGGGCGCCATCCCTCTACTCGTGTCCAACACGCCGGAACTGTGCCTGGGGTGGGAGAGCACCAACCTCATACGTGGAGCCACGAACAACCCTTACTGTCTCAATAGGACGTCGGGAGGGTCGTCTGGAGGAGAGGTAAATGTCTTGACTTGAGGTTAGGTAACGTCATGTTGAGAGATGTGTTATTCCTTTAGTCGTGTCCAACACTCCAGAACTGTGGAAAAACCAAATATTGCAATTTTATTTTAATGTAAGTTCGTAGGTTATGTACGTTAGATTTTGAGTTACTTATTCTTAGCACATTTTAACAATGTGTGCTTATGAAGTAATTATAATTGCTTTTTGGTCATGTATAATGAAAAACAAATTTATACGTAGACCTAATCAAACACGAACTAACCATGCTCTCTTGTGCAAATCATTTGGTGGTAAAAGGTTTATTAAACCAGTGTCCTGTCCTAACTCAATGGATAACATTGAAATTGAAAGTCGACAGAATATTAGTAGTTTGGATGTATTGGGACTCATATCTTGTATATACGCTAAGCCATCAGCTATCTGTGCATCAGGTACTAGAGGCAGCGCCGTATAGAGACCAACAATTTGCCGCTCTAGTTTTGTTTTTATTTTCATTTGTTTCGATTTTTTCCATCCGAACATTGTGTTAAAAAAGTGTTACTTTACTTTTTTTTACTTACTTTAGTATATATACTTTTTTTTAAATGAAAGTAACACCTTTTTAACACAATGTTCGCACAATGTGTTAAAAAAGTGTTACTTTCATTTAAAAAAGTATATATACTTTTTTTTAAATAAAAGTAACACTTTTTTAACACAATGTTCGGAAACACGCTCGTTATCGCGTTTGCGGTTGCTATTTCAAAGTCCAAGTGCATCTTTTTAGGGAGCCAATCTTTTAATTGTGATTTGATAACGTCAAACATAGCCGTGTACGACTGCCGAGTCTTGTTAGTCGTAAGTGCGTACACAAGTGGTATGACGTCTGTTTCCGATGGTGATTTCGAAATATCACCGTGAATCCAGTTGCGTAAACTGCGCAGCTCTGAAAAGTGCCATCGATAAAATATTCCTCAACATCCTTCATAATTTGTCTATTATCGTTGGAGCAGAACACGATAATCCGACTATCGTCGTAGTAATAGTCCGCAAGAACAAATTCTTGCTGATTCTTTGAGCTATGTCGATAACTTTGGTTCTCTTGCGGATGTAATCGTTACGAAATACGAATCTTCAGACCAACTCCGAGCATAGCTCTTTCCATAGCTCACTGAGCGACTTTGAGCTGTGGTAAAAATGTGAAAGCTGGTGGACCAGCCCTGAGTGAGTGCAGCCGTGAGTGTCCACGTCTCAGCTCCGTAGGGTCATGACGGGCAGGGACGCGTTAATAATCACTGGAAAAATCAAATGGACCTTCAAGTTTATGCGACCCTGGTAGGTACTTAAAAATAAATACTCGATAGGCAAAGTAAAGAAGAGACCAAGAAACCTCACCTCGTTTTTTCGAGTTTCAACAAAACCTGTCCCAAATGAAACTAAACGTCACATACTCGTATGTGACGTTTAGTTTCATTTGGCAGGGACGCGTTAATAATCACTGGAAAAATCAAATGGACCTTCAAGTTTATGCGACCCTGGTAGGTACTTAAAAATAAATACTCGATAGGCAAAGTAAAGAAGAGACCAAGAAACCTCACCTCGTTTTTTCGAGTTTCAACAAAACCTGTCCCAAATGAAACTAAACGTCACATACGAGTATTAACAATATCTTATTGAAAAGCCCCAGATAGCTTATTGTACTGCCAAGCCATTCAACCATTTGTACAGAGGTCCCTACTCAATGCCGTCCTTGTTTGCGCACACGTGCTAAGTAACATTATGTTTGTATTTACTCATTTGTTTGATACACACGACAACGTTTAGGAAGAATCCGTTACAGGAAATTAAGTCTTTTTACGTTATTTTCATTTGTTTTACCACTTCACTGGACGGCCCTATCGCTGAGAACTGTCTCTTAGAAACTTCGGAATGTAAGGTTTCTCTGCTACTCTCGAACTGAACAGATGATATGCATATGAATCCATAACAGCAGTGTGCATGCAATACGTCTGAGGGACATCACGTGCGCGTGACGCCGCTCCTGGCAGTCTGAGGCATAGCTTTTGGTGCCTATTGTCCAATTCGTATTGCCCATGGTGGAAACACCAGCAGTAAAAAAGTTGTGAAAATAAAATGGCCGTATGATGTGAACATTTGTTTATTTTATCAAGCCTTTCCAAAATCTAATTGACCTAAATACCGTACATAAATTGGTCAAATCGAGCCGGATAAACAAAGATCGAAGAAAGGCACGCGGACTCGGCCGGCGAACGCTCGGAAACGAACATAAACAAGACTTGTTTGTGCACCAGTGAGCTAGAACTTGTTTTGTGATTTGTGAACATTTTTACGGATTTATCCGTTTGAAATATCCACGCTTGTATAAGACGCTAAATAAATTGTGGTGAGAACATATTTACAGACATTGTGAGTGTGAGAAGGGACTAGTAATGTCGCCGCCAACTGCGGAACAGAATCAGTACCTGGCTGTGCTGGAGGATGTGGCAAGTACTTTGAAAAGAACGCAAACCAATATGAAAAAGTGCCCTAAAGCCAGACTTACCGAAGGATACATAAAAACGAAAATTAAGTCCATAGATGAATATTGGGAAACATTCAAAACAGCTCATAATAATTTAACAAAATGTACACCGCGAGAATTGAAAGGAAGTCTTCCTTATTTTCTTAATGAAGAATTTTACACGTTTGAAGAATTATACATATGCCTACAAGCAGATTTAACCGATGTACTTCTAAAAATGGCAGCAGAAGAAAGAAAAGTAGAGAAAAATGAATCCAATAATACCTCACTGTCCTCGACACAAGCATCATCATTTGCAAAACTACCCCGAATAACATTGCCTACCTTTTCAGGAAAATATGAAGATTGGCCTTCTTATCAGGATTTGTTTATGGCACTAGTACACGAAACCACAATCAGTGATGTACAGAAGTTACACTATTTAAAAACAACAGTATCCGGTGAAGCAGAAGCGTTACTTAAAACTATACCTATAACGGGCAGTAACTATACCCAAGCATGGCAGTTATTGAAGGGAAGATTTGGAAACAAAAGAATGATTGTGAATTCTCTACTTAAAAGACTATTTGGTCAGAAAAGAGTCACCAGTCAGTCAGCCACTCAAATTAAAGCTGTGCTGGATACAACATCAGAATGTGTTACCAGCTTAAATAATTTGGATATTAAAACCGATTCTTGGGATCCCTTTATAATATTTCTGGTTGGACAGAAGTTGGACACAGAGTCATTGAAAGACTGGGAGGAATATGCACAGAGAGACGAGGAAGGCACAATGCCTACTTGGGATGAGCTAAGAAAATTCCTTGAACACAAGTTTCGCACACTTGAATTGGTCGCACCAATTTCTACTTCTACACCAAGAGAGAGACAACCAACACATAAATCCTTTCATGCTATCACTGATGAAACTGTAGAAGATACTGTAGACGACATTTTCCAGTCGGCGCACGCTGCTGTAGCCACTACTTCACAATCACAACCAACTTGTACTTATTGTAAAAATAAAGGACATTACATTCACAACTGCAAGGAATTTGCAAGTCAATCAGTGGATCAAAGACAAGCCTTTGCAAAAACCAGTAACCTTTGCTTCAATTGCCTGATACCGAATCATAGCGTATACAAATGCAAACATAGAACGGCATGCCGAGTCTGCGGAAGAAGACACCATTCTCTTCTTCACAAAACAATTGAAACTAAACAAGAAGAGAATATACAAGTAGAACAAAATAAACAAGATGAGAGAAGAGAAGACAAACAAGAAATGGAATCAGAACACAGAGTAACAAGTGCACACCTCTCCGAGACTCAACCACGACAACGAATCCTATTAGCCACAGCACAGGTAAATGTCAGAACAAAGAATGGAACCACCCATTTACTTCGAGCTTTGATTGATCAAGGATCGGAGGCATCCTTCGTTTCAGCAAGAGCTGTAGAACTATTGGGGCTATGTAAAGCCAATATCAACGGAGTTGTCTCGGGAGTAGGAGAAGGAACAACAGTACCAATAAAACATTTGGTCGAGCTGTCAGTCATGTCGCGATTTGAGAAAACTAAAGAGATCCAAGTAAGGGCGTATGTTTTAAAAAACATATCAACCAAACTTCCTTCAACACACATAGCTATAGACTGGTCAGGACTGCAATCATTATCATTGGCTGACCCTACGTACGACACACCTGGTAAAATAGATATGTTACTGGGAGCCGACGTCTTCTGTAAGATAATTGAAGATGGATTGGTAAAGACGCCCGAAGGCGTAGTAGCTCAAAAGACCATATTGGGATGGATACTCTCTGGACAAAAGGAAGACAAATCATATAACACACAACACCATGTCATAACACTACATGTAACAAGAATGATCGCTGAAGACAATGACATGCTAAGAAAATTTTGGGAAATAGAAACAGAATCATACAAAAAGAAAAATATACTAACTAAAGAAGAAGAAACATGTGAAAAAATATACAAAGAAACAACCAGTAGAGAAGAAAATGGGAGATATGTGGTCCACCTACCTTTGAAACAATCTCTTGCAGATACAGTAAACCTATGTGGAGAAACTAAACAACAAGCTATAAATCGTTTCAAACAATTAGAAAGAAAATTCACAAGGGACTCTAAATTAAAATCAGAATATACCAAGGTAATAAATGAGTATAAAGAAATGGGTCATATGAGGAGATGCAAGACACCAAATAAGGAAATGGCAATCTACCTACCACATCACGCAGTTGTACGTGAAGATAAAGAGACTACAAAGGTTCGAGTAGTTTTTGACGCTTCCGCAAAGGGCTCGAACGGGCACTCCTTAAATGATACCATGATGGTAGGACCCGTTATACAACCTGAACTTAGAAGTTTAATAATAACTTGGAGAAAACACAAGATATGTATAGTTGGAGATATAATAAAAATGTATCGAATGATAAACATGACGGAAAAACATACCGATCTACAACGAATTGTTTGGAGAGATAGTATAAATGATGAAATCGAAAGCTATAATTTAACTACAGTTTCTTTTGGCACAGCAGCCGCACCCTTCTTGAGTGTACGAACCCTACATCAACTAGCTGAGGAAGAAGAACCAAATTATCCCGAAACAGCACCTGTAATAAAGAAATCATTTTACATGGATGATTTGATGGCAGGACATGATAATATAGATAAAGCAATAAAGATGTGCGAAGAAATAAAAATTATATTAAGAAAGGGAGGATTTGAAATGCAAAAATGGTCAAGTAATTCTAAAGAAGTTCTACAATATCTACAAAGAGATACTATAGACAATGCTAAAGAACATATAGAGATAAAATTAGACAAAATAATAAAGATTTTAGGATTAACCTGGGATAGAAAGGATGATGAATTCAAGATCACAGTTAACTTACCAGATGTAATCTATCCTATTACGAAGAGGACCATCCTGTCAGACGTAGCCCGGTTATTTGATCCGTTTGGATGGCTAGCACCGGTTGTTATCACTGCTAAAGTATTAATTCAGAAGTTATGGCTTTCCAGTAAAGGATGGGATGAGGAACTGCCGGTAGAGTTGAGAGAAGAATGGCTTACATATAGAGATGAATTGATCCACCTTCAAGATATAAGAATACCAAGATGGTTGAAAACCGACTCGTGGAATAACAATATCCAATTGCATGGCTTTGCAGATGCCTCTACACAAGCATATGCTGCAGTTACTTACCTCAGAGTAATTGATGATGGCGAAGTTCATGTGACAATGCTTGCGTCCCGAACAAGGGTTGCCCCGTTGAAGCAAATGACGATCCCGAAACTTGAGCTTTGTGCGGCAGCTCTATTAGCGGATCTTATAAATGATCTTCAAGAAATTTTTCACCTTCCGAAAGACAGTATTTTCTTATGGACGGACTCAATGGTGGTTTTGTCGTGGCTTCAATCTCAACCGAGCCGTTGGCGAACCTTTGTCGCAAATAGGGTTGCGGATATCACCCGAGTCTTAGATAACGATCGATGGAGGCACGTTCAGTCTGCCGACAACGCCGCTGATATCGCTACTAGAGGTATTAACGCCAGCGATCTACGCGATTTAGACATATGGTGGACTGGACCGAAATGGTTAAAAGAAGTGACACTAGACGTTACTGGCTGTGACATTCCTAAGACAGAATTGGAATTAAGAAAAACATTTCACACAAAGTTACAAGAAGACGAATCAATTTGGGAAAGGTTTTCAGACATAACCAGGATGAAGAGAGTTTTATCTTATTGCAGAAGATTTAGCAAGAAAGACGAAAGGGAACCAAGACCATTGAACTTAACCGCTAAAGAGTTAGAAGAGACATTAGCAGAATGCATAAAATATTATCAAAGGGTAGTATATGGAAGAGAGATAGAAGATTTGAAAAAAAATGGTAGAGTGAAAAGCAAAAGTTCCCTAATCACACTTTTACCTTACCTGGACCAAAAAGAGATGTTAAGAGTGCAAGGAAGACTACAGAATGCTTCGATACCAGAAATGACAAAACATCCCATAATAATACCTCAGAACCAACACATAACTAAACTAATAACGAACGAAGCTCACAAGAAAACTTTACACGGTGGAATTCAGCTCATGATGAACTATATTAGAAACAAGTATTGGGTAATAAACTTGAAGTCAGCTGTAAAGAATTGTATTCGAAACTGTAAGACATGTGTTATTGCTAAAGCAAAGACTAAAAACCAACTAATGGGCCAACTACCAGCAATGAGAGTAAACCCAAGTTACAAGGCGTTCTTGAATAGTGGATGTGACTATGCTGGCCCAGTGATGATAAGAACTTCAAAGGGACGTGGGCACCAAGCTACCAAGGGATATATTTGCTTATTTGTTTGCATGGCTACTCGCGCGATCCATCTAGAAGCAGTCACTGACCTAACTTCTCAAGCTTTCATAGCGGCATTCCGTAGATTTGTTTCACGAAGAGGCCATTGTTCAAATTTGTGGAGTGATAACGGCACTAACTTTGTCGGCGCAGCCAGGGAATTGCGGGACCTGTTTCGTCGAAGCACAGACAACTTAGCGAAGGAAGTGGCAGAGTTATTGGCAAACGATGGGACAACCGCTCATTTCATACCACCGAGAATGCCTTCCTATGGAGGTTTATGGGAGGCCGGCGTTCAGTCAGCTAAAAGGCACCTGGCTCGCGTGAGTAAAGACACTAAACTTACATACGAAGAGATGTCCACTCTACTGGCTCAAATAGAAGCGTGCCTTAACTCGCGTCCGCTTTGTCAGATAGATAAAGACTCAGAATCACCTTTAACACCTGGCCATTTCTTGGTGGGCGAGCCATTAATTAGCATCCCTGACATAGATTACACTACACAAAAGATACACATGCTAAACAGATGGCAGCTCCTTCAGAGAATGACACAAGACTTTTGGCATCGATGGCAGGCCGAATACCTAAATACATTGCAACAGAGGTACAAATGGCAACGTGCAGTGCCATCCCCAGATATTGGAGATATTGTGATCATTAAGGATGAAGACCTACCACCCACCAAGTGGTTGCTTGGAAAAATTAAAAGGCTTCATACCGGAGCAGATAACCTCGCGAGAATAGTCACTGTACAGTGCAAAGGCAACCACGAAATAAAGAGACCGCTTTCAAAGATAATATTACTGCCAAAGTCGGCAGATGAAGACTAGGAGTTACGGCGGGCGAAATGAAGATAATAATTTCGATTGTGCATGCTTATTTTTTGTATTTAGATTTGTGTAGTTTCTTTCCTATTTTGCTTAGGTACCTACCTTTGTTATATAAGCATAATAACTGGCTTAGGTACATAAAATGTAAAAGATTTATTTAAAAACTATTGTTTTGGCGGGCGATATGTCCAATTCGTATTGCCCATGGTGGAAACACCAGCAGTAAAAAAGTTGTGAAAATAAAATGGCCGTATGATGTGAACATTTGTTTATTTTATCAAGCCTTTCCAAAATCTAATTGACCTAAATACCGTACACCTATATTATTATTTTTGTTCTATAAGTACCTACCTACCTATTACCGCAACAGGGAAATTGTAATCAAAAAACTATTTATTTTTGCTAAAATTACTTTCTACAGGTTTAACAGAGTACTCAAAACTCATTAGTTTTGAATTGTTAAATTAAATTAAATAATGTAACATTAAATAATAAAACACCCAATGGGTGGTAAACAGTTACATTATTTTAATTTAATTATTTATTTTAAAGTGAATATATTATAACGAGATACAGCTTGGTGACAGACGGACAAACGGGTAGCGGAGTCTTAGTGATAGGGTTCCGTTTTACCCTTTGGGTACAGAACCCTAAAAATACCAACCATTTTTTCAAGAATCATTGTAATTATAAATAACTCTCGAAGCAAGCAGAGCTTGAGTTGTGGGAACCGTGAATAATACTCCTAGGTGAGGTGGAACTATTGTAGGTATTCTCTAATTAAATAAATAAGTTCACAAAAATTTTTGGTTACCGCGGGATTGTCTCAGAGATTTTCGACTCGACCAGTACTGATTTCGTGGCTTAGTTGGATATAGCACACCCGTACTGAGAGCCCCACTCTCAGTACGGGTGTGCTATATCCCGGGTTCAAGTCTCGCCGAAATCGACAATTTTTAGGAACTTATTTAATGTAAGTAGTGTGCGACTTACGCACTATATTAACAAAAACCTTCGTGTTGTAGGTATGATGTCAAGGTTTACTTACCTACAACTTTGGCTCAGCTACCCAAAGTGGAACTTGGCAATCCAGCACTGGACGTTTTTGGGCTGGTATGATGATGATTCGATAGGTAAAGGTACGTCTCTCCAAAATGAACATGTTGTTGTTCCAGGCCGCACTGCTCGGTGCGGGCGCGTCTCCGTTCAGCGTGTCGTCGGACATCGCCGGCTCCATCCGCGTGCCCGCCGCCTTCTGCGGGGTCTTCGGACATAAACCTTCCCCTGGTAACAATATTATACCATTTTTAAAAAGGTTGCTCCAGTCTTACACGAGCAAACAAAGTGTTTAAAAGTTAGAGTCCATTTCCAAGCATAAAAAAAATAGAATTAAATAACATTTATTTCGACACTTGTACAAAAACTATAAACCAAAAACAGTAAAATGGTAGGTGACACAAAAAGGTGGTGATGAAATCAAGTGGCTATGCTTCCATGACCCTTGGTAAAAAAACAACAAATGAATTAAAACTACTCTCGTAGAAACCACATTTTGGACCAAATATTTTATTAACGGCCGTAAATTCCCGTAATTCCATTAGTTAGTATCATGTAAGCATAGTACAAATCAGACCTCTCATCCCCAGGCATAATCCCCATAGACGGGCATATCCCCACGCTAAGCGACCCCCAGTTCCCCAAGTTCCTGGGGACGGGCCCCATGGCGCGCCGCGCCGAAGACTTGCCGCTGCTCATGGCGGTTATGGCGGGGGAAAACCGACATAAACTGGATCTGGACACGCCAGTCGACTTTAAACAACTCAAGGTACCGAGCTTTTTCATCATCTATCATCCACTCTCTGATATTATACACGGCTACATTGTGGAATGACAGCGGTACACCAGCTTTTTCTGAATAAAAAATAATACCTATATTATGTCTTTCCTCGGGATACCATCCAAAAACAACCTTGCATACATTTTTTGTGATTTGATCAGCTATTTGCGTGTGAAAAGGTAACAGTTGACAGACATTTGTAAGATCAAACTTATCAATCAAAAATATCAATTACCTATATTCAAATTATTAACATAAATGTGCGCGTCTAGAACGCACTCACCCTCAAGAATGGGTTATGGGTTGGTGTTTCTTCAAACACAAACTAGGTTTGAAGTTAACCCGGTTGCATTCATAATGAATATTAATATGATATATCGGTTTTGACGATGAAGGACAAGTTCTTTTTAGTGATTTGCTTTATCTGTCCATCTCTTTTTATACCCACTTCTGGTTATAACTATATCTGTTTCTGACCCAATTTTGTGTTTGACTTCTGGATTGATCGACCCTAGGTACATATAGCTTTTGTAAAGCAACTTCATTGTACATAATGTAAGCAATCTTACCTAAAGAGGATTTTATGATCTCAGGTCCACTACATGACGGAGGCAGTGTGGTCCCCCGCGCTCATCCCGGTACGGCCCTGCATCAGAGACGCCATCGTCAACTCGGCGAGGTATCTGCAGACGGAATGTGGCTGTACTGTTAGTGAAGTAAGTATTCCCACCAAGCATGGACTGGACACATCCCAGATGATTATTATAGACAGTTTGGTTTAGACCAGGCGAAAATAGAGAAAGAAAATAGTTGAAGGAATGGTTTACTAATGTATAACATTTTGTCTGTCCTTTCTCGACAGAATCGTTATCTGTACACACTAGAGGCTGCCACAAGAGCTATGCAACTTATGGACCCTCTTACCCTGAATAATGTCAAAAGAAATATTTGCGGAAACAGAACTTTTAAAACTATCATACTTGTGAACAGTGCATACGACTAAATTCATATTTAACTTAATACATATCATGTTTAAGGTGTTCTATATTTAATAAATATTTTGCGTGTCTTTTCAGGAAAAGTTCAAAGATTTGGAGGACTCTGTGGAAATCTCAGTATCTGTGTTCTTCTCGATGAAGGACATACCGAATATGCTCGCAGACCCCGCTAATCCGAAGGTACAATAAGCAACCCTTATAAATAATAATCGATTTTGATATCTGCAAATTTAAATAGTCCGCTATTAATAGGCTTCTGTTGTTTTTAACCTAGCTCTGGGGCTAATGATGCTGACTCTGGGACCCAAACAGTGTCTCAGCCAAAGAGTCGCCATCACACAGGACAGTGATCTGTCCTGTGCAGTGTGCAGTGTCCCGCCAATTTTTCACGTGTAGTTACGCAAGCGCGCTTTTACAACGTCTTTCGAGCGAGAAATAATCGTTTCGCGGGCATCCTATTTATAATACGCGCAATTTTTTATGAATTCTCGGAAGTACGTGCAGTGGCTGCGCAGTAGCGTATTCTAAGGGCGCGGTGAGCCCAATATTTCAATTCGAGGCTATGTTCACAGAATTCGTAAAGATTTGCGTGAACTCTACCTGGTCTGTATTTGTCAACTTATTATTATTTATTTGTTCCAGCGCGACAAATCCCTAATAACAGAAGTACTAAAGTTCTTCCTGGGAGGCGCGTCTCGGTCACTGCAAGGGCTAGGCTTCGCGCTCATCAGTCGAACTAGACTGTTCATTCCGCGCCATAGAGAGAAATACTACGCGGACTGCGCCGAGAGGCTAGCGATACATATGAAGGTAACAAACATACCTACATTTTTTATAAGGGACAGTATTGAAATACATTCTTGTTGTCAGTGAGACGACGTCGGGTTCGGCCACGAAGATTGGCTTGACGATATTGTTGCTTTGGGGGAATACGGTACGATTCCCCCGACCCAACTGGTCCACATGCGCTCTTAGCGCCATCTAGCAGATGGACTCTGAAGCACTTAGTGAAGCTATAAGCCAAGCCCGGCCGGCGAGCTTCTTTTAGAATAGAATATAAATTTATTTGTTAAAAGACTTACACATACTAAACTTGGTAGCGTTGGTTAGAGGTCGCTACACATACATAAAATATTAAGTAACTGGGCAGCTTGCAAAATAAGTATCTATACACCAGCCAAACTCGATGTAGAATGTTTGTAAACAAACGACGACACAAAAAACTAAAACTCACTTGCTTGATGGCGTCAAGTTTCAGATAGCTATAAATTATTAGCAATATTTACTAGAGGAAAGTTCTCAAACCGACTAGTAATATAAATTGCGTCTTAAGTGACGCCGCAACGAATGAATTTTAGGTCATTGATGGGTGGTTTGTTTACAAACATTCTACATCTAGTTTGGCTGGTATATAGAATCTAAATTAGAAATCTACATGTGCGTGGTAGTGCTTAAAACATGGCAAGCTGTTATAAAAATGTCCGATTCCTCCGACGCGACTTGAATCCGCTTCGTTACCGGTAGACATTTAATCAGTTACGTTTAAAGTTATTAAAATTGTTTATTTTCCAGCAAGTGCTGGGCAACAACGGCGTGCTTCTGTATCCAGTGTTCAGCGAGCTCGCGCATCACCACAACCAGGTTAATATTTTATCATTATTTTGGCCTCTTGACTAAGTAACAAAAGCTGTGTTATGCTCTGTGTATCCTAAAAGAAAATTCACTAAATAAACATCAATTCAAAAAACCAACATCAAAAACAATAGTGAAATTACATTCGACCTGGGTCCCTATTCTGCTAAACGAATCGCTTCACTATATGACAATGAAAATATGGATACCATATTTTAATTGACTTATAGACAAATAATCACAGACTTTGGTATTCTACCTTTATTGACTGATTAAAGAAACAACAGGACGCCCGCACGCCATTACTGACAAGATGTAAATCATTATATCAATCTCTCCTTGCAAATAGAATGGAATAGAATAGAATATCAATTTATTTGTTAAAAGACTTACACAAACTTACACTAAAATACACAATAAACTTAGATAAACATGCAAAAATGTAAGCCCAGTAACAAAATGGCTCTGCCTCAGCATGAGTTGGTTGACTAGCAAACTAGCAACCAACGCTGGTCTTCCGTCAGAGCCACTTGTTGGCAAATAGCTCCATGCGTACTGTCAAGAGTTTCTTTCATCTAAGATTTCTACGCGACGATACCATAATCATAGGAAAGCGAAAGGTTAGCAGAATCGGGCCCTGCATTTTGAAAAGAAAATCCAGCTAACTCGTAATTTTACCTGCAGGTGTTTGTCCGCGCGTCGGGCGTCGCATACACCATGGTGTTCAATGTGCTGGGCATGCCGGCTGTCACCGTGCCCGTGGGGCTGCACAAAGGACTGCCCGTCGCCATACAGGTAATCATTACGCAGAGTCTCATTAGTAACTCGACCGTAGAGAGTAGGGCTTCAACCAGGGAAAACGAATTCGGTTCTGGCTAACCCGCTAGAAGAGCCAATAATAGTTTATTTAGGTATTTCTTTTGTGGAAACCATCAGCACTATAAACTTAAATGGGTAATACTCGTATGTACAATAGAAATGTTTAGGCCATTTACAGGTATCCACTGAGTTTTTTTTTTATTAGTTTATTTTTGTTAGAATGTTTTATTGTATTAGTTACTTTTTGTGTGTTTTAGCTTAATTATATGTATTATTGTGAGTAATTCTAATGAGTAATTATTGTGAGTAATTTTTCCGTAACGCCAACAAGTGGCTCCGGCAGAAGATCAGCGTTGGATGCTAGCTTGCTAGTCATCTAACTCATGCTGAGTTGGAGCCAATTTTGTAAACGTAGCTAAGTATAAGGTGCTTTTTCTTTGTTTTCTAAATTAAGTTTTGTTATATTGCGTACCTAGTCCTGTTTAGAAAATAAAATTTATTTCATTTCATAGTTACATTACGAACATAGTAAAAATAACCTGGATGCGATGCGATCAAGCCAATCATCAGTGGTAGAAGTTGGAGGCCTACCCTACGCCCAGCACTGGGTAGATACCTACGGGCTGACGATGTGTTGCTGTGATACACACATCAAACACCCAAAGCTTGTGAAATAATCATAAATATACATATAATCTGTTGAAACTTAGTGCTCTGGCACAGATTAGGTTACGTAACTTCGTAATAGATATCTTACTTACTCGTTTTCACCTATCTTTTTTGAGCCTTATATAGGTGGAAATAAAGTTCCTAATGTCCTGTTCGCGGTTAGCAAGGCGGCTCCATCGAAGCCCACAAATGCGAGTAAAGGAATCCATAAACATAGCATTATAGTCTATTTCAAGAACCGGTAAAGAAAAGTAGGCATTTGTTTCGTTTCATGCAAAATAAATTGAATTAGATAAAAATCATATCTTTCGTCTAAGAAGAGTAAATGTTTCTATATAATTTCATTTTTCAAAACAAATTTAGGCCTAACTCTACTCATTAGGTACATGAATAACAACGAAAAACCTTCTGGGAAAGGTTTGTATGTGAAATGTACTATAAGAAGTACAATCCTAAAACAACCATTAAAAAAGTACTACCTAGACATAATACTGAACATAGGTGGAATGTAACATATGATTTTTCACTGCATAACAAATTGAATAATGTTTGCAGGTAATAGCAGCACCCAACCAAGACAGACTGTGCCTCGCCGTCGCGCAGCAGCTCGAGAAAGGCTTCGGCGGGTGGCGGCCGCAGCACTAAACTATTCACTAGGGTAGTGATTGTATTCCACGACTAGCTTTAAAACCGCTGTACGAGACATAAAATTGACTAATTTTCACAAAAGAAAAATGACAAACGAAAGAACATAGAGTTACAATGGAAATTGTTTTTCTATGAGTTCTTTGTCTAAGCTAACATGATGGTGTTGCAACATGTATTTGGATTGATAATGATTAATTCGTGATTTGAAACAGGCTGGCGCTGTCAAATTTGTTAATTACATTGAGAACGAAATTGGAGTAAACGGTGGAATGCTGGAGTTAATAAAAAAAGATGATTAACTCTCGTTTGTCAGCGCTTAAAATATTGCCAAATGTTTCCTTTCTATCAATCGAAATAATAAGCAAGTAGCGCAATATTATACATTTAAGGAGAAAGGTAAACTCAGTGTTTATAAAGCTAAGCGTGGTCTTCGCTAGTAAGACAAGAATTTTGTACAACCACTTTTATGGCGTGGTATCTTTCTTGGAACATTTCTACGGGGATTTTATATTTCATCCATGTGATAGGTGTGTAGAGGAACACAATATATTTATTACTTGTGTAGTATGTACATATATATTTATTACTTGTGTACATGTCGCGTAGTTTTAGTACTCAATGTGGCCGTATTTTGTAATGTTGGTACCAGTTAGCGATAAATCTGTACCTATAGAATCAAAAAGAATATAATTTTCGTAGAATACCAGTCCTGGTAGGACTAACGCAAGTTCTGCTTAATTTGTAGCTAGCGAGTTGATGCTTTGATGTATCATCAACACCGATATAACTGTTGCAAAAAAAGGCTCAGAAATCCAGTTGAATCACGCAACCGGACTACTGAGTCGTCGAGCAACTCAGTTAGAGGCTCAGAAATCCAGTTGAATCACGCAACCGGACTACTGAGTCGTCGAGCAACTCAGTTAGGTCCACTTTTTTTTTTGACAGTACTTAGTTGTAACCAAACTACTGAGACTAATTGTTTGTAAATTATCCAGTATTAGGATTATAATTTTGTCGTGTAACTTTCAAACGGTTGGTTAGAAGGTGTATAGGTACTTAGAGATTTTTGTAATTTTCAAATCGTTAGCATTTTTACCATTATACCAATTATAATAATAATATTATGAAATAATATGTATGAAAAAATATATTGAATTGAGACACGTTTGATTTGAAGGAGAAATTGTGGGTACGTTTTTTAAATACGGCTGTCAGTTTTAGATGTGGATTCTAATAGAATATATTTTATTATATTTTTGTGAGTTTTAAGCTTTAATTATTGAGTATCGCACTTGTTTTTACTGTTTAAATTAAAGTTTATGTTTTGATATTTTATTAGAATAAGTATAAAACGGGCTCTGTTAAAACGTTGCTGCTTTTTGTATAATAATTTAAGTCCATTTTGACCAAAGAATTGTTAAGCCGTAAGAAAAACCCTATCAAAAGGCGTTACTAGTTTTTGACCTACCTATGCAAATCTTGTTATTTTTGACTTCTTTACAATCCTCGATTGCTTTGATACAGCGGACAGCCTGAAGCTGCAAATATTTTTGAATGGATATTTTTATTTTTGAATGGAATGTGCCACCAATGTTATTATATGTATATAAAACTTAATTTTATAGGTCCATGGTTTTATTCGTTACTTTATTTGAAAGCGCTCTCATAGACAAGACAAATTAAAACATTACATATGGTAGAGTATTTGATTAAGTATCAAAATGGTATGTACATAAATGTAACAAATAAAATACTGGACCATTATGTCCTGAATAAAATATTTTATAGGTTTTCATACATTTTGACATTACGTCATTATGTTGTAATCAACTGTCTAATGAAAAGGAATGTGATCTTTGAGTGTAATTTTATAAATTGATGAATAAAGAGGCAAGTTCGTGTAAACTGTACTTTTTCGTATTTGTTTTAGTTTTAAGATATTTATATATTACTAGCAGCGCCTCGCGGTTTCACCCGCGTAGTTCCCGTTCCTGTAGGAATTTCGGGATAAAAAGTAGCCTATGTCCTATTCCAGACTATAATCTATCTCTGTGCCAAATTTCATCCAGATCCGTTTTGCCGTTCTGGCGTGATAAAGGAACAAACATCCATCCATCCATCTAAACTTTCACGTTTATAATATTAGTGAGATTATTAGTCAGGTTTTTATACTGTTTAACTGTATGCAGGTTTTAGAAACTTATTCATCATTAGCCTATGTTAATTACTGTCTGTCTTGTATTTATGGGAATTACTGTTTCTGCATACAACCTTATAGTGTTTCTTTCCTTCACACAAAACTATTTAGACTACGACATCAAGTGTATCAACAGGTACCTTCTGTGGAATTAATAAATAAATGAAATCCACTACTGGATATAGGCCTTCCGTAATGAGCACTCTGTCTTCAGCTCACCGCATCCAGCATCTGCAGTCTTTCGCAGGTCATCATACCACTGCTCCGGCAAAGTGGCATCCTACACTACGTGAACCGAGTCGTGGTCTCTACTCAAGAATACTTTTACCACAGCGGTTGTCGGTTCTTCGCGAGATATAGCCGGTCCACTACCATGTCCTTTTGGTTCTCTGTCGGATGTATTCGTTACGAATCTTATCCTTCAGAGAACTCCGAGCATAGCTCTCTCCATAGCTCGCTGGGCGACTTTAAACTGGTGGACAAGCCCTACCGTGAGTGTCCACGTCTCAGCTCCGTAGGTCATCACGGGTAGGACGCACTGATTGAAAACATCTTGCAATGCTTGAGCATTGCGGTATGGATGACGAGAAGACTCG
The DNA here is from genome assembly GCA_947086465.1 of Eupithecia exiguata. Taxonomy (NCBI): domain Eukaryota; kingdom Metazoa; phylum Arthropoda; class Insecta; order Lepidoptera; family Geometridae; genus Eupithecia; species Eupithecia exiguata. Next base: position 12,648,075 of record OX352233.1, read on the forward strand.
GCTTCGTTTAGGAAATATTATTTCTAGGCAGAGGGGCAGAGCTAGAAGTTAATTTTATTTTGAGATAGGTAGCTTTTTGAAACCCATGTATTTATTAGGCTTGCATTATCATCGCCAAATTTTACGCGCAGTGCCGCGCCGCGTAGTGCGCTTGCACAATGCCGCGCTGCGTAGTGCGCTTGCACCTTTAGGGTCTCATTTTCACGCGGCAGTAGGAAATGTCACGGAGTCTTGCAAAGCTGGATAGATAAATGAAAACACGCTTGTATGTGAAACGTTTTATTCGCAGTTGTAAAAACTGTACAATTCCTAACAAACTTATAGTTACATGGACCTCGCATGGCACTCCTCACAACAAGCCACTTCTCCGAATTAGAACACACTGATTTATTAACACTTTCTACAAGACATTAAATGGACACGACTTATAAGTAAACAAAATCTGTAAATTATTATTGTCATAGATACAAAGTTTTCCTAACGCTTGTGTGGCGTTAAGATGCTGAAGGCCTATCTTCATTAACAGATTTTGTTTATTTTTTTGTGCAAAATTAACCGGTTGATTGGTTGTTTAAATTCGGTGAATTTTAGAGTAGGTACACCAATTGATTGGTCGAAACGAAACTCCAATGTTCGTCTATATATTCTAAAGAGCAAAATTTTGTTTGTTTAGGCTAGATTTCTGGCTCCAAAACTACTAGACCGATTTGAAAAATTCTTTCACCATTAGAATCCTACATTATACCTGATGAACATAGGCGATAGAATATACTCGTGCGAAACCGGGGCAAACCGCTAGTTTTAGATAATTATTAATAGGCCCCTGAAACGTGTCTAGCTGTCGAGCATCAGTCAGCTCCACTACTTCAAATAGCTTCGATTGTATGCAGAATTTAAAGCACAGTACACTTTTATGCGAAATATAAGCGCATACTCCATTCTTTATATTCTTTATATTCTCAATATTCTAAAAAAAGTCCATTTGATGTTTTGATGAAAGATTTGCAGAGTAAAAACCGTCATTACATCGTCAAATCATGATTGTGACTATGAATGATTTGGAAGACATAAAAGTCAGCGTTCGAACACAGTTTTAATTTGACGGTATTATAAGGGTTTTCAGATAGTAATCAGTCAAAAAGGATATGAAAATTACAAAAAACTTGTATTACAATAATTATTGTAAGATTCGATGTGGCATTCTTCCCGGACCATTTCAAAAACTACAAAATGGCGTATACATTACTCAGGGTTTGCCCGATTTCTGAGGGCTCGATTACTTGGCAACTTTAATATACAGTGATATAGTCCCTAACACGGGATAAAATGTAAAATATATTATTTACATTCTCAAAAGCACCTTATTTTGACACAGGCGTAATATCAATTTTGTTCTGGGCACGTTAACCGATTACTTTTAAAAGGCGTTTCCTAATCAAAATATTTGATTAACTTAATCATAAAGGTATCATATACATGCTTTTTCATAAGTTTAATTAGAAAACGCCGTTCAGTATGTTAATCATAAGCATTATAACTAAAACAAAGTTAGTATTTTCCACTAAAACGTTTTAACAAATAATAATTACTACTTAAAATAAAAATCATTGATTTACCGAGTAATATTCGAAATTATTGCTATAATATTAACAAAAATAAGTGATGGGTCAACAATTATAAAATAATATTATGTACATTAAACATAACTGATTACATGACAGAGTGATACTATTAAAGAAAACATACACGCGGTCGGGACTCCGATATAAAAACGATTGATTTTTGCGAAATGCAGAAAAGTAATTCACATACATGAAAAATGCATTTGGTCAATGGAAAAATATGAGAAGACTCATAAAAATGACTCGAACGATGTTTAATCTCTCAGAGTCAGATAAAAACACTAATACTGAAATAAAAAAAAAACATCAACGATCCATAAGGTCACTTATCTGAGCAATTTTTGTTTTCTTAATAAAGAAGAACAATTTCAGACATTTACGTTGAGAACGGCACGAAGCATACAATAAATACAGAAGTCAAATAACATAAGAATTAAATGAGAAGAGAAAACCCAAGAAAGTATAATATGTGTATGTATTTGTTCGCGCCGTAAGAAAGATATAATAAAACCCTACACCGTACTGACAGTGACTAAACGTTATACATTATATACAGTTACGTATCAATGCTGTTAATCCGTAATTCGTTGTGATAAACACAAATTAAAATAAATAAATATATTAACATTTAACAATTACGAGCTAAGTTATGAACATATTTAAAAATCTATTAAATAATTTCAAACTAAAAAACAGAATATGATTGATGAAAACGTGATAGATGAACACTTTGAAAATTCTCATAAAAGTTTATATTTAAACTTTGTAAAGATCTTGTTCGATGGTCAGCGCCCAAGTGTGTAACTGCTGAGTTGTTTTTGATGGGAGTTCTCAGATCGGCCGCGTGAAGTTTGCCGGGAACATTCCTTTCTCATTCGTCGTCTCCTTGATTCCCATCAGCCAGCCCTCCTCCTGAAATGAACAAGTGGGCATACTCACTGCAAGCGAACTACGAACATAGTTTGTGTTGGAAGAACACCAACGTTTCATTTTTTAAGGAGGGACTTCATCGGGATGAATATTGTTCAGTAGCGCGTTCCCAGAGTTTTTATAGTAAAAATGTGGTCATATTGATTGTTATTAGGCCTTGATGACGCTGCCGTGAAGGGCAGTTTAATATGTAACATTGAGAAGCGCCCTAAGCCTGTGCAAGTACATTATGGAAGGAGGGAATATCACTCATTCACAACACAGACAACAATTGGGTGGACAATGGTCCAGCCGTGGGATCCAGCTGATTAAATTATTATAAAACCGATCTGTTTTGGCCTCACCACTGAGATAACGTACATAATTCCTTGTAGAAATAGAGGAATTGAGCTGTTACCTTAGGGCCTAGTAGGCAGAGTATTCAGTTTGGTCAGGCGTGAAAAAAATAACAGGTTTTTACTATTTTCTAGCTTGGTTCTATATAAGGAATTAAGATAGCAGATAAGAAACTTTGCGCACATTGTGAGCCATTATTTGCTATGAATATTTGCTAAAACAAACTTTTTATCAATTGTAGTTTTGAATTTTGTTTAAATGTTTTATTAACATTAGTTGATTTTAATAATAAATCTTTTTAATGTCAATTGATTCCCAAAGGACAATTGATTCATTGTTTTAGGAAATATTTATAAAATATAGTAGATTTATTCACGTCTGACCAACCAAACCATGTAAGATGCATTTGCAGATCACAGTTCCCTCCTTTCACTATCTGATGTATCAGCCTATACTAGTCCGCAACTGGACCCCCCCCTCTCCCCCCTCTAACTCGCGCCACAGCGCCCTGACCTCAACCACATGCTGGATGCAGGGCGTCCACTACTTTCAATTTTCCCCAATTTGTCCCGATTTGGACAAAAATGTAAGAAATGTCCGATTCTGTGCTCGTAAGTAAACTAGTCACCGAAGAAGTAAAAATTCTACCATAAAGAGCGACAATTATTCGATGATATCACCTCTTTCAATGACACTGACATTTTTAAAATAGACACAGTATAACTAACTGAAACCGAACTGGGCAGATCGGGCCTTACGCGTATCTACGAGCTCGATCGAGCTTTTCAAGATAGAAGAGGTTAACACACTAACTGACCTGTTCCTCAGGATCGTCGTACTCCACGACGCGGATGACGTCCCCCACGTCGAATGACAGCTCGTCGGAGTCCTCGCGGTTGTAGCGGTACGTGGCGCGCACGCGGTACAGCGTGCCAGCGGGCAGCCCGGATAGCGTCGCCCCTGGGGGATGCAGACCGTTACATATCTATTGTTAAGGTTAATACAGTGTAAGAGAGTATCTCCACCGGACCGCAACTACTAATCGGTAGATTAATGGATTTGTAACATCATGTTGTTACAAACAACTGACGACGACGGTGCTATTCTTAGGTCGTGTCCAAAGTAATGGTGCGTAGAGTAAGCGCACATCTGCTGTAAGATTCCGCATCAGCTGAATATGTGACAAGAATCCGAATCAGCGGCATGAATGACAAGATTCCGCATTAGCGGAGTAATCCGGTCACTTATGACAGTTATGACACGAACTTAGCGATGTCCAACTATTGCTTCAGACGTAAGATTTTCAAGTACCCGAAAACTGTTTCGCCTTTTTTGAAGAACATGACCCTGTTTTTTAAAAAAATAGAAATAGATTTTTAACTGAGAGAAACCCAATAAAATGGTAGTTCATTAAGAAGTAAAACAAATTCGTTGTAGGAGGTAGGTACGCAGGTAGTACAAATCGCAATGAATCCTTTTAAATTTGTCAATGAATACGCGTAGAATAATAAACGAAGTAGGTATACTATATGTACCTACGTACTACATTATCTACCTACCTTGTTATTCTTTCTGTTAATAAGAATAAACATATGTTAGTGTTACTTATATTTACATATTAACAACACAACTAAAAGCAAAAATACTAGCAAACAAAATACATGAAGACCCCTCTGAAAATATAAAAGTAATAAACAAATAAATATACATACGAGGAAAACCATAAAATAATTACAAATTGACCAGTGAATAAACTAAATAGAATACAGAATACAGAATTTATTCGTAATACCGTTATTACATGTCATGTCACTTAAATATAAAAAAATTAATTATAAATTTATAACACAGGCAAATTAAAAAATTCGATGATATCATATAATACCAAATTAATGAGCCACTTTCTGATTTTTTTCTTGAAAATAGGTACGGAAGCTGCATTACGGATCCAGTCAGGCAACCGATTATAAACCGAAGGACCCATTATATATATAGAAAAACTTTTAAAAAATACGAATAACAAATTCAAAAGACATGACACATTTATTCTAATCAAATGATAGAATTATATTAAAACTATAGTACCTATTTACAATAGGCTACTTGAATACTACTGGGAAATAATTCTGACGTATTGTCTGATAAAAATAATGCAAAATGTAATTAACATTTCTTCAAGACCAGTCGTATTAGTTATAAAAACGAATTTATAAGTTTGAATAAAATAATGCCGAGCCAAAACGATAATCTCGCTATACCACACCTAACAAGAAGAACTCATTGACACTGTAATCTGTAAAAGTGTGACGTCACACTTGCGATCCAACCAAACACAAAGCGTTTTCGGTCACGTGATCATATATAAAAAAACATGTAATTTTAATCCCGTTTTTTTATCTAAAAAAATTTTAATGTAGTTAAATAGCCTATTGAAACAATTGAGCTACCGACACTACACTGTCTGCTGCAAACAATCAACAGGTAGCTCGACTGATCCATAATATTTATTCTTGGAATTAAAGTTTGGGCAACATAGAGAAATCTTCTTTATAGAGTCGATATTTTGTTCAGTTACTTTTGCCAAATATAATAAATACTTACCAAATTAGTCAGCATCAGTAGATAATATAATTATTATACATATTTAATTAATTCGCCATTTTTAGATTTTATGATATTTGTTGCAAATTTAACGTAATTTTTTTTATTTACACTGTTTTATAATGTCTATTACGATATATTTTAGGTTTTTTGCAACAAGTTACATAATTTTGGCCTTTTCTTATTAAAATACTAAAAGCTCGATACTATTTAACATACTTTTAGTATAATTTTTACGTTATTTTGTTACACAAGCAAATAATACGCCATAGAAATTACATTTATAAGTTTAAATTTGTATGGTATTAAAATAAGAACAGGCCATATCAACTCACCGGCAGGTATGTCGTAAACTTCGTCATTCTTTTCTCCATCCTTATCGTTCTGTTTGCTGTCCTTTTCTAACTCTTTGCTTTCTACATTTACTTGTCTCTTTTCTTCCACGTTATTATTCTGCGTCTCCTTTTCTGCCGCTGCCGTTCCTGAGATAATGTTTTTCATGCATTTTCTAACGCTATATGTGCTCCCATAGAATGCAGTGTATAGTATCAACAATGAGACTATATGGGACGGATTTTTTTGTTATATTGGATGTGAAACGACTTCGGATTTTTATGTTATCAAGCTATAACTAGAGACTGATAAGTACTATACAAATATAATAGTTTTAGAATCAACAGAATAGAATATATAACATCAAGAAAGAAAAATATATCTAGCATGCTATCTACAACATTTAAAACCATTACAAACCAATCCCTTGTGATTCAGCCAAATACGCAGCGCAAACTATTATAGCTAAAATACTTTCAAACTAAGTTTTTTTATATTTTTTGTCATTTCACTATCTTATATTTACACTCTCAATTGGTTCACCGTCATTCACCAATATACTAAAACTGCGTGCATCACGGTTTACGGTTTAAGATCACTCGAGTCATCACCAATTTCCAACTCTGTTGCCTAGACAGTTATAATTGTCATCGAGCGTTGATAACTAAATAAACTAAAGTTCCTACATGATCTTTAAGTCTAGTCAACTCACCTACAGGTATATCATACAACTCATCGACCTTCTTCGGTTCCTTATCTTCGACATTGTTGTTCGTCGCCTCTTGCTTGTCATCGTTGACTCTGGCGGGCGCGGTCGGTGCTTCGTCATCGGGTGTTTGGGCTATGGGAGGTTGCGGGATGGATTTGGTCGGCGTTTTGGGAGGGGGTGATGGAGTTTCTGGAGGAGGGGAGGGGGTTTGTGGCGGGGGGGACGGCTCGGGGGAGGGGGGCAGGTCTCCGTTGACGGGCGACGAGGGAGGCGCTACACGCACACACAAACAAACATGCATTGGTTGGGATATGAGTTGAATTTTAACTTAGGATTAGGACTGTATCTATAGCAGATTTGTTTTTAGAGTTTAGTTTTAAAATATTTTAATTTTCCATGGTAAAGTCTTATAATAAACAATTATTCTTGTCCATGATTAAAAAACAATAATAATTAATAGTGGAAGCTATCAGGTCATTTTGAATTCAACACATATGCCCAAACAACAGTTAGAAAATTTACAAAGATGGCAAAATTGTAGACTTATTAAAATCTATTTGAGTTTTCAGAGAAATGAAGCCTACAGTTTGACGTCTTTGTGTCCGTCAGTGTGTTAGTGAACATCAATTTAATTTCCAAGCAAATAAAACTTCAAACACATTCCAATATAAAAATGTTCACAAACAACACAAAAGCAACAACTTAGAACTAAAATTTGTAATAACTTGAAAATTTTTTGGAGATCCAAATTGTAAGTGTCCAAAATTGTGTCACCAAAAATAGATACAGTTGAATTTATTCTAGTGTAGATTAGTATAGATATGAACTGAAATTATGTATTTTCAAACGCAAAAGAAAAATGGGGGCCATTGTTTAATTGAAGTTATCCTAGTGAAGTAGATCTCAAAATATATATTTGCAAAGACAAAAATGATAGGGGAAATTTCTCTTCGAAACCTCGAGTGAAAAGCCCCCAAGCCTAAGCCCCAGTGTCAAATTCCATATCACAAAAAACAGAGACCAAATCCTACTAACCAATCACTTTACTATGATAATGGTATGGTCGCAAAATCGTCTATAAATGAAAAAAACTCTAGATAGTGCGTGCAGAGCTATATGCACGGAAAGATTAATTTAATGGTTTCAACCTTGACACTTTTGACACGCGTCCCTTCACCTGTAGTTTCTTTTATCAAAGGTAAAATGCCAAAATGTGTAATTCTGAGACGAGACCATTGTTATGGTAAAGCGATTAATTTAGTGGAATGAGATCCCAGTACTCTAGTTATCAATCTATGCTATACTCACTTTGCACCGTGTTAGTGTCCCCATTGCCGTTGGTTCCGTTTCCGTTGACAGTGGGCGCGGTGAGCGCGGGCAGCGCAGGTTTCTTGTACGAGCCGCGTTGGCAGTCGTTGGCTAGCTTGTCCGTGATCGCTTCCAGTTCGTTGTATACCTGCGGAGGTTATTTTTATTTTGTTAGCATAGTCTCATAAAGAAGACACAAATTGTTGTGAGAGTTTTCTTGTGGAATTTATTTATTTATAAACATGTACATCTATCCTTACGGGCACACCCAATACAGAGTACCTCATATTCTAGCTTAGGCAAGTCTTATAAAAATTTATATGAACATTAGAAAATTATTTATAAGTACATCATACATTATACAGATACATGTCAAAGAAATTTGATTATGAACATAATAACATTAAATAATAATCATCAATATGTCAACATTAATTAGCAATACAATAACATTCACAATATCAATAATTTTTACTACATAATTTTAAAAACTATTTGCGATAACTAATAGTAATATAATAACATTGAATACCTACATAATAATAATAATCCTTATTTTTATTTTTTTTGGAATATGCAAATAGTAGTGATTAGTACCAAGATCATCACTCGATTTGAGCGAACACTTTTTAAAGCTTCTACGCCAAGCATCTATGACAAGAAGGACAAGTAAATGACCGAAAAGCCAGCCCTGAGCTACTCTTGTTAAACATTCTTGCAGTTGTCATTGTCATTGAGTTTGGGGGTCTAGCGTTAGCTTTCACAAATAAATAGATGCTACATGTTCGTGGTTGTTTGTTGCGGCATACTAGCACAATAGCGCAAGATATAGAACTTTATTAGAAATATATCATTGACGATATCTAAAGCCCAGGAACGGTACGAATATGTCAAGAGGAAATCACACAATCTGATGTCCGTTACTTCCCAAAACTACTGAATCGATCGGCTTTAATTTTGCATAGACGAGATTCTGAATCTGGAATAATATGGAGTATCATGCTTTTTAGCTTGTCTTCTTGCCAAGCTCTCTTATTATGGTTTATGTCCATTGTCTATTACATGGTTCGATAGCTATCTCAATAATCGATCACAACGCGTGAAATTGGTAAAAAATGATGGTTCAACTTTATTGTCAGAACCGATGCCTGTTGTTCGTGGTGTCCCGCAAGGCTCTATACTCGGGCCTCTTCTGTTTATAATTTACTGTGCGGACTTTTCAAAGGTTATCACTAATTGTAACTACCACTGCTATGCAGATGATGTGCAGATATATATATCGGAGACACCTGATCAATTACCAAATGCTGTCCGACTGCTAAATACAGATCTGAATGCCATTGCAGACTGGTCCTCACGTAATGCTTTAGTGTTAAACCCAACAAAGTCGCAGTATATGGTCTTGGGTACCAAAAACCAAATTGCCAAGCTTAATAGTGACCCTGATGTTAAGATCCAAGAGTCTAAAGTGATAAGGGTGGAAGAAGCAAGGAATCTTGGAATCATCATCGACTCCCATCTTAGATTTGAGAATCATGTTCTTAATTTAGTAAAAGCTTGTTTTTATCGTCTAAAGGTACTATACAAAATTAGAAATCAATTATCTGAAGCTTCCCGTATTATTCTTTGCGAATCACTGATTATCTCTAAATTAAATTATGGGGATATTGTTTTTGGTCCACGATTACTTGAAAGTACTCGGCGAACTGTACAAAGAGTGCAGAATGCTTGTTGTCGTTTTTGTTTCAATATACCGCCCCGTAGCCACATAACACCGTTCTTGAACAACATGTCCTTGTTAAACATGGAGTCGCGTAGGCTTCTGCATCTGGGAGGTTTGGTTTTTGACGTTATTAAGTTTGGAAAGCCTGAGTATCTGCACTCAAAACTTAATTTCGTCTCTGATAAAAGATCGTTGCGCTCAGTCAGATCTGCACTGCTTTATCACAATCACAAGACCGCAGCTTTCAGAGGAAGTTTTAGATATGCGGCAACGAAGTGCTGGAACAATATTCCTCCCCCGATTAGAAATGTTAATACCAAGTACACATTTAAATTACAATTTAAAAAGTTTTTGTTACAGGAACAATTTGAGGGAATTCCTAAGCGCTTCGTTTGCCAAAAATAAAAATACTATTATCGTCTCGCACTCTGTTGTTATGGTTCACATAAAGTACTAATCGTAAGACTGAGGTAGGAAACGCCACACTAAAAGGATTTAGTTATTACTGCGAAGACAAAAATATGAAGTAGCTAGATTACATATAATAATAACACATTGACTTGTAACTCGTTCTGCTTGCTCTCAATAGGTCATGGCTGAAAATCAGTGCTTTTGCTTCTTTAGCAAAATATTACACTGAGCCAAGGCCTTTTTGACATACTGCAGCACACATAGACACCTTACCTAGATTAAATTATTGTTGTTTTTTTATGTCACCTATATTTTATTATTGTTTGTTTTTAGTAATGTACCTACTGTAAAATTGTTGTATTTTGTATGTGTGTGTCTGAAGTTGCAAATAAAGTCTTTATCTATCTATCTATCTATCTTGTAAAGGATTCGGTTTGCTGGCAGCTCGTCGTGTAACTCCGAGTCCATGATCTCGTATGCGCAATGAGGTACCTCTAGCTGTTCTTTTACCTACAGTGTTTACCTTATTGCTTTCCGAGTGAAACAGCTGCTCCGCCGAGAACAAGGTCTGCAGGTTGTTGACGTAGAAGAGCACCCGCGAGTCGAACAGCGCGGGCAGCTCGTCATGTAGCTCCGAGTTCATGATTTCGTACGTGCGCTTGGCTTCCTCTAGCTGCTCGCGCCCTTTGGTTACCTGGAAGGAAATATTAAAGATTTTAGAGTTATGTTGACATGACATGTTATATAATTCTTAATCTTGGGTCATTGAAACGACAACATAAGACAGGCATTGAAAAAAATTGGGTAAGTAAAGCAGTTTAATATCAGTATCAGCCTCTAATCCACTAGACGGCGGCCTCCCCTAACGAACCCCATAGCGCCTTGTCTTCAGCAGGCCGGATCCAGCATCTGCCTACCGTCTTTCATCTTTCGAAGCATATTGTGTGAGTGAGTGAATGAGTGAGACTTACTTTAACATCATCCCTTCGTTTGGCAGCATTCGCTTGCAAGTTCTGGAAGCTGTGCCTCTGGCTGTCGTAGTCTACTAGTTTGCGGCCTCGTTTCTCGATCTTTTTCTGGAAAATAACAAGAACATTGTTAGTTCATGTACGCTAGCTTTTTGTCAAACAAGTTCCAAAGTCCAGTGTAGACAATACTATTTCGCTATTTCTAAGAATGCTTCACCGCATTTTGACTCACTTATTTACATCCCTCATTATCATGCCATCTTCACACCTGAAGTGATGTAGACCACTTATTATCTGTATTGTACTAATATTATAAAGGTTTATAACAACTTATCTCCTCCGGAACTACGGGTTTGATTCAAGATTTATTAATAGGTAGCTAAGCTAGCTACACTTTCCCTGAGTGCTACGCTGAGTGGGAAGCCGGCGGCAGATATTTGTAAAACGATATTAAATCTTTTTCGTAGCTGCAGACAGAGGAGACCTTAGTATATGTATCTGTTCTGAGGTGGAGACCAAAATGGCGACGATGTCTTTTATTGGAAGCCATAAAACACTTCAGATTTTAAGTTCAGGATGACGATAGTATCGAGACATCGTGACTTATTGTTCAACGGGATTTGTTACAGCGCTGCAGCGCCTTGACATAATAACTACGCAAATTCCATACAAAATGAGACGTCATGATGACGTTTGAATACTATCGCCAATACTGAGTTCAGGGTGTAGGTAGCCCAGCTATAGAAGTAAGTATCCTTACCCTGACTTCCGGGAACTGGTTAGTGTAAGTATTGAGCGGGATGAGCACTTGATCGCCGAGCTTGTGCGAGAAGTCCTGCCACAGCATCTCGAGGTTCTGCGCCTGCACGTAGAGCAGGTCGTGCCCCGACCAGCCGCTCTCGTACACCTCTGTGATGGCTTCCATCAGGGATTTGGAGGCTGTTTGGACCGCTGTGGGAAAAAATAACAAAAATTATTGTAAGTAATTATTGCAGAAGATAATAATTGAAATGCCTGAAGAAAGCGTAAACATTTAGATATGTGGAAAAACCGCCATAGTTTCGAATACATTCTATTCGGTCCAAAGATCATTGAAACACTAAAAACGGGGAACTTTTGAAAACAGGGCAATAGAATCCATTTATCAAATTGTTCAGACACGGCAATTTCATTTTTATAGCTAGAGTATGTTTTTTTTCAACAGAAGAATTAAAATTTAACTATAATAATAATTCACATAAACGTGAATGCTTTCATAGCTTTGTTTTATTTTAGTAGTTATGCTTCAATTCAAGGCTAGGAATCGCCCACGTGTCATGTGAGGTGAGTCAGTATCGCATTCTGAGAGACTAATTTATTGTTTCCTTCTTGCCTCTTCATCATCATAATCTGCAGTCTTCACCAACTGCTGGATATAGGCCCAATCTTGTTTGTGCCATTCTCTAGAATCTTCCGCTAACCAAATCCGAAAACCGTCCAGACTGAACAGTCAGAGACTTTTTCGATATCTTGGCCATCTCGCTCACGTGCCTGTCTGTCGCTGTCTGTGGTATCGTAGCTCCCAATCGGATAATCCGATTTCGAGTTAGTTTTAAAGGTGACTTTATGACTTCATCAAGTGTTCTTAGCTTAGTGTTTATATTTGAGCCAGAATGTCTCATCAATTGCATACAAGGGCAAGCTCGCGCGGACCGAACGCGAATGAAGTTACTAATAATCGCTGCAGTTGATTCTTAGCATGGTTAATCGTAAAACCGCCGGGATTTTTTAATTTTTGTGACAGATTCGTCTTTACCTCGTATACATCTTATGTAGTTGTTAAACTCTTTCTGTAGCCTAGTAGCCTGCTGATGCTGCCGGTTGAAGTTCTGTAGGTGCTCCTCGAATATGTCGTCCAGCGTCCGGTCTACCTTGCCGAGGTTTTGTAGGAGCTGTGGACAAGGGAAAACTAGTCTTAGAAATAAAGATACTTTTATCATCAAATAATATAAACAAATTAGAACCAGTATTTACAATTGAAACTATTGAGCTAACTGCAGACTAGCAAACAAATTTACAGGTAGCTCAACTGATCCATATCAATACCAATCGGAAGCGTCTCCAAGACGCTGCCAACATTGCCCCTCTGTATGGCAATAACAAAATATAGTACTTAATATCACAGTCAATAACACCCTTCATACAGAAATACTTGGGGGTACATAAATACATGGTGGTAGTACTTTTTTGAATGAGCCGTTCACAAGGACCACTATTCCTATTTATCTTATTAAATGAATACCAGATATTGGCGGTCGCGAAGTACGAATTGTACCATGGAGGGTTCAATTCATACTTCTCAGCAGGATGACGTAAAAATCGACTCTTGAGTTGACTTTTACGACACCTACGGGCCTACCAGAGGAAGGACAGCAGCTTCTTTCTGTGTATTTTTAACACCTCTACTGCGATCACCAATTCGCCTGCCAAGATAGATGATTATGGCAAAAAAACTTTGTTTGTCAAGTGGCCTAAAATGTTTGGGCAGGCACGTTTAGCATTGGACGTAAATGTGCTCATAAGCAAGCTCTCTGTCTTATAAAGCATCTTAAATGCAACGTAGAGCAATGATTTAAGGTAAATTAGAGAACATAATTAAGCAAACCTTACGAAAAGCGCGATGGAAGAATTGCAAATATCATTAACGTTATTTACAATTTAGATGATATCGTGCTCATTTAAAACGATTCTGTTGTAATGTAACAAACATTATTTACAAATGCATTTAACCTTTTGCCTCGATGTAATCCACTTGTAACTTGCAACATTTCTTAACAAACTTAGTAACTAACTAAATGGGGTGTCTACGATGAAACAGATTTGAATCGATACACCGAAACAAAGTAGGAATTTACTAAATTCATTACAGTTTAGATGTTTGTTATATCTTCACGCAAAAACTACTAAACGGATTGGGCTGAAATTTTGCATAGATGTTGTTGCACCTGCATAAAAAGATGTGCTACTTCTTATCCTGGGAAAACGCTTGCGATGCCGCGGGCAGAAGCTAGCACATTATAAATCATCCAGTGTCAATGACACAAGGCTACTTACTTTGCGGCTAGATGATGCTGAGTGGATTGACCATGATTAGTAATCCAGAAGGAACAGCATACCAGCGAATTTGGGTGATTGATAATAAAGTACCCAAGTACCGATATATTCGTGAATTTCACAAACAGCCCCAAAGTAGGCCGGGACCTAAACAGGTGATTGTTTCACTACTCATGCGTGTAACTATTATTTTTTCTAAATATATAAACTTTTTATTACACCAAATATTAATAATGAAGTATAAAATACATTTGCCTGTGAGCTTGAATGCACCGGGCGACGACAATTGCATAATCTAACCCACACTACAGTTATATTGACGTGTTCCTGCGCTCTGCCTTTGTACCCTTTCGTTTATGAATGGACACTTTATAACCATAGGTAGGTACGTAACCAATGATACACGATCATACAAAACTATAGTATGAACACAGTATGAAGTTGAATCAATTAATTCTCACCCCATTTGTTTCAACGGTGTATTCCGTGATTTGATTAATGAGTTTGACGATATTATAGTTTTCTTACTTGTTCTTGTATTTCCGATCTAAAATTGTACTTACCTAAAAACATACATGAATTTGAGGAATTCATATGATCCTTTGAAATCGTTCAAACACATGGGGGACTACAATATTTTTCGCCAACACAATCATAATTTACACGAATCAAAACCTACGAGATGGAAAAAAAAGGTGCTGACAGGTATGAACAGTTCAATACAATCAAATGTTACCAAATCTCATTCAAAGGTCATCTTTGACAAGACCTTGGCCCGGATGCTAAGATTCAGTGCAGCGTATCAGTTGTTACATCTAACTGTAAGTTACGTGGACGGAATCTTGAGGAAGGTCGGAGAGATGAATATTCAAGAATTCAAATGGGAGGAACGGGAACAAACGCTATCCTGGCCTTTAACGAACGAAACAGTTAGGGTAATATCCAAGAAGCCCGTCGAGGCTGGTTTTTAGAAGGGCATAGTAAATCGATGTTTGTATTATGACTGCGTATAAAGGTACTGAGCATTTGATACTGAGAGCTAGAATAATCTAATAAAAAAAATATATTCCTTAAAATTACCCTGAGTGTGGACTTACGCACTATACTAACAATCTTTAGTTTGGTAAGAAAAGTCGAAGAAATTCCTAAATATTATCTCCATGGAAATGAAGTGCTATTATGATTGCTAAAGTTGAAGTGGACAATTTTTGAAGCTTTAAAGTTCTAGCAAGCTCTAGTTTTTTATTATGGTTTGAAAAGGTCGAGAAAAAAAAATTACGTCGTAGGTACTTCTGTAGATAGTCGTCAACGTAAGCCTCACGAAAACACTTCCAAAAGAAATGCCATTCGAGTGGTAACACACACAGATTTGGCATCGGTTCAGAAGTCTTCTTGACAATACTCCAAGCGCTCGAAAGCCTCTTCAGCCAAGTTTTGCCGGTTTTTGACTAGGATTTTTATCCGACCACGGTAAAGACAAAAGGGTAATGTTTTTTTCAATCTATGTACGTATTTTTTCCCCGCGAGGTTTATGTTTTTCGAATGTTGCTATGTTTTTGATACTCTTTATTATCACATAAAGCAACAAAACGGCTCAAGTGATATTGATAAATGAGGTATCAAAGTACTGTCCGGAATCATTTATGGTTTTTAGATAAATTTTGAAGGAGTTTACACACCCTCGCGAAATATGTGAAAAAAGGGGACCTGGTTTTTAATTACAATTACAGACAGCCTAGGCAAAGGACGCCCCATGGCATATTCGCCTTTTATAGAATTTAATTAATTACTTGTTGTATTTACATACATAGCTACATAACATAGCATAATGAACATCATTAGTTCGAAGATTCAAATTTTCTGATGTCTGGCTACACGGATTGTTCTCTAGGGTGGTATAGACAATAATGACATCACATCGACATACATTGCGTACATTAATGAAGTTGAGGAATAAATTTCAAATAATTTACGCATTCGATGACAAAGTGACGTAATTATTATCTTCTATCTACCCTAAACAATCATCCCCTTGCTTGCCCAACTGCAGGGACGTGGACAGACGATATTACAAACGTCGCAGGGTCAACCTGTAATGACCTGGATGGATGATACTGAAGTAGGACTGGAAGTTTGGAGGCCTATACGGTGATGAAGTCCGGTCTCGGATCACGATGAGTCTGCTTTTAGTTTGTTGCTAAATTCTTAATTACTGTACAAAGAGCGATAAGTGCGCTTCGCGAGCTCTTTTAACGAATTTTAAGTGCCGATTTCTACGAAGCAATCCATGTCCGTTAGTCCATAATAACTTGGCACTAAAACGAAGTTGTTTCTGGGTGCAGCATAGATTATCAGCCTTGCTTGTGTAACGTGTGCTGTGAACTAATATAGGAAGTGATTACTGATTACATTTTATGAAATAGGATGTTTTCTTTCCACAATCTAAGGTTTTTCTTTTTGCGTCGCTCCCACCTCGTATGTCTATACTTACTCGACTATGTTAATAGATCATTTATTTAAACATTTATACCTAGGTACTTATTTGTTGTTTGCAATTTTATTAATGTAAATTATTTATCTAGTTAACACGTTAAACGTAAAAACGTTTAATACGTTCATTATTAGCTTTGAGTTGAGATACAACCTAATTTTAATAATTGAAATACATATCCACACATACTCAGTTTTTGCACAATGAACAAGCCTTATTTGCCCATGAAATATTTGAAATTGAGTCTATTTCAAATATTTCAAGAGCAAATCTTTATGTTTAGCGATATGTTGATGATTCCTAATAATTTTGTAATTGTTGCTATTACGACCGTATTTATTTGACTAATTAATACTTTGACGATATACGACTGAAGGAACGGGTCTCTTAAACTCAATGTTTGACAAGCAGATAGATTGTATCATAAAGAAGGACTTCATCTAGGAAAAACGCAAGCAAAACTGCGTCATAAGCTACTTTTTCAAAACCTTTGCATACTCACTATGATTGAGCGCAATAACGTAGGTAGTTATCTCAGAAATATCTGTCGAGTCGAGCAGTTTTGCAAACAATAAACCGCGCAATTGTCTCTGCAAGGTCGCTCTATGACAGATTGGATGTTTCTTACGAAACACGAGGTTACACTAACTAAGGCACTTTCCTCCTTCACACCTGTGTGATAAAGTCCTATTTAGCACAACAGTTATGTAGCACACCCTACTTTGTAGAACAGGTTTGAAATACTTTGAATATTTCCCTGCGAGAGTTCTACTTGACTCGAGAAAGTTCAAACTTGTTTTAGGAAGGAAGCAGTTAACAAGAATTTTACTAAAGGGATTGGAATTGGATAATAAATTGAAAAATCAGTTTGGAATAACGAGAAACTTAAAGATGGCTCTTGCTATCTTATCTTGGTGTCAGATAAATAAACCAATTTATGAGAAGTGGCAGCTCGTAAAGTTAAGCTGTGTAATGAAAAGGAACAAGAATATTACTCAACTGAAAGAATAACAGATAAAACTAACAAAATACGATGAATACTCTGTTACAGCTAGGTACTTGCTGCGATTAGTAGTCATAACCATTATGTAATAAAAAAACGAACCAGCTAATGATTCAACCCCACTATTACACGTCAAAGTTTTTGAGTTAATTGAATGCACTTTAAGATGATAAATTTCTTTAAGATAAATCGAATCACCCGACACGAAATCATACACAAAACAAATCATAAATGACGTAACCCAAGTCTATAATCCGACCCATCGCGATGCTAATGCGCAAGCGCAGGGCAATGTCATCGGACGACCACCCATTGTTCCGTTCGCGGTAATCCTTCGATGGGTGCATGGCTCCGATAATAGTGATTATCTGAATGCTAAACTATATAATGCTAAACTATAGTTTAATGTATGGCTCAGATATTTATGACGATGGGTAATGATAACTGTGAAACAGCTATCGTGATCAATAAAACAAAATATACAAACAATCAGATATGTAATGGTTATGAAGGTTGAGACGTAACACTGAAACTGCATAAACGGATTATTTTATGATGATTTGACATGATTTATTTTACAACCCTCGTAAAAAAAAACAATAAAGTGATCTCTCAACTCATTGTATATTCGATAAAACGAACAACGTTAACAAATCTAGAGTTGGATCAAATATGAAAGAAATTAGTAGATACGTCTGCATGTAGTGCAAAAAATATCTTAACTACATTTTACTACATTTATGTTTACATTAAAGAAGAATAGGGAACAATACAAAATGTGATTTGTATTCGTTTGTAGTTTTTTCATTAGCTTTAACAATACTGTTATTTGTATGGTGCATAAACACAATACAAATGTCAATGACTAATCAATACGTAGGTAAGAGTTTTCTTACAAGAAACTTGAATAAAGTCACCTTCCCAGATTGTCGGTAAAACGAATGCAATCAATCTATTTAAAAGTTAACGTTGAAATAATACCTACATATAGAATTAAAAAAACTCTTACGATAACAAAGAAAATGGAATAGGATAATGAGCTTTGAATGAAAGATACTGATATATTTATAATAAGATAGAAAAAGGAAGAAATAATGATAAAAATATACAAAAAACTGAAATACATTCATCATCCTCCGTTGCAATGTTCATCACAAACTTGTTCAATCCACCTGCACACGTCACATCCGCGCTCACTTCCTTTCAATTTCAATTGTCTTTGACCGAGGCCTCTAATTACGAGTAAACCTCCATTGTATTACCGCACGCGCCAACAGTATCGTACGATACACCCTTATAGCTATTGCGATAAGGTTTATTGCGTTTTGTTTGGTTATCGCGCATTGTTTTGAACTTTTCGGTAAATAAACGATAATGCGTGGTCAGTTTGTGATTGTAGAGATAACAATAATGAACAACGAAAGCCAAGTGAGTCATTTAGTAAAGGAAATACTTCAATGAAATACAATTTATCTCGATATAAGTGCATTGTAGGTAACACAAATTATTTCCTATAGACATAAAAGAAGAAAGTAATCAAGAAGAGGTCAATGTAATTAAAAGAAAAAACATTTTAGAAAAAGATGTAAACAGATAACAACAAATAATGTAATGCCAACATAAACCAATTTGGGCCTTCCAACTATCCAAAATTTTTAAATAGACAACATACTTAGCTAAGAATGATGTGCAATGCAAATGCAATAATGAACAAGTAATGAACCAAAACATAATTATTTTCAGACAAGCACCATCCGGGAAACTGTCCATGAAATCAATTAGAAACTACAGGATTAGTAAAGAAGTCGATATCCTAGAAGTGAAGTCAGTGTTGCAATTACGTCCAGCAAGTATATTTTTAACCGATACGGTTTACGAATGTCGACATACGCTGATGGCTGACGCTGATTTATTCGCAGTAAATCTGTTCCAGTCACAATACTTTATTTATGTTACGACGTAAGCTTTATTGAATTATATATGAATAAATTTTAATCAATCACTACATAAACAAATCAATTGATCTATTGTTTCTGTCTAATTTATTAATGGTCAATTACCATCTAAATTATCTATATAGTGTACGGTATTAAATTCGTTATATCACTACACACTGTTATAGGTACAGTTACCTGTACCTATAACACAAGATCTGCTTAGCTTGCGGCTAGATGACGCTGTGTGAATTGAACGATTGTCTACCACTATTTATGTTATTACTAGCTGCTGCCCGCGGCTTCGCCCGCTTATTTCAAGTATCGTATTTCCGTCCCTGAGAAACTATTTACCTTCCTGCCAAATTTCATTAAGATCCGTTCAGCCGTTAGGCTTGAAAGAGTAACAGACAGACAGACTTTTGAATTTATAATACTAATATTATAAATTCAAATCCAATCTAATCCATACTAATATGGATTTATTATTTCATAATTATACAGATATAGCTGCTATTGTGACGTCGTCGTATCCCCATACGACGACGTCACAATAGCAGCTATATCTGATGTCCAGCAGTGGAGGACGTGTGTGGGCTGATATAATGATGAATGTTAGGCTGGTAAGGAAGAGTGGAAGAGAAAAGTATGTTGCAAATGAGAATTATTTGATAATTTTCAGGATGAAAGTTAAGTCTGGCAAGACTGTATCTTTTACAGTTAAGTATATTTTTTTTTTGTTTTACCTGTAATGTACCTACTAGTTTCTACTTGTTTTTCTATGGAAACGTTTAAAGTTTATTATTTATATCACACGGGGACTGATTTATGGGATAAATGCCTATGTTTGATTCCAGGCTTAGAGCTATGCTAAATTCAGCCAGATCGGTTCAGTAGTGTGGCGTGGAGAAGGAACAAACGTCCATCCAAGCTTTCGATTTGATAATATTTGGGTGAAATGTTATATTTGGTTTGTACTACAAGATCTACTTTATTGTTGTGTAGGTTAGACTAATCGCTTGCGCTCACTGGTTGATTATTTTCGTCTCAATTATTTACTGAGACTAGGAATTTTACATGTTATTTGACATACCGATCAAAGATTTCATAAGATTTTGGCATTGAACGATTTCGTGGCCTACATAATCTAAATAAAGCGGTACCGGTTAGTATTACTAATATTTGTTTAATCATATTTTACGACGGGATAGTTTGTTATCTTTCAGCTTATAATAATCACACCAGTTTATGGTGTTCCCATATTGCGCGTTCCAGTGTTTGTGTTGAATTTATCGAACCGTCATATCACAGGTTCCTATTACAACAATCGGACGTGCTTCTCATTCCAGCTTTTTTATCTTATAGCCCACAGGTATTGACATATTTATATAGTACTAGCTGCAGCTCGCGGCTTCTCACGCGCTTTTTAAGTAGCCTATGTCCCCAGGATAACATTTACCTCCCTTACAAATTTCATTGAGATCCGTTCAGCCGTTTCGGCGTGAAAAGGTAACAGACAGATAGACGGACGGAGTATTCTTTCGAATTTATAATATGAGATATCTGTGATATTAGTATGGAAGTATAGTATTGATAACAATTTTCTGTGATACCTACCTAAATGGTAATTCGCGAATTCATATTCTGCACGAAATCCGTTATTCTCAGCTTCGTTGTCTTTTGATATAAATGTAAACATGAAAATGATAGCTTCACATTGGTTTTCAAATCTTGAAACATTTTAATCTGGAGTTATGTGGCAGTAACAATAAATTCACCTGATGTTGGAATAGCGAACATAAACTTCCAAACTAAAGTTTAATGCCTTCATACATTTTGATGGTCTCTTAGATTATTTAGGTTAGATTATATTTCTGGATATTTGCTGGCTGAAATTTTAGTGCCCTAAATCAAAATGCGTATACCACACGAATGCTTTGCCAAATTTATAATTTAAGGTACGTAAAATACAAATTACGATAGTACTGCGAACTATCATTTGTATTGATGGAATCAGAATATTCCATCTATACAAAAATAAGAATAGCAGTCAAAAGGTGCCTTATACTCGTAATATACATTCAACGACAATAATTGCTGAAGCTAGAATCACGATCAGACTAATCTTCCCAAATGCGCATGCAAATTTAGGGGCGTCCGACATAATAATACGACGCATGTTCTGATGATACAATAATTAGAATCTACGTCTGGTTATACAATAATTAGAATTAACGTCTGGTGATATAAAATCTACACCGACAAGATCTGCAGGTAAATAACTACTGTCCAAAGAGATATTTCCAGCAAGGTTAGACGGCAACGGTCCAGGCAACGACATAATTGACGCTAGAGACCAACTAGTAAAGATTGACGACAATCATACAATAACCTGTGGTTAGTGATGAATGCAGGATGGCATGAATACAATCGAGCTGAATGGTGGAAAATTACATATTATACGAACTATAGCATCTGAACACATGTCTCATTTCAATGACAACGAACGATTCCTTTAAGAATGGCTCAGTTTGAGTGATAACGCTTAATTATATGCATTACCAAATATTCGATGCATTGATAATGATTGCGCATCAAATATATCAACTAATCTACACGTTTTTACATACGAATCCTTTAAATGCGGTTTTCAGGAACATAAAATGACGAAGAAAATACGATCACTGAGATTGAATAAAGTGAAGTTCAAGAATGTAAACGATTTAGATTATGACCTCATCCGAAAACAAGTATTTAAAGATACGCGTGGGCAATGCAGTTCGGAATAAAATTCAACAAGTGCATCAAACTAGAATGAAAATATCACTGTTCTGATAATCTGACTGACTGACAATCATCGGTAGAGCTTCTTGTCTAACCAAACCTATTTTACTTATTCCAACCTAGTCCATTGTAGTATAGTTTACTGAAATACAGAAAATTTTATTAATATATAGAATTTCGAGCTGTAAAGTAAGAAATTATGTTGCATGAAAATTCTTACCAAAAGATTCGTTGCCGACGGTGATTTACTGATGATACGATAAGCCAATTAAAATTCAACAACGCCTCAAATTAAGTGGTAATTAATAAGAATTGAAATAAAAACAATACAATGAAGTGTACGCACTAGTCATTGATATTCAAGCTAAGCATCGAGATGGTATAGATTTATAAAACACGAGTGCATGAAGTTTTTCGTGAACGAAGTCCAAGCTCCACTAGTTAATAATATAAACACTGAGGTAATAGTAGAACATAGTGAGGCAAACGTGACCGAACGTCGGTTAGGTTTCATAACAGGCATCGGAGTATTTCTAGATCCCAGGATGCAAGTGCAACTGCAATGTGAGCGGATACAGCTATTAAAGCGAACACGATATTCATAAATATCTTATTGTTATTGCGACTGATGTGAGGTGTTAGGTTTGTAGGTCAACTAATATTGAATGCTAAAAATCTTAAAATGTAGAGAGATGTACATGTTTAATATGCTCAGTATGTAATGTTTCTACTGTAGCATAGCAAAGGTGATTGAAGTATCCAAATAAAAACAAATTGTACGGAAGCGATATGTGAATAAGAACAAGGAAAAGTTAAATAATAATAATAATGCTAGACAATTCACACGGACTTATCTAGCCCCAAGAATATGTAGAACACAAAAGAGGTAAAAGTAAAAAACTACACTACAGAGCAATATTTACAAGGCTACTAAGAAATACTATCTTTAAATCGCTTTTCCTGGATAAAACCTTCGGTTATTTCAAGTCTAAAATGTTGCATAGAATGTAGATCTTCAACATTTCATTCTCAAAGATGTTGATCGTTCTGAAGTTCT
This sequence comes from Eupithecia exiguata, assembly GCA_947086465.1. NCBI lineage: Eukaryota > Metazoa > Arthropoda > Insecta > Lepidoptera > Geometridae > Eupithecia > Eupithecia exiguata. The sequence continues at coordinate 12,671,378 of OX352233.1, forward strand.
GGCACCATGCGTTAGGTTAGGTTAGCCTACCAATTCAAACTAAAAGCATGGAGGAGTTACTCCTCCATGGTGGCTTGGCTACTGTAGCCAAGCCACCATCCTAACTAGCCAATCGAAAAATTTTACAACTTTAAGACACTTTAACTAACTTTCTAGGTAGTAGCAATAAATCTAAAAGGTTTGTTATGTACTAGTACCTACTCTTAGAGTCGTCGTTACAAATTTACATACAGCAAGAACATGTTTGTGTACAGAACGGATGCTCGCTCCATTGTTGCTCTCACAATGCTTCTACCAATCAAGTCTTTCTCAAAAGATCGTTCAATTCACCATTGAATCAGCTGTTGCTGACGACATTTAGTTCTAATAGCATCCATTATTGAAAGAGGTCATGCAGAGTTTATTGAATTAGAATTGAGGAAGTTCTATTCCTGTAGCTTTAAGATTTTCAGATGCAGATCTTCAGCTGACTTAGTCACGGTCAAACGAATCATCAGAATCATCTTCCGGAGATGACAATAGATAGGGACGATGATGATGGCAATATGACAGTTTTCTGTAGACGGGAGTTGAGGAATTAATTGCAAGCTTTAATAGAAAGATAGCCATCCTCGCTAAATAGAATTGATAGATCGGCGCAGGGTTCTATTCGGAGAGCAAGTTCAGGTTGCTGTCAGATATGAAAGTGATAGAGTTTATAAACATATATATAGATAGATATATAAACTTTAATAACGGAGGAAAATATAAGACAAACTTAGTGGCCAGTATACATGAGAAATATTTGAAACGGAAAAATAATATGTTTGGCAAATTGGCAAACTGCCGAGTCGGCCACTCCGTGACGAATTTAGATTACTGTCAAGTGATATTCGTATCAAAGATCCGAAGTTTTAATGAGTGCAAGCATGACTCAAGCATAAACATAATTTGCATTTGAAACGGAAGTTCTCTATAAAACAGATCTATCCAGTTCGAATTAGAATCAAAAGCTTTCGACAAAGAAAAATCTAATGAAGCTCACTTCGAAATTTGAATTGATAAACTAAATCTGTATGTAGTACCTAATTAGTACCATAATCTGGATTTTAAACATATGGTTTTAAACTCCAGATTTAAAATTGTATCTTGCATTTATTTGGCGTCACATAATGACGTCACATAACCAGCAACATAGTAGATCGGTATTATTCTGTAAATGCATTGTGGGTGCAGTTTGCACGTGTATTTATGCGTTTAATGTGCTGGGACCGGTCGACCTTGTGTTCTATGGATGTGCTAATTATGTTTAATTCAGCAAATACCCGTAACCAGTTTTCCAAACGGAGTTGTGAGTTTCGGAGTGTCTGTCTTTAAGATTACTTATAACTGGGTACTAAATTAGCTAAAGTTCGGTGTAAGTTTGCGACAGACAGAAGACTAAGTAACTAAGATGCTTTACATCTGGGTCAAAAATCAGCTAGACTTTTAGGCAGGAATTAGGAATATGTAACTGTATTCAAGCCGCTAAGTTCAAAACTCACCCACAGCGTCTGATAAAGCAAGACACTTCAGTATTAATAAAGTGACTGACTGCATCTGGCAAGCTTTAACAGAGCAATGCAATTTCAAAACCACTTAAGGATTATCTGAAAAGCAATCCTGCTCCTTTGAGACTTTAAAGCTGTTGTCAGAATAGATATAGACCTAGAAGTCTAGATGGAGTACAGTGGTCCTAATTTTGCAAACTAGGGAAATATTTCAATATGATTTACTTTCGTCTTATTATGGATTCAATTTAGACGAATTCTAGTCTAGAAGCCGCGCGCATGTTCAAAGATTATTCTCTACATTACTGTATGGCAGAAACGTATTAATTGCTTTAGCTTAATCGACATGATTATTGGGAGCTTTAATTTTCAAGTGGACAGAACACTTGTTTAACGTATTCAGTATTTACAAGTGAACGTAAACAAACAATTAACCAGGTCTGGTGAAGATAAGAGAGCGGTCAGCGACGCGCAAGCGCAATACAAGGACGTATGGTAAAATGGCCACATTGGCCACCTCTCTCTAACGACATTCACGGCCTACTTCACTGTTGCTATAATCATTATCAAAAGCTAGCTGCGCAACACAGTGCATTATATTTCACAGCTTCAATCGACGAGATTCCTTCGTTCACGTGTTGTAGCTCAATCCTACACATTGGCTTCGAAGATTATCGCGTCAATAAAATATATTTTGAAATTTCACAAATAGCGGGATGTAGTCTGCTTTGAGCTCTATCCAGAACACTCCATGAGTGTGGTCTTGATGGAGGCATCGTTGTCATTAACAGTCGAGTTATATTCAATAAAATAAAAATCTGGTTAAAAGCTTCATGAAGACTGTCATCCACCACGGTCCTATGTAGTCAATTATATCTATGAGCTGCACTATTTTTTCCTGCTATTCGTAAGATATCCCACCAAATATGCATCGTATTTTAATGAAGTTTGTATTGTGGTTGTTATGTTGGAGTTTACTACGCAAAAGTTCTTTTTAATTTGATCCCCTAGTGACTAGCGGAGTAGAGAGACTAGAGTCTAGTCTCTATGGCTTCTCTATCACGTAAGTAATAGGGCTTTAATGTTTGACTAACATTCACAACATGAGTCGGTTTGGTTCCATAGAACATGTTTATATAGTAACTTCTTCAAAGAACTCGACACGCATGCCAAATTGCCAGTTTCAGTTACAGAGAAACTATTAGAAACAGCACATTACAGTGAGTAACTAGTTACGTTAAAGCAAAGCACTTAAAACTGAGGTCGTATTGGAAACAATACGACATTACAATGTTGGTATGCTATCAGCTGACAAAGAAATTTTCACAAAGACATACAATGAAGAAACATTTCTTTCAATTTTCTCCTTTAACCTATTATTTTGTCGTATGTGATAAGATAACTGATAAGATAGAATAGAAATACATTTATTTGGACACAGGTACACAAGTATAAAATAAACAAGCGGAAAACAAGAAGAATATAAAACATAGAGGTAAGTGACACAAAAAAATAACAATATTCAATAGTATCCTTCTCATAATCATAAAAATTCAGACTTGATACACATGTTGTAAATGGGTCATTCCATGTCAATTGCTACCACGCCAATTTTTTTAAAGTTTTCTTTTTGTTTAATTTGTAGCTGCCTTATTATCTCAATTACATTGATTCATATGAATTGGCCGAAAATTTTAACAAAAAATATTTTTTTACCTATTTTTTCGTGTGTTGAAGTATGAGAAAAATGTTCACTTGGTTGTAGAAATATTAGACCTTAAATGGCAGCACTGTACAGCTAATATGGTGTTAGTTGTGAAAGCTAACTTCACGTCATTTTGTGTAGTGATACATGAACGACAAGGTGCATGTGCTATTTTCTGTAAATTGGTAAGTTTTCCTGTGTTTATAGCACTTTTTAATAATGGAAATCACATGTTACGACCATTACGAAAATAAGGGAAAAGTTAAATTTGTAGCTTACTAAATGCAGTAACAATTTCACGGCTTTGGGAAAGTAAGGTTATGTTTGCAAACAAATGGTCAGTATCTTAGATTTTATGCTAAACGTTGTACAATAAAAATAACGCTTGATTCAAAATGTGTTACGAACGTTACAAAACGGTATTTTTGAGAAATTTTGCGGGTGCAGTGGTTAGTAGCAAGTTAACTTTTAAGTGATATTGTAAGCCAATCGCGTTTCTTTAAAGACATAATGTTAGTGAACCCGGTTTTAGCACTATTTCGTATCCATAAAATTGATTTTTTTAAATTTATTTTAGACCATTAATGCCAAAAATATGTTTTATTCGCTTTTACTTAAATTTTTTCGTTACATGTTGTTGCTCATGCTTTATTGTTGGTATTTAAGGCACGCGAAACGATGCCTTCAGCAAAAGAAAGAATGAAGAAGTATCGAGAAAGACTGAAAAATTATCCAGAGAAGCAAGCCGAACAAGGTTGTCGACGTAGCTCAAAGGATTAGCAAGCTGAAGTGGCAGTGGGCTGGCCATATCGCGAGAAGAACCGACAACCGCTGGGGTAAACGTGTTCTTGAGTGAAGACCGCGACTCGGCAAACGTAGTGTAGGACGCCCTCCGACCAGGTGTGATGACGATTTGCGAAAGACTGCTGGCAGATTCTGGATGCGGCAAGCTGAAGATAGGGCGCTATGGCGCTCATTAGGGGAGGCCTATGTCCAGCAGTGGACTGATATAGGCTGATGATGATGATGATGATGAAGCCGAACAACCGCAAAAAGAGAAGGAGAGAAGTCGGAAGAGACGAGAGGCTATGAAGTTGAATGCTAATGCTAAGATAATATCAAACGCACAATCAAGGGATAGAATGCAAGCTTACAGAGCAAGATTGAAAACAGCAAAAAAATGAATATTTGAAAATTTCTAATTGAAAATGATTGACGAGAATGCAAAATCATTCTTTAATAACGAAAAAGACGTTTTTGATGTCCCTTTTGAAAATATAATCACAATTTTACCGGATCCAATACTACAAAATAGGGGCATCCGCACTTACTACAATTTTGATCACAGTATTGATATTTTTGAGAAGTAAACCCATAAATTTAACATTTAATAACGTGACGGAAGTTCCTACATAGTTTAAGTCTGTTTTGTGATTTGTAATGTTTAAGAAATTAAAGATTTTTCATATAATTATATTTTTGATTCGTACTCGTTACGACAGTTACAAAAGCCTGTTACGACTGTTACAAAAAATCTCGTTAATATTAAATTACTTATAGCACGATTTTCTTTAATAAATGGTGTAGGTAGTAGGTTATTAATTGGGCTACGGCTTAAGGTTAATTTTTATTCATAAAACCAAGATGATTCGCAGAGTTTCGAAGAAACGTCGCGCTACTCGGAAATGAGAGACAAAATCAAGTTGCGGCCGTTACGGTATTTGCGGCCAATTATAACAAAAACTATGAAAGTTATAGAAAACTTAAATGACTATTTACTTAGTATAGGCTAAAAGGCCACCATTAAAGTTATAAAATTAATATGTTTGCCTTAAAGAACATGATTTAACTGCCAGTTGAAAGTGTACGACCCGTTGCGACCGTTACATGGAATGACCGAAATAGTTAATTGTGTGTAAATTCAATATGAAAGTGACGCTTAATTGCTGGCACGAATTTTTTTGCTATTGTAAATCGCTGATGAATCATGAGTATTTTTGTGGGTAACTTACAAATTATCTGAAACGAGTCGGCCCATAAAATCAGTGTTAGGTACCAACCTAGATACTACTTAGATACATAAATAAACAATAATAAATGAATATTATGTACCAATATTCACTATTCTGTTAGGAAAAACTCCTTGACGCGAGATTTAAAAACTGGTAAGGAAGTGCTTTTCTAATAGGCTCTGGTAGTGCATTCCACAACCTTAAAACGATGAGAAGAAACAACAATACAGTTCTGTTTGGTATATGGTATGAATATGAGGCACAATGCAGGGTTCCAGACAAAAGGCAATAAGATTCTCACAGCGCTACTGAATGTACTATAAGTCTGTGACTGCATCCCTACAAATGCAGTAAATAGGTAAAGCTATACTTTTGGTAGTGGATGACATAATCTTATCAGTAATAGTTAGTTGCAATGGTTCTGCATATAAGGAGCATCTGTTATGAAGGTGATTGGATTATTGATAATGATAAGGGGCGAAAATAATCTGGAGTAAGTACCTATTAATTAAACTGACGAAATTAATCAACGAAAAAGTATTATCGGAATGGAACATCTTTTATCTTCTCTATCAAGGGAAACAAAGAACGAGATGTTTATTTGCCATGCCTAAGGTTAATTGAAACTATTGTAAGCCAAAGTCAAGTTCAGCAACTGACCGTCCTCAAGTACGTATCCAGACATACAATTAATTCATTAATTATCCAGAAGCACATTTATTTGCATGTATTTTTCAATCGTTGACCTCAAACGGAAGTGGGAGATACGTTGCTTGTCATAGACCTGTGATTGTGGTAAAACTTGTAGTAGCTGTTTGCTAATGTGAACAGGGCGAAATACCGCATATAGAGGCATTTTTCTAGAAGACTGGTATATATTTAGCTAACAATATGTTTAGATAGCCCTTTGTGCACTAAACAATAAAAAACCAATAACAGTTTAGAGGAAATGCCAGGATTGCGGGATACCGGGCTGGGCTAATATGAGCTGATGATGTATAACTTGTTAATATTAAGGGCAATTATTTGTATTGTTACCTATTATGAAATCGGAGCGTGACACAAACTGAAGAATTAACAGCAAGGATGGTTGAGCAGCATATTTCAATTAGAGAGTAGATCAAATAGGATTATCAAATAATCTTTGGCACTAAATCTAGATGATTATCCATAAAAAAATATGGAAATTTTCACGCAGCATCATCTAGCCCCAAAATAAGCAGAGTTTCTGCTATGATTTCCAAATCCAAAGAAGAAATTGAAACCTTTGAAAAAAAAATTAACATCTAGTTTATACCATTGATAAATGCATAACCTTCGATTCTATTTTGAGAACTTTTCAATAGATATTACGTTGTGTGGCAATGAACAATAATTATACAATTTTCCATTACTTTTAAACAAATACATGTGTAAGTTATATACGTGAATGAGTAAGCCTGCCTTTACGATGCCATAATTTACGCGAATATAACAAAAGCAACAATTAGTTGAGCATCACATTTTACGAACATCGTGTTTATGAAATCGAAACTTGCGAGACAAAAACATCGATACTTATAATGTAACAACAATAGAACATTAAAAAGAGGAAAAAATAATACAGTTCGCTGCTCAGTAGTAAATGTAGAGCCGTGGTGAGTACCTACTTTATAGGTGTGTTTGAGTTTGATACATCACCCAAATACGTCGCTCCAATAGTCATTTCGCAACGTGGACCTTTATTACACGACCTGCATGACGAGTGGACTGCATCGTCGTAGGCCTTTAGAATAAAACATAATTGTATTGATGTATGCATTCGTGTAATTGATACGCTTGGTTCAATGACCCTACAGCACTAATCATAATTTTCTAGTTTGATTCCGATTGCTAGCAAAGACCTACAGACAGCAAACGTTGTAATTTACATAATTGGCCTCTAAACACCAGACGGCAAACAAGTAAAAGTGATACATCACGGAGGAAGGGAAAAATTTGGGAACAATAGCTGTCTGGAAAAATATCCAGTGAAACCGGCTACTTGTAAATCTTGCAATAGACGTCCGTAAACTTGACACAGAGAGCAATTAAGTAAGTCATTATAATTGTGCAAAATTGAGCTCTTCAGCTGAGATAGAACGACCGTCATAGATATATTGTACCTATCATATAGCAAATTGAGTACGACTGGCGAAAATAGAAAGCAATGGACGATGTGAGATGTGTGTCGCGCGCGAGTCTCCGGCGCAGGTGGACGGGAGGGGCACTAGACAGAGACGCAGCTACATCGGACGGAACTAACACAACTCTAAAAGAAAAGGGACAGGGCACTGAGCAGTTGAGCACCCAGTTCGACAACTTCTACACATAGCAACATCTGGCTTTCGAAGAAACTAGCTAGAGAAATGCATTGATGGCCCCGGTCATTAGTAGCTCGATAAGATTGACGTCCAAATAAACACATGTCTGAGCGTTTTGCGCGTTCTTTTATGAAAAAATTAACCTTGTTTTGTGGGAAAAACAAACACGATCGGCAAACGGGAGGACGAAAACACGAAAATTAACAATACACTCGGCAAATGTTTACATAGCTGGCAACCTTAAAGTTCGACAATAGGCCCGGTTTTATTGTATTGTTGAATTGAGCATGGGATGCGTGTTTGAAGTGATTTTGCAATCATGGGCGTGGGATCAGTGCTGGTACAGTGACATTTGGCTGCAGCGAAGGCAACGCGGGATGCCACAGACTCGGTTTAGACGTTCACTTGCCGCATTCCGCGCGAGACTCGGTTGCGAAAACCGAAACTATTTACTACAGAACAGGTAGTGAGGAATGAAAAAACTGTTGGAATTGGAAGCATTGCAGTGTGTAGTGTAGTGGGCACGGAACGAATCGATGTGATCGGAAATACTGCTGCAGTACCTAGCTGGTAGAAATTAAAACACGCAAAAAATAATAAATAATAAAACCTGACGCAGAAACTTGTTTTAAGAATTCGAATCGACACTACTTTGTTTGTACAAGTATTTTGTGTTGATGCATAGATATATTAAATCAAAGGATCTATTCCAGAAATAATCTTCAGCCAGTCTTGTTTGACCTAATTTACATTTAGAGAATAGAGGATGGAGGTTTATTCGTCTACTATTAACATGGAATGCGGTCTTTGTAGGTAGACAGAGAGGCGACCTTGAATTTAAGACCATAGGCTAATGGACTGATTATATTCGTATGTTATGTATATTAGAGAACGGTTAGCGAGGGGAACACCGAATTATATCAATAACACCATAAAAAAAATTGAAGATTAAACATAAAACCGATCGGAGAAACCCCAAATATGCATATACTGTATCACCCTTGTTTTCTTTTTATTCGTCATCGTTAAAGGTACTTTATGTGTAACGGTTATTTGAAGAAGAAAGTGACATAACCACACAGAATTTACATTTAAACCCATTTGGTAAACACCGAATCACTTCCATTAACTAAATTAAATAAACTACTCAACGCAAACGAAGTCAACCAAAACCGTAATGAATGACTGTAATATAGGAAGAGATTAAATGAAACATGATGAAATGAATAACGGCCTCATTTTTAATCCAAACAGTTTTGATGAGGACTTTAAACATTTTTCATAAACAAACCCTGAACGGATGAAAGTGGAACAAAGTGAGAGTTGTATGTATAGAAATTTAAAAGCTATTTACTTCGGCGCCAAGCGGGTGTGGTGATGCATCGTAAAGACTATGAAACAGCCTTTTTATGTTCAGCCATTAATAATATTAGAAAGTAAAGAAAATCGTAGACTGTTCGGCTCAATTATATGATTAACACTTTACAAGGCGTAGTAATGAAAACGATAATTGATCTTAAAGAAACTGATTGCCGAGTTAACTTGAGTTTCCAGCGAAGCAAACTTAATAGAAAACACGTTAGAAATTTAGACAACTAGAATAAATGGAGCTTCGTTGAAACTCGTTTCGACAAACTGACCACAAGTGATAAATAAGAGCAGATACAGGTTCTAGCTGCACTTTGTTGAACGCGATAGTCCATATCAATAAACTTGTTTATATGAAGAAAAGCTCTCCTTTATAGGTTCCAAACCGACCCATAAGAAAGATGTACACAACTGTGCAACTTCCATGTTAAGTACATTACAAGTCCTTATTTCGATGACTGAGTTCTTCGGATCTTATCCATACAAAGAAAGATAAAACCAATACAGCTATGGAAGCTGCTGCCAAATCTCAACACAAACAACTCCAAATAGAGAATGTTACGGATTTAGCATGCAAGTATGCACGACATGATCCAAATTGTTATTCAATTAATGACGCATAACGATCGTATTACATTTGTTGCGCACGCCTTATGTATAACTCGTACAATGAAATAGCAGCTAATCACGACAACGGAACACGTGGAATGTTTTTCATGGGCTGTGAGCCTGTGAATGCAAAAGCGGATATTTTAGACCTAGAAAATAGGTCAGTAGAGGGTTTTCTGTGAAAAAGCGCAACGATCTCGCATAGCGATAAAACGGCGCCAGAAATGAATGACACGTGCCAAAAAAAGTTCGCAAGCTATCGGACACAGAATCCAGTCGACTAGACGGGAATAGTCACATCACGACCTGGCCTGGCCGCCGTCCATGCGGCGAACACCTCATAAACAGTCTTCAGTCGATCACCACCTTACAGCGATCTTGGTTCTTACACGTGCGTAATTAGGTCTGTTTTGCTGTGGGATGTGTCGGCAGTTGAGTGGGAACGGCGATCGCAGGACGGATATAAGCTGCGTCTGCGCTCCTTACGTAATTTTTGGTTGACGACGAACTCAATACGTCACCGGCGCGCGTCTTCCGGATGACAAACGAGCGAGCTGCATGACCCTATTGTAGTAAATCAGAAGCCACATGGCAGGTACGAGACGACCTTGTTGAGATAAATAGTTTTAAATCAGTCCGAGTATTAGATGGATTCCATCAGGCAGAGCGTCTTGTTTTGAAGGCACTTGAGACTCATTTGGAAGATTAAAGTGCCGTAAAGATTTTTTTTCAAGGTGATGTATGAATCGAAAGAAATGAGTACACATTTTCTTTTTCGGATACATTTTCATGAGCGTTATGAATTTTATGCAAACAAGCAAAGTAACATCCGCTGAGTGAAAACGTTTTTACTGTTTCCATAAAATTTGAAATGACGCAGGAAGCATAACGTAAAAAGATACTTGTATCTCATAGAATGTATCTTGTATCTAATCGCGTACCAGAATTTGCTGCTTTGCTACAGTAAACAGTCTCTTCCATTATACTTATTTTTTCGAGTGGAAGTCCGTGCTCCCTTTAAAGATATAAATGGTGTAGTTTGTCAGTCAGAAGCGGGTTTCGTAATAATATATTAGCACATGCCAGCTAACGAATGGTCGGCATGTCCTTATTCGTTAGTAGCTCCACCGTGATCTCTCTATTAGGAAGCGAGGGCGTTGGTTGCTATTTCACATATTGTAGAAATTGAGAAACATTTGGGTACTTAATATTTCATAAAATTTGTTTGAGATAGTAATGTAGTTTAAAATTTGACCCAAATAGTAGTGTAAGTACATCAATAGAACCAGCTAGACACGACATAAAAACAATAAACAGTGTACCTTGTATGTTATGTCAATATCTAAAAGATTCCTAAGAACTGTCGATGTTTATCAAATTCTTTCGACAAATTTCGAAAAAGACAACAAGGAAAGGTTTTCTCTTTTTCTCTCCGCATTTTTTTAGATACGAATAGAAACGATAGCTAACGTCCAAAACGACGGTTAATGTCAAGAAAGGCAGCGTACCCTTTGGGTCCTTCAAGACCGAGAGTAGAAACCTCTATTACTGCTATCTGAGAGAGACTTACATGCGCCTTGGACATGAGTAAGCAGTAATGCCCATAAAAGTACCGAGCAGGGCCTGGACCATAATATCGCTTTATTACCGGCAACCACCAGCCTTTTGCAAAAACAGCGTGGGTATTGAATTGAGGACGTTCACCCGCAGAACCAAGTCAATAAGATCCGTCGGATTTGGAGTTACTCCAAAAACAGTAACTTGCTATGAAATTAGTTATAAGACTGCTTCATTGAATAAATAATATTCAAAGACCAGTCAGAATCCTGGAAAGTACACAAAGTTACATCAAAGTTCTTGATGTATCGGTCGTTTAGGAAGGTCGTAATATACATAGACGCCCAGACATCCCGTACATATAAATAAATCAAGAGAAGGAACTATAATATAAACGATTTTTTGTGGAAGCTGCGTCTCACAAAACGATTAGAATTTGTTGTATGTTAACTGGACCGATAAATAAAGTTGCAAAAGCAACAATAGGAACAACAATATGCGACCAATAAAATCAGAACAAAAGGCATTCGTGATAGTAAATCATTGGAAAATAATAAAACAGTCCACCAGAACGCCAATGCGAGATAAAGCGCTATCAGGGGCAACATGCGAAACGTAATCCATACGTCCAAACCATTGTATAGAATAGACCTTGTGGTGTGACAAACATGTATTTTCGTAAATTACAATGAAAAGAAAGTTAAAAAGTAGAGAATGAACTTGTGAGAACATACTTCAGCTACGATAGGGCCACTGTGAACATTGCAGCATAAGAACAACACAATAACTCAATTGTTGTTGAATAGGAGACGTTTTTCCACATTAGGGATTTCGCAATATTGAATCAGCGGAAGCAAGGGCCGGTCCCAACCATCAAACAAAGACAAGCACTATCTAGTGATAGAGTGTTCCATACATGACGACAATGCAATAGGAAGGGCTATTTTCAATGGGATAATGAAGACCCTATTCTCAAAATGTGATAAGAACGAGAACAATGTATTTAAACTATTTTATTAATAAAAGGAAGACAGAAGTAGCGGTCAAATTAACAAATTGCAAGACAATGGAGCATAGTTCCTCATAAGTCATAATATTACAAATGAAGGGACCTTGTGATGGAAAAGAACGTAAGATCATTGAGATGTCAGATATTATCAGATAACGTGACGAGGAAAAATGTGATACAAACACACGTCAAATGTGTAAACAACTGTATAAACTCAGGTTAGTATAATATACTAAGATAAAATAAATATTCTAATATAAAGTACATACGATGCGGCGAGTGCTAAGCTGTTAAAGTAGATAGTTATACGTACTAGAGTAGAATGTCTAGTATTTTATTTACATAATGTATTTCGCTTTACCTTGATGTCGGAATTGGTAGGCTAGGTAGCATACAGCATTATCATTTAACTGCTTGAATATCGTATCGTACCTGAAATAATATTAAAGGTAGTTATAAATAATCATTAAAGAAACAGACGCTTCTCGCCATTCATGTGGCTCAGAATGTGAAAGTTAAAAGGTGTAAAGGTCCGAAAGTCAGTAGGTAATTTTGCAAAGTAGCACAACCAATCAAAATTGCACTTGTTACTTTCCCTAAACGAAAGAAATGCAACCAAATTGCAAAACAAGTTATGTTTAAATTTACCACAATACATTTGTTTCATCATCGTTATCATCATCCATAGCGTAGACACCCGGCGGAATTTAAGCCTTCTCGTTTGCACATCCACTTAATCGGTCCTGTGCGAGCCTTATTCACAGCCTTACGGCCAACATAGCTTATTGCAGTTGATAAGAACGAAAAATAAACAACAACAAAATAATTAAGCAAAGCAACCTCCCTTGTTGCACAGTCGGATAACAAGATGGATGCATCGTGGAAGCTAAGACAAGCTCAATTTTATCGTTGATTCGATAACCACAAAATATGCAATTGGTACGTGAGGCCCCGGAGCTTCGAGAAAGTATCAAGTCAAGTAAGAGGTAAGAAAGTGCGTGGACGCAAAAACACCGGACCACCTCGCACAAGCTCGGAATACTTCGCGACTTCTCGGCCCATGTGAACGAGGAACTTTTTGCACCATTTAAGGCTTACTGGAGCTCTTTCGGTACACGGAGATATTTACGAGTAGTTTTTGTTTCAAAGAATTACGATAACAATAATAAAAATATGGTGGGTAATAAACATGCTGAACGTTGTTGCGCAATCTGGTCTGGTAAAAAGTTATCAAACGAAAGCTCGAGTTTCACATTGTTTGGCTTAGTATTTCTTATTTGTGAGCGATAATGAGGCAATGGATTAATAGCACCAGAGAGCTCCACTTGGACTCCTTGCGATATTACATAGTAACTATAGAGTTACACGAACTAAAGGTGTCATCATCATCAGCCTATGTTAGTCCACAGCTGGACAAGGCCTCCCCTAATGCTAGCCACTTCAGCTAGCTGATTTTAAGAGCTACTTTGGATCTCTTGGACTAAAGGTGTAACAAGTAGCCGACTTATACTTTTAATCAGAATTAATTGGCAGGTTAATAGCGGTATTGCAAACGCAAGTCGTGTCGTAGTGTTGACGGACGACTTCCAGGTAAGAAGTTCCATGGGAAAAGATACCAGCTCCACCCTTGGGAATATACATAATGATTTATGGCTCTCATGATATCTTAATAATCGAACGAAATGGAAAAATCTGTATGAAAGATATGGTAGAGCCATGAGTTAAACTATTTTGCATCAAGGATTATGTCAGCCAACAGCTAATCTAATTATCCCTCGACTGACCCACATAGAGAGGTTAATGCTATGCAGCGTGAACTATTGAACAAAACTATACCATTCGTATAATTGTTAAAGTAATTGAGTAACATAGATTTGAAGTTGTAAAAGTAGACACGAACTGTGATTGCTTTAAAATGGAGTGATGACGTAAAATCGAAACCGCACGAAGCGTGACCGAATAACTCCAAAATTGTAATAATAGACTGTAACGAGACATACATCGATATATCGCCGATTGTGGGCCATTTGGCAAGCGCCACGGGAAGTGGGCGACATTGCGAAACCACATTGGGATTAGCATGTCATAATTCTTCTGTGAAATTGATTGAAAATATTGTGAACCAACGGTTCTAATCGGAAGCACTCGAGTTTAACCATGAGATGATAACCTTGTTTTTGAGATAGCAGAAGCTACAAAATCTGCAGATAGCTCATAAGATAAATGCCGTCTTATTTCCTGACGTACACTTAGAAAGATAACAAGTCTCTTGTGAAACAAAAATGTTACAAAGAAGTTCACTGGATCTCATTCTAATTTACATCATCGTGTTTCCGAATAAAATATAACCATTACTCATTATTCAAAGGCTTAGAGCGGGAGTTTGGTGCTGCTCTTTTTTAAAAAGGGAAATAAAACGCTTCTTTAAAACTACAGACCCATCAAATTCTTGTTACACGTCTATAAGCTTTTCTCAGGATTGATCACGAACCGTCTCGCCAGGAGACTCGACGAGCTCCAGCTACCAGAACAGACCGGGTTTCTGGCTGAAGACAGGCAAAATAGTTTAACATATTTGGGGAGGCCTATGTCCAGCAGTGGACTAACATAGGCTGATGATGATTACTTTTACTTTTCACAAAGCAGATGTCAAAAAAGCTTTTCAAATATTTAATAAAACTGGTAGGCTATGCCAATTCAATCGATTACTTCCTCATTCGACTCATCGTCATTTCATCAAAATAGGAAGTCATACCCTACAAAACAAACATAATTCAACGCCGCCTATCGTTTCCCCACATAAATCTGCCTCTATTAAGCAATCTGACCAAATGAAAGTGCTGGTTGTAAAGCGGTGGGTGGCGCGTGGGATAGGCTGGAACAAAGCGGTTTACATGTGGGTGAAATCAAGGAGAACCACCTATGAATATGTTGTGAATATGTTGACGTAGCAAAATTTTGTGTATGGATTTCAAGTGTCTCAATAAAAAAATTCTAATTTTCATGCACATTTTTTAGCTGTTCGCTGAGTAAGAGTGTTACTTTTCTTTTACCAAACAAAGTTTTTTATAGAAGTATGCTGGTAAAGAGAATCTTTCTATTCAATCAATTCAACCATCTATATTATCATTATTAAAAGTTTTTTTTGTAATATTTAAAAAAGTTTTTATAACAAGCTTTTATAATCGCCTAGGACCAAAGTGCTCGAAAAACAAATGTTTCCAGTATTTATAGTTGAAACAGTAAGCTAGAATTAAACTAGCCTACAGGAAATTTCTTTCATTGATGTTAGTCGAGTTAACTTGATGAAGCAATAGTGTAAGGGGGTATCAAATTCTCTTCTATTGTTACAAAACAGATCAAAGAGCCCAATCAAATGAATGAAGGAGATGAATGAATTACGTAAAGCAGGTCATCGGAAGACACCTGTTAAAGAAAACGCAAGCGTAACAGTTCCGTAACGATCATCTATTGTCTGACCTTCATTTTGTCGTCGCCGAAACGGATAATGAAAGTGCTGAGAAGATTCTATGCTCTTTAGTGGACGGTAATTGTAACAGTTAGTTGTTTGGGTCAATTCAAAGGGAAATGCTACCAAATACTCCAATTGTTGTCTTTTTGTAAGAACATGGTTATGAACAAGAAATAAAGAATAGCTATAAAAAGTAAGTTTTTCGGATCATAATAAAACATGTGTGATAAAAACAATTATAGGCATGTTCCGTCTTCTATCACGTCGCTCTATGAACCTTGTATCTCAGGGAAATACGAATAACCAGAGGTAAAGGATGTTCAACAAGACTAGAAAACCGTTCCATGGGAATTACCATACGTATTTGTTTAGATAATTCACAGTCGAAGCTCGTGTCGTAATGAGGTCGTAGAAAGCACCTCATCTTGACAAAATTGAAATTGACCATACGGCCCACAAGATTTGCATTACAAGGTATTGGAGAAGACTTTCGACATTGTTTGCTGTCTTGTCTAGGTTCGAAGGTGATTTGTTGTTTTACGTATGCAGATGAATTCACCGCTGACACATTCATGAGTACCTACTCTTCAACGGAGAATTTCTTACTTAAGCCAAAACAGTGGTTCAGTAGAGGTAGCGTGGCCTTTTAGATAAGATATATGGCCAAGCAAGCCCTCGCATAAGTCTAATAAACTTATCCACAAAATTCATAAAATATACATCAATCTTAAAAAAATATAACCATTTAAGACTTGATAATAGATTCAGGCGTTACTTTGCGGAAATCCATTGCAAAATATAAGGATGAAAATATTAAGTAACAATTCCGCAAAAAAACCTTCTCCGATAAGTTCTAACAAAATGTTGAATTGTTGATTGTGGTGTCCTGATGATGTCTCGTGGAGAGACGAAACTAGTTGACGTCTTGCTTTGATAGGTATTTTTTCATTTTGTAGTTGGCGTCGTTTTCTTCTACAACGCGGACTACATTTTGTTATAACTTATCGGAGAAGGTTTTTTCGCGGAATTGTTACTAAATATTTTCATCCTTATATTTTTTTTATTTAAGACTTGTACATTTTTTTAAAATTCAGAACCATTCAGTCTACTAGCGAACCGAGTCATAAAGCTTATTAATTAGCGATCCCCGCAGACATTCATACAACAATAAACAGAGCTTTGAGGGCATTCACTGTTCTCATGACGACGGTAGCACAGTTAGCCGACATTCGCATCCACTGAGGGAATCGAATTACAGCTTTCATAGTACGTGATAAGTGCTACGTCACATGTAGGGTTTGTAGGGATAAAATTGCAGGAATTTGCATTGTCATCTACGTTTTTGATGAGGTTATCGATTGTAGACTTTGTTGGACTGTGATAGAGCTGTGGCTGGATGAAGTGGATACATTGATTGTGTCAGGAAATAGAATTGCAATTGACACACAGTAGGGGATCGCGGTGTAAGTGAATAATGAGACTCCAATGTTTAGGTTCCTTCATGCAGTAAGCCTTTGGAAAGATTAAACAATGCATGAATGCACCTAGGATGCATAGGTGCTTTCTTATCTTTGGGCATGCGGGTTGGAAATCGTAGTTCGGTGGTGGATCTGTTTCCCAACACCATCTTGTTTCTAACTACATATTTGTAAACTTACATTTTAAGATACATCGTCAGAGGGCCAATTTTACACCTTTATTAAAATGAAACTGGCCAAGTGCGAGTCGGACTCGCGCACGAAGGGTTCCGTACCACTATCTATAAAAACGGCAAAAAAATCACGTTTGTTGCATGAGAGCCCCCTTATACATATATTTATTTTATTCTGTTTTTTAGTGTTTGTTGTTAGTTAGCGGCAACAGAAATACATCAACTGTGAAAATTTCAACTGTCTAACTATCACGGCTCATGAGATACAGCCTGGTGACACACGGACAGACGGACAGCGAAGTCTTAGTAATAGGGTCCCGTTTTTACCCTTTGGGTATGGAACCCTAAAAATAAAACTTATAACCTCACAAGATATCAAGAAAACCTAGTCACAACACAAGCTTGTAAATAATGAGCAGCGCACCTCTATCGGTGACCCTTTTGACCCTCAACATGAATCACCGCGAGAATGACACTGATGCAGCTAATGTTAATCTTATGCTCGTTCGACGCGTGTTTACCGACGGATTATAAGATCAAAAACGTGGTATCAATTTAGTCTTCGATTTCATTTTCACATAAAGCGTTCCTATCGGTAGTTTTGACACACTTCACCGCTTAGCTACGAAGCCTACGAAGCATATCTCTGGTGGAAACGCATGCTTTGACTGGATTAGCATACCTTCTATCAATGAGTCTTTTGGCGATCTTGATACCTATCTAAAGGTAGGAATTATCACTCAAATTCAGTGAAAGCTAGATTTAAAGCGCTCCTGTTGTAGTCTAGCTAGGGATTTTCGCTACAAAAACAAGCACGTAGCTCCTAATTCTGACAGTCAATGGGCGCAAAATATTCAACCTAAAATCTTTTTAAAAATCATCAGTCTCAAAATTTGATAACATTAACAGAAAACTACACTGTACTGTACCTAATCAATATGACAAAAAACTTCTTCAAAGCATTATGGTAGATACTTCAGTCAAAACGGTTCAAATTCGATTTTGAAAACAGACGACAGACAAATGAAAATTTCAAATCCAAAAAAATCTTTCGGAAAAATTGCAATTAGATGATACAGTATCATAAAACATAAGATATTTTTCACCCATATTTCTTTGATTTTGTTATCCCTTTTTTAGGGTTCCGTACCCAAAGGGTAAAAACGGGACCCTATTACTACGACTTCGCTTTCCGTCTGTCTCCAGGCTGTATCTCATGAACCGTGATAGACAGACAGTTGAAATTTTCACAGATGATGCCGCTATAACAACAATACTAAAAAACAGAATAAAAGAAACATTAAAAGGGGCTCCCATACAGCAAATGTGATTTTATTGCCGTTTTTATAGATAATGGCACGGAACCCTTCGTGCGCGAGTCCGACTCGCACTTGGCCGGTTTTATTTTAATTTTTTATAATATATATCAATAAATCTAAAACTGAGTATAAACATTGTAGAGCTCAACATGTACGTTTCATCGAAGGTCAATTAACTACACATTCATCATCATCAGATGTACACTGCATGCTTTCACCTGCAAACTCTTGATCGACTCGTTTTGAACGTTCAGATTGATTAAGCTTCACCAAACCTACATTACGATTCTACTCTATTTATTCTGATAGTACCTACTGCTATTTTTTCTACTATTGCAGTTTTTACGACGATGTCCTCCAATAAATCAATCGCTTAGGTTGTAAAATTCAACATGATGTTTATATACGCACTACGTACTATTACATTTTTATCTTTCGTAGCTTGTTATAACAACTGGAACTGGAGCCAAGCCATTAATATCCTCTAGCTTATTGTTCACTTTAGCGTTTTGACCAAGCGACTGCCGTTTTTTCTATCTTTACGTACTAAGTACCTACCAATGTTTGAGAACCCATTGAAAAACATAGGCCATAGACTCATCATAGACTTAGGATAGGACACACCTATATCAATATTGATGAGAATTTCTGGAAGATTTCAGCCACTAAAATCGACACGGTTTTAACCTTTCGCACTTAGTTTGTTTCTTCTAACTGCGGCAAGGGTACAAGGTTACTGCATGTATTTAGTTATTGTTAACATAAGCACAGATAAATACAATACTATACGGTAGGTAGTGAATAATGCAATCTCAAAAGTAGTCCATTGGTTTAGTGTCAATAATCTTTTGCTTAACGAAAACAAAATGTATTCGATTTATTCTACCAAAAGTTAAACAAGTTAAGGCTGATATAAACGTAAAAGGAGAAACGTTAGAAATTGTAGAAAGAACCGTATTCATAGGAATAACCTTACATAATAAACTTCAATGGGGCCCACACATGTCATACATAAGCTATTGAAGAGACTTAGATATAATCATATATAAAAAACTTGGGACGACTTTTTGCTCCAACTCGAAAAATAACAAATAACAGGCTAGAGGTTTCTTCGTCGCTTTTCTACTTTAGTCTACATACCGAAGTGACAGAAATAAAAAATATCACTTTATTTCCGTGTCAGTGTTTTACTCGGAATTTGACCTTTTCTAAGTACATTTTTGTGGAAATAAGGAATTTTTGATTTAATTTGAGTCAGTTCAGCCCCAGTTTGAACTCCACGATTATTCGTATGCGAATCACGAAATCGAGAACTTTCCATACACGAACTAATGAAAGTTTTTGGGCACAAAACTTCAAGTTTTCCCACACAAAGATCGGTTGTCAGATAACATGGGATTATGTTGACGACACAGTAAAATTTGGACAACTATGGGATTTACTAAGGTGATTTATGATGATTTTATTAGATAACGGAATACAAAATGATTCAACCAATGTGCCATTCTTGCCGTTCCTTTGCGGATCGTGTCTAGCAATTCCAAACTGAGGTTGTGATGTCATCGGACTATCGATCGGGTGGGTAAAACGAGGAGGAAAGACTGGTAAATGGGAACCATCACGCCCTTACAGGGCTCATGTAGGGAAGGGCCTACCTTCCCCTGGGGAAAAACCAACACTGGCCGTTCTTTGTCTTTCAGCAGTCTTTAGAAGCTGGTTCTGTTCTACAGTAGGGCAAACGCTCTCTCTCTCCTGATCTCTCATCCTATTTTTCGCCACTAATGTCTAATCTGTCAGGTGCACGCCCAGTCGATCCTACTACGAAAACATGATACAGGTCACTGATTCTTGTATATGTAAAGCAGTTAGTGAGATTGATTTGAAATGCTGTCTTATGACACCGACTCAAACCGCAATATTTCAATGAACCGCAATATGCGTGCAAAGTGCACCTTATAATATTTGACCCAAGTATCAACTTTCTCATGGTAACTAGCATTAGGTACAGTAAGTGAACCGATCAGCGTACACTACACAGTACAAGTATTATGAATAGGTTATTGTTATTACATGTTAGTTAGTAATAGGAGAATAGTTAGGCTTGCCACTGAGGACAGTGAGGAGAAAGCCTGTTATGGTAAAATTAACCATATTTGCAGTGGAATACGATATATTTGAAGCAGTGACTAATCTTGTAATATAAGGTAAAGCGTAGGTGATATTGACTGCGACCTTATAAGTCAAACAGCCCAAAGCGTTTCGTTCAAAGACTCACGTAGGTATCTTAGATGACAAATCTCTGAATAAGAAAATACTGTATCGAAGATCACAGTGAAGTGAAATCAGCTTCACACTCCTGAGGTATTCAGACGTGTCAAAGTTGTATTTGATATCCTAGTTATTTGAGAAGTCACGATGAAAATAGAGATATTACTGGCAGTCACCAAGTCCTTCTAGAGTTTACGGTTGTTTAGGAAGTCCACCAGTAGGTACAGTTATAAATCATAAGGGGGTAGGACTGTAAACTTTGTATTGCAAATTAAAACCGATTAAGTAACGCATTCACTGCCCAGCCTCGGAGGACCCGCAGCAGGACATGAGCGTCGTAGGCCATAGGACGTGTCTTACGTTAGTTTTAGTGGTTGAATGAGGTGTAAAGTCTGACAAAACCGACGGGGAAAAACACTCTTTTTCCAAAATATAAAAGAAAAACCATAGCTCTAATAGCATATGACCGAATTAGTTCTCTAGTTGAAGATGATGTTGATTTTTGTTGTTTATATATTATAGTATAAACTTTAGGTAAAGAGGATTACTGAGGACTAAATATTTTTAAACTTACGCGATCTGAACACATATTAATTATAAATACTATTTAACGGGTATTTGCAGTGACCACGGGGCATTGTGTAAACCTGTCGAAACGTCGGGAAAATAAGGTAATTAAACGCGATAAATACCCGTTAAATAGTATTTATAAATACTGAGGACTACATAGTATACATTTCCGTTTTATCCTCAATATGAAAAAAAAACGTAGGCAAGTAATTGTGAACAAGCAAAGTACATTTGAAAGCCTCTGTGTAGCAAAGCAACTAGCAATGGACTATCAATCACGACAATCGCTCAGTTTTAATCAATAGCAGATTATTTGGCACGGAGCTCGTCGCGAGAGATAAATCTGAGCTTGATTGAAATTGTTGGAAAATCCGAATTCTATTTTGAGTTGTGGTGACAGATTTATTTGCTGGTTAGATATAGGTTAGAATATAGGTTTTTCTTCCCTCGCTCTACCATTAGCTGTTAAGTAAAAAAACCTCTATTACCGATCTCTTATCATAACTACACCAAAGACTCAAATGTTTCTACTAACATAACAGGTTCGGAAGATGGACTAGGTACAGTAATTACAGAATGGTGGCCCATAGAGGCTGAACGATAAAGAGGGACACCTAGCCCGATGGTCAGGTGACATCGTCAATGTGGCCGCAATGAGAGAAGGGAAGCACAGGACCCGTCAGCGGCAATAGAGAAGAGGCCGTTGCTCGTCATAGGGTGCTTAGGGGCGGAATATTAAAGTTAAGCTATACATAATACTAGCTGCATCCCGCGGCTTCGCCCGCGCTTTGCAAGTAGCCTAGATGTCCGTCTCTGGAATCCCGTCTACCTCCCTGCCAAATATCATTAAGATACGTTCATCTGTTTCGGCGTGAAAAGGTAACAGACAAGGCAGACACATAGACTTTCGAATTTATAACATTAGTATGGATACCTACACTGTACCGTTGCTAGCTAAACGACTCGATTTATGATATTAATTAGTTTGCAGTGAATTTCCAAAATGATACATCTAATAGCAACCTCAGTAAAGGACATCTGAGAAGCCCTAGTTTCCGTTTGCAGTGGGATTACAAACTGTTTGTTTCAACAGTCTCGGATAGCCGCAGGAACTCGTCAGTAACCCTATCTGTCTACTAACCGCTAGGAAACCTAGCTAGATACATATAACGTTGGTGCAAGGATTATTTTATATTTATAAAATATATTATTATTTCTGATATGAAATAAAACAATGGCCAAAAAGATACAGGCACTACTGTATCTTTTTGGAAGTTCGCAACATAGTAATTTAAATATGTTGTACTTTAGCCTTATAATAATTTTGATTTTATTTTTATTTCATATCTAATCTTAAGTGACTACTGTAATTGGTTAGTTTTAATCGTGTTAGTTACTCAAAAAATAAATAAATAAATGAATAGTTTTTTTTTACACGATTCAGCAAAAATAATGTCGTGAACGTTAATGAGAATTATCTAGAATTATTTCAGAACTCGTGAAAGTTTAGGATTGGATGGGAGAGGCACAAGGCAGAGGAAGCTGACCAAATCAAAAGGAGGCCTATATCTAGCCGTGGGTACTCGCGGATTTGAATGTCAATGATGCCGGAAGATAAAGGTAGAGTTGACCTTTTGTTATAAAAAATACACACCTGTATTTTCTGCTGCTCGCAACATTGACAAATTATTATTAAATAATTAAAAAAAATATTGAAAATTTAAAGATTTTCAACGGATGTTCTAAGCAGTGTATTCATCAGTAGGCTTCGAAATTCTGTGTTTGCTTAGCTACTGGCATGTAAATACTCGCACAGAATTTAAAGCGCGGTTTACGACTTGAAAGCGCAAGCATTCGCACATTGACCCACAGACCTTACGAAAACACCGTGTGAGGCATCGTCGACCCGTAACTAAGCTATAGCACCCATAGCCTCAATGCTTTTAAACCACTTAACTAACTTAACTCTTCTGTCGCTTACAAGGGTTTTTAGAATTTTTATAGCCATAAAGCTGTTAAGAAGTTTTTTTTCTGTTAAGAAGTTGTTAGAGCCTGTCACATAGTCACATGCCTAACTTAGAACGGAACTGTTAGGGTTAGAGTTTAGAGAACTAAGAACGTTTATTTACTGTTTTGGTTTGGGGGCATTCATTAATTACGTGAGGCGATTTTGGCAAATTCTCGACCCCATGGTGTCGTGAGATTTGGGTCGGACCCCCCTATATTTAAGTAATGTACCTATTAAGTATATCAGTTATCTAGTACGCATAACACAAGCTTTGCTTAGCTTGGGGCTAGATAATGCTGTGTGAATTGTCCAGCATTATTTACTTATTATTAGTTACTTCTGTGGTGAATTATGCCCCACTGCAAAAATGCTAAACTCCGAAAATCAGAACCTACCTACCTACTGATTGGTTCAAAAATTAGACTTTCTTGGCTACATAGTGAACCTATCAAAACTTAATAAAACTTATGGATTTTTTGGCAGTGAGGCATGTGTTCCTCTTAGGGCATCAATCTGGACCCTTATTGTAATTCTTAGCGCGGAAACTGGGATCTGCACAGACATCTCACATGGGAGTGTAATGTGCAAGTCTACCCAGCCTATGAAGAAATTCAAAGTTCCTTACAACTGAACAGCACAAACACATGGGTTGGTTATTGGGCTTCATGCCAGGTTAGGTCAACAGCCTTCTGTGACTTCAGTCAAATCAGGTTTTTTATAAGCAAATGCAAGTAGGCAAGTAGGCAGGCTCGGCTTTATTGATGAATTATTTATTTATACATGCCACATTCTTGAATATCAGCGCTTTTTATAGTTTTGAATGTTTTTAAGTTAGTGCTCATAGGCAGAGTTAATTTTTTTGACAAAACAAAATTTTGATTCATCCACTATGGTATTTATTCCGAAATCAACTCACTATAAATAAGTTAGCCTTTGCACAAAAAAAATCCTAAACCGTTAAATAAATATCTACTCTTTCTTGACTAGAAAACAATAATATTGTACAGAACTTCTTAATTTCAAACCATGCAAATGAAAGACAAACATAAAAATAGTCCAGAGTAGAAATAAAATTGCTTCAGCGAACTAAAATGACAGTTTGGGCTGAGCTCTGCCATTTTCTTGTGTTATTTTTAAATCGGGACTCTTCCCTAGTCTTGAGCAATAAATATGATCTCATTTTTTCACAATGCACAGAGTAAATAAAAAATGATAGGTCAGGAAGAATGGTGTAAGTACTATTGTCAGTAGAACAAAGTATCACTGCTCGCTTGCTTCTAAAAATAGCGCAGATTCACCCTGGACATGATAGCGCCGCCTGCCTGCATAGCGTTTATCTGATACCTCGTATAGAATGAACGTAGTAAGCTTCCTTGTGTATACCTACACACTCAGCCTACACTAACGAAATACAGGTCCTTCAATCAACAGGTGAAAGCAGACGCTCAATACCGGCATCTAGCCTCTGGGCAAAGATGCCCCGATCTCTGTACACAGCCAGCTCTTCAAATATCCACTTTCACGTCAACAAACAGGCAAATATTCTCGTAAACCAATCACCTCGTAAATATGCAAAATAAATGAATAAGCGATAAATACCTTTTCCTTCGCCCGTCCGGCATGTTTTTGCACAGTTTTCGCGAACAACGCACTTTTACCTTCAGACATTTTTATCACTATTTCATAACCGTGCGAATTTATTTCAAATACACCACAACCTGCATCCGAATTTGGTTGCAGCTGTTTGATTGATGTCACACGTCAAAATCCAGTTACGTGCTGCCCCCGCGATGTACTCTCGCGAATGAAAGAATAATGTCACCCCAGCGCCGTGCGGGCGGGCTCCGATGGTGTTTCTCAAAGACGTGTGATTTGTAGTTTCTAAAATTGCTAATAGATGTCTCTGCTACTCACACAATAGTTATTCTAGCAAGCAAGGATCTAAAAAGTAACATTAGCTAATCTGTGGAGTAAAATACATTTATCATTGCTATAAAATAAACCTTCTTTCTTGAATGGTTAGTTAAGTACATAACAAACCACCTGCTTAACACGACATCAAAAGAACTACTGCCATCTATGAGCCAGCGCATAAATTGCAACTATGAACGCTTTTCTCTTAGATGGCGATCTCCACAACAAATCTTATTTTAAAATACTGGCAACATTTGATTGAGATAGAGCAATTCAGTCCACAGAGTACTTATTAGGGTTCTGTACCCAAAGGGTAAAAACGGGACCCTATTACTAAGACCCCGCTGTCCGTCTGTCCGTGTCTGTCCATCTGTCCGTCTGTTACCAGGCTGCATTTCATGAACCGTGATAGTTAGACTTGACATTTTCACAGATTTCTGTTTCCACTATAACAACTAAATATACTAAAAAACAGAATAAAATACATATATAGACGAAGCGTGTATTTTAGGTAGCGGAGAGTGGTTTTATTCTTATCGTGAGTTGCCTTGGCAAGGGTCGTAGAGATGTCTATCCACCCTCTGGTTTTGTTTGTCCAAATGCACAAGATGGGATGACATTGACAATCTTTGGAAAACTGACAACTGAGTGTTGTCTTTTCTGGGTTTGGATAAAAAAACTAAGATACTGGTCAGACCTTAGATAAAGTATATTAGATCCTTGGTCTGAGGCTGAGGGTCAGACCCACCCAATATGGCGGCGGTCGGATCAGAATCTCAGCTCCAGCCCATGGAAAGAATTCACAATTTTAGCAGTTGTTAGATGGAGTTTTCGCTGATGGTGTTCTTCTTCACATATTTAAGGGGGCTCCCATACAGCAAACGTGATTTATAGATAATGGTAAAGAATCCTACGTACGCAATTTCAACTCGCACTTGGCCGGTTTTATTTATTTTTGATTCAATTATTCATTCTTTATAGTAACTTTTTTAGTCATTCATTCTTTCTGATTTCAAAAAGTCGAAATATTTTGTTTTCCAGAATAAGTTTGAAAAGTTTTATTTTCACGTCATTTTCACATATTTTCAGCAATTTTTACAAGTTTTCTCGACGAATAGCTAACTAATCATGGTAATGTGAAAGTTGTAATATATCTCTGAACTAGAAACATTGTGAATTTCTTCTGATTTTTTGGTAAAATTGTTACACTCCACAGGAAGCAAAAAATGAACTCCAAAAAAATGCAATCCGCGACACGCGAAAAAAAGAACTTGATGTCTTCCAGCGTGCCCTTGATATCCAATGGCTAAATAGCAGAATGGAAGACGGCCGGATGGGCCGCTGCATGGCCCTGATCAATCGAGAGGCCGAGATGGAGAAGGAATATCAAGAGGTATTTTCTCCCTTTCTTTTTGTTGGGTACTAGCTGATAGATAGATAATACTTTATTGTACCACACAAACACAGAAAACTTAGCTTTTTTCCTACTATCCATCCAAAATTTCGCATTTTTAATATGTCCACCTGTGGACGAATATAGGCTGATGATGATGATGAACATTTAAAGTGCACTGACAGGGACTATGATATACACGCATCAGCTTAAGAGCTGCCTGTGTATTAAAAAGAAAAAAAGAACTTGGACAAAGATATTGGATGAGTGGCTTAGTGAGCCCCTTAGCTTAATTGCTATGAGGCAAGATGGCTCTCTCGATCGCTGGTCCAGTACAATTTGATCTTCACACTTTAAGGCACGCAACTAAGCTACGCATTTTTGTATACTAATATTTAAAAGATCTTTCTCTTTATTTTTTGTTTGAATTGAATAGGCTCCCAAACAACTGGACCGATTTAAAAAATTCTTTCACCATTGGAATCCTACATTATCCCTGATGAACATAGGCGATAGAATATATCCGTGCGAAGCCCGAGCGGACCGCGAGTCTATAATAGATGCAAACACCCATCCGATTAATCATTTCTAGTTTGTGAATTGTCAGTATTGCTTAACATGAGCCTATCTTTTCAGAGGACAGACCACGCAGCAATAGTGAATGCTCGAGCAGAGAAAGAGATAGCTCTGGGCAAAGAAGTAGCCAAGGTCCGAAGAGAGGAAGCATGTGAATTGCTCCGTAGACACTACCTCCGAGACCGGGACCCGAGTCTTCGGGAGCTCATTCAGAAACTATCAGCTGGATATACATGCAGAGACTTACGACAACAGATTTTGAATAATGAATATAAGAGACAGCAGGATAAGGTTAGTTTAATAATTTCATGCTCAACGAAAATGGTTTTCCCTTCTTAATCATTCCAATGACTCCTTTTGTTCTTTTTGCTAATATTAAAGTAATGCCTGCTCTGCATATGCCACTTTCTATATTGGTCACTGGTAAAGTTAAATTCAGGGCCTTATCTTGTTTTGGGCACTGCAAAGTGTGACAAGGCCTGTATTCTAAAAACTAAAATCCTGTTAATGCTATCATAAAGCTAGTGGCATAATTAAATTTAATTAAATGGCATGATTAATTTTCAAAAGAAAATGAATTTCATATTTCATATTTTTCATATTTCATTTATTTTTGCTTGCATGTAGGTACATTCCATCTTATTTCTAAGGTAAATAGTTATCACCAAGTACATACATGCATCCTGGAAGGGCACTGCAAAACAGTTAACTTTATTTTTACAATGTCAAATGGAATTTTACAATAACATAAATTTCATGCAATAATAAATATAATTAATTAAATTGAATTTTGAATTTAGAAGCCAGAATGGTCAGCTAGTCATTGTTTCATCTTAAGGTCACATTATTCTAGTTTGTCAGTAGCGAATTGGTCAACACAATAGTAACATTTTTCTAATAAAAATAATTTTAGTTTATTACAAAAAAGCGTATTTTTTTCTTCATTTTTCAAGTATTCAGGTAATTAGTACGTTTGATTTTCGTTTTCGAACTAGGCCTAGGTTTTAGCTTATTTCCTTTTCAGTGTTTTAGATTTTACTTCCATTGTCATTGTTTAACTCAAAATTTACTCATTTAAGAGCTCACATCTCGCTTTCGCCTTCTAGGCCGAACACAGACGCGCAAACGCAATCCTAGAAAATGCACTCTTCAACAACAAAGAAGCACAAGAGTACCAGGACAAGATCAAGATAGAAAAGGACCACAAGTACACCAAGGAGTTGCAAACACAGCTGGTGAACCGTCAGATGCAGAAGCAGTGCATCTACGAGGATACGCTGGTTGAGAAGAAGATGCTGGAGGAAGTTATGCGGACTATAGCTGATGAGGACCAGAGGTATGGCAATGTCTAGATTTAAATTTACCCTTGTGTGTTCCACTGCTAGGGACTGCTGATCTAAAGACTCTTTTCCATTTTGTTAAAGTATTATCAGTTTAATGATAATGGTTCTAGAAATTGACATTACCTTGATATTTTCCATTGATTAAAAAACTCCTTTAAGTATATTCAAAATTATCATTTTATTGGTAAAAATTATTACAAGTCACAAAATAATTATTATAACTAAGTATGTATTATGAATAATAGAATTATAATTTCAATTATTAGGAATTAAATAAACAAATTAAAAGTGCAAAATAAATTAAAATATTACTCAATTTTTCGTACATATTCGTCAAAGCTGTAGAACGCCTTTTCGACGAGCCACGATTTAAGTCTGCGCTTAAATGAAGAGAGGCTAGGTGCTGCGACTTGGATGCTTTCCGGTTTCGATGCAGCGGTTGATCAGGCTGGCCAGACACCAAGCTAGAGGTTCCGAGGCCGAGGCAAGGAGTTCCATCGAGATGTCGTAAATGCATTAAGAGAGCGCTGCCTCCACGAGCGCGAGCTGAACGCGTGGCGCGCCGCGCGCCCCCGCCGCGCCCGCGACTCGCGTTCATCGCTTCGGCTGCAGCCTTCCGAGACTTGAACTTCTCCCCCATAGAGTCCATAGCAACATCTGTGAAACATAGCCTCTCTCAGGGATAATGTAGCTTTCGTAGTTAA
Source organism: Eupithecia exiguata (assembly GCA_947086465.1). Classification (NCBI taxonomy): domain Eukaryota; kingdom Metazoa; phylum Arthropoda; class Insecta; order Lepidoptera; family Geometridae; genus Eupithecia; species Eupithecia exiguata. The sequence goes on from OX352233.1 coordinate 12,700,727, forward strand.
TTAGGGAAATAATTTTGTAAATAGTTTGGGGGATTACTCATAAACAAACCAATTTTGCCTGTATTTTGTGTGTGGTTAAAAATAAAGCTATGGTTGTATAAAGGGGTAAAAACATCAACGATCTATCTTAAAAACTGTTTTACTTACTTCGGTTCTTATGAAGATCATCTATCTTAGGCTGTAGTGATTTTAAGACATAAAAATCGCCACCTTTATAAACACGCTTTTCATTAAAATTAGTGAATTCCAGGGAGCTCCAACAAAAGCGCATGCTTAAGGAACGCACGCGCCGGGAGATGGTCGTTTTCCAACAAGCCAAGGACGCGTGGAAGGGCAAGCAGACGCAGATGGTCATAAAGGAGGAAAGGGACATCGCTGAACAGAAGAAAGCACAATCCAACAGGAGTTCTGCCATGTACGGTACCTCATCAACACATATTAAACATTTAGAATTGTATTTCTTTAGGTTTACTATTTTGTAAGCCTAAAGAAATACACACATACAACACTTGGATAAGTTTTACTATAAAAACTACATATATCAAATAAGAAATACGAGTCGGAACACACCGAGATGCGACGCGACACTACGCACTTTTTATATGATACTGATTTAAAATATCACTTTATTAATTACACATAAAAATACAAATTTTGTTGATATAAAACGAAAACTCCGCTACGTCAAACTGCGTTTCGAGATGCCTCCAAGGTGGTTCATACATCCACCGCTAAACGGGCCTCCCCAATCCCCAATATCACCACGCTAGGCTGGCCAATTGGAAATTGCAGCAGAGGTCTTGACATACACAGAAGGATGCTACACTGCTTGGTTCTCTTAGCCGGTTCTCACGACCTCCACGGACATGGCTAGGTAACTAGGTATAGGCAGAAGCTGTTCCACCCTAACATTATTAATTCCACCTTACTTTTTTCCAGCATTGAAGCAAGATTGAGGAAATTAAAAGAGAGAGAGGAAGTAAATGAACGAATCGCAGCCAAAGTATTAGCAGCTGAGGTATAGTATACAAACAACACCACAAGACAAGTGACACTTATCTATCTTCTGTCTGTTAACACCATCGCAGCCTTTATAGCACCCACTGCTGAGATGTGTGTCCCTCGAACAAATGCAGTTCCCAAAACAGGTGAAAATTGATCAGTAATGACTGACAAATATGTAAAAAAAAAGTCTCCAGAAAATCCTCAATAAATCATCATCATCGGCCTATAGTAGTCTACTCTGGACATAGGCCTCCCCTAATGAGCGCCATAGCGCCCTGTCTTCAGATTGCCGCATCCAGCATTTGCCAGCAGTCTTTCGCAAATCGTCATCCCGCTTGGTCGGAGGTTGTTTGCCGAGTCGCGTCAAGAACACGTTTACCCCAGCGGTTATCGGTTCTTCTCGAGATATGGCCAGCCCACTGCCACTTCAGCTTGCTAATCATTTGAGTTATGTCGACCACTTTGGTTCTCTGTCGGATGTATTCGTTGCGAATCCTATCCTTTAGAGAAACTCCGAGCATAGCTCTCTCCATAGCTCGCTGGGCGACTTCATACTGGTGGACAAGCCCTACCGTGAGTGTCCACGTCTCAGCTCCGTAGGTAATGACGGGTAGAAATGGCACCGATTTGAAATTTCGCTTTCCCCGAGTAGTTATGCTCGTACTTAATTCGTCAAATATCGTTAAATATTAGTCTCAATGGTACACAAGTCACCTTTTTCCGCTGAAGAAATATTATCTATCAAATATCAAACAGAATTGAAATACAATAAAAAATACAATTTGTGAAGAATTTACATAATTTTTCTGGCCCCACTTCAAATTAAACTTTTGACCTACCTATACATTTTGTATGTATGACAGTAATAATAGGGCTCCAATATAATTTTTCGCTTCTTCCACTTGGCCTGTTTTATTAACACAATAATTTCTCAGTTTACTTTGTTAAAAGTTACATTGATTCTGTTTCTAATTTTGCAGGCAGAGCGTCAAGAACGAGAGAACATTATAAAGTCTCTTCAAGAGCAAGAATATCTGGAGAAGAATGCAAACGATGATATATCCGAGAAAAAGAAGATGGAGACGGATAAGAAAACGACGTTGCAGGCGCTCACGGCTCAGATGGAGAACAGGAAGCAACGGGAGCGCGAACAGAGGGAGACGGAAGCTAGTATTAGGAAGGAGGTAAGCTGATTACTATACAATATATATATATAATTAATGCTGGACAATCCACACAGCATCATCTAGCCCCAAAGCTAAGCAGAGCTTGTGTTATGCTTGCGGTACTAGATAACTGATATACAACATCCCGTCGCTTTACAAAAATCAGTTTAATATACTGGTCCCTCAGTGAGGGAACTTTCAGATATTAAGCTGAAAAGAACAGATACTACACTTTGATCTTAGCCAAAAGGCCGAGTTAATAAAGGGTTTTTCAATAAGGGCGGGTAGATAATGAAATGAAATAAAACAAGCTTTGTGAGGTATTAACAAAATTCTTTTCACCACTTGGGTCGAAAACGGTGACTTTGCTGCTCAAAAACAGTGCGTGAAATCGGGTTTTGCTCACATGTAGAATAAAGGATATTATTTAACTTGTTGAAAAAAGTAATTTGAATTCAGAATGTTGCACTAAATTTCCATGGTGTAATAACTTATTGATACTTAAAATAAATAAATAATGCTGGACAATTCACACAGCATTATCTAGCCCCAAGCTAAGCCAAGCTTGTGTTATGGGAACTAGATTACTGATGTAGGGACATTTGTCCACCGCGCCCCTGAGGTCGTCGCTTAAGATAATCATGTACTTTATGAAAGAAATAAAACAAGATTTCTGATAATATTCTCTGCTATCAATTCCAGACCGAAGCCAAAATAGCCGCCGACGAAGAGAAGGAACGAGAAAAGACAAGAAAGCAGAAGGAGAAAGGACGAACCTACGCCTTACAGCTGAAACAGCAGATACAGGACAACGCGGAGCGACGGCGCAGGGAGCTGGCGGGAGAGGAGGCGCGGTCAAGGAGCGTCTTCGACACGGACCGGGCGTGGTACTTATATATTATACGTACAGACAGACGGACGGATAACGACGGCACTCTGGGCCGATTTCTGGTAACCAAGCTGTGAAGCACACATTTTCACAGTGATGTGACAATGGTATCGTCGTAGAAACGATGATTAGATAAAAGAAACTGATAGAGCGTGTGGTACTTCAATTTGCACGGAAAGTTTTAAAGGTGTAATAATGTTTTCAACCTTGACACTTTTGACACGGGTCCCTCCATTTGTAGCTTTCATCAAAGGTAAAATGCAAAAATGTGTCTGAAACGATAGCAACAATGCTATCGTATATAGTGAGATGATCAATTAAGTGGACTTTACGGAGGTCCGGAATGAGCGAGTAGCCTAGCGAGGCAGCCTGAAAATTATACAGCGGCTTTTTGAAATGCGAGTAGATGGCTAAATCCGTAACCATGAGAGTTATAACTAATTAGCAGCGCCTCTCGGTATCACCCACGTAGTTCCCGTTCCCGTGGGAATTCCGGGATAAAAACCTATGTGCTTTTCCAGACTATATTCTATATCTGTGGCAAATTTCATCCAGATCTGTTCAGCCGTTCTGGCGTGGTTGAGTAACAAACATCCATCCATCCATCCAAACTTTCACATTTATGATATTAGTGGGATAAAAAAAATCTGCAAAAAAAGAATGCTGTTTTTGTTATCTCTAAAATTGAGCTCATGTCTTCTTTCCCGACTTTTCTCTAACTCTCATGTGTTCGGATTTGGTCATCCACTCCCATCTCAAAAAGCCACTATAGGTAGTATAGTCCTTTGTATACCGAATTAATAGAAGTTTCTTTGTATTTTTTTATGGCAAAGACTAGTAAAGAGCACACTTTACGTAGCATTTTATCGTTCAAATTCCAAATTGTTTACTCGCTTAGAACATGGGTAAGAGATAAATTATACAGATGGTCGTAAAATACAATATGTCACCATTTTCTGCTAGGCTTGCTAAAGGTTTCTAACTTTTTCTAAATGTTTTTCCGGATCTTATGAATGATTATTGATTATATTTCTGATTTCCCCAGGCAAGCAGAAGTAGCGGAAGAACGTAAGAAGATAATCAGTCAGCACGCACCGCCTCTGATCGGGTACCTGCAAGCCGGCGTGCTCAAGCCTGTGGACCTGGAGGCGGCGCGCGACGGTGGGCTGGACGTGCAGGCGCTGAGTGCTGGGGGCGCGAGGAGGGGGAGGCCCAAGTGCAACGCGCAGTGCATGCTCATCAGGGACTATTAGGGAGGTATCCCTTTCATACTCGAGAAACATCTATCCAAACTCTACCACGATATTTTGTTTAAATTGAATGGAGAACGGAGATAATCATTTTTCTTACAATATCCAGTTGGTACATCGTAATTTCCCGGCTTCCGTGCCGAAGTCAAGACACAAGATCTGCTGGCCGTGAGATAGTGTTCTGATATGGGTATCAGGTAGTATCAGAGAAATAGCAGGGGAGAATAAGACTGTTTGGAAAGGTGTTTAATGCGGAAATCTACGCTGTGTGGGAGTGTATGTGAGTGGGATACCGAAACATAGGGCATAGGAGAAGGTCCTATGCCCTATGATTCGCTATCCCACTCACATACACTCACGACAGTTTTGTTAGATGTTTCATAGAAGGATGGGAGAAAGTTGAAATGAGAATCATTTACAGGTCAGAAAGGAAGGGAAGTATAGGAAAGGGTAGGAGTGATAAAATGGATAGATGGATTGTAGAAGCTGGACAAAGGTAGGATGGAAAGAATTATCTAGGGCACTTCCCAATGTTTAATCTATCGTTTTGGAAATCTACAGTCGAATTTTGACGCTTTATACAAAATAATATTGCATGTTACAAATGAACCAGAGATATAATAAGCACTGGGAGCGACCAGAAGAACGGGCAGTTGTTAAATATTTGATACACACTCCCACAAAGTATGCTCCCTGAATGTAAGTTGCGCTATAAACTACATGTGGTTTTCAAGGGACTTTAGCTTTGAAATCCTGCTCTTTTATCTTTGAGGAAGCTATACGTTCTGCTGGTATCGAGGGTAAGAAATAAGACGGATCGAAATTAAATGTTATACAGGGCATAACAAAAATGAAGGACCTAACTTTAAGTACAGGTTCAGTTTTGTGTACAAAACACGAGAAAAATATCCCTAAATCTAGCCTTCGAAAGAACTGAAATAAAAATTAAATTACCACTAGACTGATGCATGTGCTTATTGTCATTGAAAAAAATATAAAAAGGCTTACGTAACTGTTTATATCTGTTCGATACATCGATCACGTAGGCATGTAAGCATCATCAGCAGTTTGACCTAAGTAGGTTACTCGTGCCGCGAGCGCGGACCGAGCGCCTACGGAGGTCAGTGCATCAGCAGCCACCATTCAAACCGCACTCATTAACATCATAATTAGTCGTAGTTTTGTACAATATACCTATTGTTTCCATACTCGACTTTTATATCAGCATCCCGGGAAAAGCTAGCCGCGATTCCTACAATATCCCTCCCTATCATAAAACATCTTCGACATCATCGATGCACCTTAGATGCGGTGAGTGTGGTGCCATGCATATTTCCTTGGTTCTATTCATCGATCAAAAATGTCCGGCTTTGCCGGCCCCCCTTAGATTCACAATGCGCACGCCACAACCTTCAGTAGCAAAAGAGAGACCATTTGACATGTTAGGGAAGCTTTTCAACTAGTGTCATTTTAGCGTTCAGACAAAAAGCATGGGTACAAAAAATGCAAGAATCACTCGTCCAAAGTGCTGAAAAAGGATGGAATTTCTTATTTTCAGTAAGTTTATATATACTTTTTACCCGTATATTGAGATGTGAGTCATATACTTGTGAAATCAGCATAAAATATTGTTGTTTGGTTTGCCTATGTTAAAATATTAATTTTGTTCTAAATTGATAAATGGAGAGGCTATTTCTTCTAAATTTTTTTTTTCATTTATAGTATGTATTAATATATTTTTCATAAAAATAAGTTTAATATTACTAGTTGATGATTTTTAAAATAATTAGTTGGCCCGCCCTAAATTTTCATTTGCGTAGACTCTCTAATAAAAGAAAGACTAGGTTCTTACCTACCTACCAGAAGTATGAATTTATAAAACGTTTATTTTTTTCCCGTAAAAAAAACTCGTGCAAAGCCGCAGACAGGAACCAGTTCTTTTTAATCTAGAGTGCCTGCCTGAAATTGTATTGTAAGTTTAAATTATTGTATGTCTGAAATGACCCTTTTGTATAAATACCTACTGTTGAGACACCAATTTATAGTTTCATCAATAAATGATTCGTTATCTTTACCTGAATTCTGTTAATTAATCATTATAGAAAATAAACTGAGTAGGTAGGTATATAATTCTCAGGTAGGTACCTACCTACTTACAAAATAAAATAAAATGAATTCGACTCCACCAATCTCTTGTTCCGTATGGAAAAAACTTGTCAGGCTCTGCGCAAACTGTCTGCGTCAAAACAAAACGAACCCAATTTTGAGTGACATTTTTGTAAGGCTCTAGGTATCTACGGGGGAGGCCGCGAACTCCTTATTTTTGATCGAAGGTTCTATTACAATAAAGCACATGAATTAGTTATGGCCTAGTCTTATCATTTTATTTTATGATTTTTATCGAAAAGTTAGTCGCGATTTTATAAAATATTTTTCCCGTATTCTGTGATCAATTCATTTTTCATTTTTGTCTGACCTGTATAATGTGATAGTGTTAATGAACATAAGTTTTATGTGCCAGATGTTCATTCTCTGACTTGATTAATGTTTACTCTCTCGAACTTTTGACCAAAGACTGATTTTGTAGTAAATTTATGCGTAATGGAATTAAAACAATGTTTATAATCACTTTGTTTCTATTGAAATCATACCGTTTTTTCTGTTTCTTTATATCCAGAACATTCTACCAAGGTTGTCTGGAAGTGATCGTTCGTAGCGATAAGGCCGTTCATTTTGCTCCTGCAATCCCCAATATGTGGGTTTGTGTCTTTACCTACTATAAATTGCTACTATCTATCTATAGAAATTCGTGTAGTCGTTGTAAATAAAATAAATTCCATCAGAAAGTGGGTGGTTAAAAATATTGCTGCGTAAACACATCTCGTTAAAGGCGAAACTCAAACAATAATTAAGTTGGCCGCAGCGCCGCCACCGGTGAAAATATTTAACCGAATCTAATTAATTCCAAATACTCGCGGAGAATATTAAAAGGTTGGAGAAAGGGTAACCATGAATTTGTTTAATAAACAAATTGTGTATGTTGTGTTATTTTACTGAATTTAATCGGAGAGTTATCCGCGCGGTCAGAATGAGTACATACAGCGTAAGTTTGTTGCTGGTCCCATTCCACTCATCCAATATACATATTTGTCCAAGTTCTTTGTCCAATATTTGATCAAGTTTCTTGGATGGATGCCCATTCCACTCGTCAAATATCTTTGTCAAAGATGCCTAAGTAATTTGCGTAGTTGATTTCGAACGAAATTACATCACATCATACTAATATTAAAAACGCGAATGTTTGGATGGATAGAAGGAACTTTTTTTTCTTCACGCCAAAACTTCTCACCTGATCGGGCTGAAAATTTGCATAGGTGTTGCTCTTGATCTGATTAACCCATAAAATTTCAGTTTCCATGGGAAAGAATTAACCTGTATACGTTTTCATAGATACAACGCGTTCGAAACCGCAGGCAGAAACTAATCCAAATGTTTGATCAAATATCGGTGTTGCTAGTAAATTGGATATAATCATCTAAGTTCTTTGATCAATAAATGTACATTGGACAAAGGTATTGGATGAGTGGAATGGGCACCTTATAAATGCTTATTGATCGTCCTAATGGGTCGTTAGTAAGACTGTGTTCTCATCAGTTTTATTTTTTGCATAAAATCTAAAATTTTATTTATGGGAGTGTATGGACAGTGTAATATAATCAATTGTGCTGAAGAGAAAATCTTGTAAGGTGTTTCACAGGTTCGGTAATCTATATTTGGTGAGTTTAAATTAATTTTAGCTGTATAAAGGTTTTATGTGGTTCCAAAGCCCTAACGAAACGCATAATCCTACCCCACCGCCGTTTCCACCCCTTCTATTTACAGAAAGGTTCGTGGCAATACGTGGACAATTATTATTCCCACTCTGTAAACTTAGATCCTTCTAAGTAATACATTAAACAATTCCTCAAAGAAACTAAAATTATTAGATAGTCAAAATGTCCTTCAAAGAGCTTAAAGTTGGCACACCCCGTTATCCCGTGAAAGTTAGCATTTTTTCGCAATAAAGTAATAAAAGTTGCCACATCAGCAACCCCCGAACACGAGTAAACGCGGGTACATTGAGATAAGCATCGGCACCCCATTCTACCCCATTCGCAGGGTAGAATGGGGTAGAACGGCGAATCGACACTTGAATGGTATTTGTTCAGCTTATCGGGCTAAAGGTTATTTAAATAAATAGGTGTTTGATACTGCTGACTTTTGTTGGTTTGGGACTGGGAATTTAATTGGTGCTTTTTCTGAGTTTGGCTTTTAACTGAATTGATGTTATGTAGGTACCATTTGTAATTGTACATACCAGTTCAATTAAAAAACACGGTCTTTACGAGCAATATTTTAATGCTTTTTATGATTTCAGGATATTAATTCATGGTTAACATTATTTTTTGTTAAAACCTGTTTAAACCAGGTCTAATTTGAAAAACGAATGAAGTTTAACGGATGACGTCAGGTCGATCAAAACGAAGAACGGCCGATCCGTTCTATCATCTGCCATACACACCAAGATGGGTTTTGGAAACCCATACGATTACGGAAACTTAATCATAGGCTCTTTTCTAAAATTTGACCGTATTTTCAAAAATCTTTTCAAAATACGGTCATATTTTTATGCCTAACACGGTATCTGAACGAGAATTCAGTTCTCTAGTTTGATATTTTGCCATTACTAAAACAAGTCATTACTTTTTAAAATTTTAATTATTCCTCTTCTTGTTCTCCATCTCTTTTTTAAGCGCCCACCTGTCCAGCGCTTTTTTGAACTCCCTCTGCTCCTGAAGGTGGCTCTGTTCTCTCTTACCCCACGCGGTCATGTCTGCGTACCATTGGAGATACCGTGGGTAGTCCTGGAATATTTGTGATGATCATCCATCTTGTTATGAAGTTTGACCCTCATCTAGAGACGCGTTAGAGCGTCAGCCAAGTTTGGAAGGAAACGGGCGACGCAAAACAGCGGTTTTTAAGACTTATAGCCCGGCCACATGCTCCGTCGTACTTGCAAGCATGCATGCGCAAACCAGTTTGCGCAGGTAAGACGGAGCGTTTGGCCGACAAGACTGTAGCTCGCACAAGCCTGGAAGTGCGGCATGTGCAATCGTTGACACGCTGAAGGTCTGACTGCGTAAATTTAGTTTGTACGTGGTTACTTGAGCGTGTGGCCGATCAGTCAAAACTCATTTGCGCCAGATATTGAGTAGGCACGCGATAAACTTACGGGTTTTTCAACGTTTTCTTCTAGGAGGCTCTCGTACATTTCTTTTGGGCACAGTCCTTGACTCGAAATCCTGAAAAGGAATCAATCAATCTCTTTCGCACATAGCCACTATTGGAGACGAACCCATTCATACAGAATCTGGTTAAAACTTGGGAACGATCCGATTGGTATCGATTTGGCTTAAGTTGGGCTACCTCTAGACTGTTTGCAACATTGTGCAGTTAGCTCAACTGTTTCAATTGTAAATACCTACTAGTTGTAATTTTAAATTAGGTATCAATTAATTTTCTTCGTTTGAGGCGCTTCCCCGATCACACGTATTACAAACTGCGCAATGAAATTTTTGAAATTTCTTTTGTTCAACGAAATAATAAGATAAAATAGGTGGCGGAGCTAGTTTGGGTCGGGGGCCTTAAGACTCACTTAGCAATTCTATCTCCGTTGAGGAATCTCTTGAGAAACTCTTTTAAGTAGCCATAGCTGTACCCTTTAAGAACTTGTGCCAAACTGCTCACATTCAAATCTGATGGAACCACGTGGTTGCTGAAACAACAATATTAAAGTTGAAGGAATGAGCGTGAATTAAAAAATTACACTTAAAATATATAAATGAGAAAATTTTATGTCTATAGGTACCTACTCTGTCTATCAGCATTTTTAGGGTCTGTCTTATTAGGTCTTCTATTTACATTTATTTGTTAAAGGACGTACGTAATCACAATCTCAATATTGATAAGTAGCGTTTGAGTATACCCTCGGCCAAGTTGATGAGCTGAATTCGTTTGAGTATTCAGGCGTTAAGTTACCAAGCGAAAACAGACATCACCACCAACTAGTGGTGGAGTGAGTGAGCGCCTAATAGCTATATACAATATATTAATGGTTCGCCAGCCGAGAGCGGAAATTTGGTTGCAAACCAAGCTGATTCCAGGTGAGTTACCTACCCCTCCATAAAACTGTACACATTTTGTTGGTGGTGCGACCTCTAAACCCATTCTCTACTAAATAAAGGAATAAGTTGTAGGTCACCTTATCACCCAGTCCTTTAGCAGTTGTACAACTGTTGAATAGCTCATATTCGGCATCAACACAACGTGGGTGAAGTCTTTCAACATCTGCTTACTCTTGGTCATCCAGGGATCGACACAGCTTCCTGAGAAATATACACCTAATAAATGAAATAAGTTCCAAAAAAAATCGATTTCAGCGTGCTCTAACCTCTTGACCTTACCAATAACAGTAATGTTGTCCGACTTCTGTATCTTTTTGAACAGCTTCTTAGTAAAATTCCGCTTGAACAATGGCAAGCTCAGGTGTTTGTCTGCCGGTGGGACCTGGCCAATCAGGAGAAAGCATTCATTAAAGGTATAGCTAGCTGTTGCTATGTTGGTCATGCATGTGACTCATTGTTTTGTTTATAATAGTCGGTGTATCGTTGCGGGCAACAACTTAACTTACCCACCTACATCAGAAAGGGGTTGTTATTCCAAGGTGTACGTTGCCATAGTGTGTGACCATTCTTTTGAGTTTTGTGATCATTTCCAAGACAAAAAGGTGCTAACCCGTGTTAGTTTTGAAAATGTTCGTTTACAGGTTTTAACTATAGTAAGGTGTATTCTGTGACTTGTTGTGTCTGTGACCTAATGTATCTTCACACAGAACATAGGAGATAAAGGAACAGAAACTTTCAATTTGAAACGGTCCAGTCTGTTATGCGCCTAATTTCGTCATCGGGCATGTAGGTAGGTATAAGAATTGAGTCCTTGATTTCGGCTACGGCCGCGGTGCGGTAGCTTCATTCTTACAGCATTAAATCTATTTTTCGAAAGAACCTAAGTAGAATAATGGTCTCCAGTAAAAAAAAGTAAAAATACTCCCTTAAACCTGTTAAAAAGGGAAATGAAGTTTCTTTAAAATCATCATTAGCATCTTAACCCCGGATCACCCCCTGCTGCGTATTAATAGTAGATTATACACTAAGGGGATAAAGCACTGTTTTATGTCACGGGAGCGAATTGAATCCCGAACGTAACGAAGGACTCATAATTTAACTCCTGAGCGTAGCGAGGGAGTTATAAGTTAATTCCTGAGCGAAGCGAGGGAATTAAGACTGAGTCCTGAGTGCAGTGAGGGGTTCAACCGCCCAAGACTAAAACAGTCTTATCCCCGAGGTGTATACTCTACTTTTCACACCTTATGCGAGACAAAAAAACAGGCTCAGTAGATAAATAATGTTTTCCTTTGACTTCTCTGGCAGCAGATTGTTGACAATGCCTATGGCATCTAATTTGATAAACTCAGGAGTCAAAACACTTTCATCACTCGACATTTTCAATATTATTTTTGAAATTAAATCTTCTATAGGCACCTACAAGAACTCGATTTGTTCGTCACGCGTGAACAAATGAAGGCGCGCGACGTTCCAAATTCGAAAGCACAAGCCGTGGTCCTAGATTCGAAATTCGAATTTCGAACACCGCGCTCCTCCGGACCGGGGTTCACACGGAGGCAAACTTCATTTATTTTGTCAAATCAAGTAGGCCATGGCCTAGGACAAATTGTGTTTAGCAAAATTAAACTTTATGCATATAGTAATAAGAATTATGAAAAGTGAAATCATATTATTAACCAGCGGGTTATAATGAAATTCAGTACAACATTATAACCCGGCTAATACCAAGGGATTTAATGTCTTGCTTTCGGTAGGGTTTACATGACCTATAATTCGGCATTGTCGAGCATGTGGTTTGAAAAGACCTTTTATTTTTGTCAGCATATTCTATCTTCGAAAATCCGCCTGATCGAAGCTTCGATAAAAGCAAAAACTTTGAAACTTGAAACTTTGATTCGAAGGATGATATTCACCTTCTTATAATAAAGCCTGTGCACATGCTTGATGTGTATGAGGGCGGGCTGCGCGGCCCTTGCGCATGCGACCAAGTCCTGCGCTACTTGTTGCAGGAACACGTTTGATATCAGCTCGGGATTGATGGAGCTAGGGTCCAGCTCGAATAATACTGCATCTGGAATGACAATACTCGGTTATATTATAGGCAAAATTAATTAAATTAAATTACAGTTTATAATGGTAATCGTAGGTACTTTTATTACCTCTATCTACCTAGGTATTCTTTGTATGAAAATCTATAAAAGAATTTTACTAGGTATCATAACGGCAACGCCTCGCCTTAGTTCAATATTTTTAAATTTATAGGTAGGTAGGTAACACTAATTAGTACTTACTAAAAAAGTGTAACACACTGAAGTCAGTGTGGCGAAGAAAACGAATTGGCATATTCAATTTGTTTCCCTTGTTGCTAAACGGTGCCTACTTTAATCTTACCTACACTTTTTTTTGTATTTTATTGATAGGCAGGTACCTATCTTGGTGTTACCATTAAATAGGTAGGTATGTTGTTTTGTATTGTTAATAAGATATCGACCACCAATAATGTCAGTACCAGACCTACAGTCGGTTTTTCATTCGCTTATTATTTTTGACCATAGTTTAACAAATTGTTGACGAGAGCCGGGTAGACAACTTGTTAGCAAATGACAAAAAGCCCTACCCTAAAGTTTTATCCATACCGTTCAAAGAAGCGAGAGCATGCATCAGAACAGTCTTCCCACTGCCGAGAGGTCCAACCAGCAACGTCTTGTGGAACCCGTTGGTCATCGACTGGCAACTTTCCCACCATAATCTTCTGGCTTCGCCGTGATAAGGGGGTGTTGCCCTTCAATATACAAAATACAGAAGTTTAAAAATACACCGTGGATGTCAGTCGGCATTTAGCTTAGGATAGCTATTCTGTGGCTCATTTTATAAAATAAATAAATAAAATAAAAAATAATGCTGGACAATTCACACAGCATTATCTAGCCCCAAGCTAAGCAGAGCTTGTGTTATGGGTACTAGATAACTGATATACATAATACAATTCATTACATAGATAGATATTTTTTATTACACATAGAAAACGACTAGAATTCCCGGATCAAATACCTGCAGATCGTACAAATATTTGTCCCAAGGCGGGAATCGAACCTCCACCCTTCGCCCACCGCGCCACAGAGGTCGTCAAATATTTTTATACCTATACTTCTCGTGTTCACACCGAGGTCCAACGGGTGGGTCCCATTGAGGATTATCAGTGATGGGAATACTGATACTATTTGTACAGTAATCCCATTGTGTATACTGTATACTTCAAGGTCGTTTATCTGAATTTTACCGCCCTTACGATTTCCTTTGCTTTGGTTGCATTGACCATCTAAATTTTTTGTCTCTAGGGGGCTGCTGCCCCTCTACCCCCCTTGGCGACCCTGCCCCCCTGGCGACGCCCATGACTCAGGGTAATAACAGTTATTTAAAAATCGTTAGGTATTAGATTTATTTATATATACTAACGCATAGTTACATCGTGCATCTTCTCCAAAGAAATTGGGATCACCTATGAAGTCTTGCAATCGAACTTTTGGATATTCTTTTACGAAACCGTGATACACTAATCCCTGAAAAAAAACAGTTTTCGGAAACGTGGCCGAAGATTGGCCTAAAATATAGGATGTGGTTTTTGAGGTCACAATCATTATTTTGAAACATTTTCGCAGCTCTACCTACCTCCATTTTCTGTGCAATATTTTCTTTTACAGCTTTTTGTTTTGGCTTCTTTTGTTTCTTTTTACGTTTCTGTTTCATAGGTTCCGGGTATTCTTCTTCATTATTTATGTAATCCTTTTTTATTGCTGCCTTTAACTTCTTTAGTTCAACTCTGTTAAAAAAAAATTGAATTATTATTTTCATTAGTGACTGTAAGTTTGAATGCGTAGTTGAATCCTTACCTCATATCCGCGTCAACTTTGGGAATCAGCTCCAGTTTCACTTCCATGATAGCTTTCTTTTTATCTACATCTACACAATGTTTCTCCTTGACGTCTCTTTCTTGAGTATCATCGTACTCATCCCAGTCGGTGTGGTAATCTTCAATTACCTTCCAACGAAATGGTGTCTTGTTATTTCGTACATCGGAAAGCTTAGGGTTGATTTAGTTCTATTTTATCGAAGCTTTATAATTGATGATTATTATCTACCAACCTAAGCCCCGAGTTCATTTGACGATAGTATCAATAGTATCAAGACGTGATCGTGACGTTCCATATTTGTATGGGATTTCCGTAGTTCCCTGTCTGCATGGTAGAGGCGCTGTACCAAACCTTATGGAAAAATGAGACGTCACGGTAACGTCTCCTCTTATCTCTCTCTCTCTCTATACCATCGAAAATGGGCTCGTGGCTCGGTTTCTCGCACTCTAGAAAAGTTTTCAAATCTGTTTTTTTTTACCTTCAAAAGATGGTTAGTTGTCTTAGACTCTGGGAAGTCATATCCGGGGTGCTGGCTTGGATTCTTTAGTAGTTTTCTTTGTAACTCTTTCTGCTCTCTGGCTTTTTGTTGTTCCATTTTCTTCTCCATTTCTGCTTCACGCTTTGCTTCTAATTTCGCTAACTTTTTCTATAAAACATTAAACCATATTTAAATTTTGTTATTAATTTGGGTAACCAATCCGTATGCACTTACTTGCTGTGCAGATTTGCCTTTATTCGCTTTCTGTTCTGCTAGATAAGCCTTATATAGTTCTAAGTATTCATCAGGCGCCGGTAATTCTTCTCTCAATATCATTGTGGATCCACCAGTGTTGTCATCATGTATATCATAGAAAACTTTGACTTCTTCAAACCTATTGACAAAATAAATGTAGATATATGCACCGCCATCCTTTATTTTTCTCACAATTATTATGGTTGCCTGGAAGAAATCGCTTTAAGCGATAAGGCCACCATATCCATTGCTCTGTTTAGTATGTTTAATTTCATACAATCTGTTTTTCTTTTTTAAGGTGATGATTAAAGAATTCTCAATCTATATATAGGATTAAACCACAATACCTAGCTGCTATTTTAAAATATTATAAGGTATATATACCACTTGTAAAACCAGTCCCGTATATAATCTCTATATGACTCGCAGATATCATCCTCTCTTTGTTTTAGATATTTCTCTTTTATAAGTTCGTATTCAGATTTCCATTCTTTTTCAAACTGCCCTTTCAATGGTATATTTCGGGCTTTTATCTATAAATCAAACAGGAAATGATAAATGTTCGCTGCTATATTATATTTTTGTAAATATTATTATAAATTATAAATGATGCTGGATAATTTACTCAGCATTATTTAGCCCCAAGCTAAGCAGAGCTTGTGTTATGGGTACTAGATGATTGATATATATTGTCACAAGTAAAAACGATTTCGTGACGACTAATCCCATCTACCGGTGGGAAAAGGATTCAAATGTCTTACAAACAGAACCAAGGTTCTAACAATTCCATATAATCGATAAGGCACGAAAAGCGCCATCTATCGACAAGAAGTGGAAGGTGGAAGGCGTGTCCCGGCGGGGAAATAGCGAATGCGCTGGAGTAAAATCAATGTCGTCGGTCTAAAAGGGTGAAGGCACGGAAATCCAGCATCCTCCGAGAAAACCAGAGGATGAGGCACTCAACTCATCAAGAAATCACAAGAAAGGCTTCCCCGCGAGGAGCGCCATCTAGTAGTACCTAAAAGTACTGGGAGAACGAACACAACACACGCACATCGTTGTTACGGTAAGACAGTGGTCGGAAATCAAGGGTTGTAGCGGTCAAATAAACGATAAAGGAATCGCGAGGTTTATCCACCTTGGAATTTACTTCTGGAACGGGAGGTTATCAGCAATAGAGGGCTCGGGTTGGAGTTACTCAAGAAATCGGGTTTTCGTGAATATGTGCGACATTTTTGAAGAGAAGAATATGCAAACATTTTGTGTCGAGGAAAATATCGTCTCTGGGTTCGGGACCATGAAAGGAACACGGGAAGTGATTTGACGAGATGCCAGGACCCAAAAAGAAAAACTCAAGAAAACAATAATAACAAAAGATTCAACAAATAAATAGGACCATAGTGCGTCCACCGTGGGATGCCCTGGCGGCGAGAAGCAAGCGGAAGTGAATTTGGGCTTCGAGAATGTTCCGTAGATCTAGTCATATAAAAACCCCAACCGGCGACGGTCAGAGAAGATTCTGGAAAAGTTTGAGAGGCGAAGCTTTGCTGGTGGCGAGCAGAAAGAAATCGTCGAGGTGGCTGCAAATCCCGGGCGTAAATTCCGAAGCATCTCTGGAGCCGCTGGTTCCTGGAAGTCTTGCCGCAGACCGTGCCGCAAGACAACCATCATTGACGAGGAACGCTGAGGGAAGAGAATTGGCAAGGATTGGCGAACACCGGTGATCCAGGAGCGTTGGCAGCCAGCACGAGACCCCAAGTTGTGAAGGGAACAAGGAGAACTACAGATACAGGTACCGTGCGACAAAGTGGGGTTCATCAGTGGAAACGGGGGGAACTACGGGTGATTCCAAACAGGAACACCGAGAAGATATAGTAAGCTAATGGGAATCTTTTCGGGGAATTTCAGGAAACGTACGGGATCAATGATCCCGGGAGCACGAGCTTTGACTGTCGGCGAGGCCAGCTCTCTAGCGAGGGGAAGCAGCGTGTGAGGCGTTTTCCCGGTCGTCGGAGATAAAGCGCCGGGCACAGAGCACCGAGAGACAGGAGCGGACTCCGGGATTCGAGGTGTATACGTGTCGACGGCGGATGGGCGGCGTCACGTGCTTCTAGAGGTGTGTTCTTTCCAAACTATTTGGGGTCGGTTCCCCTTCGTCGATTTTTCCAGAATCCTAGGGCGTGTTTGCATTGGTTGTTTTTCTTTTGGTATAAGTTCACGTTTGTTGTCTCAGCTGGATTAAGTGTGTTAGGGTTTTCATAGTCTGTAGGTAGGGAGTGAATGAAGCCGCATCGGGAGATTTTGATATATAGTATTAGGTTAGGATTTGGCTTAGGGAAGCATAGGGTCAACGGGAGGCATTGGCAAGCGAGGTTACTATAAACTTAAATTCCACGGGTTCATTTTGTAAATAGGTCCGGTGAGAGTCGGCTGGCCTTTCACCCAGAATAAGCCTGCCCAACCTAGGCACACTATCTATAATAATTGTGGTCTCGCTAGCCTATCCTTTGCATAACTGGAGAGTTTATTTAATTTTTATTATTTATAAGATAGAAAACCTAGAATGTGGAAAGTTGAAATTTAGAGTGCGAGTTCATTTGCAAATCAGTTCACCCCAGTGCTCATCACCATTTGAGATCCAGAAACTAAGGGCCTAGCTCTGTTTTCATTTTTATCTTTGTGGAGAAAATCTCTTGAGCGCCCGGTCGGAAGTGGTGATCATCACTGAGCGGTCGATGCATTACTTAGTTGTATATTAACTTGTAAAATTTAGATACATTTTTTAGCTTAACAATAGCCGGTGTGTAAACATAGTAATAAGGGTAGTCTTAAAGAGTATTATAGAACCATTGGGGTTTAAAGAGTGGAAATTATGGTAGAACTTGAATATAAGGTATCAAAGAGTTTATATTTTTTTATTTATAGTGATAGTTCCCTCAGAGGTAGGACAGGAAAACTTATCCCGGATTCCCGCTCAAATCTATGCTAGCCTGGCAGAGCAGGAACCCGTGACAATATTATACAATATACCTTGCTAGATATTTTTTTACTATACATAAATAAATATGACCGGCCAAGTGCGAGTCGGACTCGCGCACGAAGGGTTCCCTACTATCTATTTAAATGTATGTCTATAAAAACGGTAAAAAACTCATTTGTTGTATGGGAGCCTCCCTTAAATATTTTTTTATTTGATTATTTGAATTATATAACTAAATATTCTATGAATATTTCAAGCGTCTACCTGTTGCCGTTTTTAATATCGAGCAAAAACGAGCAAAAAATCACGTTTGCCCCCTTAAATATTAATTTTATTCTGTTTTTTAGTATTTTTTGTTATAGCGGCAACAGAAATACATCATCTGTGAAAATATCAACTGTCTAACTATCACGGTTCATGAGACACTACAGCCTGGTGACAGACGGACAGACGGAGCTTACAATATACCAATAAATATTACCAGTTCTAATTTTTCTTGAGCTTCGTTTTTCGGTTTTACCAACTTCCTGATTCCAAGCAGTTCATCTCTCTTAAATTCTCTACACCTATTTCGTTTGCACTCAAAGTACGCTCTGGAATAGACCGAGTGTAAAATTCAGTATCGGCGACTAATCAACTATTGTGTGATGTATTCGTTAATTCTGTTACAGCAAAATACAGTTGAATATATTTTACTAGTCACCAGAAGCTCCAAAGCTACCTAGCTAGCTAGAAGGCTAAGAAATGCACACATGCAGGGTTTCCTTTAAAACTTAGATAAAGGTCTGTAACTCTGTCTACCTTCTAAGCTACTCACGAGATATGTATCTGATGGGTCAACTTCTCTCCTCTTCTCGTTTCTATGGCAACATCATTTGGCTTTATCTTCATCACTCATTGCATAAACTCTTTATTATTTTCTTACCTGAATGTTTTTTGAATAATTTTAGCGCTATTTTCTCGAAGCTCGTGTCGTGGCTTCGGTGCCGCCGTCCCTTCCAGTTCCCTTGTCCACATTTGCCTTTTGAGCTTTACGTGCAATAGTTCTGTTACGACTTTCCTATCATTGAAAGAAATCATCATTTCATTGTAAATAATATCATCAGTATACCAGGTAGTGTACCTATACCAAGTAAAGAATGGAACTTTTCATCGTTATATCACGGTCGGTCAGTAACCTTAGTAATGTTGCTGATTACAGTTATACTTAATTATACCTACTTTTACCAATAAGAAGGCCAATATTTACAAGTTTTATTGACAATGTTACCTTGTCCTTTCGTGAGATTGTATTAGTTCTGCATTCCTTTTAATTTCCTTCTCCTCTTCAGTTAATTCCTTTTTCTTTGCTTCATAATTATCGTCAGCCTCTTCCTCACACTTTTCATCCCACCAGGCGACCGTTTCTTCTTCCTCAGCACCTCGTTCTTTTTCAAGTTCTTAATGAATAAATGTAAAATTTAATCAAACCCCAGGAATTATCTAAATCGTCTCTATAGACGGAACAAGGCCGATGTTGAAGATAAATGAATGAAATAATTTATCATCAAAATTATGGCTGAATTTAATCTAGTACGAATTAAATGTAAAGATCTTCTCTTACCTTCCAGCTTAATCCTTTCTTTGGCTCTTTCGGCAGCCTCTTCGATAATTTCTTTTATTTCTATTGGTCTTTCTTTTTTCTGTGGTATTTCTGTTAGTTCAGCATCGTATGTTGTGTTTTTGTTATGAATCAGACCATTGCTTAGAAATAGATGTTCGCTTCCATCTAATTTCGAAATAGCATTCTTTAGTTCCATCATTCTAAAAATAACTCGAAGATCAAACAAAAAGTAACATTTCCTTATAGATGTTTATGTGGCTCCTGGCTACGGCTTCTTTGCGGCATTTCATAATGTAGAAGTACTTACATCTATACATTTTCAGTCCGATTCATTCAGTAGTTTTGGTGTTATGAAAAAACTATGTGTTTCTTCTTCAAACCAAAACTGCTAAACGGATCAGGCGTAAATTTTGCATAAATACAGATCTTGACCTGGAATACCACATAAGCACTTTCATCTATTCTCTTTTTCTATATGAACAACACTTTCAAAGCCGCGAGCAGAAACTAGTTAACATAAGTGTGAAATAAAAGTGTTTCTCATTCATGTTATCCATCACATACCTTGCTACAATAGCGTTCAGGGCCTCCTGAAGGTACCCAGTCTTCTGCACCTGTAGATTCAAATGCAGACATTCCACCACGTGGTTGTAGATCGTCATGTACTGGCCTAGTATTGCAGACAGTCGTAGCACTGCCTCGCAGCACGTTTTGTCGTGGGCTTTGGTGGTCTAAAATAGTATACTGGTTACTTAGGTCTTAGCTTTCTAAGAAGGCCTCTGCCTACTCACAATAAACAATAAAATAAATATCTAAGGGGACTCCCATACAACAAACGTGATTGCTCGTTTTTGCTCGATATTGATAACGGCAACAGGTAGACGCTTGAAATATTCACAGAATACTTAGTTATATATTCACTTTATAAATAAATAATTAAAATTAAACAAATATTTAAGGGGGGCTCCCATACAACAAACAGTTCGTGCGCGAGTCCGACTCGCACTTTATACTAAAATGGTTTTCTGTGAGTTTATCCACCTGATATTTGACATCCAGGTCCACTAATATCTCTAAGCTCTTTAGTGTCTCCTTCCATTTCTTGAAGTAAAATTCACTGGACATTTTGATTCATACAAATAAATTGAAAATAAACATCGAATTCGCTTACTTACGCTAAGCTAAAAATATACCTAATGGTGAATAATCGAGATGGCTATGTCCTTTCCTCCGAAATTTATTGTAACAAATCATTCAACCTTCGCTTTAGAATAATTAGATTTTGGTTTTTGAAATATTTTATCAATAGTACTGAATAATGTCTGAATGTTTTTGTATGAAATGGTACTCTAGATAGGTAATCGTTTGTGATAAGCGCGTTGCGTTGTCAGTCTGCGACACAGCGTTAAACTACTGCAGATGACCTCGTTTTTCAAAACTGTTTCTGTTCCTGTCCTATACCAATACAAATTTTTTTTTAAATTGTACTCCTGAGACTTTACTCTGTTATGTAATCCGGATTAATAGGTATGATTTCACTCAAGACCCTATCACAGATATCTACAGTCGATTATAAAACTCGCTGAACATTGAAATTGTGTTTCAACAAGTGGAACACGCCTCGTAGTCCAGGCAACGAAAGGGTAGGTATAGTATAGGGCAATGTTTGGCTAACACAATTTTTGACTTCGTAATTTGTTTGGACTAGTTAGGAGGTGAACATATAAAAAATCCCCGCCCGTAGCTCTTGAGCCGGGGGGAGGGGGGAGGTTTAAAGGTCCTATTTTTCGGTATTCCACTTATATCTCGGAAACTATGCGTTTTAGCGACATGACCACTTCTACAAAATGAACACTGATTAAATTTGCTACAAGTTTTACTCGGTAAAGCTTTTCGGTATCCTGTAAAGCTTCCAAGCATTTCCCTCAATACCGTTTTTTGAGCATTAATTGCCTGGCCTGGCCTATTGTGTAAATTCGCATAAAACGTTTCTGAAAAGTTGACCTAGTTCAATAATTATTTTGTAAAAGAAAAATATTCGAAAGACACACAACCAAGTTTTGAAAACTTCTTAACTTCGCCGTCTTCTAAGCGCTACTTATGACATTTTACCGTCACTTCTCCCAATACATGTAGATTCCACATTCTCTCACTATGTTTCCGTCACCGTTCAGAGGTCGTTGAATACGCCCTTTCCCCTGTAAAGGCCAAACGATCGCCATAACCCGCTATCAGCCACAACGGAAAACTTTCATCATACCCTGCGCGGGAAATAAGCGTTGACGGGAATGATGCTTACTTATTGCCTTCCTTTTTTAAAAATACCCTCATAACTTGCCAAAACCTTTCCATCTAACTTCAACTTTAGGTTAGTAGAATATAAAGTTGAAATTTGTAGAGGAGTGGTAGGCGGTTGGGTTGTTTGGTTGGATGGTGTTTTGCATGTTTTTGGGCGCGCTACCCAGTTTCCGGCTGCGTTGAATGCGCGGCCATCTTGTTTGCGGAAGTAGTAAAGTCTTCCGTAGCGCCATCTGTCCGGGAACGTGTCGCTTTCAGTAAATTCGTTCTGCTATACACTTTTTGTCGTGAAGTTGTGTGCGGTTGTAAATTCGTTTTGTTTATACGCTTGTTTTTAGTTTTATATGGTTTTTGTTGGTTTGTAGGTTGTGGAGGCGGCTTGATTTATTGATATGAACACATTTTTTTGCGACAGCTACGTGAATATAATATTGAACAGCATTTGTTGAGGTAAAGCCACAGGGATTAAGATTAAATTTAGATTTATGAAATAAATTACCTTAAGATCAGCTTAGCACCGATACCTAAAAAATAGCAGCGACAAAAACTAACGTAAGTGGAACATAATTGGACCTGAATATTCTGCTGCTAGGACTGAATACTCTCTTTATAATAATTTTTATTTATTTTTTAAATAAATATTAAGATCGATCAACAGTAATTTGCAACCACTATACATTGAACTTTCTTCACTTTTCATACCATACTTTTCATGTAGCAAGATCTTCGAAATTCAAAATCCCCAAGTGACTCACACTTTGCCACTTTGTTTTTGCATATTTACATAATAAAAGTTCACAATTTGCTCTCTAAGTAGGTTTATTCCCCTAACACCTTCGCTGCGTCACCTGTCGTCATATTTTCGGGGCACATCGTGTTATTGCCTCCGGGGACAATAGTACCCCAGCTATACGACACCCTTAGTGCCCTAGAGCGGCTATACATGATCGTTCCGCTCCATGTCTATTCTATTCTATGTCAATCCGTGCCGACTCATCAATCCAGATTACAGACATGAGAGATTATCACTGCGCTGCGCTGTGACGCTGTGGGCGAAGGTCCGCGAGAGGTGCAAAAAGTTGTTTCGATACCTGACTTGACCCAGATCACCGATGAAGTGGGTGATCCGGCTATTTCTCTAGTTGGATGACCAGCGTTGTTTTTTAACACAACCGACTGTAGGTGCTTATAAGACAAATAAAGAAGCAAAATATGCTTGAGTAGGTAACAAAACATCCCTCTATCTCATATGCTGAGATTGTTGTGCATTTGTCACAAATAAATCACATTCTGTTATTTGGCAACGATAACGTGGAGCAGATAGACCGTGTATGCCGTTCTTTAGCCACACGACACCGATGTCTCTTAACGTGTTATAAGCTCCAAAAAATGTTTGCCGCGAGTGAGATAAAATTTTATTCAGGTTTTAGTGGGAAAAGTAGTTTTATTAAATAGGACTCTAAGGTGTTGTAGGACCGTGTTGGTATAATGGGAAGCGGGACTTTTAATGCGCAGGCGTGGGTTGGAAATTTGAATCACGCTCGTTCACTGAGTTTTCATCAAAAATGTAATGCACTAAGGGCTATGAAGAAAATAATGCCTGGGTGCTGTCACTGACTATAATTTACTTTAAATAACTAATCTCAATCTCATTTTTCGGGCCAACTACAGGCTTTTTGACGCTGAATGAACTTAGATAAATAATATATTCAGGCGTACATTGCTGAAATCCATTGCAAAATATAAGGATGAAAATATTTAGTAATTCCGCGAAAAAACCTCCGATAAGCTCTAACAAAATGTAATCCGCGTTGTAGAAGAAAAACGACGTCAACTACAAATGAATGCAAAGCTGAATAAACTTATAAGCTGGACCACAAAGGTCTATGATACTACCATTTTACGCATCATATAGGTAACATTATTATCAGATAAAATCCCCTGGCACATTATGTCACCCCCACACTTCCTCGTTTTAAAGTATTCCCAGAAGAGTCTGGATATAGAGTAATGGATCCCATCGATCCTGCATTATCTCCGAATATTGCTTAATATAAACTCGATACGTCAGGGAATAAACACAAAAATTACGTTGACGATGATTATGTGCGAGAGGCCTAAGCTATAGGCGACAGGTGTACAAAATTAAGTACAAGATAAACCTTCCAGTATATCTATCAAATGCTTATTACACCACCTTCAGTTACTTCAAAGTTTTTAACCGACGGATACAAAACAGGACGAGGTTCTATGCTTGGCTGTATGTTTTTAGGGTTCCGTACCCAAAGGGTAAAACGGGACCCTAAACATATTACTAACACTCCACTGTCTCGTCTGTCCGTTCTGTCCGTCTGTCACCAGGCTGTTTCTCATAAACCGTGATAGTTAGCAGTTGAAACTTTCACAGATGATGTATTTCTGTTGCCGCTATAACAACAAATACTAAACAACAGAATAAAATGAATATTTAAGGGAGCTCCCATACACCAAACGTGATTTTTTGCCGTTTTATAGATAATGGTTCGGAACCCTTCGTGCGCAAGTCTGACTCGCACTTGGCTGGTTTTATTTTATTGTACCTAATCTTAGACGATTTCTCCGTCAACAATGGGCGAATTTGGAAAATTCTTTCGCTATTGTATAGAGAACGACCCCGAGGTGGTCCCATAAAAAATTAACATAATAAATATTCCTGAGGGATATGTTTTTGTCCTGAAAAACTTTGTAAATACAAAGGAAGTTAAAGTCAGTTTTTTCAAAACCATTGAATTATTTCATATTATTTTACACACTAAAAACACTGGGCGATATTGTCATTAAAAAGTAATAGGTTTAATTTGTAAAAAAGGTATCGATAGCTGAAAAGTGCCAAGAGAAAAGGGTTCCCGGTGCCGGCCGGCTGCTTGACTTTGCAGGGCCGCTACGATGGCCACTTCGGTTGCCAATACGGTGGCCTCTGATGTTGGTTTAATAACTAGGTAGGTACTTTTTCAATACAAGTATCTACAATAACTATACATTTTCAATAAGTAAACCGGAATTTTCTTGCAGAAACACTAACATAATTTATGAAAAAACCTAGATAGAACTCACATTCTAAAAGCACCTACCGCACATTTTAGCAAAGTAATATCAGGACGGGGCGAGCCGAGGATTTATTTGCGACGCAAACAAGTGCAAATTGGCCTGTAGAGGCGACGTTTTCGCTAAATACCTATAAAAATGTCCGTATCCGTGAATTATTGTAACTAGCTTGGGTAGCGTAAGGCATGAGCGGAAGCGATTTGTGTGTCAATAAGTACGTGTTGGAGTGATTCAGAAGATTCCCCTGCTGATCTGGTAAACTTGGGGAATAAGGTAGTTCTTCCCTAACATGGTAAACATGACATTGTGGTCGCTGGAAATGAATCACCTCTGATGCGGGCAGCGCAGGACCGGTTATACAGAGGTGATCTTTGGTGGAGGCCTATGTCCAGCTGTGGACGCCTATATTGGCTGAGATGTTAAAGATGATGAATCAGCCAATCAATAAATGGTCATGCTGCATCAGGAAATAACTGGCATGTACCTAGTACAATGTACAGTACATGTAATTCTTAACCTTGCGCTAATCATTCGCGATGTTCTTCAACCTTGTCCAGTCAACATAGATCTCTAAATTGTAGCACTTTCCACATTCAGACGGCTCATTTTGGCCGGTCGCAGAAGAAAATATATTTTATAGCTGTTGAAATGTAAATTATCTCTTTTGCTATCTGTTTTATTAGCTGTGTGCAGTAATGTGCCGAATAAGCACCGTCGTTTTGCTATTTTCATATTTTGTGAATAATGTTTAACTTTACTCTCTACTTTTAGTTTATTTGAATCTAGATGGCGCTACAAGTAATTCTTTCTTTTCGCTTCTTAGGGTATAATATATTGGTATCTATTAGGTATTTCGCTACAGCTCCACCTACCTACGCCTTAACGCGTTAATTAACACGTTAAATGGGCGTTATGCAAATTTAGCCAACATTTTATTGCAGGTATGTCATGAAATCCCTTAGAAATAAAAATAAATGCTTAAAAATAAATTAATTAAAATAAACTTTATATTTAAGGGGGGTTCCCATACAGCAAACGTGATTTTTTTGCTCGTTTTTGCTCGATATTGATAACGGCAATAGGTAGACGTTTGAAATATTCACAAAATATTTAGATAAATATTTACTTTAGAAATAAATAATTAAATTAAAATAAAATTAATATTTAAGGGGGCTCCCATAAAACAAACGTGATTTTTGCCGTTTTTATAGGTAATGGTACCGAACCCTTCGTGCGCGAGTCCGACTCGCACTTGGCCGGTTTTTTTTGTTATGTGAGGTGATCACCTAAGAAATCAAAGGTCTCCATTTCGTCAAATATGATTGTGTCTGGTCATTCCCTACAAAAAAAATCATTTCACTGAGTAAAACGTTCCAAGTGGAATCACATAAAATCCATGGTTTCCAAAGAAGTAACTTATACCTAGTTACTAAAGAATCCCATTGATGGTAACCTATTTCTTCCCTTCTTGTTTTCTCTGTCTTTTGACAAAAACAGAACCTAAAAACCATATTTCTGCCTATTCCCAAACATTGCAACTTTCTGCGTACTTTCTCCCTCTCCCCCCCACCCCCCACGTATATCAGACTAACAACTGCATTAGCCGGGCTAAATCGCGCGCTCTTAATCGTCCTGCAAACGCGTATTTCTTGATTAAGAGATCGTAAAAACGTCGTCCCTCTCTGATATATGGGCGTGAAGCAGGAGAGGAGATTAGCATCGGTTTGTATGAGGTATGATGGATGCGATGGCTTTTATGGTAGTTTAGGAGAATGATATCTGTTATGATTATGCACATTTTGTATAAAAAACTAAAAAGAACGATCACGCAGATACAAAATTTACCCACCTCCTACAGCAAAGAAAAGTATCCCAAAAATATTATAAAATTGAGTGTAAAAAGATGACGTACTTCCGAACTCCATCCTTACACTCTCAACATATAATAAATGCTTTGAAAATTCGTTCAGGGGCAGTATATAAACAATTATTTAATACAATATTGAGAAATATTTATGGTCATTTTGACTTGACTTCTATTATATGTAGGTAGGGAGATCCATCATCAAACAACTGAAGTTTTTTTTTCACCTATTCGACCAGGGACGAGAGAAATCGTCCCTGTATTCGATCACCGAACATCGAACAAGTGAGAATTAAAACGTGATTACTTATTCATTAGCAAAAAATGTTCAGTTTTTTGATGACGGATCTCCCTACCTACCTATAATTTGAAGTCAAGTCAAAACAGCCAAGTATTTCTCAATATTGTAATAATTGTTTATACATTTACTGTCCCTGAACGAATTTTCAAAGCATTTTTTTTTATAATATATGTTGGGAGTGAAAGGATGGAGTTCGGAAGTACGCCATCTTGTTACTTTCATTTTTAACATTTTTTTGAGATAATTCTCTTTGTTGTGTACAGTGGACAAAAAATTGAAGCGAACAAAATCAATAACATTTTGTTTCTTGTTTGATAATTACTATTTTTATAGTTGTTGTTTATGTATAAAATTTGACTTGTCCAAGTGCTTTTTTGTATGCCTAAAGAAATAAAGTTATTGACTTTTGTTCTTGGACTTGGGTGAATTTTGATCCTCCTTCTTTGTATAAAGAACTATTTTAATGCTCGTTAGCTTTTCTAGTAGGATTGTATTATGTCTGACCTGCGTTTGTGCAATAGGTACTAAAAGAGTTACCTATTCACTTAATTGAAGACATCACGTGAATCACTCCCTTTTGAATTGTAGTAGATGAAGTATTTTTCCTACACCACCAATTTACATCAAACATAGCTAAAACACGCCTGTGTTTTATGGAAATTGGTCCAGCCTGTCTTTGATGTTATAAAATGAGAGTTCATTTGAAAGATCTCATAAGAACGCAGCAATGCAGATACTAGCAAAGAATGTGACGTGAGCGATGGCACGGTAATGTTATCTAGTGTGACGATGGTGCGAATAAATCCGACGGCGAGTCAGTATTTCGTGGAGGTGATTTCAGAATGACAGATCGCAGCGCCGCCCTGTATATATCAACCCCACTCGCGGGGCGGAGGCGTTCTTGCTAAATCCAGTTGAAGTCTGACAAGTACAATTTGAAGCATCATTTTGTGAAAATCGTTATAGTATATTTATACACAAGGAACCAAACCACCCCATACAGACGAGGATGTTTATACTCCCGAGCGTAGCGAGGGAAGATGACGAGACCGAGTTATAATGGGTAGTTTTGTCCCGCGTGAAAAACGATACTTTTCACTTCGAGTGTGAGAAAATAGAACAATTAAAACTTACCTTTAGTAAATATTTCACACCGATTTCACTTCTCTACTTCACGAATTTGTAGTTAGTCAAATACCATAATGTCACGTGATGTCGACCACAACAGTTATAATCACATTGATTATTTCTTTGCCATTCTGTCCCATTCGCATATTATTAAATTAATTTTCTCTTGATGATCATTTTCATGTAAATAAGCCATGTTCATCTTCAGTTAAATTTGTAGTAAACAAATATTCCAGAGATTTCGCGCTGATTGATACCAACTTTTTTGTGTCTTCGTTTCGTGCAACGCAAAGTTACTACCTACCTACGCATTCTACCAAGGAGGAAGAATCACCATACAAACATCCAACAATGACAGAAAATGCGCTTTCAGTTCCATTTTCAAAAATAAATTCAAATTAAATGTATTCTTTGTAAACGGAACACCAAAAAGTAGAGTCTTTATGCAAGAGGAGCTAATATCTTGTATTGGCTGATAAATTCTAACAAAAATTAATAAGAAAAAGTACTTCCCTGGACCTTAAAAACGAATTTTGCGCCCGCTAAGCCGTATAGCGTATATATTGACACATTTTTTGAGCAAGAGAAGTGAAAAATAAGCTTTCCTACTCATTATATTATTGTAATCGGGTTAATTACGAACCTTACTTGTATAGGGTAGAATAAAACCAACGTTTCATCCCTAACGAGGGACTTCTTCAGGGTGAGTGCGGTTTTAGTCGCCCGTTCCTCCTCACTCACTAAGCGCGAATGCTCGTTGAGCCCGTGCCGCGGGCGGTTAGTGTGGGGCACGTCATCATCTTAATGTTCATGTGTTTCTGCTTTCTGGAAAAAAGCATCAGTCATCGTGTCGTGACAGACAGACGGGCAGCAAAATTGATACCTACTAAAAATACCTTGACAAAAGTGGTTATTTAAGTTATTTTCTTTTGTTGTTTGGAAACCTGAAGTAAGCATACTACTGTTTCATTGCGAACAACCTCTTTCAAACCAACAAACGTGCAAACTCCCACAGCGTTTTGCAAATACGCGACCACGTCCAACCAGCCTTAACTGGTGTCTGGTAAATTTATGACCTCTCCCGAGGAAAAAATGTGGACTCCAAAGAAGATTTCACCAGTTTTTATTCGACCAATATATTTCATTTGAAGGAAACGACGCGGCGAGAGCTTCATGACTTTTGGATTTATCTTGTGTTCGTGTGTTTCTTTTGAACCTTTCATAAGTTATTTATGTGTTTTGTTATTGGGAAGTGAGTGACAAGAGTACCTTTATGATTACTGGTGAAATGACAGAGACACAAGAGAGACTTACGACTTCAGTTAACGGACGCAGGCATCGTTCTATTATGGATTTTAACTTGTAATATTTAGGTGTATTTTATATTGACAGCATCAGATGACAGACAGCTCGCGGACCACTCGTTTGAAGCTTGTGGGAAGCCATTTTGTCACTGTAAAATGTATTTTAATGTAACGAGTTAAAGCGCATAATTTGACTGCACATTTTCGTGCTGGGTGGTAGCTGTGTTTGCCTCTGATCTGTGACAACCTTTAGCTTGTTTTAATTTTCAGTGGTCAGTAAAAGAAGTTTTTTACTTTACTTTGTCAATTCCTGCTAGAGGTCAGTCCTTAGGCTGTGCAGCGCGTGTGTAAGAGTGTGTAAGCACAAAGTAGTGTGTGTAAGGAAACGTTTATAGGTGTGTGTCGGGCGGGTCGTGTTTTATGAAGGAAGCGGTTCATCACGACATAAATCTTCGGACGGTGGCGGCCGTGACGCGGTTCGAGGAATGAGGACACTGGGGAATTGTGGAGTTTATCGAGTCATGTTCATCGAGCGAGATAGGCGAGCGGGGATATTTGGCACTTATTAAAATTATATTTTTGGTAAGATGTGTCAAATTCATATTGAAGGAACTGAATAACAAAAAGATTTTTTTATTGGAATTCAAACAAACATAAACTTATTCATATTCATTTATTGTCATTTTATGCATACATATTTTTCTTAGGTGTAAGTAGTGTTAGTAGCTACACAATGCATAAAAATTCTGTCAGGGCGCAACAATTAACTTGCTTTGAGATAAAAAAATAAGGCCACAAACTTATTTATTATATCCATACAACATACAACCAATGTAATGCTGTTATTTACCGATAATTAATCACTAAAAAAATAAAAAATGCTCTACAGAAAGTTACTATTAAAGAATACCTACTTTCAATTAAATTACAAATAATAGTAACTAATTAGAACTAGTATTTAAAATTTAAACAATTGAGTTAACTGCAGACTATTGCAAACAATCTGTAGGTAGCTCAACTGAGACTACAACTTATTTATTTTATTTTATTTTTTTGTTTATGCATGATGGAACTGGTAAGATCTATACTACTTAATTAAAAGCAATTACAGCTGAATGTTAAGTTTCCACAATACTGTTCATTTAAAAAAACAGTTGCTAGGTACCTTTGTAAACTCCTACGCTAAGCTACAAGTACTACGAAGAACTCGTAGCACTTCTACGAAAATCTCGTAGGCGTGCTACGAAAATCTCGTAGGCGCGCTACGAAAACTGGTAAGCTACGCGTTTACTACGAATAACGCCGTTACACTTTGGAACTTTTTGTAAAGTAGGTACAAAATTATATCGTACTAGCTTCTGCCCGCGGCTTCGCACGCACTTTTCCGACAAAAAGTAATATATGTTCATATTGAATTACATTATAACAGACAGACAGACAAAGCTACTTTCGAATATATTACATCATGCATAATTTTGTACGTAACGTACATGCTACAAAAAGTTTGTCTTGTACCAAACAGTACATTCCTCTACCGTCGAACCGTATCATCCGGGTGAGTTATAGCGAGCGGGTCGGGCAAAGTCACAGGCTGACAAATTCATTCCCCACTTGACACCCCCTCGGGGGGCGGGGGGCGACACGACACGCTAATCTGTGTTACACTATGAATTTTTCACGAGTGCAAAATGAAATATGCAACATTGGTCGAACGTGACGGTTTATCAAATGTGCATGACAAGGCGTAGGAAAAGGTGAAGTGTGTTTGTTGTGAGGTAAACTGTGAGATAAAGTGGAGGATTGATTGTCTGAAGGCGTGAAGATTGACGATTGGATAGCGGGTTAAATTGTCTAAGACGATTGGTGTTTGAATGTGTATGAAAGATTTATTTTCGGATTTGTGCGTCTGACCTTTTCTAAGCGCTTGTTTTTCTTTACTTACCTACACAAGTTCTGCATACTTTGGGGTTTGTTGATTCTGTGTTTATACATCCAGCATTTTATATTTTACAAGCTGTTGCTCGCGGCTTCGCACGTCACTGTGTCCGTCCCTGGGATACCATTTCCATTCCATATCTACCGAATTTCTTTAAGATCTGTTCACCCGTTTAGGCGTGAAAAGGTAACAGACAGACAGATAGAGTGACTATCTAATTTATAATATTAGTAGGTAGATATTTTTCGATAGTTTTGTTCGTTTGTTGGTGGATAAAATTTGCGTGATCGTATAGGCTTCTTACATGAGAAAAGTATGCAAAGCTAATATTCATTTTAATAAGATATTCAAATCTGGTTGTTTCAAACCTCTCAACCTAACCTTACAGTGTCTTTTATAACCTAAAAAAGCCAAAAGTTGGCCGTCAGCATTTTCTTCTGAATATTCATAAAGATAAACCGAATTTATGCGATCATAAAGTCAGGTCCGACGATAAAAAAGTTTCGCGTTTCGCTGGATATTTTTACTTTTTATACTTATCTGTGACTGTGTTCTTGATAAATGTTACTTTCAACCCTAACACCTTTTAATTAAGGTCTAGGGGACAGGCAACATTAATATAGGTTAATAGGTACTCCGATAGATAGCATTTTAGTACTTTTTGAACTCTAGCTTAGTTACTCTAACTTACACACTAAACAAATTTTTACTCTTACTTTGGGTTAGCGTAAAATTTAACAGTCAAGTCATGTTATAAGTAAGCCTTTAGTAATGATAAAATGAATTGGTTATAGCCAGCCATCTATAACACGAAGACTTTTAAATCTTGGTGGACTCAATTTTTTCTGAAATGTCAGAGTATTCAGAATTCCATAATTCAAATAAAAAAAATCAAAATGTTTTAGCTTCAAACCGAAATTTCCGTTATTTAGGGTTGATTGGATGGTGAACTCCAATGAAGGCGTTGTTGTGGGTCTCATTATGAATGTAAACGGGTTTACTACGAACCTAGTCAAACTATAATAGATTTTAGACAAAGCTCTGTGTACGCACGTTGCGTTGTATTGTACCGGAGTAGGCCTCCGTAAAATATTTGAAGTGACCTTAGGTACTCCCATCTCAGGTGGTTCCATAGAAGTTATTAATCAGTGTAAGAAACATAAGGGATTGGGATCAAAAAAGTTTTTGTGTAACAAGTAAGTAGGTAGGTATTTACATTTATTGAAAATCTGTGAATGTGCCTGATTTTTTTTTTCAAAAAATTGTGGATAACCTTTATTTTACTTACTTTACTTACCTTTATTTTCCTGTACATCGGTTAAGGTCCCCTTACTGCCCCGTCCAAAAAATCCATCTTGTATTTTTTTTATTCTGTGGTAATAATACTACCCAAGACATCTACATACAAAACAAGTATTCAGTTGTAACTCAAAACTCTTGTCGATATTTCATATTCCTTACCTAGTTCCGAAGAAATAGAATCGATATAACCTCGATATAAGAGACCGTAGTGATGTATTACGGCGGTGTCGAGCTCGCGACCGCGTCGACCTCGCGCTATAACTCACGAGCTAGCTAGTGGTGGGAAAAATATCGATAACGGAGTTCTCTCACCAGAAACTGCAATCATGTTTTAGCGGGAATGTTTTAAATTGATGTCTATCGACTTTTGATGATGGAGTGATAGCTCTTTATTTACAAAAAACTTAAATTAAAATCAGTTCAGTGATAAGAAAAAAATGAATTAACGGCTTTATCGCTTAAAGTGATTTCTTCTGGGCAACCAAAGCTTAAAAAAGAAGATAAAGGATGGCGGTGCAGTTGCACAAACTAAAGTAAAACAAATGCAAACTATAACAAAATAAAATAATCCTAATACACATATACAAATAGAAATATATACCAATACACAACAACAATTAACTAGTTGTGACTTTAATGGACATGCTTTATTAGCAGTCCGATTTAAATAGTATTCGTATACTCTCCTTTTAAAAGTGTGATGAGATATGGCTTTCTTAATATCGACAAGTCGATCGTTCCTTAATCTGACGGCCTGAGTTTTAAAAGAATCGCTGTAAAAGGAATGTTTTCTGAACTGGAGTTACCAAAATCAGAGGGTCTGAAGATCTGAGAGAGTCCGTGTTAAGAATAAAGAAACTCTAATCATTCAGATACGAAGGGGATTATGATTCCTACTACATTGTCTACTGTACCATCCATGTTTTACATGACATTTCTTGGTTTTGTTAAATCTATTTATGTTACTGTCTTGGACTATTTAGTGAAGTAAGTAGCTTGCAGAACGAAAACATCGTCTGCTTTCGTTCTGCAAGCTACTTTCTTCGCCTGATTGACAAAGTTTTGAGAACTGTTATATAAACCACATTTTGTTTTATGTATTTTGTTATCAAGTAGAATGTATACCTCCATGTTGTACTCGTTACCAACTTTCGATACGAGAACTCTCTACTTTCTTCCGTTAAGACGCAAAGTCCCAACACTAGAGAGCAGATCCTTCCAATGTTTTACGAGCTGGTGAAATGGCTCCCAGACGTGGGCAGGGTGAATGGGCCGTTAGTCAACTATTCAAATAGAACATTTATCTCTAAGAGGAACTGGTGGTTTTATAAGTTGTTTGAAAATAGACGGAATAAGAAAATGAACTCGGAGGCCGATTGCACCCGCTCCAATCCCATACGTGCGGTAACATAGATATTTCTTATCCGATTGTGTAAGCAAAGTTTTATTGCAATTAAAGGTGTAGTTTTCAAATGAATCGGAAAGTACGTTTGTATGGGAACTCAGAGGTTCGCACCTACCTTATGAGCAAAAAATTAAAAAGTTACTTTTGATATTATTAACATCGAAACTGTTTCAATGCGATCCATTAAAAACTAAAGCAATGTCGATCAAAATGAAGCAGGCATCTAACGCCTTATGAACAGTAAGAGCAAGATAGTGTGTAAAATGTACAATAAGCTCAAGGGGTCGTCTCCGGTATTAGTTCTCGTTATAAAAAAAAAACTATAAACAAAAGGACTTGTACTTCCTTGAAACTAATTGAGTTCCTAACTATTTAAAAGTGGAAAAAAATAATGAGAATGACATATAATTATTTCTTGTGTGAAGCATGTCGACTTTCTATGTCTATCATAAAGAATAATGTCATCGTTAATAAAGACATTAGGAATAGCTGATACACTTGAAAATAGTTAGTACATACTAGATAGAAGCAGTTATATTTTAATTTAGAAAACTCTGCCGTGAGCAAAGATTGAAACTTTATAGTCCATTCAGCAAGGGATGGAGATGGAAATGTCGAAAGCTGAAACATTGGAACTTACTACGAACACACTCCGGAACTTTGTTAGGAATAGTTAGGAGACAAACCTACTAAAAGTTGTCCACTGTGCACCGTTACCAACGTACCAACGTAACCATTAGTTGGGTATTTCTACCATCTTCCATCGAACCATCTCAAGGTTTTTTTTTTGTTATTATACTGTTTACCTCGCACTCGGTAATCTCTAAGAATTGAAAAAGTTACCAAAAAAAATCTATTTCGGCGGGACTCGAACCCGCGCCGCACCCTCAGTTTCAGTACGGGTGCTCAAACCAACTAAGTCACAAAATCAGTACCCGCCGAGTCGAAAATCTCTGGGGCTTCTTACAGACTCTAGCGCTGTTAGCTCCACCTACAGGGGAAACATTGAAGTTTGAATTTTTTGGGAACTTATTTCATTTATTCGACATACCTACATAATAGTCACACATTTTTGCGTTTGGCGACGTAGTATACGATATTCTGTGGTTTGGCGTTCATTTAGCTGCATCAAACAGCTAACGATTCCATATAAACCAATCAATATTTATAATGATAATTTGAGGACTGGCAAAGAACGGCCACGTCAGCGTTGACGTGTACTCAGGGCCGGATTGAGAGGTGAGGCTCTGGGGTAACCAAATTATGGAGGGGCTTTTTAAAATATGGATCTTGTTATCCGAAATGTTTGTAAAAAATGTTTTTTTTAATCATCACCATAAATATCCAGCCTGTCTCTTATCTGCCCACTGTTTGGTGTAGGTAAGCCAAACATAAATATCGGCTATTTTTAGGAGATTCATTATTACTCCTGATCGTCACAAACTGTTTTACACAATTTTGCACACATAGAAAATGTTTTTTTTTTAAATATTTACTGTGGCTTTCCACTCTCTTATGACAGACCTTCCGTCTATCTAGCCCACTTTGGTCCCTCCCCTGACTCCGGTCCTGCGAGTATTTCTCCACCGTCATTGTTAGCGACCTAGTATTACTGTCCTGCTACTTCGCTTTGATGTCTTAGTAAATTGGATTTTAATGATACTACGTGGAAATGATAGGCAGCTGTTTAATTATCCATGTTGAGGAAAATATGTACTTTACAAAACTTTAGAAATATTATTTCGAATCTATACGATGATTTAGTGCCTATTTATATCCTCGATAGAGTTTAAATTTAAACAAAGAAAATGTTATCAGTACTACAAAATTTCCATAGTTCGATGAATTCTGTTTAGCTACGTGAGTTCGTTGGTCTATGTCTAACCAGTCGTTATTAAAATATCACTAGTAGTAGGTACTTTTTTTTCGCTGAACGCGTGATTTCTAAACGGTGTTACACATATCACGGTGTTTAATCATCCAGAATTAATTAAGACTTCGGGCCGGACCTTAGTGGTCTAAAACCTCACCACTTCACCAGGGGGAGAGGAGGCAGTAAAGATGCATAACGGCTGCAGGCTGGTCAGATATTTTGTTACGTTTGCAGTAGTTCTGCTGAGGTTCAAGGAAATAAATATTGGAAAAAATGCCCTCAAAATAAGATTTTTCTCAAAAACGAAATTGCCTTTTTATAAGGTCTTAGAACCACGTTGGTATGTTTTGCGATCTCAGGTTCAATGTTGCCTACTTGCCGAATTCATCATCATCATCAGCCTATTAGTGCACTGCTGGACATAGGCCACCCCTTATTGTTGCATTGCATCGTATGAAACGGAAAAGCTTTTTTCCTCTCCGTATCCGGTCTGGTCTAGCTGTACCAGTGACTAATAAATTAGTTCTTTTCATTTGCGAATTTTGCGATATTATTACGTAGGTTCATATCGTTCATAGCTTTGCGGAGTAGAGTCCCATAATTATAGTGAAGTAGAATGAAACTATGGTTGTCAGGGCTTCTAGTCTGTTATTAACTTCTTTTGTACAATGCGAAGACCACCAAGCTATAATTTATTAGAATCCATGATTTAATTATTAGAATATAGTATAATGACATACCTATCAATCTATGAGAATCATTCCGTGAGTTCCATGAATTTAGTTCTTGAATGTTCCACAATGTCTGACAAATCGACTGTCAAATCAGCATAGAAACTTCGCAATTCACACTCGCATGTAAATGGCCTACTCTTAACTGGACAACAACTCGATTCCTACTTAAATAGTTCGTGGAAATCTCATACGGGTGCACA
The DNA here is from genome assembly GCA_947086465.1 of Eupithecia exiguata. Lineage (NCBI taxonomy): Eukaryota > Metazoa > Arthropoda > Insecta > Lepidoptera > Geometridae > Eupithecia > Eupithecia exiguata. The sequence goes on from OX352233.1 coordinate 12,737,917, forward strand.
TCCAGATATTGCGATGCAAATCACGGGCGAGCGCTAGTTACAAGTCTAATATATTGGATTTATTGCTAATATATACCATCAATACGTTTGTTTTGTCCGTGCGTCTGTCTCGGTGGTATTTATGCTGTGTGGGGCACAGCTGATGTTTATAGAGTTGGGTTACATCAGTACTTCGCGACTTGCATTGCACCGATATCCAGCAATCGTGTTTTCGGTTTTACGTTCGTACGGTTTGATGATGAGGTTTGATGTGACCAGCCAACATTATTTATATATGGCGCCTTCACGAACGTGTTTGTGATGATGGGCAGGACCTGCAGTTCACGTATTGTCACTAATTTACCAATAACCCTGTATACAGGTCATTCGGGGTATAAGGACGCACTGGGTAAAAGTTCGCACTGCCACTTTCTCGGACTACGGGGGAGTGAGCGGAGAAGCTTGTTCAGCGAAAGTGAATGAGGTCAAGCCACCATTTTGTGTCAACGTCAGTTGAGGGATGCACGGCGTGTTGTGTGAGTTACAAAGCAAACAATCAAATTAACGTTTTATTTTATGTTTTGTGAAGTGAAAGAAAAGTGTGTTGTTCCTATGATTGTTTTTGTTATAAATAAAGAAGCTTTAATCTATTTAATGTCGTTTTTGGACATTCTTTTAGTCAGTAATATTTTAACGTAACCTAAATTGTTTCTTAACTAAGTGAGGATTATTTCAATTATCGGCTGAACGGGGTAAAATGACGGGGGTAATAGTTCGCACTTCGCGGTTCGTAATTGTACTACTACGAACCGCGAAGTGCGAACGATTACCCCCGTCTATATCTTAAGGTCGTTAACTAAAGGACATAGCTTAAGTTTGATTTATATAAAGATTCTTTAATGTTAGTCCATAAAGTATGTAAAATTTGTAAATTTTCTTAAATGATTCCCAGTTGCACAATTTTACCCTACATGCGATCTTTTACCCAAATAACTGCGTATTTTTACCCAATTTAAGGGGTAAATGTACGCACTCCGACCAATTCAAATTTTTCTTCAAATATAAAAAAACTGTTTTAGTTATCGCCAATTTTTACTTATCTATCTGAATTTCATCTTGCTGTTCTCATTTTCCTGCGGCAAGAAGCTGGTCAGAAATACGGCAGTTTACATTCAGGTGTCATGTTAGTAATTGGCAGGAATTTAATATGATATCCGCCTCGTGAGGTGATTGGGCGACGACACGTGAGCACATCAGACCCAACTTGTGCATGATACCTACCTGCCAACCACTGGTTGGTTGGTTGTTCCTTTCTGTCTTCTTAGGAATTAGGAAATAGTGTCATAAGCATAACATAACTCAGCGTTTCTCGCGATCAAGATCAAGCTATACGGATCAAAATTAAACAACAGATGAATAAAATAAAAAAGAGCTTTATTTTCTAGTTTTAAAATATTGAAAGTAGACGCTTCTCAAGCGTTCTGGACCGGTTTTGGAAATAAAGCATTTTTATTTGATTTCATTTCATTTGAGTCTCATTACAGGATATAAAGTCATGGGTCGCATCCTCGTGTACTGCGTGGATTACGCTGCATTATTTATTTAATTATTTATTTTATATCGAAAGAAACCATGCTTTAGTGGAAGCCGTAAGTCTTCAAATCTCTATACACTTCAACAGTTACCCTATCTATACAAAGTTTCTATTCATACATCAGATGCCGAATATTTTCAAAGAGCTGTTTATTATTCACCCAGGACTTAGCTCTGCCCCTATTCCATTTATTTGCCCATCATTTGGCTAAGTACCTCACAATGCCCTTGTGTTATGTCATCCGACTCCTGTCGTATGGTTAAGCTTACACGGCTATTCTGACATCGCCACTTTTTTCTGTCGCTACCGAATTATCACTTGGATTTAAAACCTTATAAGCACAGAAATAAGAGCTGTTGAGGTTTGGGTAGTGTTTTCTTTGGTGCGTCCATGAATATCTATTTTGAACTATATGTCTTGAGGAATAAGGGTGGTAGTAGGTTTTGGATAGTAAAGTTTGCTTGGTCAAAAGCTGTGAAAGATGTCATGGTCATTTGATCTTCTATGCTCAGATTACTCGTTTACAAATAATATCCTACTTATCGATATTTGCGCAATTTGTACTTTTGTGGCCTCAATACAAGGTTTTTTTTGGCTTTGCAGTATTATTATATCATAATAAACCCGAAAGATGCTTTCATTGTGTCTATCTGGCTAATACAATACGTAAGGAAAAAAATCATTTTCTTACAAATGAATTAAATTGGAAGAACTAAACAAAACTTGACAGAAGGACTGACTTGTAATATTATCAATAAATGCTTGCATAAGAAAATGATAAGAACAGAACATAGAAGCATTTTCAGAGCCTCTATGGACTCAAAATCGCCATAATCAGCTGCTACATCTAAGTGCCTGCATAACTTATCATTCTGCGAAATATACCTGTTGTACTTGACTTGAAGATTTTTCTTATTTAATAGAAACCTCGAGTTGGTTCGCAAACGATATAACATTAATGTAGAGACTACTGTACATCATCATAATATGATCAATAATCTTACTAAATAATACGTAACCTACGTATACTATTTTTTAGACAATTTTTTAGGTTTGTAATAACATTTCGACCGATTACAATGTTTTGTATATTAAACAATTCAACCTCATTGGAACCCAAATAATATACCTACGCCAGCAAAGGGGCTATGAAATTCTTATCCCACCAATCTCTTCCTATAACTTGTCACGAGCCCGTCAAAGTACATCACTCATGAAATTACATTTCAAATACACAATGAACATGAATTAGCTAAAATACAAAGAACAACCGCTCTTATTTCTATGACGTTAGTGATGTTATCAGATGCTGGTGCCAATTGGATTCGAGATTTTTATCTCCATTCAAAATGCACGGGGCTTAGTTCAGGTCTGGGAATTTTCCAGAAGCTTTTCTCTTAGAACTAGAAGTCCGAGAGAGTAAAGCACTTTCATTCAAGGCTATGTAAGCAAATCCAGATTAAGACTTTATTTGATCAGAGGTTTTGGCTATATTATTATTATTATTAGTAGACACTAATAATAATAATAATAATAAGTAGTGCGATAAAACTTGAATGTGTGACATTTTAAATTCTAATAATCCTCTTCAAAAGCCATCTGTACCAAACATCCTGTCACCGCCTATTCTGTCACAAGCCCCATTGTCCGAAACCTACCCAGCTTATAATAACCACAAAAAATATTTTCGCCACATTTCACCCCCAATAATTACATTTAAAAACCATTCCATTGTGCGCTCCCCTTCGAATAGTGACGCGCTGTCGAGCGGAGATGTTATCGATATGTCAAAACTGTACAATAACAAGTTATCGACTTACATCGACAAATACGAAACAAAAGACGGATTACGGCTGCCTTTTACACGACAACCACCCTTCGGTCCCTAGCCTAAAGTTTGCTTTCAGTTGTAGGTTATTCGAGCTTATGGGGCTTATGTAGTGCCATGAAATTGATTTTTTTCGACGTTGAGCAACGATGGTAATTAGTTTGGTCGCATTGTTGAGTTCAGTAGCTCGGGCAGTGATGTTCTATGGTGTTTGAACGTGGGGATTAAAAAGAAATAAGTTGTGAGTACTTTTACAGTATTTTTTTTAAACTTCATTGTGTAGATCCGGTTTCGAGTGTCTATCTTGTTATAAAGGTGTTTTATGACAGTATTGTTGTCGCTTTTGTGGTTGAATGAAACTTTTGAAGTTATAGAGAGCGCGGGAGTTAGGATAGTTTTGCGAATTCAATCAATTGAGAGAAGGAACAAATTGCAAAATATCTTGCAGGCAAGCTCATGCCAGAGCTCTAGTTTAGAGCCGTTAGGGTACCTCCCAACTATGTACTACAACATACCTATGGGTTAACTTTTACAATGTACATTGTAAAAGTTAACCCATATGTTTAACATGCTGAAAAAGCAAGAATTTTTAGATAATAAAAAGGACCATAGTAAAACCAATAGATAAAGTAGGTAAGGTGATTAAGGTAAATTATCCTACCGCTTCCTTTCTGTCAGCCCAAGACCTTGAAACTTCGGAATCGATAAAAGACAGCCTACCATTTACAAGCCCTATAATCTTCCTATAATTTGTTCTTTTTAAGGCCCAACCGATAGTTTAGTACGTTTGAAAACGGCGTATTAAACGTGATTAGGGTGGGTCGGAATAACGTGTAGCGATCGCTAATCGGTGGTTTGAAGCCTTTAATTCGTTAGAATTGGTCGCGTGATGCATGTTATTATTATTGTTAGGTAGGTTTATTATTTTTGAATGATCTGTCGATAAGTTGTATGTACCTACTTATACGATGGACTCTTATTTGGTTGTTCCTGCCAGTACCATACATTGTCAGTCGGTATTTTTTTCTTATGCTTTTAAATTATAGTCCCTATGATCATTTGAAGCTGTACGTATAAACTTATTGTAAATAGGTATGTACGAAGTAACTTCATTTTAAGTTAATTATTTCGTTGTACATAAATCAATAATACATTATTGAAACACATTCAAACCGTTGATGTGTCAAGAATTAAACCAATTAATCTCACCCCTCACTGCAGAATAAAAGTGAATACAAATACATTATAAAGTTAAATCGTATGTAGTATATGATATATGCATACGATTTAACTTTATAATTTATTGAAATTGAGCATTTCTCACTCAACACGCATGAATGGCCGATTTACAGGGATACGAAACAATTTGCAATGAAAACCAATCAACGCTAGCCTGCAGCGACTTTTAGCAAGTCAAATAGCTAGCTGTCGGCGATTTTATGCTAATGTCAGCGTTTATTATGCAAAACCAGAGCGTAGGGCGGGGGCTTGTCGAGGGAATTATCGACAGTCGATAGGTAGTCATACTTATTTCCTAAAAAGTCGCATAAAAAAATAAAGCAATGCAGGATTAAGTAAAGTCAACAAGTAAAAATGCGTTTTTAATAACAACGGAGAGCTGATAAGTTCTTTACTGGGTGGTCCTTATACCGTGTGATGTTTCTTCAGAATAAAGATTGCCTCCACATCGGCATTACGTATTTTCATTAATTTAATTGGTTCATAAGCTGTTGTTGCACAACATCCGTTAGATTTTCAGCACTTTTCAGCCCACTCCAAACTTAATCGATATTTTACCCCATCCCTACTCGAAGCCGAGAGACTGTGGTCACCAATTTGCGTTTTAATTAAGTATTCAGATAACAGGTTTGTTTTTGTTGAAAATTGTTTTCCTCCGACAATCTGTGGCCGGGTCGCTGCGACCGCGCGTGCGGTAGTGTCGAATTGGGGAACTTTGTAGCTATTTTAATGGAGAATATTTCATTTTTGGGGTAAAAGGTAGGTATATTTACCGCTTTCGTCTTTGAACTGGGGCCTATTTATACTGAACCAATCGCTTCACGTAGTAATGATATAGTCGCAGAATCGCCACGTAGAATACCAAAAGGAATAGGTACGGTGACGAAAACAAGATCCGCCAAATGCGAGTGTAACTCGCTCGCCGAGGGTTTCGAACATTTGTCAATTGAATGTGACTGTTATCTAATGAATGGAAAAATAGTAGGTCAGATGGATCGCTCTGCAAACTGAGGGGATAGTGGTAAATTTTTCAACTTTTTTCATCATATTTCACAAAGTATGAAAAATACAGAAATTTTAAATCTGTTTTGATATTTACAAACCAATCAATACCTTTAATTGAATACCCGATTCGGGTAGCTAGCCTACCTTTTCGAAAACTATTCTCCTCTTTTTTGACCGATGCGTTTTGTAAGACTTCTTTAAGTATGTTTTCCCCCCCTATTCCAAAAATCAAGTCGATTGGTTGCTTAGTTAGTGTGTGAAGGCAGGACAAACAAACAAACACACTTTCGTTTTTCTTTCATCAATAATGGAACACGAAATGTATTTTTTTTTCAAATTACAAGGTAAGTAGTGCAGCAGTAGTTGCTAAGATATTCAATATTCAAGAAGGAAGGAGGACGGACAAAGTGAGCCCATAAGGGTCCCGAAACCGATCTCGGAACCCTAAAAATAGAAAATCCGTTCGGAAGTTTTGGGTTTATCGCGTTCTCAGACAGACGGACGCGGCTGAGACTTTGTTGTATATTATGTGGCATATACATGTAGTAGTGATAACCGAACTGCAAAACTGCATCTAACTGATTGAAGGTCGCCCAGATGTTTCATATTTCAGTCGGTTTCAGAGTTAGTTGAGTGTTGACGCGTTTGGAGGTAAGCCATAGATTGTATTTTGTATTATAATATTTGTTATTGGTTTTTTTGTGTCTAGTTTTTGAGAATCTAATTGGTACCTATCAGTTATCAGCAATCTATACCATAACACAAGCTCTGCTTACTTTGAGGCTAGTTGGTGCTGTGTGGATTGTCCAGCATTATTTGTTTAATTATATTCGTCTGTCTATGGAAATGGTGTATATTCGGATGTCGTAAAAGAACTAACGTCTTAATTTGACTGCACTAAAAATGATGTTCTCCTTTATATTTCTTTTATATAAGAATATTTATTTATTGAACTAGCGCAGAAATATATTCTAATTACTCTAGTCATACCGGTTATATTAAATTACAATTTAATTAAAAACAAAATATATACGGGTCGATATCGTCTTTCATGTGTTCTCTTCTCAATGGATTATTTTCGTATTGTTTTAATTATAAGTATTGAGTATGTAATACTCCTTTCGTTTTGCATACGTTTTTAATGGTTTCGAGATAAACAGTATGCCCTTCTCCGGTTTTCCTTTTATATTCTTGCGAAATTTCATTCAGCCGTTTAAGCGTGAAAAGGTAACAGTTCGGTACTGACGGCGGATTTTTCTGACAAACCATGAGAGTTTAGAATAATTAGTTCCGCGATGCTCTACCATAGATAACAAGATAAGCAAATAAAAAAGTTCCCACCGAAGTTAAACAAAATAAACTCTTAACACCCGAATAGCAAAACGCGCCAAATATTACGAGCACGTGTAGATTATTTAATCGGCGCGCATTTCACCGATTTACCTAAAAAATAGTATTTATTTTTAGGGCACTGCCGTGCCCCCAGTTTATTAGAATGCTAAATAATAGTTTTACCTGACAGGTACGCCATGAATACAAGTATATACAAGAATTTATTAAAAATAATATTTTACACGTCCATTTTTAAGTTACACAAATTATACTACAATATGATTAATGAATTAATAATATTTATGATTCATCTTGTGAAACATTCTAGTACATTTTTTGGTGGGGAGGGCTCTTCTACAGTTCCGGTAATTTGAAGAATTCACCCATGCTGTAGAAAACCCTCTCCAACAACCATGTCTTCACACGACCTTTAGACGCTGAGGCGGAGGTTGCATTACGGATACTGTCTGGTAGTCTATTGTACACCGCCGGGCCTGAGATGTACACCGATCTCTTCGACTTGTGGTGGCGTCACCAGCCTGTGCTCGTGTTTATTGCTGCGGAGACCGCGTACTGCGATAACCCCTCGGGGCGCTAGAACAGGTGAAAGTTTACATGCGTGAACAAGGTCACTTGGTATATTTGTTCACAGTGTAGAGTCATGATGCCTAGTTCCTTGAAGTGTTCTCTGTACTCATCGTTCGAGATACCCCTATGGCTCGGAGAGCCTGCACAGCATGGTATACACTTATCCAGGCACAACGTATGGAAAGCTGGTAGTACTCATTCCCCATGATCCACGTCTTCATTTTAAAGCTGATAGAGAAAGAGTGGACTGGAAGTAGATTAATTTTTTAGTTTTTATTCTTAACTTAGATTTTTCGGAAATGCCCTCTAAAAAAGATTTTTTATTATTGTACATACCTACTTTAAAAAAAAAATGTTATAAATTTACAAATATAAAACATATTATGTTATCTACGTATGTAGGTACCAAATGATTTGTTTTTTAAATTTTATATTCTAATTTTATATTCCTAGTGTAAGCTTAGGTATAAGAATAGATGGAACCACCTAGCATAATATTGCAGTGCCCTAGCAGGGTGCATGCTTGATACCATAACTTATTGTAAAATTTTTGTACAGCATGTTCCGCAATAAAATATCTTGAATCTTGAATCTAATTATAATGTACATAATCGCAATGTTATACAAGACAAACAAGGCAATATACATTTATAGAAGAGAACGATATAGACTCCAATAATCAAAGGTGTTTCATTGGTAGGCTAGGGGAGGTTCTGTAAGTAGGTTTACTTTATTTTCTGTGTTAGGCACTTACGGTTAGGTAGGTTACAACGACTTGGAAGCCATCTATTTAGCTAGATGAAGAAATATGGCGAGCCGGGCTTAGGGCAATAAGTTACAAATTATACGACAAAGGCTACGCCATTTAACGTGATAAACTGGACATTTTTTACGTTAGACTTGTGAAAATGGTAATAAAGAATTTTAGATAAAACTACGAATGTTACCAACCTCTCTTATATTAGCTGAAGCAGTACGATTTTTATTTTATTTATTTAAATGTAGGTACAACAAGAGAGTTTTGTTGTGTTGTGTGTACAGTACCTTTGTTCACAAACAGGGAACTGAAACCAGCGGCTAAGTACCTTTTAACCTTTTTCGGAACAACGGAATTTTTTGGGTTCAGTTCGAGAGCATGGAAGATGAAATGAATATAGTTTTTATTTTCTTATAAATTACTTTTACTTTCTTTAACTCTCTTGGTTTCGGATTTGGCTAATACTCCCATATCAAAAAGCCACCCTGTATGATGTAGGTATATGTACGATGTATTTTCAGTTAATGTATAAATCTGAAACGGCATTTTGCACGTTGCTTTTATAAGCTTTGGAACCGAATTTCAGTGCAGCAAAGCGGATCTTTCAATTTTCAAGGGAAGTGTTGGTCGTCACTTGTCAAACGGCAAACTTTTATCAAGCTGTCAAAATCATAACACCACTTTTAATTAGGCAGTGGCAACAGAAGTCTTCTGAACGTATTCCAAATTCTTCTCAACAAGTTTCGTATGATCCAAAATGTGGTTCACTGAGACACTCATGGAGACGTCACAAAATTAAAAATAACCTACTGAAAAAACTATGCTATTCGTTTTTGTTGTAATTTGAATTTTGTGACGTCTCCAATAGCTCTGTAAGGTCTAAAAGTAATAAAACACTTTGATACTAGGAAACAAAGTGATCACTCATATATTTTTCACTTCAATCTTTTAAAGGTAAAGTAAAGAAGCGAACTAGAAACCTTTACCTTGTTAGGTGCGACGGTCTTACTAAAGCCACGCTGGTCGCCTTCTGGATGCATTCCACGTAACATTCAAGGCCAGGTTAATGCAAACTAAAACGATTTTTGAATGTTTTTGAATTTAAACTTTGTCTCCACGGTTAAAAATTCGCACGCAAAAGGCTCTAGCCTCTATCTCTAGTCTAGACATACATAACAAACATTCTGTCAAAGCAATCAAACATTCTCACAGAGGTCTACTTTTTATCAAACAAGCCTTTTTCTATCCAACGAACGGCGCTAAATAAAATGAATGTCGTCAATTAATCAGCTTTATACGGCCGTTGTTAATTTGTATCCAGATGAAAAGTAAAGCTATTAGGGTGTGTGCCGCGGGCTTTTTTACGAGAGCACTTTGTCTTGCCCTTGTACAGTTCACGGGACTTACAATAGCGAGAGGTCAAACTTTATTTTTAAGACAATAATTATGTTCACATCTCTCGCTCGAAAACGGTAACTTTGCTGCAAAAAACAATGACCAAATTTTTATTTGCGCTCGCATGGCCCCTTTTTTCTCTAACGAACACGACCTCCAATTTGTTCGATCGAGTATAGGTATCTATTTAGTATGTTAACGTCAGATAATCAAAACTGCATAAATAAACTTAAGATGTGCCCTTGAGATAAGCCGATAAATCATAATAACAACTGGAAATCATAATTTATTTCTGAACCATAGGTTAGCTACCATAATGCATAATAATAATAAGTAATCAAGTTGATTATACGCTTTGTAGCTTATATTTTATTTTTACATAAATAGTCAGGATATTTTTTTGTTATAATCAAATGGCATTTTCCTAGCCGTCATTTCACTAAATTAGATAGGTAAGTATTAAAGTAAAGTGGGACACGTTTTTCCAGAAGGGACTTAATACACTGAAATTGGGTACAGTAAAGGATATTTGCCATCCGCCGCACACATTGACACAGTCCACAATGACCGAATGTTCCCACAACCTAACAAACAGGCAGCGATGGCGGCGCATCGCAAGAACAGCCGTTCATCAGGACCCCATCATAACCACGACCACTCTGCCAAGAGTGAACGACTAAGAAGAAGAATATTGGTCAACACACATGCCGAGCACTGTACCCCGTGAAAAATGGAAGCCTTTAAGAATTAATATAAAGAATAGCTGCAACGTTTTTTCTCTATCATATTTGACTGTTGCTTCCAAAGTTTTAATTAGGCTTCGAGAGCTGTTTGCTCAAGATATTCATTTATTTTAAGACATAACGGGCGTTTGATGAGAGGGTGCGATGTGAAAGAAAGTTGTTAAAAGCGTAGAACTCGATTACGATGTTTTATATATATTTTAAAAATGCCCAGCAGTAAGAGAAAATTGGCGTTTTTTTTACTAGTCATATCATGTGGAATATTATAGGTTACCAAAGGTAAGGCAAGGTAGTCTACCTACTCGTAACCGACAAAGTAGTTAGGTACCTAATTATATATACACAAATCTTTAGGTTTAACTGTAATGGTTCGACTGTCTTTTTTTTTTAATTTTTCCTGCGGTCTATAAAGAATAAAACTAACGGAAAAGTAAATTTGCCGCAAATCGTTATTGTCGATATTAGCCGAGACGTAGGGAAATCTCACATGGGGGAGAGAAGGAAGGGGAGATCTGGTGAAATTTGGCTCAGACCCTCCCCCCCCACACTAAACGCCTCATGGTCTTCGTAAACATATAAAATCCTTATAAGACACATGATACATTACCCAAATCAATTCAGATCACGTGTGTAATAATAATTCAGTAAGTTGCATCATTCCTGCTCATAAAAATCTCCAAATCCATAGCAATTACTTTATCTATCAGCGAAATGTCCCGATCGTTTATTTCTACACAAAGCTGCGGTTGACGTTTTATCTCGGTTATCGTTATTGGCATCGTAAAGTTAGCTGTAGGTATATACTATAACAGATTAACATACACGCTCAAACCCTTCCAAACCACTCCACGACGTCGATCAAGCATGGTAGTGTTACGGATTGGAACTGTTTCCAAGCGCGAGCAAAGAAACTGTGAAGATTCCAGGAAGATCCTGCGCTTCTGGACGATGCGACGGAGTTGGGCTGGCTGAATGGACCAACCTGAGTCTCAGTGCGGAAAGAAGAGTACACACAACACAACACAACATAGCACTCAGAAACAATATGGCCTGGGGGGTATAAAATAACGGTCTCACTTTAGACTGTAGAATTTTGGACCTTAGATCCTAAATAGATCTACCTAACCGAAATGCATCTGACACCAACCTCCCGCGCCGCCCCTGGCTGTGGCAACAACGTTGGCAGCTTCGGTGTGTAGAGCCCTTTATGTCTAGTTTTTGATATGCCATGTTTTCGACAGCTGTTAACTTCAAAATTTTTGAAAATTTCTAGTTTCTACAGGCATTGTACAAAAGGCACTGCTACAAAGTAGTTCATTATTAATATGATATGTATATTGATGTATTGAAAATATTTATTATTTATTCATTCTTTTATCACGTTTCTGTGGTATGATGTCAAGGACAGACGTGGAATGGAGTGATTATGTATGGTTGCTCGTATAATTTACATACCTACGTCTGATACGCATGTATCTGTTAAACGAAGTCCTTCAATATACGTTCACAATGTATAATAAAAATCAACAAAGATTTACAGACACTAGATAAGCCACTCGCAAACAGATAATGAACCGCATCTAGCAGTGCGCGCTCCCTGTTTTTATCTCCCGGTCGTTTATCAACCTGCAATAACCGTTGGCTTTAACAGTCGCAACAATAACACTTGAATTTACAACGTTCTAACTGCTCTATGGCACAAGGTGTCTTTGACGCAATCATAGTGATGGGAAGAGGACTAGTTCATCGATAAATCTCTAGGGCAGCCGTCGTCGGTCGCGTCATCGTCATGTCGTCGTCAGCAAATTCCGAAAATAAATGTTTTAATGTGCAACTTAAAATGAGGGAAACTTTGCTATAGTGGTGGTAGATAGTGATTTTATAGAAATAGAATTTGAAAATAAAAGAATTAGAATTTGAATTGATTTTATACATCCTTTTTTCATTTTTGCAGTACCACAGATTCTTGCAAAGGGGTGTCTCATTTTCTATACCTAGCACTTTGCAAGAGAATATTCTAAAAATAAAAATCTAGTCATACTAGGTGGTTTTATATACTCTTGTGCAATTATTTTTTGATAGCCACTTCATTAATACTTTTAACTAAACGGATCGATATCGATATCTATCCCATCCCTAGCCATAAAAGATATCAGGTCAGGCCTACGTTATAATTGTAACATGTTACTGTTATTGTCGATACGCCTGTGACACGCCGCCGTCCTGTCAACTCTACTTTAACGCCAGTAATAAAGGCAACTTTATTTGTTTGTTTGCGCGTTATCTTAATGTATCGATAACTCTGGCGAGACGGCCAGCTCTATTACTTAAGGTTGCTAAGTAGCTTTCTTGAGAAGGTAATTTGTTGTTTTGGTGTTTTTATTTTATTTTGAGAGCTGTTTTACGACTTTTCTTAAACTTAATTGTATAAATCATAACTTATTATTAAGCTTTTATAAGGCACTATTTAAAACAAGCCTGTTCATCCAATTTTAATACTATAAAGTCTTCTTGATGGGAGTGATGGCCAAATCTGAAATTAAGAGTAGGTAGGTATTAGAGAAAAGGGTCGATAAAGGAGTCATGAGCTCAATTTGTGAGAAAATGAAAACTATACCTATTTTCTTGTTTTTTTTTTTAATTTGCATTATTGTTTTCAAAACTTATTAGTAATAGATGTTTTACCGAGGATAAACCCCAGTAAAATACAGGTTAAGTTGAATCTTTTCTCTTGTTGAATTTTAAAATAGGGTGTATGCACAGTTTTTTCAAAGTTTATTTTGGCGGTTCGGCGTTTTATCTCCTCTTCTCTTTTCAATCTTCATCAATTTTATCTTCCAGAATTTTTATATTGATGGTGCAATAAAGTTATATTCTATTCTATTTTTTCGATTATGATTGTTAATGAATTTACATTACTGAAAAAAAAGACTTTTTTAAATTATTAATGAAAAAAAAAACATATATAAAACTGCACTCAGTTTCGGGTGATAAAAACGCTGCTCTTTTTCTGTGACGTCACCGTTTAGTTTGTCGACCGTTTTACAATTTCTTTGATAAAACCATCATGTTTGTTGTTTGTGTTGTGTCTAATGAATAATTTTATTTCTCTCAAAAAAGATACCGCTAAAGCTTCATGACAATACGGTGAACGGTGACGTCACGTTTAGAAATTTTGCGATTGAGTCTTTAAATATCTAACTTTTCAATTATTAACATACAAAAATAAATATATAGTAAATATGCAGATATATTTCTATATCAATATAGAATACAAATAAAAGTAATCAGCTAATTAAAGAATAGAGCTAACTACCGGCCACTCGTCCCTGGGATTTCCATATTTTTTCCATTCCTTTTGTTTGCAAAACGCACTTGAGGATGCAAAATTATGAACAAGCATTGTTACTTTGCTTGTTGTCACAGATCGTTTCACACTATCCCAAAACGTGACGCGTGCCTTATTGAGGTTTCCGTGTATCGTGTACAATGATTAACTAAGTAATTTTTTTGGTTTCCGGCATCGATCAAAGTATTTGTCGCTCCGTAAACAAAGGTTTCAGTGGCAAAAACGGAAACTTATAACTTCGTTCTGTCTGTCTGTCATACCCAGTCCATTCGCGTGTCACAGCCATTTTTGTGTTATAGTTTTTCAAATATATCAAATACGGTGCACAGATTTTTTTCGAACATACAAAATGGTTTATTTAGAATAAGGTTCTAAATTAATTATAAATAAGTTACTAATGAACGATGACTCAGCAAAAGTTAAAAACTGTGGAGCAGCCTCATCGCCCGCCTCCTTGGCTGGAAAAACTGTAGTAGGTAAGCAATTAAATAGGTAAATAAAATAAATTAAACATTATATACTAACACTTTCATTACCCATGATGCACAAACCCACAAGTGGAGCGTTGGCGGCGCGACCGTCCGCGAGCAACGAACATTTTGTAGGATAATGTAAAACTTTTCTAAACGTAGTGCTGGTAGCTGCATACACTGACTACTACATGATTACTTGAAGTTTGTTTGTGCATTTGAGACATTGTGAGTACTCTTAATACAATCTTCTACCCGCGCGGTTTTGCTTGCGTGAATTACTTATAGGCTTAATGACTCTTAATATTAATTTAGCTACCTGTTAGTGGAATAATATTAAAAATCAAACAAGTACTTCCGGATCCTCTGGTACTCCTAACATAAGCTCTGCTCAGGTAGCTTATGGTTGACTGATGATGTGTGAACATTTTCAGCATTCTACAATTCTATAATGTTTATTTAAAGTACCTGCCTCCCTTCCCATTACATACCATCAAAGATAGATTAGGTACCTTGTGCAACCCCGAAGTCGTCTTGGATTTGGGTACGGTCTCGCATTTTTTTAAAATTTTGTTGTGAATATTGACCTTTGTTTGAGCACAACCTCACCTGATGGTAAGTGACGATGCAATCGCAATAAATCGCCATTGGCTTCTATCCCGCCTGTCTCCATAAATTCTTAAATTTAAGAAACAAACAAATTCAACGGAGGATATCCGCATAGAGTAAATCTACAGATAAAGGGCACAAGAGAGACTATGTCGTGCCCTCAATGTCATCTCTCTTATCTTAATTTCCAGACAATAACGTTTTGTTATCTTATCTAAATAATCACTTTAGAGTGTCGTGTATCAGATGAACGATTAGAAGATATAGCGACGGTGGAGGAGTTCGACATTCTGTGATAATCATGATGATAATTTTATTCATCAGATTTCAGCGTATGTGTTTATTGTCCAAACTGTGTAGGTACATAATAATCTTAAAAACGAGATGGAAACAATAGATTGTTCCTTAAATGTTGACGTAAAATATT
Organism: Eupithecia exiguata; assembly: GCA_947086465.1. Classification (NCBI taxonomy): domain Eukaryota; kingdom Metazoa; phylum Arthropoda; class Insecta; order Lepidoptera; family Geometridae; genus Eupithecia; species Eupithecia exiguata. The sequence continues at coordinate 12,753,232 of OX352233.1, forward strand.
CAAATTTTAATTTTGTTTTCATAATAAAATTATGTCTTTTTCGTCTTTTTTACATTTCTCTATGAGCCACATTCAGAGTACGTCTGTAAATTAACTGGCTTAGGTACGTTTACAATGGGCAGCGTAACCAAAACTAGATTCATATCAAATTTCTTTAGAACTTAGCACGCCTTTCTCCCTCTCTACTGCCCCTTGAACGAACTTTACGTTAAATATTACATAGGTAACTTGATGTCAGAGGCCTACGGAAATACTCGAGTAAAGACACAGGCAGTATCTAGTTTTTAGTAACTATTGAAAAGCTACAAGGCCTCTACATAATGTCGAACATACTATTAATATTTATTGTAATTATTTTCGCATTTCCATTCCTCCTGCGCCAGTCACCCGATATTACCTACGCGATGACGTCACACGTCGCCATTTATAAAACTCAATTACCCAGTACCTCTACAGCTCCTTAATAATGATAATTGATGGGGAAATTTGCGAGCTTTTTGCGGAGAGATGCCGCCAGCCATATTTCTTCTTTTAAGAGCGTTTCCGCTGTCGGCCGACGCACGGGTTTATGGATTTTTCACGACTTTACATTGATTTAGTGGGTGAAAGCTTTTTTTAGAAGGTATACGTGACGTGTGTCTGTTTGTTTTGTTTATACTGCTGCGTTGCTATGTATTAGGCTGCTGTCAAATTTTGCTAGTAAAAGTTTATATTTGAAAGCAAAGTGTGGTTGTCATATTTACAAACAAGATAGCGAGAGGCCCATTCGTGGACAGTTGCGATTATTACGATGATGATTGACGAACATTAATGACCATTTTGAAGATCTTACACCCAAAAGAGACATGGAAACTACTGGTTAAGAACCTCTTTGTCAACAGGTAAACCAACTGAATTGGTCGTGTATGTAAGCTTCTGCTACCTACTGTTTTCTAGTTTTCTTAAGCTACCTGATACATACTGTTTTCTAGTTTTCTTATGCTACCTGATACATACTGTTTTCTAGTTTTGCTTTGTATGGTCCCTCACCATAATTTAGTATTTCCCTTTGAAGTGCCTATACAATGGAAACGCACACGGCTCCACTCGCTATATTTCTTCATAACACGCCCCTGTTTAATTTGTAAATCGCTTGACGACTGATTAAAAACTCTTTTTGAATTATTTACGTCGTCGCCACTCCGGGAGAACGTCTCGCGCAAAAAATACTGAGTTTTCAGAATAAGAGGGGTTTATTTAATTTTAAGTTGCTAATGGGGTGAGTGAGTGGTGGAATCGTGGAATGACGGACGTTTTGATATTGAATTTTGGTTTTATAGCTTTAATAGCATCTTTATATTTAAAGAGGGTCTATCTACTAAAAGTTTTTTAGTATTGGATTAATCTCTCTTTTGTAGGTGCGCTTGACACTCTGGTTGCTGACTTTACCAAGTTTTTATATTAATTTTGTGTTTTTTGTTTATATGTTCAGTGTCAGTTTGTGTCGAAATTGTTGACGAAATACATTTATATTTGATGGTGCAATCGGTGTGCGGATAGAGATAAAATAAAAGATATATTCATTCATTTTAAAATATTAGTTTTTTACAATGAAAAAATATAACTTAATTGAATAAAAGTCCTTTAAAATATTGACAGTAGATTGTTTCTGATAAGTAAAATTAAATTAATATGATTAAGTGTCAATGTGAACATATTAATTATTTAAGAGAAAGTTATTACAGTAAATTATAACAATCACGTCAACAATAATTCACAAGATTGTAACTCATTGGCCGGACCCTATGATTTGTGACTTAGCAATCCAAAGCCGTCATTTTCGTCAACCTTCGTAATATCCTATCGCTGGTAGGTGGTTAATCCCATGAAATACGGGGAGGCCACTTAGAGGCCAATTTACGAGACCCCTGGAGCCTTAAATCGATCCTAAATCGATCGATTCCATTCTAAACTAGCAAAAGACTGGACAGTCGACTAGGTAGGTTACTAGTTGAAGGAAAACCCTAGCTATTTATCTGTCATAGCTAATACGAAGGAACAAGACGTTTCTGGCAAAAGACAGCTTAGAACTCATGCCTGGGTCAAGAACCGTACTTAGAACACATAGAATCTTCACTTTATGTTTTGTAACATGGGTCTTTAATTTTGTGCCTGAAATAAACGGATTTTATCTATTTTATTTATTCTTATGTGGTCTAGCCACAAGATAAAGAATGTCACACACAGCGCAATTAGATGTGAGTGCGTTGTATAGGTAAGCTGGGTTAGAAGCTTTATGACGACATCTCGATAAGACTAGGTATTGAATGGACTAGGTCACGATTGGACTAAGTCGTAGTTGGCCTAAATCTTGATTCAACTAAATAGCAAAGTAATTATATCGATATTTGACTAAGTCTCAGTTGGTCTATAAAGCGTTAAGTCGTACAGTCAAGTTGAAAATGATACTAAAGGACTACCCTTATAAGAAGGTACCTTACTGACTCGAGAGGTCTGTGGTCAGTCCTGTAGAGGTCTAAGCTGATTCTAGACCGTCCTATTCCAACATTGACAAAGACGATTACTCTCGCAGCCAAGACTTTCGGTACTCTCTCTGCAGAAGATTTGTGATTTGTGTGTGGTATGTCTTCAGTGTGTGAGCCGACTCGAGCGATCGGTGACCAGTGATGTGGTGGACCATACAGACCATTACGATGATTTGCCGTCGGCGGTCACCTCGTAATTTGACGTCGTGGTAATTGAGGCAGTGGTGTAGAGCAAGGTAGAATGCTGAGTGATAGGAAGGTAGTAAGGTCTGTGCGATGATAGGTACCTATATAAAAAAGTATAGAATAGTGAAAACACGATTATTTTAACCGACTTAAAAGCTGAAATTTTATATTCGAATAAGTTTTTTATTGTGTACTTGCATTATTTTTTCAAAAGAATATAATTGTTCCAGGTTTTTCCCATTATCGTTAGAATAAAGATTTGATGCCTGAATCCATAAAAAAATCGATGAAATTTATTTATATATTCATTCACATAAAAATTTATATGATATTTATATGATGCCCATTTTAAAAAACCCATCCTAATTTATCTCATGATCAAACAGAACGGTTTTGCGACATCATTTGGGACAAGACCAAAATGAACGAGATTGAGCGAGACATCCAGGTGCCTGTAACTACAATTTCTCTCGATGCAACTCCATGGCAATCGATTTGTTTTACCCATAAAGTGCGGTTTAAGAAACAGGTAGTTATGGCTGATTGAGGGGTTCTCGGTATAAATGAAGCTGTACATATTATGCTGGATAGTCATTCATCACCATCACCAACATACACGCACAGAGAACCAAGGATATCGACCGGGGTAAACGTGTTCTTGAGTGGAGACCGTGACTCGGCAAACGTAGTGTAGGACGCCCTCCGACCAGGTGGGATGACGATTTGTGAAAGACTGCTGGCAGATATTGGATGCGGAAAGCTGAAGACAGGGCGCTATGGCGCTCATTAGGGGAGGCCTATGTCCGTAAGCTGATGATGATCATCACCAACATTATCATGAACTGACTGGTCATCTGCCTACTGTTTCTGTCACTTACACTAGTACTGTTATGTTGGCATAAACAAGTATTCCATTTTTTTTAAAACGTCGTTTTCGTTCTGCCCGCGATGTCCCGCTGTTTCCAAGAAACCCTACTATGATTTCTCGCTAGAGTTTTCCTTAAAAATTGGTTTTGTACAGGTAATAATAAAAGTGAGCAATGCGAAAATGTTAGTGCATTACTAGAATAATTTACAACTACGTTGAAAACTGTAGAAAACGCACCCATGAACGTTTGCGTATCGCTACAACACGATATTATCACGGCGATAATATTGACGCGCCGCGAAATCCGCCCATGGAGCTAGTCTGAGAAGTATCCACCCACATTCGTGCTTACTCGATTAGGTGCGATGAACGTACCCACTCCAAATTGCAGTCCGCCAACTTCTGACATATTATTACGCCTCCTGACGTTATTACACGTTCTGACATGCTATTACATCGGGCGTATTATTACGTCGAACGTACGAGTATAATAACGCCGGTAACTAATGTTTGAGTTAACAAGGCAATGCACTTCAAAATACCCATTAAGTTTGTGAATTCGACTGTGAAATTGTTTTGCTGTAAATTATGCATTTATTTTACTAGGAAAGCTGCAATAGAATAAATTGTACCCAGGAGGTTAGTGGCCGTGGTAGGCGTGGCGTAAGAATAGACCCCTCCAACTTACAGTTAAATGAAAGTTGCTTACTAATTAAAATCCAATTTGTTGGTCAATCTAAAAATCAACAGAAATGGGCGAACCGTGCCCAAAAATGAAATGTTGTTTTATAAGAATTATTTCATTGTTTCAGATTTGGTTAGTGTGGATGGCGCAAGAAACGAAGCAGAAAATAACATCAAAAGTGAGGAAGAAGGTTCTAACAAAAACAACGGCCCAGAACATGACTATAGACGTTTTATGACAATTCTCATAACTTAGTAAAAGAAAGCGAATCTCGAAGAAGCCAAAATGAAGCAACCTATAGATCTCATATCACAAAACGAGGCTGTCGATCAGAGGAGTGAGAAAGATAGCACTATAGAGGATGATGATCCCGAAGATGATTATGTCGTCAAGTCAATGGGCGCGTTCGGCTTGTATCAGTTCATATTCATCACAATAGTCGCTTTCACTCGGTTCCTAGGTCAATGGAACACCATGGCAGTGATATTCATTACCCCTGATACTAAGTTCTCCTGTGTTAAATTTGGGAGCAACGCTACCGAGGAAGTGAAAAATAATACTTGTTACAAAGATTGTTTGGAGTACGCATATGTGCCAGATGTTTTTGACGAGACGTTGATATCGGAGTTTGGGTTGATCTGTGATAAAGCATGGTTGGCAAGCTTTACGCAGACAGTCATGATGTTTGGGTTGCTTTGTGGGGTTTCGCTGTTCGGATGGATTTCTGACAGGTAAATTTACGTCTATCTAAAATATCTGGTACCTCTGATAGGGTAGGTAATGCTTGTTTTTGAGGGACAATGGACATAACTAAGGTTTTTTGTTATAGTGCTTACCCGCACTTCAGAGGGTGGGGCGCGGGTTCGAGTCCCGCCGAAATCGAAAATTTTTGGGAACTTATTTCATTTCTTTGATGGACATATCATGGTCATCTGTTTCAAACACAGTACCTATTATTAAGATTATCTATGCTTGTATTTTATGAACGAATTTATCATAAACATTTTTTCTTTCAGGTTCGGGCGCAGCAGAGCCATTATCCTCTCTGGAGTAACCAACATAGTATTTATGTTCGCTGTTCCTTTCTCTTCCACTTACTGGACAGTCACTGCTTGTCGATTCTTCATCGGTCTTGGCAGCGGAGGAATCTTCTCACTCACCGCCGTATACACCACTGAGATGATCGGCACTAGATTAATAGAAGTAGTGTCGTGCACTGCTTTGCTGCCAGATGGTATTGGCTTAGCCAGTTTGGCAATTTTTGCCTATTTTACAAGATCATGGAGAGTGTTCATGATAGAATACAGTGCTGTGTCCGTTGTGGTGGTATTTCTATTGTTTTTTTTGCCGGAGACACCGAGATGGTTGATTGCGAATGGCAGAGCTAAGCAGGCTGTGAAGGTTATGACACAAGCTGCTAGAATGTGAGTTTTTAAATTGGCTAGTGCCATTTTGCCTTGCCCATTTTTCCTGTCTCCATGCATGGGTTACGAATCTTCTAAAATAAAACGTGTTTTGTGACCACGATTATTTTAAAGATTTAAGGGTTCCAGGTCTAAGTCGTTCATTTTTGGGATATATAAATTCTTAGACTACCAAGTAGTACCAAGCCTGGGCAAATACCTAGCATAAATATAAATCACCTAACATTTTTCACAAATCGTTTTTGAGTCATGTTTGTTTATATATTTCTTTCCTATTATTAATTTCTCTTGACTAATCAAAGTTTGTCTTTCGCAGGAACAAACTAAGCACGGAACACATCACAACAAACGTCACTAGAAGTATAGAATTTCTAAAGTTGAAAGAATCTGTCGCACCCACCTTCACCTACCTCGATTTGTTCAGGACTAAGAAGCTGACGATCATAACTGTTACTTCTGTGATCATCTGGTTCGTTACCGGATTGAGCTATTTTGGATTGAACCACTACATTTCACAAATCGGGTCCAATCTGTCAGTTGGTGTTGTGATTTTGGGCTTTATTCAGGTGAGGATTCTCTATTCTCTTGCAATTTTCATTTTCTTGCTTGACTCCTGTTTCGCATTTACATAATAGATTAACCTTCATTTAATAAACCATTAACAAAATTAGCGCTGTTCAAGGTAGAGATATACATAATATAAATAAATAATTAATGCTAGACAATTAATTCACACAGCATAATTTAGCCCCAAGCTAAGCAGACCTTGTATTATGGGTAACTGATATAGCTACTTATTACATTACATTGATAGATATTTTTTAGACTAGGTCAGATCCCCGGAACGAATATCTGCAGATCATACAAATATATGTCACGAGGTCGGAATCGAATCCTCCTGCGTCACAGGCACTTTCACCCGCTTCGCCACAAGGTCGTCAAGACGTCATCATAACTTTTTATTTTTCATTGCGTTTGATTTTTTTATTTATTTTTAGACTCCTGGTTCTCCAATTGCAATGGTTGTCGCCAAATACTTTGGGCGGAAGCGGTCAGCAATTGGCTCCTTCATCACCATCGGTGTTTCCATGATCGCTCTGATATTCATCCCGGAAGGAACCTTGGCTTCAACCATCGTTGGTGGTTTTGGCGGATTAGCGGCCACAGTGGTATTTGCTGTCGTTTACTTGTTAGTCATAGAGCTGTACCCTACACCAATTAGAAACATGGGCTTCAGTCTTAGCTCAGCTGGTTCTAAGCTTGGAGCTATGGTAGCGCCGTTTGTAGCAAATCTTAAACCCCGATGGATAGCATCGTCTATATTTGGGGTGTTGCCATTCTTAGCTGTATTGTTTTGCCTAATATTGCCAGAAACGAAGGGGAGAAAGCTGAAAGATGCTGTTGAAGAATCTTAGTTCCTGAAATTAATATCAATATGAATAACAACGATTTAAAGGATTTACTTATAACGAATATTTTATCATGAAGGAGGAGTGTATTGGACTGAGATAATGATGCAAATCTACTAAGTATTACTAATTTTATACGTAGAACACAATTTGTCTTCATACCCTATTCAATGTCAAACATTTAACTAAAAGCAATCGACTAACTATTTGTAATTGTTAGTCGATAGCGTTGTAAATTGTACCTGCATTATAATACATGCAAATAAAGACAAAATACTATCTTAACAACATTAACCTTACATTGAATAGCAAGAAGAAAGAGGAATATCATACATACTTACTACATGAGGTACTTAACCAATACAAATAAAGGTACCTAATTTAGTTCCTAGGAAGTAAGTTTAAGGTTTTTAATAACTACAACGTTTGCACGATTTGATAAAAACATTTGTACAAACAACTAGTTTTTATTGGTAGATTATGTACCCATCAATTACTGTTGAAGACATTTTTCTGATATCAATATCAATCGACCAACTAATTGATTTACAGTCACCGATAACCTTTAACTTCGAAAGCGTGTTGTTTTTATCACCAAATTCAATGGTGACGACTTTATGGAGGAAAACATAATTCTGTATTTTAATGGGCTCTCTGAATTGATTATTTTATCAGTGGTTTGTTACTTTCGTTGTAATAAAGCACTGACACCAAATGTGACACAGGAAATCAGGGTATTTGATAACTATCGTATACCCTGAATTCTGACCTCTGTAGGGAAAAATACGTCATAATGGCCTCAAAAAATCCGTTATTTCAGAGCAGAAGTCAATAAACAAACAGCACAATAAGTACCTACACTTTTCTTTTCTTTTAACATGTTTTCTTATCCATTCTCCGCATATCGACAGAGCCATAGAAGATCGAGAAATGGGTGCAAAACCTATTTCAGGGTCTTCTAGTAACATAATAAATATATTTATTTATTCATTTAATTCACCATCCATTCCTGTCATCAGTTTCTCATCATCATTTACTGCCGGACTTCACCTTTGGTTCAGCCTGGGTGTATTCTTATGCCACTCCTTAGGGACCTGCGATATAATTATGCCCTCAATTTCCCTCAAACCATCTGCATTTTCACATGGAACGTCATCGTGCGATCCTCTTTTGTTTCTTTATTGATATTATAAGTGGTAGGTGCTTGTGTGACCTCTTTCCCATGATATGTTTAGCGAAGTGTCAAATAAACTGTTATTCGCAAATTGCATGATTGAACGCGGTGCTTTGATTCACCCAAGTGAGTGACAGCGCATCAGCAAGTGGGGTGCGGTGCGTCTGTGTGAATTGGACAATCGCAGGGAGGTACTATTCAATTGTATGATTGGATGTGTCCTTTGTAATGTGAATCTTTATAGGCTGAATCGATTATGACAAATTGGGTGTTTGAATCTCTTATTGCTTGAAAAATAACGCGTGAGGATTTTGTATCAAGAATAAAAATTATAATTTTGCGTGATAGTGTGGCCTTTGGGTTTTTTTGCTGATAGGCAGCGGAAGTTGAGGCGGTCGGGAGCGTAATTTTGAACGATTCCAAGGTATAGACTTTGACCACCACGCGGAAAGCAGATTTCCGCTTTGACTATTCAATGAAATGCAGTCATCGAGGAGGTTCTTCTGCGCAATAAAATCTTCATATACCTAACAGTATCTCAAACAGATAAAAAGACAGAATACTCGATCAGAGCCTGTTGATCCGCTCTGTGTAAGTATTGCACAATACCTTTGTTATAAAGCCACAAATCCTAATCGTGATGCGGAGAGATGAAACCCGTAATTTCTGCATCCAAACATGTTATTTGATGATTGAGGGTTGTGAGATCGTCGATAATGTTGAAGAGTAAATCTTGAACAGAACTATCAAGCTGGAGGCTAACAGAGAAGATTAGTACCTAGGTACCTGCAGAATAAAATATGTACTTGCCATACCTACTTACAACTATGAATGAGATTAGACGGTTACTTGCTAGTCCAAAAATAGTTTGATCATTTTATGGCTGACAAAGTATATACAGGTAGACATAAATTAAAAGGATGCGATTATTTTTACGGGAAATTTGGTGTGTAATTAACTAATTGTGAAAAAAAAATGAATATCTTACAGACAACGAGGAAGGGAAGGGAAGAAAATCCGTTGGAGAGCAGTGAATAACAATCAAAAATTAGAAATAGTTAGTTACGAAGAAAATGGCGGTAATTTGGTTATTTTGCTGCTTTCTATAAAAACATATTTTATGATTAAAATTGAGTGATTTTGGTTTGCTTTTAAGAAGGATAACGTCGCACATTCCGGTGCCCACCCACCCTATTAGGTCAGTCGTACAAAACAAACATTACAATAAATTAACGAATTCATTGCGGTAGGTGACGCAAAAACTCAGAACTAGGCTCTTCCCATTCAAACCACGTCCGCCACAGATCGCACCGTAGTCACCACTACTTGGTGGTCTACTTGACATGCAGGCGACGAGCGAAATGCAATTATAAATCAAGTTGGTAAGAACTATTGTTTATTAATCAAGGATGTCGCTGGTTTGATTAGCTGGCGGTATAAGGATCGGTTCCTGTGGTAACCACGACGTAATATTTAGGGAATTCCAGAAGAAACAAAAGGCTGCTCAGAACAGACGTGGATAGAAATAAGTACCTACGTACCTACTACTTTTTACCACGGAGGATTTAAAGAAAAATTAGGGAGAAAAACCTGTCCAGGAGTATATGGTAGACGATAAAATCCTATCATAGATATTAAAAACAAGGAAGTAAAATTAGCACCTACTTTGATTTTCGGTAAACTTTCGACAAAAGCTGCTCAGCGAGATTCGTAAGGCGAATTTCGCACGAACTTGCTTTGCTTACTAAACATTACTCTAAGCGACATCGAGATTTCTTTGACTAGTAGGTACTCTAGGTATAACGTAAATTTTGGTAGGTAACGTAAACATTTACAAATTCTGCGAAAAATTTAGTAGAAGTTTAAAACGACATGAATGATAGTTCGTTTATAATATAATTGTCCTTCTGACAACAATTAGTGCTTATTTTTTTCTAACCCGGTAAGGTTTTGTCTTTAATGGGTTACAGAGAAGAATTTTCCGGGCTTTGTGTCTAGGAAAAACAGGCTTATATAGTACTTAATGGACACTACAGGCTGGTAATACAATGGGCAACAATGGGAAAAATCAAGTTCATCTTTGAGATTGCTCGACAATTAGCAATGCGAGGCGTGCATAGACCACCCGCAGTGGGAGACAATACAAACAAGAAGCCGCCTCTTGGTACCAAGAGACGCCATTGTTATCGCACCTGACATCGATCGTGGGCATGATTGGCGCCTGATGGTTATCGAAACTGACTCATGAAGACACAGGCTTACCTAGACGACTCATAAGCACTATTATCCTCACGATAGAAGACATCTTGTAGTTAGAATTTACGCAGGTACGTACTAGGTATGAGTGAAAACAAAAATATTTTATTTCTATGGGCAAATTATATAACATTTTCATCGCCCAATCTCGGAAAGAGTATTTTTGCTCTTCGATATCCGAGTGCAAAAGCCACGTGTGCACGATGTTCTAAATTCAATTTACTTTATCCTCTAGCGAATAAAAAGGGCTTTTGCACTCAGATATCGAAGAGCAAAAATACTCTTTCCTCGCTGAGGTAGGATGAAAAGTTACGTGTTGCACTCGAGTGCCAATATTTTTTATCTCGTGCTCTTTTGATTCCCTCGCTAACGCTCAGGATTCTAATTTTTTTTCTAATTTTAGATTCCTTCGCTTGCTCGGTCATCAAAATTGAGCACGTGGTTAAAAAGCAACTTTGCCGCTGTATATCAAATAACTATTGGAAAAGTCTTAAACATGGAGGAAAATATTATTTTACATAGTGTAAATTTACTTGTATATTTTTTGTAAATTTTAGTTTATCTTGTGATGTTAGGTAATTTCTACATAGTTTGTTGTCTCAGAACAATTACAAACAATGGCCATTATCCCTCAAGTCAACTTTCAGGGACGAAACTTAGTTTCCAAAGTCGCAGTTCTCTATTCCAGTCAGGTCCTGCCAATAGGCTCCAATGTGGAACCAGCCAACTGTTGACAAGTTTACAAGGGCATTACCACTGCTGGAGCATGCAAGGTATCGATTAGCTGATGCAATTCTACATGAAGCGGAGTACCTACTGGTGCCTAGGACACGGAGGGAGAATTTGGAATAGAGCACAGGCTTAGCTTACATAGGCTAGCGTTTGTTTTTCAAAGCTCTGCATCAACGTCTTGACCGATTCATTGTAGGTGAGCCTTGACTCCGTTTACCTATCTATAGCATTACTTTAAATACCGCAAAAATAAAAAACAAATGACGTTTGCCTCTTGTGGACTGCTTTATAAAGTTTCTATAAAAGATTTATCTATTTTTACCCGACTACCGACAGGGGAGGGTTATTATACCTGTCGGTTATGCATGCAAGGCTAAAACCATCGCGCAAACCCTGTTACTTCTTCACGTCAAAACTAAATTTTGCAAAGCGTGGAATAAAACAAGATATTTATTAAAAGTATCGTCTAGGTATACTATACCAAAAGTATCGATACTTTTTATCCTATAAATCAGTTCCCATGGGATATAAATAGGTAATCTTTAATCGTTTCCTTATAAACAACGCGGGCAGAAAAAGTCATACCTACTATATACAACAAAGTTCGAAATAATTATATTTTATTGATGGGTCATCATTAGCGCCATTCCTATTTTGGTTTTACATTGGCAACATGCAGTCCAACATTTTTTGCTGGTTCAACGTTGATTTTCATGTGATCATTATTTACCCGAAGTGTTCAGGAACTGTCCGCAGACACACGCATACAGAATTATCCTTCTCACACAAACCTATTCCCAAGGCGATTTGCCTTAATTCTCTATTAAAACAGTACATCACTGGGCCTGGCACAGAATGGCCTATTACACAAGGCTGCTTTCCCAACACTGCCGATAATCGGACAGTTTCTATTCGATTCGGGCGTGGAGACACGACAATCGAGTGAGGAGCGTGAATTTTTACTGCTCTATCAGATTTCCTTGACCTCGGGGTGAGGATGTGAAGGGAAAGACACGTTTCTATGTTTGTTTAGGATGTACATACTCATTTATGAAACTAGAAATATTATCATTTGCACCTAAACCACCAACTGTAGCGCTTGTTAATTACATTTGACTTCGAACATCCGAGATTTTCGTTATTTGTCAAAACTAAATAAAAAAAATCTACACAGTCAAATTTGATTTACAAGTGATTCACACACCAATATCTTTCCTTGGATCTATTTATATTACTTTATTCGCAAAGAAAATTACAATCAAATAATAGAATTAAATTAAACCAATATTTACAATTGAAACAATTGAGCTAACTGCAGACTGTTGCAAACAATCTTGTAGCTCAACTGATCCATATCAATAATCATATTTTTATTAGTTTCATAGCATATCGCCATGTTAGCTTTATTTTGTTTCAGGGCATTTCTCTTTCAGGTTCAAACGCATATAAGTTATAGTTACAAAAATGAAATATCCAATAGGTACATATACCTACATAAGTGCATTAGGCGATTTGATTTGACATATCTCCGAGCACCCAGTACTTTGACAGTTACTAGCCGGCATGACAGACGGGGTGGTCGTGACACGAGCAGTTGTAACTTGTAAACAGTTGTAAATTAAACTTTTAACGGCGATAAAGGAAATTGATGGCGGCCGTTAGAATCGTATTTACGTCGACGATAAAAGATTTGAGTGCGATCTAGACGCATACGCTTCAATGGTTATGTTGTGCCACACGGGGGGTGAATTTTTATTAGATCATTCTACGTCAAAAATTGCTGCCGACCGATAAGGCGGCGAAAGGTTCATGTCTTGTTATAGTGTCGTCCAGAATCATCTTGCATTGTTTAAAATTGTTTCGCGTTATCTAGCTTTGCTTGCGTCATAGCCTCTAGAATATGATTTAAATAGAATCTCGAATACAAGTCATGACGGTCATGTGAAACTCCACACAATTGTGTGTTATTTTTTCGGCGCCATTTTTTCAACGCTTACACTTTTCTCGCACAAAACGTGTCTTATAAAAGTATATTAAATAGAGGTTTATATTGAGCTCAATTTCAAACAAGTATCAACTAAACGCAAAATTAAATTGCTTGTTTAATTTGTTAAAACTTGTTTCTGTTTCCAAGTATTGAAAGCCACCCGTGTGTCGCGACGCCATGTAATCCGAAGCCAAATCAAGACGGGTAGTTCATAAAACTGCAGTTAAGTACGTCACGAGATTTTACACCCGATATAAACGTTATCCGACATCGTAATGTCACACGTTTATTTGTATGCGCCGATGATACTTTGTTCTATGGATGTGGTACACAAACTCCTTTTTTCAGAGACAAACTTATCGCTGTTTTCCCACTGCTCGACTTAATTGTTCAACTGAGTTGAGCAGTGTGATCATATTCGATACAAACCCTCTTGGTATGTCTGTATCGAATATGATCTCATTAACCCTCTTCTTTAGAAGTTCGAAGACTTTATTAGTCTTCGAACTTCTCAAGAGGAGGGTAGCGGTAGAGCTTTCGAGTCCAGAGTAAACGAAGAAGAGAGAGGGAAGATTACTGTCTAGGAGACTTCTATCACGCACGACGATTCTGCCGCATTCCATGTCATCCTAAACCTACTTCCTAAGTCTTCATGCTTGACTTTGAGTATGGCGTGTTTTAAAAGTGCTGTTGACCTGCAAAAAGGAATGTTATGTTAGAGGCAAAGCAGCAATGATTAATGGTCATCATCATTGGGATCATCGGTCTGTCCATTTATCTGCAACGAGGTAGATATTGTTAAATGCTAATTATTAGGTATGAGAATACTCAACACATTCGACTAAAGGCCCTCTGAAATAATTGTTGAACTTAATCATTGGCACAAGAAAAACTACATTCTAAGTTTTCGTGAGTTTTTAATAACATTTTCGTAACTGACGCATCTATAAAATCTGACATCATTGTTGAAAAGTCGTTCAGTTCTTTCGGGGTCATTCGGAGTAGACGGAAGATGGCTGGATTTGGTATATTTATTGTCGAGCCGTGACTATTACTTCTTTAACGGCGAACGGCCCACCAAAACATTAAATAAAACAAATCGGTGCTCTGCGTGAGCTTTATCGATGAAATTAGTTTTACTTTTAATGTTTAAATACTGACGCTTGGTCTGAGTTAAGTAAAGTTTCCTTCAAGTTTTTGAAACTGAGGAAGTTACTAAGGGTATTTTTTATTTGCTCTCTATTAATTTGTCGTGATTTTAAAAAACCTGATACTTACAGAAGAAGTTCGGTGCGCTTATTTCTACTTACAAATTTTTTTTACAACAAAACAATAGGTACTTGTCTAAGATTAAATTTAGGATTAAGGAAAGAAAAAGAATACGAACTCTTAGCCAATATAACTTTTTGTAGATTTTTCACTGGGCAACCGAAGTCTATAACAAAATGTTACTTTGTATCTCGTAATGTTTCCTAGATAGTCACACAGATAAAAATTTCGAAACAAGACACGTTCAGTCATAAACCTAGGTACGACATAAACAAGAGTAGGTACTTCCAGCCATGGACAGTATTGTCTAGAAGTTTACGAGCACCAGTAACTCTACACTTGATGGCAGTCGTGTTAAGTTTTATGTGACATTTGCATGTTACGGCGTACACTATCTTGCATAAAATTGTCTTGCAATCAAACAATGATTTTGTTATTAGACAACTTTTACATATAGTTTTTGTCACTCACGTGCTGAATTTCGATTAAGAATGAATTTGGCGTGTTTTAAAAAACTATAAAACGACTAATAATGAAAATAGGGGAAGGGACACTTCGATAGTGCGATAAAAAATTCAAGCGGCGAAATCTAGTTAGAACTCGATTTTAATTTAGTTTGATGTGATTAATAATGACGCATTGATGAAACTACGAAAAAAATGACCATTTATTACTGATTGTGAAAATTATCAAGTGATGATATTTTCAGATACCTTATGGCGCACGTTTAAATTCCTCGAGGATCAATGTTTATTGGACCATCAAAAATTCAACTTTAATACAAAAATGAAAAGATCATCAAAATCTATTGAGAATTGGCGAAGATACCAGCTTCACGGGATAAATACGAATCCCTCGGGAATATTTTTATTAGAACTGATCGGGGTTCATGTCCGTTCTATACAATAGCAAAAGAGTCATAAACAAATACACACAGCCGAATATAAAACCTCCTTCTAAAGTCGGTAAAAAGAACCAATACGCAGCGAAAATGGTTTGCGTGACAGGTACCACTCACGAATACATAAGAATTGACCAGCTGGAGGCATATTTGACACTAGATTCTACCTCTAGGGTAGAAACGAAGTAGCAAGTAATGTCTAAAAGCTAGAAATCCATACTAATATTAGAAATTCCATAGAAACTCTGTCTGTCTGTTACCTTTTCACGCCTAAAAGGCTGAACGAATCTTAATAAAATTTGGCAGGGAAGATAATGGTACCCCGGAGCCGTCTCCGGGGTACCATTATCATACAAAGGTTACTTGAAAAGCGCGGGAAGCTGTGAGCAACAGCTAGTTGTTAAATAATTTTAGAAAAAGAAAGTTAATAAAAGATCTGCTACACGAAATTAAAATTTATGGTACTAAAAGACTGTACCAACATCTTCTTTATTGTGTGCGCAGCAGTCTGAGGTAAATATGTAGTACTTACTCCACTCAGCGTTGTACTGGATGAACAGGGGTATGGAGGAACACCCAGCGCTGGCTGGTGAAGTCACGACATTTTCAGAAATCGTCTATTTGAAACAAATTTACAAGCTCTACCCATGCTCTACATTAGGAAAATATTTGGCCAGTGTATCAGGATAGTTTTGTGGTTTTAGTATGATTTTCAATTCAAAATTCAATAACTTTATTTCTTTAGGCTTACAAAATAAGCACTTAGACAAGTCAAATTTTATACATAAACAGTTTTATAGATTATCAAACTGCTGTGGGGGAACGCTGCAGATATTAACACCGTATTTGGGCTGCAGAAGAGGGCTGTGCGTGCAATCTATAATATGGGTACCAATCGTAGTAAAATACTAAAAATAGGTAAAATTCAAAGTGAGAAGACCTACAGGACTCTTGGACAAGTCACAAAACTCTGATTATATAAGTAGAACTAGGAAATAAAGTGATCACTTATATTTTTTGTCCACTGATAAAGTATAGAAGCGAACAAGAAACCTTTACCTTGTTAGAATGTTGGTTTTCGAGTTAGAGCAAAACTCGTTCAAGCTTTATTATCCGTTTGATAATCTGATATTTTAAAGTAGTCTTTTTACAAAGGATATGTAAATTTTTTTTTTTGAATTTATGTATTGATAATTTTTGCAAGTCACTTGGAGTTTGGTGGTAGTATACAATGCCCTTTAAAAGATACATTAATCTTGTGTATCCTGGTTGTGGGCACAGCGAGTTTTTTGTTATTTCTAGTATTTTAATTATGTATGTCGCTATTTTTAGGGAAACGATTGATATTCTTATGAGTGTACAACAAGTTTTCATGAATATATTGACATGATACTGTCATTATGTTTATTTCTTTGAATTTATCACGCAGGGATTCTCTGGTACCCATATTATAGATTGCACGCACAGCCCTCTTCTGCAGCCCAAATACGGTGTTAATATCTGCAGCGTTCCCCCACAGCAGTATACCATAAGACATAATACTGTGGAAGGAGCTGAAATAATCATGTCTATATGTATCCGCGTCTGTAAGATGACGGATTTTTTTGACTGCGCTGAATTAGTATTATAACAGGCAATTACAAAACCACCGGCACCTGAGGCACCTACGAACATTTTGAGGAATAAAACCTTGAAGTGACCATTTGTATGATGATTTTGTCGGTACCATGGCTTGTATAATTCCACAACACGCAATTTAGTCTAGTTGTAGGCTACACATTGTCATGGAAGTTATCGACGCACGCAATACGACACGCACGATATGAATCTGCATTCGTGAGTGTATCACGCATACTATTTTCGCCGGCCATTGGTTCAATTTATTTAGTTCTTATTCGTAATCAAAAAGCAGCCAATGTGTGTAGAATTAAATGTGTAACTAACGATTACATTTGAATTGACCTGCTACAGGTTGGAATTTATTGGAAATATGCAGACACTGCCGCCGCACCGACAATAATTTCATAGCTACAGGTTGCCGCAGATCGGAGGTACAGCTACCACACAACCCAAAAACGTGCATACAAGTGGTCTTCAACTCGTTATCCTTAGATATATTTTAAAGTAACAAAATGGCTTTCCACGAGCTTTAAACGAGTGATCCGCGAGCTGTCTGTCATCTGATGCCGTCAATATACATCTTTGTAGGTATTCGTATTTTATTTTTCAAACTAAATGCAGTGCTCTCACGTTGTGTCTTGAAAAATTCACTTATGCTAGGTATTAGGAGCCTTGTTAGGGCGCAAGCAACTTGAGAGGTAACTAAGCTAACCACCACAATATGTCCTCTATACAGGCCTAGCGTAAGGAAGCCGACGAAAACTACTGTTAAAATACCTCAGCAAATTATCTCCAAAATGAACTATTTTAGGTGTATGGTTTAAGCTTATCTATTTCGTAGATATTATTTGCTGCAATAAATGTATTTTAACTTTAAAAAATTATATCTAAAGCACAGAATTAATGATCTAAAATCTAGGTTGACCAAATGTTGCAAGATAAAGCCCATTTTCGGATGCAATTTTTTGTGCTGCGCTTCAGCGGTGCTCTTCAAATGTGCGACAAGCGTACTGCTATAACATAGAAATGTATTTAGAGAAACTACTTGCCACCGAAATATTCTGCGTTGCCTTGGTGATTTTGATTATTTTCCTAAAATAATTTTCTGAAACGTTGTTCGTCAAAAAGAACGCGCGCGAGGACGCGGGCAGAAGTTACTAAGATTATAAATAAGAAGAACAAATGAAATAAGTCCCAAAAATTATCGGTTTCGGCGGGATCATTTCTTAGAGATACCCAGAGTGCGGGTTAGCACTATAACAAAAAACCTAAGAAGAACAAATTCTCGAAAATAAATAAAAACCGAATCCCTCTTGTGGGATTTTTGGTAGAGAATGATTCTCAGAGGTCCTGATGAGCCAAATGAAATAGGTAGGTTAGGTACTGAATATAAAATTGTTAGCTCGCCAAATAGTAAAACAGTGTGTGACATCCGAACTGCTCATCAACACGTCTTCAGATACAATTCTACGTAGTTTGCATATAAAGGACTACTAGGAGTTCATTCGCTAATGAAGTATTTGAATGGAGGACTATGGCTTCGGAGAAATAAAGAATGAAACCGTGCGTGTGCGCATTAGTAATGTACTGATTATGGTCTTAGGAGGAAGACTGAAGGTTTGGTTTGTTCCTCGTATGAGTGCTAGTCAGCAAGAAGGAGGTGCGTGGAAACAATCTGACAGAATGTAATTTAGTACAAAATGTTTGAATTATATTTAATATTTTTTATTTGGATTTTGTACTTTGAAGGTACGACCGCACTTAGAGGAACGGTACTGCAGCGGAACTACCGGCAAATTATTCTTTGTATGAAATCGATAGAACGCTCTATAATGGAACTGCGCGGTTTTTTTTGCTAAAATTGTAAAGTCCGTACCACGCCGCGTAGTTCTACGGACGCATAGTGCGATTGCACAGTTGAACAAAAAAAAATAAAAGAAATATCCGAAAAAACCTACTTATTTTAAAGTTTCCAGCTACAAATACTTTCCTGCACTGAGTGTATCACTCAGTAGTGATGGGCACCCACGTTAAAAATAATGTCGATAAATCCCAGTGAAGATCAAAGAACGAACAAATCGGATGGGCGCGGCGAGGCTGAGCCGGGAACATTTTGATGTTCCTATATTTTTGGATCTTTTAAATTGCGTTATGTAATTTTCTGAAACGTTGTAAAAAGGCAATCGAAACGTGATTACCGATTGCAATTAAATTGCAAAAAGCAAAATGTAGTATTTTTGATATATTCTGTGGCTGAATTAACTTAGGTAGGACTTAAGGCAAAACGTATATAACGAGTGATTTTAAACTATGTATTTTATTTAATGTTAATTAAGTGACTTGATTTCTAATCAAGTTGGTTGTTTTATCATGTCAAATATAGCATTTTAAAAACGGATGGACTAAACCAGCTGGTGGATAGTTAATGGTCCAAAAACCTCACTCTCGTCTTTGTCATTACTTAGTCTTCAGCTACATAAAACAACAGTCCACAGTAAATGAAGGCTTTTATAGTGACTGTCCCGTCCTCAGCTGCCTCCTCAAATCCTTCGTACCTCTTGCTAACGTGATTTACTCCGGGGGGCTGCGGGGGACGGGGAGGGACACTCGACTAATAAAAAACACCCCGACGCCCTCCTGACTGATGCGACAATTAATTTAATCCCATTTCTCTGCGTCTTGGAGCGACAGGGTTGCCAGAATTACGGTGGTCTTTAAAAGCTTGGAGCCTTTGTTTATAAGCTAACTGTGCCCACGACCTACCCTACGTAACTTATTTTTTCGCGAAACCCTAATAGTTTAATACTATGGACGTAGAGAAATCCAACATATGAAAGATCACTAAAATCGGTCCAGCCATTCTTGACTTACAAACGCTGCAGACTTCATTCTATAATTATGTATTAAAACAACACTCTGCAAAGGGCTATTTTGACATGGAGTGTGTTAGTTGAATTATGTTAGTAGTTTGGTAGTAGTCGTTCTGAAACTGACGAGGCTTGGCCAAAGGTGAGGTAATGTTACTTCGTAAGCTGGAGTGAATGTATTCTTATTTGATTTCATCAACTTTGTAGTCCTTTCTACGCTTTTATTTTTAAGCAAGGGAAAACAAATATTCCAACTTAACACCTACACTGCGATTATATATTTAAAGATTTCAAATAAGAAGTCACCAAAAACACACGACAGTCAAATAAAGATATTATAACATCCGCAACCCGACTTCACTGCTGAGTATAGGCCTCCAAAATCTTGTGTTGTATATGTAATTCTAATGATAAAATGAACCATCATTTATATTTATATTGGAAAACTCAACTAGGTTTTATACTTCTTACTATTTTATGATAGGTTTGTGCCGAGCGGTCTTTATCCTAAACAAAAAAAAATAGAGTTAGAAGCAAGCGACAGCCCTTGGAAGCGCGAGAAGCAGACATCAGCGCGGCAGGCGGCTATTAAACAAGACTAATTGAGCGATAAATTCACGAGCTCCGATATAAAAAGAGCCGAGAAAAATCCTAGATGAAGGAATATTGAAAGCGGACGGAATTGATTACTGTCAATTAGGGCTGCCACTCGATCCGTCCGCGCCAGATGCTGGCCGCTGTTAGTATTCGCTGGGGGTTTTTCTCGTTTTGCTTTGTAGGGTTTGATTGGTTCTACCTTGTTTGCGAATTAGGTTCTGAGGAGGTTTTTGATTGGTGCTTGGTGCTTTGTGTCTGAAAGGCCTCACTTTATTGTACGCCAAGATTCCCAAATGTTGAAGAAGATAAATTATATCTAGAAAAAGCGTCGGGAAGTAAAACGAAAGCGTAAACAGAAAATGCAGTTACAAAATCGAGTCGTAATATTTTACTCAAGTTGAGTGTCAAAAGTCAAGTTTTAAATATTCTTCAGAACAGTTATTTATAAGCGTGGAACACCCTGTCTTGCGCTCGCAACACGCTCGGATACCGCCTGAATCCCCAGACAGCCATTAAAGTTTCCGCCGTACCTTATTACACACGACAGTAACTTATTTCCATGATAAATTCCACAATTTCATTCAGTCACCTAAACTTATTATTGCAGACAACACGACAATGCCAGCCTCGGTTTTGTATCAACATGACTGATTGCTCCTTGCGACTAACAAAGACCGTGAACATAAACATTTTGCACAATAATCTTTACAATACCCCTAACATTACAACAAAAACGATACCCTCCTCATCCATTGCTTCTTCACTCGCCTCAAAATAAAACAATATTAAACAAAAGCTACGATGATCTCGAAACAACTCTATTTTGTTTCGTAAAAGCTGTTCGAAGCAGTTGCATAGTGATGGATGCGAGAGTCCGGGAGCGTTGTCGATTAATAACGTTTACAAGATGAAAGTCGGAGCTGTTAGTTCCAGAAATAAAAAGCTTTATCCGATAACTCAGCTGGGGATACTTACACGTTGTAAGCCACATGCAGTGAACGATATTGTTGTCAACGTTATGACGAGTTATTCTTGGTTTAGGAGAAGTTATTCTGTGTTGAATTGTAAATTATAAAATTAATGAAGATTGCTTCAAGATTCGAGATTGTTCGAGTTTATTTATGGAATATAATATACTTACCTACAATAAGCTTTCAACTTTAATATGAGCGTATAGTATAACAATAATGTTATTAAAGCTCTAAAAACTTCTTGTCTTGACATTCAAACTAAACCTTTTCTTTGCAAATAACCAGGTACCTGATCTTTATCATAATAAACAAACGCTCAAATGACAAGCATCTATTATCCATCTAGCTAGGCTATCTCAACAAAATTATATTTAGGATCATTAAGTAATTTGTCATTTTTTGTTTGTCTGAACATCACAAGCTATTTTGATCCCGTATTACAAATGAGATTGCTCCCGAAATATGGCTACCATAGAGAGCATATTTACTTAAAACAGCTGGGTCACTATACAATTTGAAATAGAGGCGTAAATTACTTCCTGTTATTGATGAGAAAAGACAAAGATGAAACACAATATTTTACTTTTATTCCATTGAAAACATAATTTTAACTTTGATAAAATACTACATAAATTTAGAAACACTATTTATGACTGGTTATATCATTGTATAAATAAAAAAACATTGTTCTATTGTCTCGTTAAACCCATGTTAAAATTAAAAAATCAAACACCTACCCTCATGCCGCATTTTCACATCTGAAAATAGCCCCGAAGTGTCTGCACCATTTACTGGAAGCTACAAAGCCCGCCGAGTGAAATATATTGTGTGCGGCTAATAGGTGGGACGGCGTTAAGGAGCACATAAATTAGTTGATGTTGTGTCGACGGCGACCATCTGTTTGTCGATATGTCACGGCACAACACTAGTCGGGCTGATTTATAGAGCGCTCGGTTATTTGGTTTAATGTAATGAGAGTTATTTTTGTGAATCTTTTTTTTGAAGGAATTTTATATTTGTCGCGATGAGGTTTTATACTATCTAAGTACCTATGTTATTATTTATCAGTATGGTATGTAAAAATAATAAGACAACATTGTTTAAAAAAAATCCTTTAAATACCTTCCAATAATAAATAAACCAGTCAAGTGCGAGTCGAGTCGTTGCACACGAAAGGTTCCATACCATATTTGATATAATTTCGCAAAAGAAAGAAGAAGAACCCTAAATAGAAAAGTTTTTGATAGATCGCAAAAAAAGTTTGGAACCAACATGACGCGGTGACCCATCCAAGTACTTTTTTATTATCCTGAGGGAAATGCGTGCGCATATCGTACTGCCACGGGGAGAGAGTACGATTGTGTGAGACTTTAACACCGCTTATGGGGGACGTGTGGAGCGCACTCCTTCGCGAAGCGCCAGAAACACATGACGCGCCGCAACCATCTGGGGGAGTCTGTGGTCCCATCGCCGGCCGTGTCGTCTGCTATGGCACAGGCCCATCATGGGTTCCTCTTAGCTTCACCGAGGGTGACTAGGCCGCTATTACTAAGCCCCCCGCCCAAGCAAGGTGGCAACCCCTCGGAGGGGGGGGGGGGACTCATCCAAGTACTGAGACACTTTATTTAACTTCGGTGATAGTTGTTCAACTTGTAGACGTTGTCCGTCTTAGTTATAATTTTGTTGTCATAGTGGAAAGAGAAATACACACGCAGTTAAAATTTCAAGTGTCTACCTTTACGGTTCATGAGATACAGCCCACTGACAGACGGACAGACAGACAGACCGACAGCGGAGGGGTTCCGTTTTCACCCTTTGGGTACGGAACCATAAGGAGTAACAACTATTACTAACTTCATCGTTGAAAATGTCTTGGTGCGAATTGTTCAAATATTGTAATTCATATTCATCCAGACGCCACAGAACACTGAAATGCGTATTTTTTTCTTTTTAATGTTTTAAATCTATAAAAACAAACTGCTTGAAACTAACCCGAGTGACGCGACGACATGCCGCAACGGTGTTTCTTTACAGATGTTAGTGAAGTACCATTTAACTTATTTTATCGATAACGCTGTTAGTTTATTTTAGACGCCGACCCATGCGTTGACTTCTAAACAGTTTTTTCAGCTTCTTAATTGCCACATATTTAACTGTCTGCGTATTAGTTAAGCTGTGGAGGAATAATAAACGTAAGATCACTTAACAAGTGGGTATGAACAAAGTTTAAGTTTCTTGTACATAACTAAATCTTGCATGAATATTTTAGAGCTTATGCGATCAGGACTCATTATGAACGATTGGGGTGGTGTTGTCTGAAAAATAATTGCAAAATTATACTATTTTTTTTGTAATCTTTTGTCAAAACTACTATTAAAATTTAATGACGTCATTGTCAGATTAAGAACACTACTTGAGTAGTGTTCTTCTAAACCATAAACCATCTATCATAATCTTAAAATTAGGTAGGAGTCACTTCTAAGGAGTACCTAATTGGTTTATTTTATGTGTCGTTCTTGGTTGCATGAATATTACACGGAAATCAATGCAAAACACAAAAAACAACTCGATTGGATAATGAGACGGACAGATAGATTTAGAACCTATAATGCCTGCTGACTGTACCATAGTATTGTAAGTAACATTGATTGACAGTAAGTTTTGATAAGTAGCATAGTTGTATTAATTAAAGCCTGTGGATTTTGTTAAATAAATCGTTTCCATAGCTTCCTTCCACCCCTCTCTTACACCACGTATCTAAACATCCGAAAGATTACTCTTGAGCCTGAAAAATAGGATGGACTGGTGATAAAACCGTTAGTTTACAGTACATAACGAATTCCTAACAATTTAACGATACTCACAATATGTTATTGTCACGCTAAGAAATGGGGGTCGATTTAGTTTGAACGATTTGTAACTGGGATTAAAGTTTATTTTTAAAGATATTTCTTTTAAGGTTAGGATCTGTCTGTGACTTTGCTCGTTTAAAAGCTCGACCAAAGAGGTTTTAAAGATATTTGATCTACCTACTAGATTCAACACATAAACTTGACCGAAAAATGCAATATAATTCAGTATGATTATTAGAAATCAGAAGTCATTAAATTTATGTTTAGGCTTACAAAAGAAGTACTTAGACAAACTTTAAACGATAAAATCATTTAGTATCAATTATTAAATTTGCCATAAATTTCACCCATTATGCTTATCTTATGTGATGTCCTTTGTAATGTTATTTTCTGTTGTACAATAAAGTATTTTTGTAATGTATTGTAATAAATAAAGTGCCAATAAAGTGAAGTGAAGTTTTAAAAATGAAAATCAATAAGTAACTAGGTATTGATTTTCTTTTCTCATAGTGAAGTTAAAAAGAGTTATCAAATGGAAAAAAAACTTTAATATATTTAACATTTTTAAATCCTTTAGTGATTCCGTGATCAATGATCATGGCGCATGTAAATGTGCCGAAATATAGGTAAATTCATAAATCTAATCATGGTAAATATCCCGTTATAAATGACTTTTATTTCAATAACCATGATAGTTTTTTTTCAATCATGAAAATATTACAAAAGCATTCCGACAAAACATTTTTCTGAACTATAAAATAACATACATAAGAACCGACAACACCGACGCTAAATTCAAATAGCAAATGTTCTTTAAAAATGTGTAGAATTATCTTGACATTTCCCTGAGTTTTATACGGTTTATTAATCCGTTAAAATAGAGTTTACGGATTATGAAACATATTTACGACAATCGTGTCGACCTTGCACATCACTATTTTTATTATTTTTATTGTGCTCGTTGACTGCAGACTTTATTTTATTTTATTTTTATTTAAAAGATCAGAGAGTCTGTATGACAGTTTACGATTATGTTCTTGATTATAGAGTTTTATTGTCGCTGTTTTATAATTTTATTTATGTTTATTTAAGTTCTTTTCGTAATCGTTGTGCTAACTCAGTTTTTATTAAATTATAGCTCTACTTTAAAAATATGTGATATCCAATGATCATCATCATGACATTAAACCATTATGACATTTTGATCTATTCAAATGACTATATTGAATTGTTTGTTTTATCATTTCGTACAATTTCGATATACATTTTCCTATCTTCAGTACTGAAACTGAACGTCCTGAATACATAAAGTCTAAAAACTGTAAAGGAAAGTATGTAGTACTTTTTTGTCCCCGGCTCCATATTAATTTCATTTCAGTAAATCTGTAAAATGTGTCCCAAGTGCCCATTGACACCAAGAAAATGTCATTGAACAAGAAACCCCTAAATCACGTACAAAAATGTAGTGACACCACACTTTATAATTAGAGAGTAACAAATCACCCATCCATTAGCGACGCGGAAGACGGACGGGCGCGCGCAATGAGGTAACAATTATCCGGAGATCCCGAGTGTCCCGCGGGACTCGAGACGGATGTTCACCCTAGCGGGTGTAGGGTTACCAACAGAAGCTTGTCTAGCTCGATGATATTTTAACGTTTTTCTTCTGGTATTTAAAAGTATATTTTTAAGGTAAGTACGCTAGAGGAGCTGAACCAGACGCTGGACGGCTTGACTTCCGCCTCGCGACGCATCGGTTTTAGCGTGAATTTGGATAAAACCAAAGTCATGATCAATGGCCACATCGATCCAATATCGATCGTTGTACATAGTCTCGAAATCGTTTCCGAATACACTTACCTCGGGCAGATTCTGCAGTTAGGTAAAAACAATTTCGAGAAGGACGCCAAGAGGATGATCCAGTTAGGTTGGGCAGCGTTTGGGAAACTACGCCGAGTCTTCTCGTCATCGATACCGCAAAACTTACGACTCGGTAAACGTAGTGTAGGATGCTCTCCGGTCAGGTGGGATGACGACCTACGAAAGACTCCAGGCAGATGGATGGATGGATGGATACGTTAAGATGAATACAGGGCGCTATGGCGCTGATTATGGGAGACCTGTGTCCAGCAGTGGGCTATCATTTGCTGATGATGATGATTCGATTTCCGCCTTGGGACAAATATTTGTACGATCTGCAGGTATTTGTTTCGGGTCGTTTTCTATGTATAATAAAAAATATCTATCGATGTTATGTATTGTATTATGTGTATCAGTTATCTAGTACTCATAACACAAGCTCTGCTTAGCTTGGGACTAGATAATGCTGTGTGAATTTGTCCAGCACTATTGATTACTATTATCACTTACACACCCACTATTAAAAACTAACTTTTCTACTACGTATAAGGTAATAGTTACTTGTCCTGTCAATTGCTCTACCTGCACTGTATGGGAAAAAAAGAAGGTAAGCTTTTGCCCAGCATTGGAACTCCCCAGGCTTGAGGGTAATTGCATCACATCATACCAATATAGTAAATGCGGGAGTAAATACAAGACCTCCAAAACTACTGAACGGAACGGCCGAATACCTTGCAGGTACTCGTACTTCTAGGCCTGGAGTAAAACGTAGGCTACTTTCTTTTTTTTTGGAATAAAACATAGGCTACTTCTTTTTATCCTCTAAAATCCGTTCCCATGGGATAGAAATAACCTGCAAACGTTTCCATAGAAACAACGCGTGCGAACCCGCGGACAGAAACTAGTTAGTAATATTGTAGAAAATCCTAGAGTTTCCTGCAGCGTGGCCACTGCTCACGATCGATGCTTCTCATCACAGTGAAAAATGTCGCTCCCGTGTAAAGTCTCTGATGTGTTGCCGAAATTTTTCACTCCCCGATCCGTCGGGCGCTCGCCTTGCCTCGACGCCGGCCGCTTTATTGTTTCCTGTTGGATTTAAACTGCTGATTTTTGAGATTTTCACAGGAAATTCTTGTTTGTAGAGTAGTGGTTATGATTCATGAATTCATGATCTATGGTTTCCTAGATAGCATAGGTTTTATGATTGAAGATGAAGGTACATTCTACTGGTTACTAGTTTCTGCCCGCGGCTTTGCATGCGTTATTTCTATGGAAACATTTAAAGGATTTCTATCCCATGGGAGCTGTTTTATGGAATAAAAAGTTTTCAATATAAAAGTATGGAATAAAAAGACAATTTTTAATTCCAGGCCTATACCTACATTAATACACAATTTTTTCCCGATTAATTACGTAGTTTTGGCGTGAATAGGAAACAAATAATAATATAATGTACATACATCCGTCCATGCAAACTTTCGCATTTATCATATTAGTGTGATAATGAGAAATAAGCGTTTTGGTAATGATCATGTGAGTGATTTTCAATTATTGATGAAAAAAACACTTAAGGAATCAACAGTTCTAGCAAGAGGAAGTCAATCAAAATAAATGAGATTCTGGTTCCGACCGGAAACCACTGTCCACTTGGCAGTGGCGTCTACTTTTTCAGCGCAATTGTCAACCTATCCTGACCTTTTGCTTCAGACATAAAACATCTGTCAACACATGAAAAATAGCCATCCAGTTAGCTATTCACACATAACCATTTCCAACCGTATGGTAGAAAGATTACAGTTGCATTTTATTCGAAGTGAAAACAATGATGGCCGCCCGACATACGTCAAACGCGTGACAGCTAGGGCTGCCAATTTAAATGAAACTGTAAAACGTGAAGGACAGCGGCCGTCACTCGAGGGATCAACAAAAAATAATTAATGGCCTGGCTAATGAATACGACTGCTGTTTACCGCGGTACCGTCCGCAGAATAACCTATAAACATTTGTGTGAACGTGAGCGCACCCGTGTTGCGTAATTGATTATTTTCAGTAAGTCGTTTTTGTGGTCGTTTTCAGTGCAGTCGTTTTATTGTAGCCGTAAATTGTATTTTATGTTGTTATAACTTTTAATGTTGGGGCTCAGTTTATTTGCGTTTGATAGTCTTGAATGTTTAATGGGGTGTTTTGGTCCGATTGCTTTAATGGCCGTATTCTGAAAAGTCTGTATGAGGTCACTTCTGAGCCAGCGTTTTAATGCCTACACGAGCGGTCATTGTTCTAATTATTATCTGTGAATAAAAGCAGACCTGATAAGCTAGGTATTATATCTTTTAGGGTTCCGCATCTCAAAAGGAAAAAAAGAACCCATAAAGGATCACTTTGTTGTCCGTCTGTCAACACTCTTTTCTCAGAAACGCGTGGAGGTATCGAGTTGATTCACATCATATATACTCAGGTTCGTAACCTCTTGAAGCCGCAATATAAATAAAACTTCTAAGTCAATGCAATCAAAAGTTACAGCCGTTTATGCCCATTTTTTTCAAATTTCCCTAGTGAATCATATGCACACAAAACCTATAGGGTACTTTCCGTTGACCTAGAATCATGAAATTTGGCAAGAAGCAAGTTTTTATAGCACAAGTGAAGGGGAAAATCCGAAAACAGTAAAACTGTAGTTTTTTCACAGGAAAAAAAACTCGCCATGGACCAAAAACCTACCTATGGGGTACTTTCTCGTGACCTAGAACCATGAAATTTGGCAAGCAGCTAGTCTTATAGCACAAGCAAGGGGAAAAATCCGAAAACTGTAATATTGTAACCTAAGCAGATTTTTTTTTATTCTCGGACTAAAACCTATAGGGTACCTACTTCCCGTAAAGCTAGAATTATGATATTTGGCAAGAAACAAAGTCTTATAATTATATAATTAGTATAATGTTTAGTTACAGAACCCTCGGTGCGCGAGTCCGACTCGCACTTGATGTTTTATCTTTATATATTCGACGTTTGTACCAGTTTTATGGAAATAATATTGCTCAGAATAAATATTGATAATAATTATTCTGAGCTAAAATGATTATGTTCAACTTGTGAATTTATTTCGGGAACATCTTGACAACTGTTTTTTTTCAGAACCCTTCTAGAAATCTTGTTCACATGTATATTATTTTTATTGCTATGAGATATACAATTGTTCTTACTCAACAGGAACATACTGACCTTATCAACGTCATCATACTACATATATTACATATTACTTTTCATCACTAATCATTTATTTTTCTCTGCTGCCAGTACAACATTCCCTAGTGCAGAGTTAGCCCTGATTTATTCGGGCCATTTCCGCCGCGAGTCGTCGCGTCGGTGAATTAACCACCCATTCACGCTTTCTTGTCTACAATGACAACTTGGGGTCTTATGTTCCCATTGCTGGGACTAAGCCGATGGTTGGAACTGTGGGCGTGTTTTGACAGCTTGCAATTACTTATTTCTTACATGACAACTTATAAAAATACGGAAGAGATGCCTCGCCTAAAATACGGTATTTATATTAGTGTTTTTGATATACTGAACAATAAAGGAGTTTGATTATCGACAGTTATGTGACATATTACTAGTTTGTAGTTTTACTAGCATGATACATAATACTAACTATTAACTCTCCTATCGTGATGTGTTTTATAAGTAGAAATAGTATTTTGCCTTGTTCCACCAATCATTCTTAAGTTATTATTATTTTTTGCCTAGGTACCGGTTTCTACCTACTTTCTGTTTCATGATGTTCCATTTATTGTGATTGACCATTACATTGTGTGTTGCAGTAGCAAATAAATGCTTTATCTATTATCTATCTAACATGTTACTATGACAGACATAATTAAAATTGACTCTATACCAAACTAAATTACTAATAAGCATTAAAAATAATTAGGCCTTAAACTTTACCATCTACGATAGCAAATTTGACAGCCCTAAAAAGTATAGGGTTGCGTAGCGACGTTCGATAGTCGATTAATTTTGTGGATAGATATTAATTAACTGGTATTGAAACATCGACAATGACAAATTGTTTGACGCGTGTTAACGCGGTAGAGTTGTGTGTTCTCTGGAATAGATGTATTGATACTATTGATAGGTATAATTTAGAGTCGGTATTTATTTCTTTCTCCACGTAAGAAAAGTGGCTGCCTCTTAATATAAACATGGAAACAAAAGCAATGGGTTTGGTGGCCTTATCGCTTAAAGCGATTTCTTTCAGGCAACCAGAGATATTAGACATGCAGCAAGGGATGTGTGATATGTGATGATAATGTGTGACCGCCGCCGGTACTCCCTTCTGTTGGAGGTACAAGAAACACCATACTTTACTAATCGTTAACCCATGTGGGGTTTAAGATTAGTAGCTTCAACACAGAGGGCCCATAATGATATAGTTTAAAGCTGACACCAACAACAACACAACAAACATTTCCACAGACACGTACAAACCAAACGCTTCAGCAGCCGAGATTAAGCTTATAATAATAAACTTAGCGGATATCCTCCCGTAACAGACAATCATTTCGCCCTTATTATAAGTAGATAGGGCTCAGATTGCAGTGAAATATAGCGGGATGCTTTGATCATAATAGGTGTTAGTTTTGCATACAGAGTAGGGATGGAACCTGTAGATCGAATTACGGATAAGAAGTGAAAGAATTGTATGCAAACTACCTATAATAAAACGTTATTTACATAAAGGTAAGGTCTAAACGAACAATAAAATTTGAAAATGTAGGTATGTTAACACAAGAAGATTCTTAGGAACTTCCTCCCTAACTATTTTAATCAACGTCTTCGACAAAAAAAAACACTGGGTTACATCAAACTTAACAGAAGCTTTAAGTTTTATTTTTCGACAAAGTCAACTATCGTCCGATATCTGTCGTCCAAGGGGACGACCTCTGTGGCTCGGTGGGCGAAGGTCCGCCTGCGACGCAGGAGGTTGCGGGTTCGATTACCGCCTTGGGATAAATATTTGTACGATTTGCAGGTATTTGTTCCGGGTGTTCTGGTCGTTTTCTATGTATGATAAAAAATATCTATCCATGTAATGTATTGTATGATGTATACCAGTTATCTAGTACCCACATAAGCTCTGCTTAGCTTGGGGCTAGGTGATGCTGTGTGGATAAATAAATAATGCTAGAAAAAGCATTATTTATTATTTATTTATGTCTTTAAGAGAGAACCACCCATAAAGCGGTTACGCACTGAAAGCGATCGGAATCCCATAATTCATACAAACACTACTAATGCTACTTTGGTCCGTCAATATTCTGTTCCGAATTCGTAATTTTTAGATTCGGATTCGTGTCCGCTCTAAATCAGTCCTGTAATTCTTCTGTTTAAATTTTCGAGACTCTATCTGTTACATTAACTCCGTACCCGTAAGCGCCCTTCGATCCGTAAAATCCGTTACTCTACATGTCCCATCCCTATAAAACAAAGCCTAATTTGTGATAGTTAGCGGCGGCTTGTATGCACAGGATGTTTACACTCGTTAGTGTTGTGTTTGCCGATTGACGGCTGTTTTCCGAACTAATGCGACAGCTGGGATTGAGGGATGGGGGATTTAGCACCGCTATTGAAGGGTGGATTGATACCTAGGGTTCTGGGTAAACATTTGGGTTGTGCTTATAGGAAAACTTGTTTCAGTTCACGGATTTGCCTGCGTTTTTCCTGGATAGTAGAAACGTGGGTGCTTCCAAATGTATCTTCCTCCGTTTGAAATCGCTTTAGAATTCGTTATAACGTTTACGTAAAGATAGAGGGAACTATTTACCCGAGCGTTTTTGAGCCTGCTGTCAGAGAAAATAAAATAACAGAAAAAAAAAACATTTTAAGCACTTACCACATTTAAAAACTCTTTAACGCCTCATATTTTTACTTTAAATCACTTGGTAGTTTAATCAGTTTTGCTGTTGACTCTACCTGAGTATTTGGTAACTGTTTCAAGCAAATTCGCCCTTTAAAATAATCTCTGTCTTAGACGCGCTGAGATGAATATCACAAGCTTCTAACAATTTTTATGACATTCGTAATTGCCTTAGTAATAATAATAATAATAACATACACGTCTGTTAAAAGTGCACAAACATGCCTACACGTGTTAATGGCACTATAAACTAAACAAATAAAACCTAGCTAAGTCCCATGGTAATAAAACAACCCACTGGAACAGTTTTTTTGTTTCCTCAATAAAAGAGTGACGTATTCGCGAACATGTGCGCTTGCGCATTATTTATTGTTTCCTCGAGGAAGGGGCCACTTATGATGCACTTTGGATGCCACTTGTGTGAACTCTTTGCGGGTTTGTCCTTTACGACTTGATTTGTTACAGAACATAATAAAGAAGTTTGGCTTAGGTAGAGATTTTTTGTTTGAAGAATTGTTTTCTAGAAAATTAAATAATCTTTTTTGGAAATTAAATGATGTCAATGACACGAGATCATGGAAATAATAAAACAAAAATAATAGAAAACAAATACCCACTCTTCTATTAGGCAATGGCCTCCTTCCTCTGATGTATCAGATAATTACTATGAATAATATTTTAAATCCGAAAACATACTCTCAAAATAATAAAATCATGGACCGGTCGGGCTGGGTTGGGTTGGGACTCCACCAAAGCTAAAACGTAAGAACAAAACGATGTTTCACCGTCGTACGCGCATGTTGGCGATAAGACTACTTTGAACTGGATGCGCTAGAGATTGGCTACAAGTGTCGTGTCGGCTACTTTTTAGAAGCCTGCTTGTAAGTGGTGGGTTACAACATTATCGGGGCTCGCA
Source organism: Eupithecia exiguata (assembly GCA_947086465.1). NCBI lineage: Eukaryota > Metazoa > Arthropoda > Insecta > Lepidoptera > Geometridae > Eupithecia > Eupithecia exiguata. The sequence goes on from OX352233.1 coordinate 12,786,248, forward strand.
ACTTGTCGCCAAGTGGCATGGCAACACTGATTTGGTTTTATACAGGATGCGCATTTTAATCGCCTCAATAGGGGTAAAATAAAATTTTAGTAAGAAGAATTATGTACATAATCTTTCTTACTAAGTAGGTACTACCAAACATGGTGTAGGTACTTAGTTTAAGTTCATACTTACGTCATTTTAGTTCATTGATTTTATAAATTTGCGTGGTTTAAAAAACTATAAAACGACTTCAAATCATTATTGAATGGAAATGGGTTGAAAGTAGTTTTATGGGCGATCCGCAATCCAACAAAAACATCAACTCTAAAATTTGTTTTACAAAGTAGACCTCTTGTTTAAGCCCGTTGTCATGGAAACCCTTTGTAACCAGTGATTCTGAAAATTATCATGTGATGATGTTTTAGAGGATTCTTTTATGGGACTATTTTAAAATCAACTTTTATACAACAAAGAAAGAATTATCAAAATCTTTTAAGGATTAGTGAACATATCAATCGTCAACATTGTTGTAGTTAGTCGTGACTTCTTAAAGGTATTAACTTGTTTTTGCTGACGAGATAAACACGATTTTTTTATAGATACATACCGGCTTAGATTCGACCATAGGAAACTTTCGCGATTTGTTAACATATTAAAGATTACTTATGGGGTATTTATCGCGTACCTTTTGTTTGATTTTCCCCAACGTTTCAAGCGCGTTACAGCGATCGTGGAACGTTGGGGAAAAAATAAAACAAAAGGTACGCGATAAATACCCGATAAGTAATCTTTATCAAGTTTTTTAAGTTCATCATGATTATGATGACCCATTGAAAATTTAAACAAAAGTCAAAAGTCAATAACTTTTTTTCTTTAGGCTTACAAAGTAAGCACTTAGACAAGTCAAATTTTATACATAAAGAGTTTAATAAACAGTAATTATTATCAAAGAAGAAACAAAATGTTATTGATTTTGTTCGCTTATTTTTTTTGTCCACTAGTGGAAGAAGAACTTTATCACTATCGTAGGTAACTAAAAATAAAAGATACAATCCACCACTCCGCCAAAGCCAGGGCATCAACGTCGTCAAGATTAACGGATAACGTAACACTAACATTAAACCCAGATAACGTACATATTTGACTATCTAAAGATTTCCTCCGAGAAACTTGGCAACTACTATGGATAATTCTACATGTGCTAAGTTTTCTATCGTCTCGCTATCTAACGTTAAGTTAAACTAAAACAAACGTTCTGTAAGTATTTAAGCTGATACTGAGTAGTACGTATACTCCAGCCAAATGCGATGTGAAATGTTTGTAAACTGAAAAAGGTGATGGTTTTGGGTTGTGGTAGATATTTATGGTGGTTCCCCAAACTGCCCTTTGAGATTGGTACTTGGTATGTGGCCAAGGAAAAGCCACTGGTACGACTGTATTCACAAGAAACACGATAATGATCTATGAATGTAGAAATCTAATTAATCCACTGCCGCCCTGGCTTACAAGAAAACAAACAAACCGCCCGTACTTACCCTAAAAATCAGTTTGTTATAGTGTTGGTATTTTTATACGCAACTTAAACTCCTTGTCCATTTAAGACCTTCACTCTATTAAAATAATGGTATCAATTATATCTGAATCTGACGCCAAGTATGTGAATTTTATAGTTATTTTGCGGTGTGTTTACAAACATTTCACATCGTATTTGGCTAGAGTATTTGTTGTCCTCCAAATCGTCAATCTTCACTCTAGTTCCTCCGCCACATATACATACCATTTGACAGCGGATACCGCACCGGTCAATAAATGCGTTTTGTATGCGAGTGTATAAATAAGTCTACAGCGCTCGTCCTGCAGATCTCTGGTCACATGTTGTCACGTCACGGTGACAGTAACAGAAAAATCAGAACATGTTTCTTTAAAACGAAACGAAACATATAATATACGTTATAATCGTATCATCACCTGGTCTGTGCATAGAATAAATAAATAAATACAATGTAGTACAAGAGTTTGGTCCAGCCCTTAAATGTCGTAAGAACCGACTAAAGGAACCTACCAGGGCATTTAACACCTCTACTGCGATCAATAAATTGTCAGCGTTGTGATCAAAGCAAACACCTCCTTGTTTGGGGGAGGCGTCGTGTTCAGCAGTGGACATAATGCTTGCTGAAAAAGAATGGTAGTACGCGGAAAGTGTATACCTACTACTTCAACGAATTTTTGAAGTAAAAATTCAAAGAACACAAGAAAACACTAAACTTTAAACCTTGCCTCATAAAAGCCAGAAGTTTTAAATGAGACGTCTAGTAAACTCTCTGGTACACACCTAGCCAGTGCTAGGTTAAGCTTCTTTTAAAGCCCAGATACAAAATTAGCTGTAGGTAACAGCTACAAGCAACAAAGAACAGCTATTTATATGCTGTTCTAGTTGCATTGCATTACTTATGTACCTAGCGTATAGGTATTATAATAATTGCTAGAGATAGGGCCCATAGGATGACACTTGGCCAGGTGATGGATGCTGGAGTAAAATCTTGACCGAGTGGTACCCAAGAAATGACCGACGAAAACCCGGTCGTCCTCGTGGTAGATGGGTCGCAGGGCATACGTGGATGCGGAAAGCATAGAACAGAAAAGGCTGACAAAAGCGGAAGGAGGCCGAAACACAGCTGTGGGTGATACCAGGCTATAATGATGATGCATGTTATGATAATAAGTTACAAAATATTCAATGCTAATAAATTACAAAAACTTTCTTAAGTGGAACGTGCGTGACGTTAGATCACAAATTTTTCGGTAAAAAAAATTGTTCAGGCGTGACATACATACATAACCTACCTCATTAAAGTGTTGACTAGATATTGTTGGGTGAATTTGATCATAAGGTTATGTAAAACTATAATTGACACTATAAATGTTTATAACAACTCAAAAAGAGCAGTCATTCACACCCATCGAGTTAAATAGCAACAATGATTCGACAATATTCAAACGAACTTACACCGAGCTGCTGAATAGAAACTACAAAGTGACATTATTCATTATTTGATGCAATTGACGTAGGAAGCTGGTTGCCTGTTTTTAGACAATTCTAGCGTACCTGGTTACTTTTAAAAATTAAAGCCTAAAGCTTTAATTGGCACGACGAGGCAATAAAACTATACAAGAAAAATAGCTAAACAAACATAACATGTTTATACTATAATGTTGATATTTTGAAATTGTCAATGCTTTGCTGCAGTGTACAAAATACATATTATTTTTTCTACTTAAAACAGCTTTTTTTAGACAGAGTTTTAAACACGCAAATGTAATCGTCATAATATACTGTATCTACCGTTTGAACAAAAACTTTTTAAAAATTATTGTTTCTCACAAAAAATAACGTGCACTCCAGTAGTTTTCCAATGTTTTTCAAGGATAAAACTTTGAAAAACCGCTGGAAGCAGGCGTTGGGTGACCGGGCATTGGTCCGATCTATAGGGGAGACCTATGTCCAGATGTGGAGGTCCATCGATGCTAAAGGATAAATCTGGTGCTATGCTCGATTATAAAACTACCGCCTGTATCTTCTTCCCGGCTTACAGTGTGACCGCAGCCGTAAAGTAATCTGACAGCTACCGCAGCAACAACCATTTCTCATTCTTTGTGTAGATGTCTCCCTCACGCCCATTACGGGCTCTAGTTCAGCCCTATCAATTATTTATTATTTCGCTGACGGTTCGGCCAGTTGACGGGTTAAGCACTTGGGTTTGTATGTCAGCTGGTGAATTTACAAAGCATGTAATGTAGCCTGAACTTACTTAGAGCTTGTATTTTTTTTAAGGTACATTGTGCAAGCTTTTTTTCTCAGGTGTGGAAAAACATATTTAATAAATAGCTCTTATCACTCAAGGTATACCTAACGTATTGTACCTAACGTATTATACATAGTCTATTGGATAAATGATTTAGAATAAAGTGTAAAGTGTAAAAAATAAAGTGATTTTAGTTTGGTTGGCTAGTTAGTAAATTTATCACTTGCCTTGCACGTTTATTTATTTTTCATCAAACAAAGAAACCAAAAATGTTTTTTTCAATCATTAGTAGGAAAAATTTAATAATAATAATAATCATTTAAATCGATCACGCAACTCCTAACGTGATTTTTCGATAACTCACAAAAAACTCAATGTACTGTACAACTGTATATGGTGTTGGTAATTTAATTAATTTTGGTACATACTAATGTTATAGTTAAAGTACACGTTATATTATTTACGTTGTAGTAGGTCGTGTAGATATTTTTCCTTTTACATATTTAGCGGTCTATTACATTTTTTGCTTAATAAAATAACAATACTATATGTATATAAGAAAAAAAAACAAAGTAGGCAAAAAGTATTCGGAAAGTGTTAGTTTTAGTTCATAAAATAATTCAAAAAATTTAATCAATTAATTATTGTCATTTTTTTGAATCTGTTTATAAAGAGCACGTTAAAAAGTAGGCTCAATGTTATTATGTCAAAAAATACAAATACATTTTTATGGCCTCAGACTAAGTAGATTTCTTACTTAGTCTGAGTTCATGGCATTTATCATTGAATAAAAATTCCGTAATATTTATTTTAGTGGTTCATTAGCACTATAATGTATAATCGAATTGTGGCTCTTTTCAAAAAGGTGTAATAAAATAAACAAAAAAATAATAAATAAACTATTATTTTATATACTAAATACTGCTTTGAGACCATAAATACTCATTTTCCGCCTTTACCCTTAATCGTGGCGCCAACAACTAATAAAACTATAATCTTAAACCTCGTTTATTGCAACAAAAAGTAGAAACACGTGAGTACTCTAACAATTTCAAGACACGTGTAGATATATATTTCCTACAAAGTAGTGGTCTACTACGTTTTTTGCATAATAAAATTTCACGGGTCGAAGCTCTGGCGCCGGTGATAAGTCAAGTGTCGGGTTTCTGACAAATGGGACAGTTTTTTTGGTATGTCCAGAATCTGTCGTCACCTGCCCCTTAGAAGGCGCCTTAGAAGTGTACAAGAGCAGAAAAACGGGCACATCCGGAGCCGATCAAAATGAAGGATAAGAAAAGATGATGATTTGCCATAGAAAACATTGTTGAAGAGGTAAATAAACAATCTTGAAGAATAATAAATCCTAGCTTCTGCCTGAAACTTCACATATTATGTTTTAAAAAGTAGCCTTTATTTTATTCAATAACTAGAACTACATCTAAGCAAAATTTCAGCCCAATCCGTTCAGTGACTTTGGCGTAAAGAGGTTAGAAACATCTAAATGTCCATATTTTCACATTAATAATGTATAGGTACTAGGTGCTGCTCGCGGCTTTGCACGCGTTGTTTAAGGTTACTTATATCCGATGGGAACTGATTTATGGGACAAAAAGTAGTCTATGTTTTATTCTAGACCCAGAACTAGCTGTTTGGATATTTCAGCCCGTTCCGTTCAGTATTTATGAGTAAAGAGGTAACAAACATAATTATATATCCAACCATCTAAATATCCAAACTTTTGCATTTATAATGTTAGTGTATAGTGCATTTTTTGATATTTTATATTGAAAAACATTGGGACCTCTACAAAAATCTATTTATATTCCACAAAACATCAGGAAGCTAGATCACTATTGTTACTTCTTTTGTTTTATTTTCTTAGATCTCACAACATTATTGTCATGAAGTTAGGGAGATATTATTTTTGAAAGAACTACTTATTAACAAAAACTATTTATTAGATCACAGACAACAAACATGATGGGTGGCAAACTTAACGGTGACGTCACAGAAAAAGGGCAGCGTTTTTATCACCCAAAACTGAGCGCAGTTTTATTTTTCGTTTTTTTCCTTTAAAATTTAAAAATTCTTACATTTTTTTCGGTAATAAAATTATAAAGAATAAAAAAAAACTATGCACTATATAATACTATTATAATTATAATGATTCAAACATATTCAACTACCCTACTGACAAACAGCATCATCACTATAAAAACTGAAACAACTTGATTCCGCCCTACGTTGTGAAATTCACTTCAGTTCGGACATAACCGTTTCCCTTTAGGGATAAAAATTTAGCACCGCGCTGGGCCTGTTCTTGAGTTATTGGCCGGCTCTACGGGTACAGCGGGGAATGTCCGGCAAGGTCGGATTCATCATCATCATCGTGACTAATTCTTTCTACCATACGAGTACAGCGGGGAATGTCCGGCAAGGTCGGATTCATCATCATCATCGTGACTAATTCTTTCTACCATACGAGTACAGCGGGGAATGTCCGGCAAGGTCGGATTCATCATCATCATCATCGTGACTCAGTCTTTCTACCATACGGGTACAGGGGGGAATGTCCGACAAGGTCGGATTCATCATCATCATCGTGACTAAGTTCTACCATACGGGTACAGCGGGGAATGCCCGGCTTAGTCGGATCATCATCAGTCTCCGTCTTGGATGTAGGCCTCTTCCTTTCTTGTCCATTAGTAAAGACCTTGACCTCGTCTCATCTGTTATGTACCATGTTCCCCAACACATACTCCTTTAGGCACAAGTTCCTAGAAATACCTATCTATCATCAAAACAACTCATTATCCTGTTTATCACATCCTTACTTCTAATGTATTTCGATAAGTAATAACTAGACTTATCTCAATGTTCTCACACATTTATTTGTCAACATCATATTAGCTAATTTGTTTGTCAACACTAGTTAATGATTTGTTTACTACTCTCATATCCTTAGTATATAAGCGTAGACTTAAGATAAGCAAGTTCAGTTCAATCCTGTCTTCGAAACTAGCACTTTCTCTTTGTAAAAATTCTAAATCGAATAAAGTTTTATTTTTTTAAAAGTGTTTTGCAACCTACCAGTTAACAATTTGGCGCAGCCGGTAGGATACTCGCGGTCGCGAAATAAGTCGAATCGAACGTTTTAAAACGGTACCTGAAGGGTTTTAACAGTTTCGCCGAAGCTACGCGATGATCCAGATTATCCTGTTACTCTGGTAAGTGGCTGAACATATTTATGCTCACTCCCTTCATCCATTCCCATCACCTACTTCAAACAAACTCTTGTCCTAAATCTATTTACTAAATCGCTAAATCCAAGCACTAAATCCCCAAATCTAAACCTAACTCGAACAGTTCTCTAAGAAACAACATGACGTCGGAAAACAAGCAAAGTGTATTTAACGCCACAAACAACGACATACCATTAAGCGCACTGCAGGGCATGATCCCCTGCTTCGATACAACAAAACAGTCAGAAGTCTACCTCTTTGTAAGGGCATGCGATTCCGCTTTTGAACTGGCCTCACCAGTTCAACAAAAGATTCTTTTAACATATGCCTTGATACGCATAACAGGGCCAGGGTCGTCAGACATACACGCGAGGAAATTTGAATCATGGTCAAGCTTAAAAAATTTCTTAATTCAAAAATATTCCCAAACAAAAACATTAGCTCATCTCCATCTGGAGCTGCAATCTCTCTTCCAAAAACCACAAGAGTCGATCACCGACTACTTCCACAGAGTGGACCTCTGTAGAAGCAAGATAATAGAAAAACTTAACGCAGAGTGCGCAGACTCCACTTTAATAGGTCGCCTGGCCACAACAGACGAAACAGCGCTCAACGTTTTCATAAACGGCTTAAGCTCAGACATAGGAACTATGTTACGGGTAAAATCGTTCACCGACCTGACTGATGCTGGCAGTTTTGCCATCCAAGAAGAAAAAATAAGGAAAATGAATAGTGTCAGACACAACCTTTTTAATCCAAAAAACGCAGCTCCAAGGCCTTCGATGCCTATGCCTCGCAATCCACAGCGACTAGAAAACAACGCACTCACAAAAACATGCAACTATTGCAAAAAACCAGGTCATTTGATATCCGAATGTCGCAAGCGCGCATACAATAATAACCTCCGTCAAAATCTGAATTCGCGCCAGCCACAAGCTCAACTCACCTCATCTCAGGCAAAGGTGAACAATTTAAACTCACAGGCGACCGAGGAAACGGGTACGTCCTCGGGAATCGCTTCGAACTCCTTAGACAGTGCCCAGACACCGACCTCACCGCTGATGACGAACCAGTCGAGCTTGGATCTGTCTGTCGAGGCCCTCCAACTAGGATGGTAAAAACTCAATCAAAATCAACCAGGTTTAGTTATCAGGAAAAGCTCCATCCAGTCCATCGGGGACAAGCATTTCCTAAACCCGTAGCACCGCAAACACGACGACCTCAAAATCACGAGACGAATCACAAAATCCTATGCGATGCTAGCACTCAAACTGAACCTCAGGACTCTAATTCCACTCGAAATCTTAAATCAAATCAAAATCGTAAATCAAAATCTAAATCAAACTCTAAATCAAACTCTAAATCAAACTCTAAATCAAACTCTAAATCAAGCTCTAAATCAAACTCTAAATCAAACTCTAAATCTAACTCTAGGTCTGACACGAAACCTCCTGAATTCATCACGATTTCATCACTAAACGTCCCGCCGGAAAATCTTTTGCATTGTAAATTCCACATCGAAGGAAACCCAATCACCCTCCTCGTTGATACAGGAGCCGCTATTTCCATTATCAATAAGTCAAAGATTGGAAACGCTCCTCTAGATGTATCGAACATCGTATCAATAGTAGGAATCTCGGGTAAGCAATCCTCAATCCAGAGCTTCGGAACGGCTCGACTATCACTAGATAACTTTGCAAAGTTCAAATTCCATGTCGCTAATTTAAATATTCAAGTAGACGGCATTCTAGGAAACGATTTCATGTCTAAATTCAATGTGTGTATCCACGTACAATCAAAAACAATGAAAGTTCACGATCGAACTTATAAACTATTCTATATCAATGAAGAACATCAAGAAACTGAAAACGGTCAATTTTTAGGCCAACGAACGGAAACGGTAATCACATGTGTCACTAACGATATCAAACAGGGATATGCCATTGTCGAAAAACAGGAAATCGATAAGGGTATAACAATACCTAGTGCCTTGGTTTCGATCAAAAACAATCGATTCCTTATAACGTGTATTAACTCTAGTAACCAAGACAAAGTCATACTAATTCCTACAATTCAAACAATACAGCTTCCAAACAACGACGAATGCGAAAACATCCCTACATTTACAGTTAACACCTCTAATAAAACTTCCAATAAACATAAAACAATCAATGAGCAAATTCGACAAGACCATCTCAACAACGAAGAAAAGGAATCACTTCACAAAATTGTCAACGAATTCTCTGACATCTTTTATACTGAAGGACAACCATTAACCTTTACAAATCACACGAAACACTCAATTCCCATAACCTCCGATGCTCCTATTCATACGAAAACTTACAGGTTCCCTTTTATTCACCAACAAGAAGTTAAACAACAAGTCCAAAAAATGCTCGATCAGAATATAATACAACCAAGCAGCTCTCCCTGGAGCAGCCCAATTTGGGTAGTCCCAAAGAAACTAGATGCTTCTGGGAAACAAAAGTGGCGCGTAGTCATTGACTACCGCAAACTTAACGACGTCACTATCGGAGACAGCTACCCTTTACCAAATATAACTGACATCTTAGACAAATTAGGTCATTCAGTATATTTTACAACACTAGATCTAGCTTCAGGATTTCACCAAATCGAACTAGATAACAAAGATATTCCAAAAACAGCTTTCAATACGCCTTACGGCCATTACGAATTTTTGAGAATGCCTTTCGGGCTAAAAAATGCACCAGCCACGTTTCAACGGGTAATGGATAGCATCCTTCACGGACTACAAGGCGAAAGATGCTTTGTCTACCTTGATGATATTGTCGTTTTCGCTTCCAGTCTCCAAGAACACGAACAAAAACTAAACGAAGTATTCGATCGACTCAGAAAACATGGTCTTAAGATTCAACCTGATAAATGTGAGTTCATGCGAAAAGAAGTCGCTTACTTAGGTCATATTATATCCAGTGAAGGTGTAAAACCTAATCCCGATAAAGTAAAGGCAGTCAAAGATTTCCCCATACCTAAATCATGCAAAGATATAAAATCGTTTCTAGGTCTTGCTGGATACTATCGCAGGTTCATACCCAATTTCAGTAAGCTTACCAAGCCGATGACAGGCCTTCTTAAGAAAGATGTTCCTTTTATCTGGGGAGAAGAACAACAACGGGCTTTTGATGGATGTAAAGACATTCTAACAACAGCGCCCATATTGCAATATCCTGATTTTCAAAAACCTTTCAATCTCACCACCGATGCCTCAAAATACGCAATCGGTGCAGTTCTTTCACAAGGAGAAATCGGCAAAGATTTGCCAATAGCATACGCTTCTCGTACCTTAAACAAAGCCGAATCAAATTACTCGACTATAGAACGCGAATTATTGGCTATAGTATGGGCTGTAAAACACTTTAGGCCTTACCTATTCGGACGAAAGTTCAACATCTTGACTGATCATAAACCTCTAACGTGGGTTATGAACATTAAAGATCCAGGTAGCCGGCTAGTTCGGTGGAGACTCAAACTTGAAGAATATGATTATGAAGTGCAATACAAAGCCGGTAAATCAAATACAAATGCAGATGCTCTCTCTCGTCCACCTATAATGAACTCAAATATTATTGACTTGACAGAATCGCCCCCTAACTCACCTTCGCCTCAACCAGAATATCTCCAACTTAACTACGAACACTACACCGCTTTAGAAAACATAGAACGTAAATGTTTCGATTCAAATAAAATCAAATTTTCACCGGACAGACTATTAGACACTAAACATAAAAACATATTCATCCCTACCTCTTGTAACCCTTCCGATCAAAACGATCTAGCTAAAGAAGCGTTAAGCTTGTGTTCTCAAACAACCCCTTACCTCTCATTCGGGCCTGTTCTATGAAGAACAAGGTCAAATCCTCATTTCTGATGAGTCATGGAAATTAATAATATATCGCGATCTCAAACCCCTATTCATTTCATTCGAATCACTAACGCGACTCTCAACTAACTTCCAAGCTGTTTCCACAAAACATCAAAATCTTCCAAATGTCCAATCAACCAAATCGTATCTCAACGTAAACGTCAAGAAAATCGAATCTAGACTTTCTGAACTCAGTATGTACTTGGGAAAAACAACACGTGTCAAGAGAGAACTCCTAGACGGCTTTGGCTCAGTTCTGAAATGGCTTATAGGTACCCCGGACGCACACGACGCAAAGAGGTACGACACGTGTATCGACCAGTTAGAGAAACGCGAATTAGATCTTACAGAACTCATGCAAAAACAAATTCAAATCACTTCATCTACAGTTAAGAACTTTAACGAAACAATTTTTAAGATTTCTTTTGACGAACAAGTTATTAATGAAAACATCAGGCGACTCGACAATTATCTAAATAACACCAAAAACTTGATTTTCGACATCAAAGTTAGCGAGGATATTTCCACAATTTCCCTGCAAATAATAGAACTGGTTACCAGTCTGCAGAACGAGATAGACGACTGTCTATACAGCATCCTTTTCGCGAAATCTAACATAATACACCCTTCTATAATAAGCACTAAGAAGCTATTCGAAGAATTATTAAAATCCAATAAAATTAGATCCAGCAAAAGACTCGTCACCCCTGTCACTATTCGTAACATCCATACTCTCTTAGACTCATCATCCCTTACATCTTACGTTTACTCAGATCGCTTGGTTTATATTATAGAGTTTCCATTAACTTCAAATAATCCCCTTACCCTATATCACATATACTCTACTCCAATCCAACATCCCAATTCCTCACTCCACTCCACCATCATTCCCGAGCATATTTATTTGGCCACTGACCCCAGCGGACAGTACTACGTGTCCACGAGCACCCTGGACACCTGCACTATCTTCGCACCGAGGAGAAGAATCTGCAAAGACCTCATCCTGTACGACGCTACCGAACGCCCAACCTGCGAAGTCCAGATCCTACGCAGCAAATCAAAGAAAACTCCCGAAGAATGCGTAGCAACGACCTTCCCGGCAGAAATCCAAACGTTTCAACCCTTGGACCACAACAGATGGCTCTATATCCTGACGAGGGAAACAAGCTGCGTCCTCCACTGCAACGACGATGTCTCGAACTACAAAATCCAGGGATCAGGAATTATAACCTTACCTGAAGGCTGTAAGCTCCACACCGGCTACAGCACACTCTCGGCTTTCACGTCAACCACTGAAAACTACACTGACCCGATAATAATCCCTGATATAAGAGACGATTGCTACGAAGCCTTCCAAGGAATCGAAGAACCGCAGCTGATCCCGATCCAAATGAATGAGACACCACTAGACTCCTTAAATCTAATCAGATCTCACCTGGAAAAATACTCCGACGAGTTGAAACGCTTTCAAACTTCAGCAAAATCAAAGACTTTCGTTGAAAAATACAACCCAATCTTTTCGATGGTTTATTTTGGAATTGGCATCATTCTACTCTCATACCTCCTTGTAAAACTATGGAACAGATGTCCAAACGCTTTCATCGGAAGAAGATCATCAAACTCAGGTTGCATCCAGATCTTTAACAACTGCTTCGACAACTCCAGCCGTCACAGAACAACTCAAGTTGCCATACCGCTCAGAAACCTGGGACAGACAACTTCCTGTGTGACGGACGACGAAGACGAAGAAACCCCATCATCGCCGCATTCTCAAAGATCGCGCACTAATGCTCAATCTTTATTCTAAGGGGGGAGATGTTATGTACCATGTTCCCCAACACATACTCCTTTAGGCACAAGTTCCTAGAAATACCTATCTATCATCAAAACAACTCATTATCCTGTTTATCACATCCTTACTTCTAATGTATTTCGATAAGTAATAACTAGACTTATCTCAATGTTCTCACACATTTATTTGTCAACATCATATTAGCTAATTTGTTTGTCAACACTAGTTAATGATTTGTTTACTACTCTCATATCCTTAGTATATAAGCGTAGACTTAAGATAAGCAAGTTCAGTTCAATCCTGTCTTCGAAACTAGCACTTTCTCTTTGTAAAAATTCTAAATCGAATAAAGTTTTATTTTTTTAAAAGTGTTTTGCAACCTACCAGTTAACACATCCTGTAATGGAATCCGTGTAGTCTTCTAGTTACATTATTATTAAAATAACAAATGTAAAAGTGTGAATTGTTGTTAGCACATCACCCCACAACTACTGAACGGTCGGGGTGAAATTTTACACATAGGTAGTTCTAGGCCTGAAATAAAACAGGGTACTATTTATCAAACAAGACGTGTGAAACCGCGGGCAGAAACTAGTTTATCATAATATTCAGTTGAACGAATAATGAAGGAAAACATTTGTTTTCTTGTGTCTTGCTAGTATGTAGAAAGAGTAATGGGTAACAAAACTGACTGAATGGTAATAATTTCTGGCGCCTTCACAAGTCATTATTGTTCTCACGACTTTTTAAATATCTTTTCAATATTCACATATACTTCAAATAAAATAATTAATTTAAGGAAATTACAGTAAGCATGTACCTATTTTGTTACCTTTTTTTGAAATAAAACTTATACGGTGTTATTACTTATATGCAGTTTTCTCAGTTTTAGCTGGATAGACGTTTAAAAGTCGGACAAAAATCCCCTTTCTCCGACTCGTTCATTTTATTTCACCACCCGGCCATTTGTAATAAGGATTTATGGTACAGAGTACATGATGGATAAATTTGCTTAATTTTTAACGCCGAATGTTTCATTTTTAACGTTGAAATGTTTCATTTTTAACACAGAAACGTTTTCAGCTTTGAAATCGTTATGAGAATTTATTATTTGAGTTTGTTACCAAAATATTCGAGCATTCAAAATGAAATAGAACTGAGCAAATAAAAATAAACGAATCTGTATAAAGAATGAAGAGCTCTTGAAGATAGTATTTAGCAAGAGGTTTGATTTTAAATTATACGTACGCGTTGTTATTATGTAACAAACAATAAAATTCATAATATGTCTATCTTGTTACAAACTAATACATAGGTAGGTATATATTATCTAATATTAGAATTCAGTTAACAGGAAGGGCTGACTTTCATCGAGTCTATAATCGACCGGTTATTAAGCCGAGACTTACGGCCCATATCGTAAAACAACCCTAAACAATTACGGTGGAGCCGGCCCATAGCGCCATAAGTGGTGATATTAATACTCAAGGTAGGTACTGTCAGACGGACAGCTTACCTGTTCCTCCTTCTGTGATTGTAAATTTTTTGAAGTAGTTAATTCAATTATTCTACATTAATATATTGAAAAGATTTTATGGATTTATTGTGTTTTGGCAAATAATGCCAAAATTACAGCATACAATTTTTGAAAACTGTAGATATCAGGACTCTGAGTTTTATTTATTTATTGATGAATAACAAACGACTACAATAAACTTATTATAATTATGTACATTTTGGTTAGTACTTTACTAAAGTGAGCGATATTCACAAGGCCCACAGCGCAGCGACTTGGGTCAGTATTGAGACGTTATCGTGCCGTCTGCTTTTTGTAACGGATTTGCGAAGTTCTATGTCCACACGTTAGATGTGCTACACCAAATCCCATAGAAACAATGAGACGCCACGAACAATTAGACGACGATACTATTCGTCAAACTGAACTCAGGATTCTGTATAGTTCGTTGGAAGATATGGTGGTGTCCTCTTAGCCGAATTTCGACCACGGCGGCCAATATTTCGACCACGGCGGCCAATCTCAACAGAGGCCAGGTGCGCTGGACATATGTATTATAGTGCACAAGTGTGTGCGCAAACACAGGTGCACTCTCTATTCGATGCGATGCGATCTCATAATCCGATGCGACGGCGGCAGACAGAAGCTAAATTCGTGAGTGGTTGGTCGATAATTTGGGATGGAGAAATAACCTATGGTTTTGTTTAGTTTTATTTATGTACAACGAAGCTGGCGAGTCGCATGGGCAAGAAGCACTCAAAATTTGGCCAACATTTTCTGATTGAAACTCTGCCCGGGGTCGACTGTACCAGCCCGGTTTAACACGCTCACATTAACCAGCGTATCGGCATTAACAGCACATCATCGAGATAGCCGCCTCTTTATGTCCCCTGTTTAGGCGGAGTGGAGTGATGTATTCAATATACTGTCTGTTGTGGTTTGTTGCCATTTAGACCGTTAAATGTATTTCGTTTAGTACGAACGGGACTTCATTGTTTAATAATATAAAATTAAGAAATTAATAATAAGTTATTGCTGATGTTTCGATTAATAAGGAGTAGGTAAGAGTACCTAGTAGGTAAGAGGTAAATTGAAATGAATGAATTCTGGGCACTCTGCCTTCTGGTGACGGCTTAGATTTTTAGTGTAAATACTAGTTGTTATTATTTTATTCAACCCACAATTTATGCAGGTTTCATACTTTTTGAAATATTTTGAACAGTCGAAAAATTTACCACTACCCCCTTAAGTTTATCTTATCTCCTAAGTTTGCAGAGCGATTCATCTGAAAGGTACCTTCTTACCGGTATTAATTAAATAGCAAAGTGTTTATAGTATAGTATATATATTAATATAATTTGTATAATTGGCAAACGTTCGATACCCTGGGCGCGCGAGTTACACTCGCACGGATCTTGTTTTTTTTAAAGATTGTTTTTTTAGTTATTTTATTATTTAAGTTTCTGAACAAGAGTGTTGTTTAGTATCTTAATAATTGATGTTTTTGACCAACAAATAAGGTGTAAGTGAAGTATGTCTTGGAGGTAAGACTTTTTGACAATTGCTGTGATAAATGGTTCCGCTTGCAGATGCCCGGTAAAAATTTGGATGTGTAAATCTGTTTACGTTGTAAGTGCGTCCATCGAACATTATGTAGGTGTATGTAAGCATATCGTAAACTTTACGACTGATTGTAACGAGCTTATAAACGATAACGCTACCCTGCATTTTGAACGCCTTTTTAACGTTGACATTATCGAGAAACTGGTATTTATTATGTAAAAGTCATTCGAATTAAAATAACTGTGAGGTTACCGGTAGTACCGATAAACAAGCTTTTTAATTGTCACTTACCTCTTTTATGTAAATCCGCGTTGACGCCGTCGGGCGTCAGACTGTCAGTTGACAGCTGACAGCCCTGACACGGTGACAAGTGACAGCCGCGCTCTCCGGGCAATTTGCGAGCGAGCGGTTGCAACGAGAAAATATAGTTTTTTTTATATTTTTTTGGTGATTCTGATATACTTGATGCCGACTGTATGCTGTTAATTTTATTAGCTCGTGTGTTGGATTTCGTGCGAGTTGTAATTTTATCGATGTTAATCGCGAGTTTGGGTTTCGATTGAGTTTGCAATGCAAGTTATTTTATGGTTCATCGAGTCCGACTGTTAAATAAGAAACTTCAAAACGAGCAACGTATTCGTAAGATACATAGAAAAAAAAACTTGCGATCCGATCAACTTCTACGGGGGTTGATTGAGATTTAATGTATCACTCATGATATTTTCGCTACGCACTGGCTGATTTGAAATAAAAAAAACACGATAGTAAAATAATCTGCATCGCATATAGTATGTATTTATATGTGACTCACGAATACCTACATCTGAATTGACCAGCAGATTCATACGGTCATAACTACATTTTAAATCTTTTTCATCTTTCTTTTTAACGTGTCACAACATGAAAGCGTTTATCCAAGCCGCATGCTTCAAAATTCTTTTCACCGAGAGACCTACATAGATGCTCTTCCGTCAAAGCCAAACCCGGAGTTGCTAAACGACCTCTCATAAAAATAACTCCCTATTAACCTCACCCCTTTGAAATACAGCCCTCTTTCATATTTTGAATACCCTGTATATGGTTAGTGTCAGGGGCAAATCGGGTAGTACGTCTAATATGCTATGTCACTTTGGGTTTTAGGTCAGAAATTGCTAAAAGCTTGGGATTTGTGTTTTTGTTCAACTTAAACTGATTTCAAATTGATGCTTGTGATTTACCAATTGTTTATGAATAACCATAATAGCAATAGTAGTTTTCCTAGCAGTGATATTTATAATAACACTGTTCTTAGCTTGAGCATTACTTTGTTTTTTTTTCTGACATTTATGTGCTTTTATTGTTTTACTAAATTCATCATCAGCCTATATTAGTCCACTGTTGGACATAGGCCTCCCCCAATGAGCGCCATAGCACCCTGTCTTCAGCTTGCCGCATCCAGCATGTTTTTTACTAAATTATTGTGTCGTTAAGGAAACGATCACCTTAAAAATGGCCGTTCCTTTGGAAGTATGAATGGTATCACCTATTTGACATCTTTGAATTCAAATCTTTCTTCTTCGATTTCTTACGATACCAAATATCTGTTATGAACTACATATAAATAATGCAGAATAAAGTGAAAAATATAGTCAAGAAAGTTGTTACTACATCATGTTCTAGGACCGTGTTATAAGAATTTACGCTTAGGCAGTTACCCGACGGT
This sequence comes from Eupithecia exiguata, assembly GCA_947086465.1. Classification (NCBI taxonomy): domain Eukaryota; kingdom Metazoa; phylum Arthropoda; class Insecta; order Lepidoptera; family Geometridae; genus Eupithecia; species Eupithecia exiguata. The sequence goes on from OX352233.1 coordinate 12,803,752, forward strand.
AACGGTAACGGTAACGCCACATAAAATGTTACGGCCACTCAGTCCTCTGTATTGACTTTTACCTTTTACCATTTTGTTCGTGTTTGGGGGAAATTTCAATTTGGTGAATTTTATGGTACGGCCGCTTCTGGGTTTGGTTCTTAAGATTACTGAGGTTTCTACTATAGACTTTTACGTGATTCGTGAATACGCTTCATTTCAAGGAAATTCATAGGATCAAGCGAAACCTTGCTTAGTTTGAGAGATTTAGCACATAAAAAGAAAAAAGAAGCAGCAATCTTCCAAAATTTTGTGGCTTACACGTCAAAAGAGTGACGATCTCTGTGACCAAGATACACTTCGGATCATGTCATGACGCAGCGTCAGTAAATGAGAACTCTCGCTATTACTTATTATACAATTAATTATTTTTAATAATTTACACTTAAATCTATTTTCTAAAAAGTAAGCCGTCACCAGATAATAATGTCATAATAATAGATAGATAATTTTATTATTACCCGACTACCAACAGGGGAGGGTTATGAGGTTAGCACCCTATGTTTGTATGTTTGTATGTTTATATGTTTGTATGTATGTGGCCGATTTCTTTGTTCCCACGTAGCGCTGAAACTACTGGTTCGATTTCAACAAATTATGTATCGATTGATTCGTCTCAATACCCCGATGGTTATAGGCTATAGGATTTAGGGCTCCGCCCCCGAATAAGCCTTCAAAACGCGTATTAAAGTTTAGGTAGCCGCAGGCTGCAGGCCCCATAGAGAAAAACTACAATACCTACGACCTATTTTCATTTTCAACTCTATGCCTATCAAATATGACCGATACGTCATTCTATTTTGTCAATGTAAAAGTTTCAAACTTTTATAACTTTCACGTAGTCGGGTTGTAGTTTTTAACTTTATCTTGTTCATTATAAATAAATTACATTACTTAGTTAACAGTGCCTTAAAGCCTATGTTAGGTTTGTATAAGCCTATAGAAGAAGAAGAGTTTATAGAATTGTTTAGCATAGATTTATCGACATGACATGTAACATCTTTCGTTATTAATAAAAAACTATTGAACTATTGAACTATAAGCAATTGGTTCTCACCTATTTTACATAAATTTGGACCATGCCTTTATGTTCTATATGTAGTAACGTACTATTTGCATTGCTCTCCTTATCGTTATCGCCATTGCAGACTAGAGTTTATAACATTGTAGCACTTCTCTTACCATAATCGTTTATCACGTAACGCTAAAAGCTTCACGTGTTTATGTCCTCGTAACAATACGTTAAACCAACATTGCTGTGTACTATGATTACAAATAATGTACCTACCGATATGATCAGGGGCGACGGTAGTGACCCTACCAAGTCGAGTCGACAGCCGCGGGGAACCCTTTTCTCGAACCATCCTACGGCACTTTTCAGCTATCGATATCTCGAAAGTTATGCTTGACTAGGTGTAAGTAGGTAATTTGCCAACCTCATAGTCGAAGGTAATAAAATGGCTGACTTGGCTCTTCTTGTCATTTCAAAACTTTTTATGGCGGAAGTATCACGAGACGAGACTCGGCATAATTTTAACAATCCTTTTGTTTGGATTCTATTTCCACTAAGTTACCAGTTAATCTATACTGTACTAGTGGGTGAATAAGTAGCTAGTCTTAAAATAAAATTGGGCAAGTGTAAGTCGGACTCGCGCAGCGAGGGTTCCGTACAAACATGTAGGTAGTTATGTCAAAAGTTCGTCCATAATGAGTTTTTTTTGTGATGTACCTACAAAACTGGTCTTTGACATAATTATACTGTAACGTTATCTGATTATCATAATATTCTTATCCTTATCATATCATCATGCCCTCTTTCATATAAAAGTACTATCATTTCTAACAGTCCACGTCATTAACTCAAATCTGAACTATACAAAAGTGTCAAAAGCTCCACCAAATAAAATAAATAAAAACAATAAGAGATATTATCTATTAGTAATAAATCAGCTCTACTAGCACGATTGAGCAATAAATTTCAATGAGTTTAATGTTCTACTGTACACGCGATAACTGTCAAAGTTGCCGACGCCATATTGGAAGCCATCTTGATTTATGACATTTTATTTCAAACTGTCAATAGATAACGCGGAACTCGGAGTTTAGCTGTTATCGTTGGTGTTGAGTGAGATGGATGTTCCATTCACACAATGATAAAATGTACAATATACTCTAGGTTACCTACTTCTGCAGATGCTTACTTACTGGTTTGTATTTTATTTGTACCTAAATAGTACTTATATACTTTACCAGGGGAAAAATCGACATCCAACCCCTAAAACACATTAACGATATCTTATTATAAACATATTCTAATTTTCCACTGACTAAACAAAACTGGTACGACAAACGGGAATATAAATAAATAAATAAATAAAATAAATTTATTCAAAAACAATTAAGGACTAAATGGATTACAAGAGTCAATTATCTTATATTCATAAGGTCTAAAATAATACAATTGCCTGAACTAGGTTAAATAAACCTGTGTCTCAGGCGGAATGTGCTTAAAACGAAATAATGATAATCACACAATCAGTAGTCATAATAAAACAAAGCAACGGTGCAGATTTGGCAAATAACTTAATTATGCTAACTACTAATACTACTAATAATACTACTAATAATAAATTCAGGCGTTACTTTGCGGAAATCCATTGCAAAATACAAGGATGAAAATATTTAGTAACACTTCCGCGGAAGGTTTTTGTGTTACTAAATATTTTCATCCTTATATTTTGAAACTGGATTATGTCATTTATTAAAAAAATACTCCTAAGTAACACTCTTTTTGCTGAATTAAAATGAAGAATTCGTCTAAATAGAGATCTACTGACCAGCTCTATCTACATATTTGAACCCTTTCAATGTGGTAGACATTGTGCAATCCTCGTTACAGATCAATTGTCGAAATGTGTTTTCTACGAGCAATCTGTTACGTCGTGTATTTACGAGGACAGGTTCACAATCACTGGGTCGATTTAGATTGATGATGATGACTTTGTTGTTTCCTTGCCTATTGATTTTACGACTTTTTTATGTGTTAGTTGCTCATGGTAAGTATGTCGTGGAAATAGTTGACGAAGAGACTAACAAACATCTCATCATCATTCAAGTATATTATTTTGCAAACCTAATTCAATGTGAGATCTTACAAAATTCACTTATGCTAGGTATTAGGAGCCCTGTTAGGGCGCAATGCAACATGAGAGGTAGCTTAGCTTAACATTTAGTTAATTAAATATCACAATTATAGAAGGTACCTAATTAATTATCCTTAATTGCACAGAAATAATAATTTTAAATCTAGGTTGACTACTACAAAGTAACTTTTTTTATTAATCTAATTTATCATCCATGAATTCATATATCACACATGCTCATTGCTGGACATAGGCCTCCTCTAATGATGCCCCATAGCGCCCTGTCTTCAGCTTGACGCATCCAGCATCTGCCAGCAGACTTTCGCAAATCGTCATCCCACCTGGTCGGAGGGCGTCCTACACTACGTTTACCGAGTCGCGGTCTCCGCTCAAGAACCCGTTTACCCCAACGGTTGTCGGTTCTTCTCGAGATATGGCCAGTCCACTGCCACTTCAGCGTGCTAATTCTTTGAGCTATGTCAATAACCATCGATATGTATACATTTGAGAATGTGAATATTTCGCCGTGGATTAATTTTTATCGCATTGTTTGTGGGGCATGTTGGTAGATTTGATGACATCAACTCTATAAAGTCGCAGAGCGCACTTGTAGGCGAAAAACACAAGATGAGGACACAGACTGGCTAGCGGAAGCTAAACGAGGCCTGGCTTTCCTGCCCCCCTAGCACGGGGATTGTTGTGTAGGGTAGAATAGACAATAATGACATCGCATCGACGTACATTGCGTACGTTGTTGAAGTTGAAGGAATGCATTTCAAATAATTTACGCATTGTATGACGATGTGACGTAATTTTTTTCTATTCTACCCTAGGCAACAATCCCCGTGCTAGGGCTGCAGTGGTGGAATCCGGGGCTGAAATGATGATGTTGACTTCATGACTATATTTCTTACCACAAGTACTATCTACTTGTCAAATATGTTTCGGGCTTTTAGGTTTAAAGAACTTTATTCTCATACAAACACGTGGTTCACTTATAATGAGATACATGAGAAATAAATTAATCTACGATTAAACTAAACTAACCTCTGATACCTAAAATTAAATTATAACTAAATATTATATTTTGTTAAAATTTTTCATTAATACTTAACATTAGAACAACTAGCATACTGAATTAATTATGAAGTCGGTGTCCTTATATTTTGCTGTTAATAAATACTAGATAGGTAAGCATTTTTATTCGTGCATTTTTACAAAGTATGTACATATTATTTAAATTTATTTTAATATGCATTCAAATTAACTAAATAACAATAAACCTTAGTTAAACGTAAGGTTTTTGTTGCAAGAAAATACCGACGAGGCAGCACAAACGTACGTAATTAGGTAGAGTTATGCGAATAAACAACGCAAATGCCGTCGTCGTTTTATATCACTGCATCGGATGTATGTCGTCTTGGCCTTGAGATACCGATGTCATATTTACGATATTTTTACAAGAACTAATAAATAGCAATTACACGTCTCAATAATCAACGGATTTATTGTAATGTTTGTAATATATATTGTAATAGTCGCAATAAATATAATGCGCAGTACATTGATTGATGTTCTCAATTAATAACGAATATAAATTTTATTTTATTCTGCTTTATTACATTTGCACTGAAGTGTATTAAGTAAGATTGTAAAATGTTATACCTATACGAACGTTATTATTACATATAAAATACCTACCTACTATAATACTTAAAATAATCAAAATCTAATACGGCATCTCATCGATAGAATGTGCCGTGAAGGTACTAAATTGTGTACCATAAGTAGGTACAATTAGCATTGTAGAGAACTTCATACATACTAGCTAAGATAACACACTGTGTTCCTAAGTGTTACCATGTTGCAGAATGTGGTTCAACAAAAAGTAACTATCCACAATCCAAGTTTGTAACTTTGGCGTGGATCATATTTTTTAGTAACTTTGCTAATGAACGCAAATCCAAATTATAAATTTTCCGCAGCCTAACAAATACCATAGCACCCTATCCACCCCAATTTAATCCATTCAATAATATTAAAATTTAAAAGTGTCAGAAAGAACTGTCACTGTCAAACTTTTTCTATTAACTTTTTCATAAGGATTTGACAGGACATTCATAATGCGCCGACGTTGATAGATGGCGCCAGCGTCGCGGGTTGACAGCTTTTCTATTGAAATCGGTGCTAATGGTGTTTTACCCGGTTTGTTACGAAAATAACGATACCTAGACTCGCTTGCACCGAACTCTTTAAACACGATCAAAGGTCTTGATCTGAGTTAAGGCGTGGAATTTTACCAACATCAGTTTGTATACAAAACATGTTTCCATAGAAGAAAAGCATTTGTAGGTATTCCCTTTTATTTGCAGTGAAGTAGTCAATTAATAAGACAATAGCAAAGTCAATACCACTTCGCTCGTCATTTACGATGGGGGAAGAATAAATAGGAGTCTGTGGAAGAGAGCGATTGATGAAATGAAGGTCTTTGTAGCACCCGTCAGAAGCAGACACCCTGTAGAGTGTAGATTACATCACCCTGTAGGTTACCCTGTGTTCTTAAGATGGCGGTGGTCTATGCAATCAGTTTTGGTCTTTTTTTGAATAATGCTTGTCTAAAGACACTGAAACTGACGTCAAGAATTCTTCGTACAAGCTAGTGTCGATCGGAATGCATGCGCAAAGCCATTCTCTTGGCGCACCGGTCACCTCTCTGCATTCGAGGGGTCCCGAGTCTGGATATGAAGAGGCACCCCTTCATATCCAGACTTCATATACGAGCATATACGGGTGTTTCAATCTGCATAGAATTTTCTTTATATTTTCAGTTTAAGTTTTTGCTAATAAAATATTACAATACGTACCTACCTACATACATGGTGTATTATTATATTTTATGTATATGCACAAGGTTCCTATACCTACGTACTACGGCCTACGGCCGCACCTGAAAGTAAAGACTTGCCCGAAACATATGTTTGAAAGCTATATATTCAAGTAATTTAGTGTAATCTAGAGTGTGTATACTAGCCGGCCAGCCGCTATATTCATTAATAAGTCAGTTCTTAGCGTAATAAAATTTACACAAACAGCATTTAGTTTTAATTTTACAAGGAAATAGCAAGTTTTCAGTGCAATTTCACAAAACGCATAGCAATATGCATGCTCAGCGCAACGCTTTCAGTTAAGTAAACATGCTGGTTTTATTCGAATATGACGGCGGCCGTAATATGCCGAACGGAATTTTTACATAAATTAACTTAAAAATACAGAGCATCAGTACCTTCATAAGCCTGTTGACTTTACAATGACTTCGTCAAGCCCGATCGTTTTGTCATTAAAAAATACATTTACATAGAATCTTACTAAACAATGCAGATAAGTCTACACAAGATGACCAGTAAATTAAAGTAAAATAGCTCTGGACAGATTGAGTTCATATTTTAAAAAGACTTCGCTAAAGGTAAATTACGGTAAAATGCTATAAGTAGTGCTCCTTCGGTGCGTTGGACTCGTAAAGGAGTGATAAGCTAAACAAAGCTGTCCGTACTTTAACGGCCGACGTTTTCCCAAAGACCTGCAGTTAACCTCGGCAATTTACGGTTACAATAACAAAAATACACCGCCGCATACGTCGTAGCGAACAATAACGTCGCGTTAAATACAATTACGTGGTAAATGTATTTGTGTTTATTTTGTAAGTCGGAGAAAACGTTTGGAGCTTGGGGTAAGAGGAAAGCTTTAGTTATTATTAGTAAGTGTTTATAAATGGCAACAGTAAGCTTATTGTAAGACTCCCTCTGGCCAAGTGAGATGACGATCTGCAAAAACTGCTGGCAAATGTTGGAAAAGCTCAAAACAGAGCGGTAATGGAACTCACTATGGGAGGCTAAGGGTCTGCTCACACTGAGACGCCACGAGACGCGACGAGACGTGACCTGAGGCATCCTGAGACGCAGCGTAGCGCTGCGGGGAGTTTTCGTATTATGTGTATAAAATTTGCATCTTTTTTGTAGTGAATAAAGCTATAACTTGAATCAATATCATAAAAGAGCGCGCTGCCTTGTGGAAAGTTTTTTAATTAGGATTGTCAATAAAATTTGAATCTTTTTGCGTTGTAAATAAAGTTATATTTAAATCAGTATCTTCAAAAGTGCGCGCAGCGTCGCGTTGCGTCGCGTCTCGGTGTGAGCTGACTTCAGCAGAGGACTAGCATATGCTGATGATAATCAAAATGATTATTACTATGGTTCAGTTACATATCATATCAAGGCCAAGAGCAAGACTCAACCAAGATAATTATGTAAGTGCTATTATTTTTTGTAGACAAAAGTGTAGCACCCGTAGCACCGTAGCAACTATTGAACGGGGGTGGTGCTACGCCATCATGCAACTGCTTCTTTATTGTTAGCGCACCTGCGATTACGTGATTTGATTAGCTAGTGAATATTTAATATCTATTTATATGGTAGAAGACGTTTTTGAAACTTGTATTTACGTCTTGCATTTAATTTATAGGTTACCGGAAAGAGGTCCCTCGTAGCGATAGGACGTGTTCAATTCCATGGTTCTCGGATTTTCCCTTGTATTGTTAACTGTACTCCATCCAGTTCTCCGCTGTCTCCCATTGCTTGCCCCACCCTCGCCGATCGCCATAATCATAAATCATTGTTATTTGTGGTAGTCATTGCGAGCGAAGCGTGCTCCGCGACGATTACCGAGGACCTGTGAAAACGTACTCTCACACGATTTGTGAGTCTCGTTCTTTTACACGTTATTGTGAAGGTCGCCAGTGAATTTATTACGTGATTGTCGATAGGCTTGGATTGCGACTTGAGAAAGTATTGTGAGACAAGTCAATATCACAAATAAATACGAAAAATCCAGCAACATTTGAGCGACTGCTGCGGACGTTTTCGTGAATTTATTACTCATACTGTTTTAGCAGTTCATTGGCTACATTTTGATAATGAATAACAAAAGAAAATGGAACAGTCAGCGAAAATAATAACAGTCGGTTTTGCGAACACTTGTTAATTTTGACAACAATTCAAACTTAAAACTATTATCAAAATATACAAGCGGTTGAAAAACCGGCTGTATGGGTTGGTTTAGTTACGAATAAGTCATACTTCTGAATAGACAAGCTGCATCGAATCGCTTAGAACAGTACCAAAACGTCACAGCCTTTATAAATATCTACCGTAGGTATAATCCCTACCAATCAATATAATATAATATCATCCAACAGGATTTTGAGCCTTTATGAGCATCTCCCGCACGGAATTCTCGAATATTTTATCGGGTATTATTCAAGAGGCCAACCAATAAAGAGGTGCTGTGTCTACATCAGGGAAGTAGCGGGGAGGACCTGGACCCGGATAGCAAGCGAATGGAAAGCATGGAGTAGGCTTTCACCGGACAAAAACTGCTCCGTAAGTGTAAATATTTATTTATTTATACCTAATTAAATGATGGCTAATGTTAAGTACCTACTCAACTATTTTTTACATATTTTCTGGTAACGACAAATAAAGCTCTTAATATTAATATTCAAGAAGGAAAACAGACTCATCTGAATCAATCTCTGCTGAAGAAATTTACCGGTATCTTCACAGCATAAATAAATGTATGTACGCCATTAGCCATCTGATACCCATAGCACGAACTCTGCTTACTCCGGAATCAGATCATTCTGTGAGAAAATGCCGAGTATTAAGATATTGGATTTTATGATAACAGAGCTTCTGACACTAACTGCAAACAAAATTATCTCTCCGTTCTCAGTAACTCTATCAAGACGCCGAATAACTCTTTACTCACCGAATAATAATTTAATTCACTCTCTTTAACCCATCGTCTGTCAACTACGCATTTGTCGCGCGTCGGTTACGACAACTTTACGGCGGCGACGACAAAGTAACTGCGAAGCGACGATGGATATACGACAACGTGACGTTATCGATGCGTTTCAAGCTTGTTTCATGAAATAGATACGACTCAGTTCAAAGGAGTTACGGTTAATTGGCAGTTTATTTTAGTTGTGAAATGTTGATTTCCTCTCTTAGATTTTGTAAAAGTCAAAAGACTGGCACTGTGCTTTGGTCAGTCGTAATAGTCACTAAACTCTGTCAGTGTATGGCAGTAAAAAGCAATTAGTATCATTCGGAAGACAAACAACAACAAACTTAAAATATATCATATCGACCTATGTTTTATCATTATCACATGTGGACGTTAAAAGAATGCTTACTTGATGAATAAATACATAATGCTGGACCAATAATAAATGATGCTGGACAATTCACACATAAATACAAAAACATAGGTAGTATTGTTCTAAAAATTAAAAAAAAATTATGTATAATTTTTGGTAACACATTAATATGACCTATTGTATGCACAATCATCAATCACAGCAGAACTACTATTTTAAATTTTTGACATCTGCTGTCGTTTAGACATTCGCTGAATTTCAATGACATTTTTGCAATAAGTAATTTATTGCAAAGAGTCAGGACAAAAGTTGTCCCATTGGTTCTAGGCAGCTACAGCACAGGACAACTGGGCATAAGCGGCTTGAACGTGATCGACACACGGAAATTCTCAACCAGACTAATGCCATCTAGACTTCAATTCAGTTTATTCAGTGTTCATGCTATTTTGGCCGTTCATTCTTTGGTTCTTGTATTCAGAATTCAGCAATTGGCGAAAATAGTAGAGTACTATACCGAATTCCATAGATGATCAGAGTGATCATGTTAAGCAAATGTTCTGAACCTGCCAATGACGCAAATGATCATAAACGTACCTTTTATCGTTGGACATGCCGTGTCTAACTGGACCTATAAAAGGCCTGTAACGTACCCTGTATGTGACAGTGACAAAAGCGTCCCATCAGTGCGTCCAGGTTATCCCATTAGGGGGTGTCAACCGTCCCCATTGTCCATTGATCCCCGCTCAATGCAAACTTGCCGTAACAAGCGTCTTGGCTTAGGCGAGGATGGTGGTTACTGTGGATGTGGCAAATTTTGTTGTTCTTTTAATCAGCCTGGTCGTGGTCGGCATAGCGTAAGAATCAACCCCTTCAATTCAGCGGGTGTCATAAAAGGCCACTAACGAAAACTATCCGAGGAAGGGCCATTACTTCTATGTTTATTTATTACCTCTGCTGGGATTTCCAACCAACTGAGCATGCGCAGCATGGCGATTGTGACATTATAAAACTCTAATGATAGGAAACGCCTTTTTGCTTGTTTTTCATGTATCGCATGTTTACCTGTGTTAGCTGGTTACAACATTTTTCTTCTTTAATAACGGCCTTATCGCTTAGCAGCGATTTCTTCCACGCAACCTTTGGATGGAAAGAAATTTGGAATTTGAAATTTGTTTTGGGTTGTTTAGTGTAGTATTTTGGACCGAGCTCCGTTCCTGCACCGCATCCTAGGAGTTCGCACCTCTTGGTCGCTTGTTAGAGCTGCTGCAGTGACGCGTGTCGAGCGCACCTGCCCTCCGCATTGTGCGCTATGATTGAATTCCTAGAGATGTTTCTATCAACACTGTTTCTGTACATTTGTTGCGGATTTTCTTTTGTTCTTTCTGAGGGTATTATCTCTGAAAACTACATTTTGAAAGCAATTTTTTTAACGGTAATATTTGAAACTACATAATATTTTAGGATATTTTGACCATAGAATAAAAAAAAATGAGACACAGGGCGGGGTATTAAAGTACATGGAAATTCAGATTGAGCGTAATGAAAGTTGAATGTATAGAGAATGAGTTAAAAAAAAGTTCTACGGACAAAAAACGTGGGATAAAAAAGTTTTATTGAAAAGTTTTTTTGTTTCTGAATCAAGTGTTGAATTTGATTTTGAGATGATTTGACGACCACTGCGGCGCGGTGGGCGAAGGTCCGCCTGCGACGCAGGAGGTAGCGGGTTCGGTTCCCGCCTCGGGACAAATGCGTGTACGATCTGCATACATTTGTTCAGGGTGTTCTGGTCGTTTTCTATGTATAATAAAAAATATCTATCCATGTAATGTATTGTATTATGTATATCAGTTATCTAGTACCCATAACACAGGCTCTGCTTAGCTTGGGGCTGTGTGAATTGTCCAGCATTATTATTATTATTATTATAAATGCCTTAAACTTTTATTTGACAATGCATATTTGTATAGGTCCGAAAGGACAAAAGTTGAAAACATTTTACCATCCTATGATCTTTTCTTTTAATCTTTGCTTGCCTGGAAGAAATCATTGTAAGCAAATAAGGGCAATTTATTTACATTCTAAAGGATTTAACTTTTTAACGTTAAGAACAGCAGGTAGGTATAAGGTTTTTAAATAAAGTATAATATATCTATCTATTTTATAGTTTTTTAAGACCGATCTGTCTCGCACACATAAATCAAAGTACTTGGTTTGATACTCGCCACGTGCATGCCACGTGTTGTTGAGTAAAAAAGAAGGTTGTACAGAGTGGCATCATGACACCTCTGTAACATTGTAGGCATGCACTAAAAAACGATTAATCGGTTGCAAAGATCGCCCTGTCGTCAAAGATTTAATCTTTGCCTGTCGCAGGTAAGAGCAATAATTAAGGTACCCGAATAATTACGAGTTTTCTGTACAAGGCAGCTAAAACTGGAATAAATTAACACAGAACCTTAAAAAAATAATGTAGAAACGTAGATTGTAGATTTACCCGAACGATATATTACCGATGTAGATACGGCTAGGTTAGTTTATTTCCGTTACTTCCATAGTATAATGTCTTACGGTATCTTGCTTTGGGGACGGGCAGCCGACATCCAGACTATCTTTGTTCTCCAAAAAAGGGCTATACGCGCAATTTATAAATTAAAGCCACGCGATTCTTTGAGGGATCTATTTAAAGACATAAATATTTTGACAGTAATATCGCAATACATCTATGAAAATCTAATGTATACGCACAAAAATAAAGATAGCTTTTTGAAAAAATGTGATTTTCACAACAGAAATACAAGAAACAAGAACAAACTACACATTCCATCATATAGATTACGAAAGGTAAGCAAATCATTTATGGGAAATTGCGTACGCTTCTATAATAAGCTTCCATCTGAAGCAACTGAGCTCCCTATTCGTAAATTTAAACAGTACATAAAACGAAATCTTATCAAGAAAGCCTTTTACTCCATAGATGATTATATCAATGATGTTAATGCTTGGCCAGATGTCGCCCAGTTCCGCACCGACAATAGTATTATAGGAGAACAATCTTAAGCTTAGTTTTATATAAATATTGACCTGTATCTAAATCCCATTGTATTTAGACTTAGATAGGCGAATAACATTGTATTAAATTTTTAAGCGTTATACACTTACTAGTGGTTTATTTTTCGCTTCTTCCACTAGTGGACAAAAAATTGAAGCGAACAAAATCAATAACATTTTGTTTCTTATTTGATAATAATTACTATTATTAAGCTGTTTATGTATAAAATTTGACTTGTCTTGTGCTTATTTTGTAAGCCTAAAGAAATAAAGTTATTGAATTTTTGAATTTGATTTTTTATTGACTAAGAAAGGAACACCAACACATTACACAATAGGTACATTATGTAGATCATTCTTAGAGATAGGTAGACTTATTTATGCAGATTCTAATATAATACGCTAATAACAGGCGAACGCAACATTGCTCGTAAAATATATTAATAAAAATTGAATAATCTATTAACATAATTATATACTATAATAAATCAATGAGATCAAATCAGTAGGTATAGCAAATATAGCAAACCCCACTAATATTATAGATATGAAAATCTGGATGGATGGATAGATAGATGGATGGATGTTTGTTACTCAATCACGTCAGAACGGCAACAGATCTGGATGAAATTTAGCACAGATATAGATAAAAAAAAGTTAAAGTTTGGAATAGCGCATAGGCTACTTTTTATCCCGGAATTACAACGAGAACGGGAACTACGTGGGTGAAACCGCGAGGCGCTACTAGTATCAAATATGCTATGTTATGAAACATTTTCCGCGTTCGTTCTCTTGCGGGCTTGAACACGACACGAAATTAAACAATCAGGAAATGACTCATTCAATAATTTACTTCTCAAGTAAACTTTGAGTTACCCTTTTCTATAATATAATTGGTAAACGTTTTATTGACAGTTGATAAAGGGTAGGTAATCAACAAGGAAATGTATTTTACGAGCAGTTGTCACTTTTAGTAACACTTAATTCGTGTTAAATTGCATACTTTACATAAGGTTTGTATCGTATGAAATTTAACAAAAATGATTAGGTAACAAAAATGAAGGACTAAACTTTTTGACTAGGCAATAACTGATGCGTGTGTTTTTTGTCAAAAACCAAGAAAATTTGTGATACAACCTACCGTATCTAAGGTGCTACAACCGCTTATTATAAATACTGAGGCTGAACATAACCGTGATAATCTAGTTTTGCCTTAATACTAATCTACTGAATGGTTTTGAAGAATCGAATGAAGTTATTTCAATATGTATAGGTATCTTTTTTCTAACAATTCTATTTATAAATTTAATTTACCCAAAAACTCAGGGGCTGGATTCTGCTAAACAATCGCTTTACTATGACAATGGTATCGTCACAGAATCGTCCCTAAATGAAATAAACTGTAGAACCCCAGCTCGATAGTGCGTGTGGCGCTAGTTGCACGGAGAGATTCATTTAAACCTTGACACATTTGACACGCGTCAAAAGTGCCGTCTCCTCCGTCTGTAGTTTCTTTCATCGAAGGTAAAATTTAGAAATGCGTGATTCTGACACAGTAAACTTTGTGCAATTAAGACCCTTGTGGTTCCTCAAAAAAAATGTTTTCTTAAACAAAAATTTCTAGGTATAGCCCAGGAATAATAACAGAATATATCATCTTAATTAATTAGTCAAAAAATATATCGGACCAATCGTTCCCGCAAGTGTACCAGGTCCAATCGGTGCATACTTATAACCAAACGTACTTATGTAATATTTTTTTTTAATAAATTTATACTCATTTATATTAGGTACGTACTTAAAGATTTCCATCCAAAAACCAACATAACCTTGTAATAGTTATACCAATCTATACTGTACTAGCTTATATTTCTTAGTACCATTAATTTTAAAATATTTATCTACTAACCCTACCTAAAGCCATTCACACACGTCACAGCATAAACGCCCGCATCCGACTCCGCTCGTAAATCAATCCATAAATTCAATTTTATTCGACAATTAACCTGTTCTATCGTAAATACGCGTAAATACACATAAATACGCATTATCGTTAAAACGTCAGTCTGGCTGTAAATCTGACGGCAACTTGATGGCAGTAATAGCAACAGTTGTCTGGCAGACATTGTTGCATTACACGTTTAAAGTATAGCATTTTCCTATATTTTATATCGACTTTTTGGACTCTATCAGATAAATAAGATTGCGTAAGGTCCAGTGCCTTGTTGCCAATTCCATAGTGTTTCAATTTCCTTATTATTGTATCATGAATGACCTACACAATCAAAAGCCTTAGAAATGTCACAAAATATACCGATAGCGTTTTTCGCTTTCTCCCAGGCATCCAATATATGCCTTAATAGGGCTGTACCAGCATCAGTTGTTTATCTACCCTTGGTGAAGTCAAATTGATTTTTATGAAGTAGCCTATTAATTTTTATTAGATGAGTTTACTATTTTTTTCCTCAAGAACAGGCACTTGCAGTGTTGCAGACATTTTTAAATGTTTTTGAGTAGTTTGTTACATACAAAAGAAACACAGGATCATGTAACATAGCTTCTCTAGCGCCCTAAAGATCGTATAGTCTATTCCTACTTCTATAAATGCCGGGAGTGGCCCGATCAGTGAACTCAACCTTGTCTCTAACTATGCAGTTTTATGTTTGAATACTTCACTGTGTTCTTTGTTTATAACATTTAAAAGTTTGGCAAATAAGTCATTAGGGTCATATTAGGGTCGTTCTAATACGGCTTTCTTGTTCTTATTGGTATTAGTATGGATTAATGTATTACGGTACAATTATTTTAATTATTATTTTATTATTATACCTACCCTACATCTATTTAGTATACAACCTTGAGCTAGGTTGGTAGGTACCCTTCCTTTTAATACAAAAAATCAGATTTCAGATAAGGAACTTCATGGTCAAATGAAAAAATTAAAATAGAGTAGGTATAGATAGGACGATACCTAGTTCCAATTTGTGTGATAGAACATCATACTGAAAATAAATTTTGACCAATGGAAATATTTTATTAAAATGTTTAGTGTTGACAAACATATTTCTAATGCGAGGTCGAAATAAGTAGGTATTTTGGATATTTAAGTTGCGAGTTAACTATATATTGTAACCGGTAATATTATTATACATTATATTCCCCGGTATAGCTGTGTAAGTGTGTCGTTATCAATAACGCACTAGCTGACTGCTTGAGTGAGCCACATATACAAAATTTAGACGAGTTTCTTTGAGAAGAGAAATATAAATGTAGCCAAAATTCACACTTGAATGACGAAATGACATTTGTAAAAACTTCTCAAGTTACCGGCAAACTGAATGAGGCTTTGCTGCTTTATTTGGTTGTAATGATATAAAGCATCCAACTAAAAATTATAAGCTGGATAGAAACAAAAATTAAACATCATATAAAAATAATTGTATCCATTTCATTATACTTTTATACTGAGTATGGGCAGCCAATATCTAATCTTATATCAAATCTACCAATAAAACAAGCAATAATTTGAAAAGCTTTGGAAACATAAAAAATCTACTCATTTCCTTCATTCGTGTTACTTGTACGTTACGTTTTTACAACAAAAAATGGATTCACAGATAACACGTACTGAAAACAAAGCGTGGAAAAAAATATTAAAGTTCAACAAACGCAAAACTTTCGAAATACTCTTCCAAATAATACATTTCACCTGCTTTTTAGATTTTGGTTTTTTCAACTCCACTTTAAGAAAAATTAGAACATTTTACAAAGTTATGACAGTTATTGTATTAGTTGCATTTTGTTCCTTTATCATACTAACTTTAGAACATACAGCAAATATTCATGTTATGTTTAGATTTTTTGTTTACATCAATCTGATCTCTTATGTTATAACTACAATGGTTCTTGTTTCTATAAATCCTAAGAAATGCATCTGTATGCTCGTCCAAGATTTGCAACTAATAGATAGAATTTTGCTTGTTGACAGTAACAGCTTTGGTTTAGAAATAACATTTATTTATGTATTTTTTCTTCATTTAATCATAAGAATCATTTTTCTTAAAAGTGCGTATTATGAACATCTTTTTTTTATGAATATTATTTTTGAGTGGATGTATGCAAGCTTGCAATTAGCTACTTTAACTTTTGCATTTATGTTTTATGTGATTAGTCGTCGCTTAAAAAGATTAGCTGTTTTAATAAAAACAGCTGAGTCACATTACTCTTCACTACAGGCCACTTATAAGAGCATTGTAGAATTAGCAGATCAATTGAAAGCATCATTTGATCCTGTTGTAAGTTTTTCTTCTATAAGTGTAAGTTAGTATATAATTAAAAGCTTCATTAAAAATTTATCCTGTTGTAAGTTTTTCTGAGTTTTGAACTAATAGATTACATAAAAATTCAAAAATTCAAAATTCAATAACTTTATTTCTTTAGGCTTACAAAATAAGCACTTAGACAAGTCAAATTTTATACATAAACACAGCTTAATAAATAGTAATTATTATCAATTAAGAAACAAAATGTTATTGATTTTGTTCGCTTCAATTTTTTGTCCACTAGTGGAAGAAGCGAAAAATAAACCACTAGTAAGTGTATAATGCTTAAAATTTAATACAATGTTATTCGCCTATCTAAGTCTAAATATAATGGGATTTAGATACAGGTCAATATTTATATAAAACTAAGCTTAAGATTGTTCTCCTATAATACCATTGTCGGTGCGGAACTGGGCGACATCTGGCCAAGCATTAACATCATTGATATAATCATCTACGGAGTAAAAGGCTTTCTTGATAAGATTTAGTTTTATGTACTGTTTAAATTTACGAATAGGGAGCTCAGTTGCTTCAGATGGAAGCTTATTATAAAAGCGTACGCAATTTCCCATAAATGATTTGCTTACCTTTCGTAATCTATATGATGGAATGTGTAGTTTGTTCTTGTTTCTTGTATTTCTGTTGTGAACATCACATTTTTTCAAAAAGCTATCTTTATTTTTGTGCGTATACATTAGATTTTCATAGATGTATTGCGATATTACTGTCAAAATATTTATGTCTTTAAATAGATCCCTCAAAGAATCGCGTGGCTTTAATTTATAAATTGCACGTACAGCCCTTTTTTGGAGAACAAAGATAGTCTGGATGTCGGCTGCCCGTCCCCAAAGCAAGATACCGTAAGACATTATACTATGGAAGTAACTGAAATAAACTAACCTAGCCGTATCTACATCGGTAATATATCTAATTGTTCGAACCGCATAGGCTGCTGAACTAAGTCTGCCTGCGAGAGCATCAATTTGCGGTCCCCATTGAAGAGAGGAATCAATATGTAACCCTAGGAAAACAGTTGAGTCTACAAGGTCAACTATCTCACCCTTTAGCATTATCTTAGTTGGGAGTTCTCTTACATTTGGTAACATGAATTTTATACATTTGGTTTTTTTTGAATTGAGTAAGAGGTTATTGGCGGTGAACCAATCTACTATTTGTGAAAGCGAATTATTTACATCGTCATAATTATATTTATTTCTGTCAACTTTAAAAATCAATGAAGTATCATCAGCAAATAAGACTATGTCACAGAGATCTTTTGCTAAAAAAGGGAGATCATTTACATATACTAAAAATAAAAAGGGTCCTAATATTGATCCTTGTGGGACGCCTAATTCAATTTTTGACCCACTAGATCTTTCTTTACCAATATCTACTTTTTGGACTCTATCAGATAAGTAGGATTGCATAAGGTCCAGTGCCTTGCTGCCAATTCCATAGTGTTTTAATTTCCTAATGAGTGTATCATGATCTACACAATCAAAAGCCTTAGAAAGGTCACAAAAAATACCAATAGCGTTTTTCGCTTTCTCCCAGGCATCCAATATATGCCTTAATAAAACTGTACCAGCATCAGTTGTTGATCTACCCTTGGTGAAGCCAAATTGATTTTCATGAAGTAGACTATTAAGGTTAAAATAAGAGGACAACTGAGTGAGAATAATTTTTTCAAAAACTTTACTTATTGCAGGGAGTATTGAAATTGGCCTGTAGTTGGCTGGATCAGTGTGACTACCAGACTTATAAAGAGGTACCAGTTTACTGTATTTCATGAGATCAGGAAAAATTCCTACATCGACACAACTATTGAAAATATAGGCCAAACAAGGAGCAATTTCCTTAATAATAGAGCTCAGTACTTTTGTTGAAATACCCCAAAGATCCTCAGTGTTTTTGATGTTAATTGACTTAAATGTTTTCACTATATAACTATCATTTACATGGCTAAAGATAAAGACTTCGTTACATTTTTCAACAGATGATTCTAATAATTTAACCGCCATTGAAGGTGAGGAGTTTAGAGACCGGGTAACAACTTTAGGAATATCGGAAAAGAATGCATCAAAAGCATCGGCAATATCTTTATCATTTATTAGAATTGAATTATTAATTTTTAACCTTATTTCTCTATTACGTGGCTTTGATTTACCAGTTTCGTTATTTATTAGTCTCCATGTTGCTTTTATTTTATTAGATGCGTTTACTATTTTTTTTCTCAAGAACAGGCATTTTGCAGTGTTACAGACTTTCTTAAATGTTTTTGAGTAGTTTGTTACATACAAAAGAAACGCAGGATCATGTAACATAGCTTCTTTAGCACCATAAAGATCGTATAGTCTATTCCTACTTCTATAAATGCCGGGAGTAGCCCAATCAGTGAATCCGACCTTGTCTCTAACTATGCAAGTTTTAAGTTTGAATACTTCACTGTGTTCTTTGTTTATGACATTCAAAAGTTTGGCAAATAAGTCATTAGGGTCATCAGAACAAGATACGTTAGTTACTGCTAGTTCTACTTTACTTTGAAAATTCCTAATACGGCTTTCTGTGATAGGCCTGTAGGTATATTTCTCAACTTTATTTTTATCGTTCAAGTTATAACTAAAATTAACACTCTGACCATAATGGTCTGATTTGAAATGCTTAATTACTGCTTTGTTGATTGGAGATTGATTGCAGTAAATATTATCTAAACAAGTGGCAGATGTTGGGGTTACCCTAGTAGGGTCATTAAAAAGATGTTCTAAACTAAAGCATTTGAATAAATTAAGCAATCTATCGGCAAGAGGATTCGCTAAAATATCTATATTAAAGTCGCCACAAATAATGAGATCTTTCCTACATGTAAATACCTTCAACAAAACTTCTTCCATAGTACATTCAAAAGCTTCCTGATTTGCGTCGGGGGGGCGGTACACACACACTATGATATGCCGCTCCAGTTCCACACATGAAAGTTCTATAGTCCTCTCAATAGTGAGCTTTACAATATCTTTCCGGTCTTTACATTTAAGACTATTTTTAACTATAATCAAAGAGCCACCACGTATTGCAGCTTTTCTTTTATAGGAACTTGCAAAACAATAGTTATTATAAAAGGGAAGTAACTGATTTTTTACAATCCAGTGTTCTGTTACGCACATAACATCTACATTTAAATAATTTAAAAATAGTTCTAATTCTAGGGTTTTGCTGGGTAAGCCTTGTATATTCTGATGGACTATATGAAATGCTTTTTGCTTTCCCGTTGTCGATGTGGTCAGTTTAAATTTAAATTTGCTGACACTGTCGCTTTAATGCCCTCATTAGTACTATTACTAACTACACATACAGGCTCGTCAGGTAACTGCGTTATACTATTTATAACGGGATCAAAAATATTATATGCTAACAATTTAGCAATTATAATTTTGCTTTGTTTGGTAAGGTACAATGTAGCCTTAGTCAAAAAAGTTTTACTAATAAACTTATTAGTATCAAAAAATAATACATCATTATGACGACATGTCAAGTTGTACATCAGCATGTTGATGTTATTTATATATTCATTTTGCTTTGATGTCAATGACTTTGAGTAAGGGAAGGAGCAAATAATCAGTTTCCCTAGTCCATTCTGTACTTTATCCAGAAGTACTTCAACTAGCCTAATCAACTGTGACCGTTTCACATAACTTACACCAAGTTGAACAATTAAAGTTGTGTTTTTATTCAGAGAATCATCTTGCTGAATACAATCAGTAATTAAATTTATGTTAGCATTTGGATAGCAATTATTTACTACATTTTGTACAAGTAAGTCATTCAGTATAAGACCCATCCCGGCACCCAACTTATCTGAGTATATCACAGTCTTCCGGGTAGGGTCTCCTACAGCTAAATCCTTAA
Organism: Eupithecia exiguata; assembly: GCA_947086465.1. Lineage (NCBI taxonomy): Eukaryota > Metazoa > Arthropoda > Insecta > Lepidoptera > Geometridae > Eupithecia > Eupithecia exiguata. Next base: position 12,824,424 of record OX352233.1, read on the forward strand.
CAGGAGACGGCACATCTCGAACGGATGGGCCCTCAGTGGGTGCAATAGGTGTTGCACTGTTGCTACAGCTACCACAGTGGGCCTCGTGCACCAGCGGTGACGGGGGCACCACCTCCACAGCACCATCTCTAATCAAAGTATTACAGTGTGTACTAGCTGTCTCAAGGTCTGTTTGAGTGCAGCTATGCCGTACTTCAACATAAATGCTTTCATTATTCACTGTATCAAGCATTTTCTGATAGTTGTCATTGGCATCTTTTTGGGCTTGTTTATATTTGCATGTGACATCATGAAGTGCCCTTTCTAAATTAACTATCTCCCCAGACATATAGTTTAAATCCTTAGAGTTACGTCCTAATAAACTATAGCAAGAGTCCAATTCTACTTGTAAGTTACATTTCGATTTTTCCTTGCTCAATTTTGCATTATTGAGAAGTTGTTTTTGTTTTTTAATTTTTTTCTCAGATTTTCTAATGAAATTACTTAACTTGACATATTTTTTAATTTTATTACTCCCTTTTATGACGGGTGTTTGGCAGTGACCATGACCACATGGTGTAGTAAGATCCACATTTGACATGTTAGGATCAATAGTCATAAGCTCTGTTTGAAGATCTAAACTACAAACACTTGTCGCTGAAGGCAACGGCTTACACTCTAAATTATCAAGTTTTATTCTACACTCTGAAAGCTCTTGCTGTAAGTCTTTGTTCTGCTGCAACACCAGTTCATAAGATTCATGACAATTGTCCACAGAACGCAGGCATGCATTCAAACGATCCACTTCTGACATTGCATTTTCATGGTGCGCATGGAGTTCTGCGAGTTGTCCCTTGAGAGATTGGATCCGGCCAAGGTTAGCCAGGAACTCAGCTTCGCTATCCTCCTGCTCTTGAAGCAGCCTGTCTCGGTCTTCGTTAGCTTCCTTGAGCTGGGCCGCTGTGATCTTCAGCTTGGCCTCCAAGTCGCATGCCTTTCTCGTCATGACCATTTTGTGAATCCCTGAAAAATAGCAGTATACAGTGAGTTTCTAGTAGAAGAATAGGTGAAGAAATAAGAATGAAGATATTGGAAAATAAAGATTTTTTAAAGGTGATTTGAGACTGGTTCTTTTAGGTCACCCTTAGCTTGGTGAGAAACAAGGTTAAGGTTTGATGGGTTTATAAAGAACCCAGTGACCAATGGTAAAAGAAACCCAGTGGAAATATGAGTAGCAGTGAAGTGAGATAATAAAAATAGTTGGGACCAAGGGATTACTAATTTAGTAAAATATTTGAAGTTTACTTAAAACTTATGCTAATAACATTTAGGTATGTTATTAGCATAAGTTGCTGTCAATGTTGAAAAAATGATTCTAGGTTATAATTTAAAAAGAAAATAAGTAAGTAGACTTGTTTAGAAGGTTTCAAAGTTCAAAATAAGCAACAACAGGTAACAATGAAAGTGCTACTCAATAATTTAAAGGTTTTGGGTACAAAACATATGAGGTTATTTTATATTGTTTACTGTTGAGTGTCTTGGAAGTGTAATGCTGTCTGAGGCTTAATGGTCAATCTACAACTCAACTTCCACAGTTTGTCAAGCTGAAAGAGATAAAACGAAGCCTGTGTGTGATTTTTGACGTGACTCACAGCACAGTGAGCAGTGTAACCTGTCTGATGTTGGTAGGTACAGTTGTGTGTTGTGTGTGTAGATTAATGAGATAATTGGATAACAATACTCCCCAGGTTTATATGATGTTAGGTACTCTGGAAATATCTCCGTCCAAATCGTGGCTCGAATCTCCCAACAATCGTTCGCTGCCGTTGAGGTGATCAGGCGCGATTTATCATCAACCTTTGATGAAAGTGAGTGCGAAGATCTTCCCCAGAAGTGTTATTTATCCTTTATACTTGAGTGGACTAATTTTTTGGCTGTTTTTAGGCCGGTTCGAACAATTTTCTTGGCCGTTGACCGTTGAAAAAATGTATAGCACTTTACAGAGTTTGTTGACAGTATTTCGCTAAATATATCACTTGTACGTCAGCATTTATATTTAATTTACAAGTTTAAACACTTTTTACTTGTTATTTCACGTATTTAGAATTGCATATAGATATGTATTTCACATAGGTAACGCATTTCTAAAAAATCGTTAAACTTGTTATTTCAGTGTACACCTGGATTATTGGCTAATATTCTTACGTTTATGGGTAACACCTATACTTTACTACTAACGTTCTTCATTGCAGGCAAATCTGTAAGTATAAAAATCATTAATTTATTTTTTCAACACTGTACTTCCAAGACTCAGTTAGGTACACAATATTTTTTGTTCAAGGTAATGTCACTGGATTTTTTAATGAGATGTGTCAAGTCTAGCCAGCTGCTCATTGTAATGCTTTCTCCAGCATTCTGTGCTCAGATGCTTGTCACACAAGTGGAAATAATAAAATTGATTCTGCACGATAAGCTCATCAATGTTTCTGGTGAGTTTGTACCTAATGTGGCACATATGAATTCCTCGAGGATTTAGCTTTTGAGGAACTACTTTAAAATATACAACAACAAAAGAATCATCCAAATCTATTAAGAATTGGCGAAGCTATCAACAAAATTGTTGTAGCTAGTCATGATTTTTCAAAAGTAATTATTTGTTGTTTTTTAAGTTTGACGGGGTAAATGGTAATCCCTCGGGATTTTTTTATAGAACCATTTCGAGATTATTTGTTTTCTATACACGAGGGAAATAGTGCTTAAAATCGGAATGGTTCTATAAAAAAATATTAATCTTCAATCGGACTATGCCCGAAAAGCAGAATAAGGTGAAACATTGTATTTTACGACCAACTGAATATTTAATTGCTACCCATGTTCTAAGCGAATAAATGATTTGAATTTGATCATGGAACCTCCTCGCGTCGGTTAGAAAGGTTCAGCTGTTTAGGAGTGAATGTTTCCAGATAGAGGCCTGGGCCAGAGGCGATCTAAGTATTTCCTTTGCGTCCTATGAGCGTACCCAGTGTAACCCAAACCCGTCAATCATAGAGGTAAAACACGCTCACTCAACAATGCTCTTGATTTCGAAGATAAAAACAAATCTATGTATGTGTGAGTTGACAAACAAAATAACAACTTCGGTGTTTTTACGCAAAGCACGATTATTTAATTCACGGTTATTAAGCCTTTTTCGTGGAAGAAATCAATGCTTCTCGATTAGATACTTTTGGATTTATATTGTTAAGTAAGAATAGACATGATGACAGCTGATGTATACTACAAGGAAAAAACAATCATAAATAAATGCAACCGGTCATACTAACGCATTCTTAGATATATACAGATCTAAAAAGGACTCAAACAATATTATATTATATTCAATTTACAAACAATCTGACTTCCACTAAATCTCGGACAAATACTAATAATGTAAGGAAATTAAATTCTTTGTTTCTATTACATATAAAATCGTAATATAGCAAAGATATAAGAAGTGCCTCAAATAAAGTTTTGAGATGTCATTATTGACGATAATCTGGACTGAAAATCACATGTAGACGTAGTAAATAAAAAGATAACAAATTATATACGCTCTAAGCCAAATAAAAAGTGTGACAAATGTAAAAACTGCAATAATGTCTTTTCACCCAATTGCACCAATTCACATACATCCACGCCAAAAAAAGGGTATTTACACGTACCTTTTCCGACATCAAGTTGATGGTAGAGTCGATTCTTCGTTATGGACTCGTAATGTGGAGCAATAGTACTGATAGGAACAGAGCACTTATATCGCAAAAGAAATGTATAAGAGCTATTTGTGGAATCCCGCCTGATGAGTCATGCAAACCCTTGTTTAAGGAGCTTGGTTTGTTACCTCTACCATCACTCTATATTTATGAAGTAGCCAATTTTGTTAGGAATCACGGATATTTATTTCAGAAAGCATGTGACAACTTTATTAACAAAGAAAATTTCAATCAACAAACAGAAATAAATTAGAACTAGTATTTACAATTGAGCTAACTCAACTGATGCAAGTATATGCATCAGTTGTATGTAAGTAAAAAGGAATTTTAAATCAGTTTTACTCAAAATAATCAAATTATTAGTGCTGTTATGTCAATGGGACTGCTTCAATTGATTTTAAAATGGCGTTTGATATCCCCAGATGAAGGCGTCGCGCGAGATATCGTGACGTTTATTCGGTACGTGGAGGCTTGCGGGTGTCGCTACCGCGTGTACCGCGTGATACCGCTGGACGCAAACCTGCCTGGGATGGTCCTCAACTTCTGCGTCACTTATCTTATAGTTATCATCCAGTTTATGGTTAAGTGAAGGTTCACAATATGTCGTACAAGTTTACTTATTTGTGAATGTTTTGCAGTAGATTTATAATTATGCTTGTGGGTGACACTGAATTGTTTTTAACAAGGGTGTAGGAGAGGGTGCACAGATGGTCTACTTAATTAGTAAGGTACCTGCACTCTTTTGTTTTTGTGTTAGTATTCCCACTGGGTGTTTGTAATGTACCTACGATACAAATAAGTAAATAAGATAGGCTTGTTTAGGTTATTCTCCCTTTCAAAATTAATGTTTTAGGTAACTGTTTTGGTCGGTTTGAACTTTTGTAACTGTTTAAGTAAGTCTGTTTGTCTTGCAATTAAGTATGTTCTGCTTCATCGTGAATAAAAGTATTATTTTGTACGTTTGTTTGTTTAAAATTAATTTTTGGTAATTTTCAAACTATATGTACAGTGCGCGTCACAATTAAGTATCCCCCTATCTCAATGTATGTGGGTTCAAATCCTGTCAGCGATCGTTGGAGATTGGGTGATAAAAACTACATGTTTTTTATAATTTTCCATTTTCTTTTCATATTTTTGACGTTTCTAACAAAAATAATATGTTCTGTTTCATTAAAATGTAATTTTTGTATAAATTGTTTCATTTTAATTTCATTTTCATTTGGTAACCTTACTTAAAATTCGATAAATTTTCTTAGTATCAACTTGGCCTTGCGGTAGTAACCGGCAAATTAATGCAAGACAAAATAAGAGTGACAGGGTTCGAATCTCGTGAGCGGTGTTTCGTTTATTTTTATCAATTGTTATCTTTTTTTCTTTGCAATATGTAAGATTTTTAATTGATATTATTCTTTATTGCAAGTTAATGAAAAAAAAAAATTACAAAAAATAATATTCTATAAATGTCTACAATATTATACAATAACTACTACGTATAAATCTATGATATTATAACGAAATAATTGTTTTGATAAACCATAATAACAAATAATATCTGTAAACAGTGAAAGGTTTTTTATAATAGATTGTGATAATTTATTAAAAAATAAGTTGTTTACAACGAAAGAACATTGGTTACAATATTTCGATCTCTCGCAAAATATGCACAAAGCAAACCACACGAAATAAGACGAGTGATAATTACTTTGTTCGCTACAAACGACAAAGTCAAACCCTACCCGCATCCATAAAAAAAAATGTAGGACTTGGCATTAAAAGTGGGGACTAATTAGACCGATAGATAAAATTGGACACGTTGTTCCATCAGCTAAGTAGCTCAGTTGATCTAATGCCGAGAATTCGAGTCTCCATATAGCTTAGCGGCTTGATAAGTTTTTGCTTTGAAAATTAGTTACAAGCGAATAGAAGTTAGAAAATATTTTGTAGACAAGGGGGATACTTAATTCTGACGCGCACTGTACATATATTCAAATAGGCAGAACTTTTATTTATCGTCTCGTCATATTAATAATAACAACAAGCAAATGATTATTCATAAACTTACGATAAGTTTTTACCTTTATGACTTTAAAATTTATGCATAGCTATAAATTTTATGGCATCATCAGTTACTTTTGGTATTCTATTACTGGTAATAAATCGTTATATTTTATGGTTCAGTTAAATAGAGATGAAATAATTACCTTCTAAAAACTGTGACCTATGAAGTAACGACGACCCCAAAATGATACAATGAGAATGAAATCAGTGAACGCTAATACATCGAACTAAAATTTTTTAAAATATGTGTTATAAGAAATTAATAAATCCCAAAAATTTACGATCCCGACGGGATTCGAACCCGCACCTTCCCCTTCAGCGCAGGGGTGCTTTTTTTCCAACTAAGCTACGTGATCTTATCTAGTCGGCCCGAAAATCTTTGGGAGTTCTTTCGGCACTTACGCCGTCAGCGCCACCTACAGAGGAAACAATGAAGTTATCCAATTCTGCTCAAAGACCAAATTTACATTTAGTTCTTTGACGAGAGGTTTTGCCGTTGCTTGATTCTAAGGTTTTTATTTATTATACTCTGGGTAATTTCTAAGAAATTAATAAATCCCAAAAATTTCTTAGAAATTACCCAGAGTATAATAAATAAAAACCTTAGAATCAAGCAACGGCAAAACCTCTCGTCAAAGAACTAAATGTAAATTTGGTCTTTGAGCAGAATTGGATAACTTCATTGTTTCCTCTGTAGGTGGCGCTGACGGCGTAAGTGCCGAAAGAACTCCCAAAGATTTTCGGGCCGACTAGATAAGATCACGTAGCTTAGTTGGAAAAAAAGCACCCCTGCGCTGAAGGGGAAGGTGCGGGTTCGAATCCCGTCGGGATCGTAAATTTTTGGGATTTATTAATTTCTTAGAAATTACCCAGAGTATAATAAATAAAAACCTTAGAATATGTGTTATGTAAAAATTAGGTACCTTAGGTATCTATTTTGGTTTCACAAAAACTACAGGGGCCATTTATCACAGCAACTTACAAACAGAATTTTCCGTTTAAGGACTACTTTACTTCCATAAATATTCCGTCTATATAGCCTTTAGAAACTTAATGGTCTGTAGTACTGTTTATATGATAATTTTGCGGGCACGCCGTCAGAATATACTTACGGCTATACAAGGAAAAAATTATAAAATTGACCATAGTAATTTGAAAGGATTCGATCCAAGGACGTAAATAAGAATATTTTAGGATTGAGCATTGTATAAAACTCATTAGGCAAACATATACTTATACATAAATTTAGAAAATCTTTATTAACAAAGACTATCTAATTAATTAACTAAAAACTAAAACTAAACTATTAATAGAACTAAGTTACAACTAGTAAAATATTATCTAAATTGGTTTTCATTGTGAAATTGTGCCAAGGATCATAATTTTCAATGTAATGTATTCAGTATTTTTTATTAGTTGCTGAGTGATATTTTGCAAAATATTTTTTTATATTTTGGTAGAAATACCATAGTTTTCGTTAGCTGTTTTGGCAGTTACTTCACGGACACCATAGATAATGTACTCGGCTTTTGGGTCGATATAATTATCATTTAAATCGTGCCCACCGAGCTACCACTTGACACTTGACAAATGTAATGGCGATACCGAACGGTGACAGCGTTTCAAGAATTTTTATGTTCTCATATCTACTGTTTTATATGAACGTGTCAGCCCCCCTTTACATCGAAAACAAAGTATTTCCCGTCATCAATTTTAAATTACCACTTCTATTCTCAGAAATCTAGAGTCTATAATCGAGCAAGCTATTTTCGATGCTGACATTTTGTATGTATGTTTTGATGCGACGGAAAACCGATGTAATTTTATTCATGACACTTTTTTCAACGTATCTATTGCTTTGATGATAGAGTTCATTGTTGATGGTCATCTATGATAGTTTTGTATAGGAGAACGTAAAGTAGCACGGTCGATGTTTCCCTCGTAAAAAAGAAACGATAATTATGCTTGTAGGTGACGTTATATTTAATATCCATTTGATTGTACGGTAGTTTTCTATTTTTACTGTGTTGACATTTATATTGTTATGAATTTTGTTTGATATTTTAGCTATGATTATTATCTGAGATACAAGTAGCGTGGGAGTCTTAAGGATATTTTAAGTTATCTTTTGTTTATAGGAAGGTAGTACCATTTCATTTCTCCATACATATTGTATGCCCAGCAGGGTCTATAATACTGATTCTAAATTAGCTAGATTTTAAACACATGTAGCATTAGCAATAAATGTCTGTCTATTTACTAACTTCAATGAACATCATTTTTTTATTGTCTTGTTAGTAAAAATGGCTTGTTTTTAATTACTATGTCGATAAATACTAAGTAAACAGATTTGTGATTTATAATGGCCAGTGACCGTCGTAGAAGTGGTGGGATCTTACGTTGTGCTGTATGTTGTGTAGTAGTAACTCAAGATTCTTTTATGGGTAGTAAGCTACCAACCTGCTGTCGGACTCACAGACGCTGGCCTAGCCCAACTTCTACACACAGCTACTCTTAGGTAGCATAGGATGTAAGCCTAGCTAGCTCATAGTGGTCGTCTGGTAGAAATCCCTGTAAGGGATAAGACCGCCAATTGCAGGACAGGATACTACTTAGTTTTTTTTAAGAACTTAAAACACGTTAAACGAACCATAAAATCACTATATTTTATGGTTCGTTTATAATCGTTGAAAGGCATTTACACCTTCCCTACTGTTATTTTTATTAAAATTTCAAGTGTACCCAATAAATTTATAGTGTTGGAAAACCGTTTCCTCTATCGATGAATCGTAAGAATTCGATACGTGTGAGATGTTATCGATTAATTCCCACTATTAACGAGTAGTCACACTAGGTTTGTCGTGTAACTCGACTCTGCGCTTAGGACTGTGGCTCACGACGTTTTATTATTTATCAAAAGTTAATGTACTCTATTTCTAAAAATTAATTGATTAAAGTCACGGCGTGTTAAAAAAAATTATAAATATAAGTAGGTACTTAAATTGTTAACATAACGTATTGTAATAAGTAAGGTTTAACTGTTATAAGTGATAACATTCGAATAGGTATTGTAGCTTAAATTTAGCTAGATACATACCTACTGTAGGTACACAGGCTGGTTTTTTTGAGAAGGGCGGTGATGGCCAAGTCCGAAACCACGAAAGTTAGGGAAAAGTAGTGAAAGGAGTAATGCTCTCGATTTATAAGAAAACAATAACTAGGTAGCAGATTTGAGAATACACAAAAAAAAAATATCGGCTAGGTATAATTAATTATACAGTTGACTCAAATCTTTTGCCACAAATAATTTTAACTGGTAGTTTAAAAGAAATTTGTGATTTCTTACGTCTTAACAGACATGACATAAATTTCCTGTGTTTTGAGTGATGACGGCAATTATTTTGTGAATCACACTCTGTCTGAAAACGATGGTCAAATTCTTTTTTTTCTTAGTTTTTGTTGATCAAACCGTGACCATTAATAAACAATTTCAAGTTGACATTGTATTACTTAAGTAATGGCTTAGAGACGTTTAACCACCATTAATCAATTAGCCAAATGTTTCAGTGTGTTTTTATTGGTACTAGCTATGGCCCTGTGCAACAGCCTAAGGGCTGGTACACCAAAAGTTAATCGGACAATTAGCAGCTTTTTGGATTACCTTTAACTATCATTCAACTTTGATTATGTTTATGAAAAAAAAACATGTCTTAACTAACTTTGTCTAGAACGAAGTTTAAGTACCTACCTATAATGAAATTCCGTACACGCTTTTTACATGTGGAAACAAATAGATGTTTTTCTTAAAGAAGAAAGGAATATACCCATGTAATCCCACGTTAACCACTGGCCGACAACAAACTAGCATCGATAGTAATCGACACACGAGTCGCGTAAATACAGACACGCTCGAGATAGCCACTGCAGCGGGTCGAGATAACTCGATTTACGATCGAGATTGGCTCTCGAGATTTTTGAAACGATTATGATGCAGGTTCGGTTCGTTATAGAGATTTAGAAACTGATTTTGAAATTGAATCGATTTACAAACCAAGGTAGAAATTGTCACGACCTCAGTGGCGCATTGAGTGGAGGTCTGTCTGAGACGGAGAAGGTTGCGAGTTCGATTCCAGCTGTGGGACAAATTTTTGCAGATATGATCTTATTTTGTACTCATAACAAAAACTCTGCTTACTGTGGGTCAGATGATGCTATGTTTTTATTTCCGGTTCAGTCCAGACGTTTGTTTTATTGAGTACAGAAATGAATTGAAATAAGCGAAACACCGGTGGTGGTATCAGAAATGGGATTTAGAAAAATATTCGCAAGAAATTAGATACAAGTAGTGTCACAAAATACCTTCTTAGGAACTTATCTGTCGAAAGGAGTTTCGGCGGATGAGAAACTATTTTTCGAACGTAATTTCCCTTTCGAATAAAGTTGACCTTAGGATTACTCTTATTGTCGTGGTCGACTTTGAAAAAGGATGTTTCTTAATTACGTTCAACGACTTTATAATTCTTAAGAGAGATGGGCCTGATAGTAGGTAATTTTATTTCTGAAGATAATCTTCAGAAATAAAATTACTATCAGGCCCCTGAAAAACTTAACAAACTAAGCAATTTGAAGTTGGTGTATAGTTTCTTCATAACAATCTAAAATAATTGTATAAATTTTTTCAGCTAAATTTTTAATTTGCTTGGTATAAAACTAAGTTTAATTTCCGAATAGTCAGTAGATTAATAAAACAGTAGGTTTCAGTGTAGTCTATGTTTTGATAGGTGATTCAAAATAAATCCCGATGTACAAGCAACGCGTGTAAACACTCATTTACACCAGATTTATGAATAGCTCAGTGAATGAAAACATCGTTACTGTTGTCACAATAAGGACTAGTTTGGATGTTTGCATGTTTGGATGTTATTACCTCTTCACAAAAGTACAGAACGGAGCAGGCTGAAATTTAGCATACATGAAAATAATTTCTAAGCTTGGTATAAAACATAGGCTTTACTTACTTTTTATCCCATAAATCAGTTCCCATGGGATAAAAATAACCTTAAACAACGCATGCGAAGCTACGGGCAGAAACTAGCATTCTATATAAATGCGAAAGTTAAAATAAATAAATAAATAAAAATGCTGGACAGTTCACACAGCATTATCTAGCCCCAAGCTAAGCAGAGCTAGTCTTATTTTATTTATTTTATTTTACAATTTATGGGTACTAGATAACTGGTATGCATAATATAATACAATACATAGATATTTTTTAATTATACATAGAAAACGACCAGAACACCCGGAACAAATGTCTGCAGATCGTACACACATTTGTCCTGAGGCGGGAATCGAACCCGCAACCTCCTGCGAAGCAAGCAGACTTTCGCCCACCGCGCCACAGAGGTCGTCAATGTTTAAATGGATGATTGTTACTTCTTCACGCCAAACTACTGAACGGATAAGACTGAATCCGATCATATTGTATGATGTCGTTCGAGTTTGATTTCATGAGATAGCTTTTAGTTTGGAATCAAATATAGGCTACTTTTTAACCTATAAAACTGTTTCCATGGGAAAGAAATAACTTTTAAACGTTTCTATAGAAACAATGCGTGAAGCCGCGTGCAGAAACTAGTAACCGCACAACCGTAAAATGAGTATTTTATAGACGTTTTATAGTAACGTGAACGTTACAGTTTACGTTCTGTTCATAGTGATCGAGTGTGGAACACTGTTTGGGTTTGTGGAATTACTTTGTGTTTTATTTATTGTTAGCTGAGATTAGGATATTAGGGTAAAGGCAATATTAATGTTACTGAATAGGTAAGTACCTACTTATAAGTATGTACTAGGGGAATGGAAAAAGATAGCCAGAGAATGGCTGAAGGGATTTAGAAGTGATTTTTGCCTAGCAGCAGCAGCGGGACGAAATGTTGTTGGTAAATGATTACGAGAACGTTTGAATTATCACTTTCATGTGATGATGATGTACACTTGGACGGTTCCACGGTGCAGGTGGTCTACCTGGCTAGGCAGTACATGGGTTAGGAAAGCTTATAAACCGGCTGTTATCAGATAGAAAATTAAACGTAAATGAAACAAGACACGACTTCATTTGTTCAAAATAAGTTGCTCAAAAAAATATTGTATGAATGAATGTACTCTTCATTGCATTTAAAACATAACAGAAATAAAACTTTACATTAAAATTTAAAACATGGTGAGTACAAAACAAAAGGTGGACAAAAGATGCCCTCTTCGCTCACAGCGATAAGGCCACCTTTTGTAAAATATATAATTCTAATATAAGTTGGTAGAGCAAAAACATTTAAAGAAATCAAAAAATAATAATACATACTACATTATTATTACAATACAAAACTATATTACTAACCTAGAACTATATTTACAAATAGTTAATACAAAAGGTACTTTAAAAAGACAATTCGATAAAATGTAAACTCATCAGCATCACTGATGAAACTACAGCATCTGTATAAGAAGGAGGGGAGAATCATAGATGAATACTATTATGAAGGAAACTTTTAGATAGCTGAAGATAGGGAATGTCAAAACACTGACACTTGACAAAAAAAACTGTTTGACAGCGAGAAAAACTTTTTTAAAATCTAGAATCAATCATTTTCCGAGGCCTCTCGTGTCCATTCACACAGAAAGTCCGTATTTACAGGGTCGTTTAAATTTAAACAGATCCGTCTCTACTGGAATCAACGCTCACATCGAGTTCACAGAACCGCTTTTAAAGGATCCGTCACTAGAGGTGACCCTGCCACGCGCAGCTTCGATCCGACAAAACGGATCAGTATTTTAATAAGAATCCTGCGACAGCTGCTCGCAACTTCAATTCGTGAATTATTATGTTTCGTAATACCAAAAATGATGACTGAAAACTTTTTGTATTTTCGACATTGTGTTGTTATTCTGTAACTAGACAATAAAAGCTATGTTTCTTATCAAACAAAACGTACGATATTGTTGTTTTTAATACAAAACAAATAGGACGAAAACATGTTATTTTCGACGTAAAAATACGCAAAATTCGATTTTGAATATTTTAGCGTACATTTCATTATAGGTGTGTATTATTAAGAAAAAAACCATCAGGGACCTAGATAATATACTATTCGAATACAAAAAGCAACATGATATGGTGGAAATAACTCGAATTCCAAATCATTTTGGTAGTACGTTTGTATGGGCAAATCATCATCCGCAGGCCCCTTAAGTGTAAGAACTTGCTCATATACCAACATCCGCCATCGCCAAATTAAAACGTATATATGTGTAGGTATATGATGAAATGGACCTGTGAAATGGTCTGTGGTGTGTACGTGCCCTTACTCATACATTTGAAAGATTCCTTTCATTGCGTGATTTGTCCATCAAAGTTCCATTAAAACGTTCGTCTTGACGGGTTTGTTTGTCTGTCTGTCGTTGCTCGAGAGGCGCCACCTGACAAACATTATCATTTATGCTTTTAAAGAGACGAAGTTAAAATAATATTTATGATAGAATTTTAATGAAGGATGCGTAGAATGTGTAATTGTCTAGTCCAATTCGTAGGAGATTATGATAATAGTGTTTTTGGTTGATGTTAGACTAGGTTGATAAATTTTGTATTGTTTTTTCAGGCACCTAGATGCTTAAAATTTAACGGCCGCACTCAGAGTAACTCAGTTGACTTAACTGATTCTTAACTGACTTAAAAAAAAGATGGTTCTATGTTCGGCTGTAGGTATGTATGTTCTCAAAACAGTTTATGAAATTTTAGTAGGTTTGATACTTTTTGAAATATGTAGAAAAAAGTGGAAAAATATTCTACTACCCTTAATCTCCTATGTCTGCAGAGCGGATTGCTCTGCATCTGGAAGGTAGGGTACCTTCTATTTTTTCGGTATTCATTAAATACCAAAGTCTAACTGGTACCTTTATAAAGTAAATGTTTGTGTAATTGACAAATGTTGGAAACACTCGGCGCGCGAGTTATACTCGCACTTAACGGATCTTGTTTTATCTATGGCCGATTTAAAATATTCTTTTACTATTGTTTTATAGATCATCACGCCCCAAAAAAAATATTCCCAAGGGATTGATCGTCAAGTCTACGGTCTACTGGTTAGGCGACTACAATATTGTTATATTCTTAATAAATGCATTATTGATTCGGGAATATGGAAAATATTGATAAAAGTTTATTCAGTCTTTGGTAGTCCTTCTACTACTGCTAGAAGGACTGCTTAACATTTAGCGTCCCACTAGTTAGGTAAATAAAGTAGGTAAATTTTGTATAAATACATTGTTTGCTTACGGTAGAATTCCAGCATACAAACGGATCCGTCCAAATCACCGACAATAAATTCACATTTCAATTGACAGCTACGATCAGAACAACACATTTATCGTTTGTTTCTATCAAAACACTCTTTAAACACCTCCTGTAGGGAGGAGCGATGACTAAACTGTTTAGTCATAAACTAAGAGAGTACCTACTGATGACCAACACACGCTGATTGTCTGGTGTGCTGGTTGTGTATTTCTGATTGTTCAGCCAACGCTGAGCCAACCCCTATTTCGGCGCAGGGTCATGGAGGCAGAGTCACCTTATTTTTACAACCAGCCTTTTGTGTTACATACCTCCATATTATATTTTTCTTGTTTTTCGCTTGTTTATTTTATACTTGTGTGTACCTGTGTCAAAATAATTGTATTTCTATTCTACTATAAAAATTATCGTAGTTTGACGAATTCATTACGGATGTAAGCGGGTTAACTACGAACCTTATTTGTGTTGGAAGAACACCAACGGGGACTTCTTCAGGGTGAGTGCGGTTCTAGGCGCGCGCGATATTTATATTCTGTTCTATTACCAAACTCTTTAATGCCTTACGTGCCTCTCGAGTCACCAACTGTCGGTAGACGTGGCAATCGCGGTGTAAGAATAGACCCCCTCCAACTCAATCCGTGGATGTCGTAGGACCCGGCTAAGGGAAACTACAAGATTTCTCTTGTAGTTTCCCCTTCTCTTCTCTTGTTCCGGGTGTTCTGGGTATTTTCTATGTATAATAAATTAAATCTGGTGTGATTTATGTAATGCATTGTATTAAATATATAGTCATCCACCCATAACACAAGCTGCTTAGCTTGGAGCTAGGAATTGTCCAGCATTATAAAATCTAAGTGTTAACTTATTTTCCATAAGCTCTAGGTACTTAGTTTATCGTTTACGTCTAATTGTTGTTAATGTCGGAAACCAATACAAAATGCCACAAAATAAAATAGGGGCTGATTTTGAACTTCAAAAAGAGCAATTTATTAGTTTCCTATAAACTCGTTTTATCATCATCACCAGCCTATGTTAATAAATTGCTGGACATAGTGGACATAGGCCTCCCCTAATGAGCGCCACAGCGCACTTTCAGCTTACCGCATCCAACATCATATGGTGATGCAGAAATGTACGATTATTCTACGGCACTTTGAAACGAATGTCTAAAATTTTCTGTTCTTATGTTTTCATAATTTTCGGGTAGTCGAGGGACCGGCCGGAGGGAGTCGCTCACACAGTTCGAATAGCTCTGCTGAGCGTTCATCGCACATGTTTACGATTATAGCTGAAAGAGGGCATATATCGCTAACACGCCTCCTGCTGCCTGCAATCAGGGCATAGAATATAGAGTTCACAGAACGACATGTTAAAACTGTCTGTAAACATTGAGTCGAAAACCTAGGAGGATACAATCCTTTAGGATTGTAATTCGATGGTAAAAAATCAACTGTTATGTTCGACTGTAGTATGTATTTTTGAAGTCTGAAGCAATGAGTCATCGACAAATCATGGTAGTAGTTACGTGCTCGATTAAAAAAAATACAAAAAATACTACATTCAACACATTACAAAAAGTAAAAAAAAGTCATGAGTTTTTATGCTTAGGTATGTCTGTCATTCAAGATGCCTAAATATTTTCGAGTGCTTGACTGATAATAATATGAACATGTTCTTTCGTAAACATTGCATTTTCCATGACAATTTTCAATTTCAATTCAATTGTGATGACACTGCGCTCAGAAAGCGGATTATTCACATAAGTTACTGTTACGTACTTTTTTTTTTAATTCTCCAATGAATACTATGCGAGTGTTCTTACGTTGACTGACCCTACTGATGCCTCATCTATTCCCAGCTCTGTGGTAAGCGCTAGACGGACCACTTGTTTGTTTTACGTTTAATATTTACGGCACCAATTAGGGGCCTAGCTTATTAACTGGTGGATGAATTTATGCCGCAAAATAACCGTTCGCGGTGTTTATTTGGTTTAGTAGCTGCAATGTGACTTAGGAGGTGCTATTTTAAACTTAAACATTTTGTTGAGCAATTTGGATGTGGAATTTTCCAAACTTTTTAATTTTATGGGAAATGTTCTTCAAATAAATTCATAGCATATATGTGTAGTCTTTTAGACCTACATATCCAAAATCTATGAAACATATTCTTAAATGTTTTATAATGATTAACCCTGAATATAACTTTTTGCCATTGACTGGTATAAAAGTAAATATTGAAAGTAAAAATTATTTTATTGACATAATATATATTTTACAGACAAAATTGAGTCCATAGGCTCCTGAACTAGTTAGAAACTGTGTTTCAGGAGCCAGTGGCTTCTCCAGCTTATATTATCATACTTATCATTGCTTCATCCTTTAATAGCGAATTCATTTTAATTTCCGTTACTATATCACACTCGTGATCCAGACAAATCAAAATGACATCGACTCTGTAAAAAAAAAAAAATCCAGCCGTGTTACGATTACAGCGAAATCCAATGGAACCAACACCCACACCTACATAGATAAAATATCACCTATGATACAAGACAAAAAACATTACACGGGCTTTTAAAATCTTACTGCTAGTATAAACAGACAAAGATCTCACCTGACACAGCAAAATGCACCCTTCAATGTTTAACCCTACCGATGCCCTGATTCTTATCGCCCCGAGGCTACAGTGGGGTGTTTATGTACCGTTTCCGGTTGTCGCGGGCTTTGTCAGGCTCTTCATGTCAAAGGAAGCGGAAGTGGCTCTGATAACGTATTGTTTTGTATCTTTTTATGACAGAGTCTAGCCCCTTCTATCATTAAAAGAAAGAAAATTTTAATAATATGGAAGACTAACTTTCGTTCTTTGCTTTGTATGATCTTTTTCAAGACAGTATTTAGGCTTCTTTAATCTAAGAAATATTTCGCCTCGATTACTCCTGTACTTTTGGTGTGACTCAGTATCGAAAATAATAAAAATATTCTTTAAATAACACCAAAATAAGGAATAGTATAGCCTGAACAAGGAGAGCTTGTGGTCAAACAAAGGTCTAACCACGACAAAAAAAAAACAATTTTAGAAAAGAAATTTAATATATTTTGTACTTTTAATATATTTTTTCATTCAGAAAAGGCAAAAACGATTTAAAATCGTTTAAATTTTAAATAAGGCCAAAATAATAAATAAGGGTGTTATTTATAACATACTTATTTTTAGCCACCATGAATAACATAATGAAATATAAATAAGAATTAGAGCATTGAACGTCTATCTACTTGCTCTCCACTACCGACATCTAATTATTTAGGACTATGACTCAACCGCAAGGAAGTTATAAAGATCTTGATATATACTAAAATAACCTGTCCAAGTCATCAATCAAGCTTGTTTGTCAGTCCGTCTGTCTGTCCCAAGTCTTCATCTAATGGACCATCAGCATTGTTTACATAATCATTCACAACTTTTTCACTTTCAATTAAATTCATGTTTGACTTTTGTGTTAATAAACTTTGATGTTTATTTTGGAGCTAAAACAAAGTCGGCTCTGAAGGGTTAATTTATTTGTTTACAAAATAACTTGTTTTAAATTAGTCGTTTGGTGACTGGTTTTTGAGTCGCATGTGGTTAATTTCTTATACAGGTCTGTCTCTCGTCTCAAATAATAGAATACACTCCATTCCGAATTACTGACGCACTTCTTGAAAAAGAAGTTTCATGTCATGTCTTACCTACGAAGCTGGGACGAGGA
Source organism: Eupithecia exiguata (assembly GCA_947086465.1). Taxonomy (NCBI): domain Eukaryota; kingdom Metazoa; phylum Arthropoda; class Insecta; order Lepidoptera; family Geometridae; genus Eupithecia; species Eupithecia exiguata. Next base: position 12,842,302 of record OX352233.1, read on the forward strand.
CACGCACGGTACGGCTGGTCCACCTATTATGGAAATTGATACCTTTGCTCGGAGTATGTGAAGGACAGAATATGTAACAAATTATCCGACAGAGAACCAAAGTTTTGTTCATTATACTGTTGATGATATGTGTATAATGATGAATAAAGTTTACAAAGTAGTTTATGATTACTCTTACATGAAAAGTATTGAAATTACAGTTTTTTATCCAGATTGTAGCCCTAATTGCACTTCAATGTAAGTGTAGGATAAAAACTTGCAAATGTCTTCTGGCAGATTCTGGTTGCAGCAAACTGAAGACAGGGCGCTATAGCACTCATTAGGGGAGGCCTATGTCCAGCAGTGGACTAGTATAGGATGATGTTGACAATAGCATCACAAATGAAATAGACAAAAACTATCCAAAACCACCCATTAGTGACAAAAACGTTAAAACAAATTCAGTTCAAATAAAACAAGTCAAGTAGCGTCAGCCACAAAAAAATATGGACAAAAACTAAACGCGTCAGTAGCCAGTGGCACAGTAATCCGAGTCGACAGCGCGAGTATGGCAGAGGTTACGAGGAGCGGGCGCTACTGACAGCGAGTAGCGGATCAATATATCTACAAACATAATCATAAGTATACACTTATGATTGTAGATAGATCCGCATTAAACTGTACTTTAGGTACTCTAGTAGGTATCGTTGGATTGACGAAGTGAAAGCCGATCTCCAAGAACTCGACGCCAATAGCTAGGGAGAGACAGCTTAGAATCGAGATGCCCGAAGAAGTCTTGAGTGGGAGGAAAAGGTCCACTTTAACTCATTGAGCCACTGGAGTAAGTAAAAAACACTAGCGATAGCGCATACTTGATGAGATGAAACTGAATTTGAACCGTATTTTAACCAATTTGAGAACAATTATGATAAGTATGATAACTATCATGCAATACAGTCTCTACGTAAGTCTGGTATACTCAGAAGCTGCTTGTTTCATGATGTCTTCCTCAAATGGCATATAATGGCATCGAGCAACGCTGAATATATGGTCGAATGTGAGCACTAAATGAGTAAATTATGGATAAGTGCCGTAGACCGAAGAGACTCTATGGCAAGACTGTGCCACGAAGCCACCGGAACCGAAAGCGTAGCGTACGGAAGATTTCAACGCACTCGCATTTTGTGCTTTTTATCAGCATAATCCATGCATTTTTAACCTTTCTGTCGACTGAATAACGAAGACGCGCTGTAATCGATTTTGTTTTTACTCAACATTTTGTTCATCAGTATTATTTTACAGACATACTCAGGCATCTAAAATTAATGGCTTAATTTTTTGAATCAGAACATAAATTAAGACAGATGGAGTTACTGGGTAAACTAAAATTTTAAAATCATAGAACGTTTTCTTATAAACAGTACATGCGAAGCCGTGGGCTATCCTTCAATTCGATTCTTTACCTACACGACTTATAAAATCCGTTTCATGTTCTCCCGCAAACACTCTGTCAGTCAAACCGCTCCCGCAGCGTAGCGCGGCACACGTTAATCACTCTTCCACCCGACTGTACGATGCTTATCTGCTCATTGCTGCAGCCACTTTAGATCACACTGACTTTGACTGTACCGCGATCTAACGAGTGCTGCGAGCTTAGTTTACGCTCCAGCGTTTTTGCAGCATACTGTGTTTGCTCGAGTAGGTACTTTGATAGGCTAACAAACTAAATTTTATGATATAGGGGTGGTTCAAATTCATACAAAAAATATAAGTAGATGTAAACTTAAACAAAAAAAATACAAAAACTTGTTATTCAATATTTTGTACTCAATAGGTCAAAATCGTGATGTAATAAGAATAAAGTAGGTATGATTTAAAAATATGATTTAATCATTATTAAATTATATCAGCAGTGGACTGATATAGGCTGATGATGATGATGATGAATCATTATTTTGGATTTCAGCAGAATATTCTTTAGTATTGCGTATTTCTTCTCGACTACTTTTTTCTAAAACTTTCCCACTGCTCCGATCCTCCTCTTCTCTGTGTTTCCACAAAATAGTTAAATGAAATGCACGATCCTACCTATATTTCCGATCAAATCAATCATTCCCCGACCACCCCGAACCCAGAGTGGACGGACATATCGAGACCGCACTCGACGTTGATAGACCGCAGCCTGCTCATTTGGGAGACTGGCCGTTATTGACTCTGCGTGTCCGATTAATAGGGAGGAGTGGGCAATATGGGACATTAATAAAGGTTACTGCCTATTACATTACATTGAAAATAATGGAAAAATTATTTAATATTAAAATGTTAAGAGAAGGTTGCGGGTTGAATTCCCGTCGCCGGATAAAGGTTACCATAGGCATCAGACGTTTGTATTTTGTATTTGTTCCGGATCTGAATGTTTTCTAAGAAACCATCACCAGTCATCTCCGTAATATTCACCCATAATACAAATTCTTTTTATTTTGATGCTAAATAATGGTGTGAGAGAATGTTCAGCTAGCATTTGATTACTATATGGATTTTACAGCAATAATGTTGACAAACATTGTTGATAGATATCATCTTTCGTGATAAGAATAACACCATCCTCGGATTCAATGACCCCACGAAAATGAGATCTCATAAAACTGAGTATCAATTATATACTAATTATCTTTTTACTGCAGGAATTTAAAACATCAACCGTCGATTCAGATTTGAGTCCGTAAAGTGAAAAGTATATCCATTTTGGGATAAACACGTTAACGAATTCAAGTCCTTATCATAAATCCAGACCTGCACCTTTCAAAATCCCATAAAAGCACCTCCTGCCTGCCTCAATTACCATTTCTTATTATCATAACTTACCATTTAAGTTTAAAACTGACAATTCGTACCAATAACAATTAAATTTTACCACTTTTTTCAGCGTCTGCGAGATGTCAGCTTTGCGGCAAGATCAAAGGCGGCGGTCCCTTTGAAGTCAGCGTATCAAAATAATCACGTCGTAAACGACACGTTTCGGGCTGAGTATGGACATGCACAGTCAAGGGTTAAATTTCACGTTAAGTTAATGATTTTTAACTTAACTTAATGAGGTTTCACTAATTTGGCTGATTGAAGTGTTGAATGTTATTTTTATGGACATTTTCACTGTAATTTACTTTATGTCCAGCTGCACCAGGCTTATTATTAAATTTAAGTAATAAATAATACACGAAAGATATTAACAAAAATTAAAAGAAAGAAGAATTCATTCCATATCTTCGTGTTACAGGACAGTTTGCTTTGGTAATAACGTTCAAATTGCGCCTATAAATTTAAAACAATAAATAAATAATGCTGGACAATCCACACAGCATCATCTGGCCCCAAGCTAAGCAAAGCTTGTGTTATGGGTACTAGATGATTGATATTATTATGCATAATGCAATACATTACTAGGTAATGTTCTAAATTCGCACACATATTTTGAAACGATGTATTTTGAAGCTATTGGGTAATAAATTGTCTGACGGGTGATATTTGTGATATACATACCTAATAAATTTACTGAATACAAAATAAATTATCATCAGAACCCATAATCGTAAATCAGCGGTGGTAAATCATTGTAAGCACCAATATTGCAAAATTTATTAAAAAATTATATCTTGTTTGTTCATCATTGAGTAATAAATAAGATATTTTAAGTGGAGTAAGAGATATCCTATTTTTATATGAGTAAAACGAAGTAATATAAATTGCAGGTTTTTAAAATTAATGCTACATAAAATTCATGTTTAAACTACTACTACTTGTTCCTGGACTGCTTTCCGCAACTAGGCCACAGGTGGGCCCTTTTTGCGTGTACAAACAAAACTGTAAACTACTACTAAATACCTAAGTTATTCAAAATTTAAGTAGCCAATTATGATGTTCGCTTAAATCCGTATTTTATTAATGTTTTTACTATAAACTGGTGGTACGTTCAATAATTTAGAAGGCTTTCCAATAATATTTAATGATAGTTCTGATTTATTTTCCTACTTAAAAACAATATTAAGTATTTCGCAACATGATTTTAATTTATTTATAAATGCTGCATCATATTTTTAAATAATTTCTCAGTTGCGACTTAGTGGCAGCGCATTAATTTTAAACATTGCAATCTTAATCTTTATCAAAATAATTTAAATCCGCTGTACGAGCCGTACAGATTTAGCTAGCTAGACTTCTACGTGATCTTGTAAGTTACTTAGATGTACGAGCCGTACAGATTTGGCTAGCTAGAGGAATGCGGAATATATTAATAGCACGTTTCTACGTGATCTTGTAATTTACTTAGTTCTAAATCACGCTTCAATAAACACTTTCTTACTTACAGTCAGTCAACAAGCTTGGTTGTATTATTCTCCTATACGGAGATCAACCTCTCATCAGCTCGAAGCTTTAGGGGAGCAACCCTTAGCTTCTACCCAGCTCACTCTAGCTAACTTAACTTACTGTTGGGCAAACTGCCTCAACATATGTTGAGAATAAAATTAAGATTCTTGAGTCGTTTGAATTTAAATATTTCTTAATCGTTCATTTTAATAGTCAACATTGTACTGAATATTTATAAACTGGCATGAATTCAAAAGCGCATAACTATTAAAATACCTAAAGAATAAAGCCCACGCTATAATTAATCGTTATAAAGCATTTCGACTCGAACACGAAGGCGTCAACAAATGGCGATCCCAAACATTGGTCATAATATTTCAACGGTAGTAAATGCAGCAAGTAACGTGATGTATGGCGACAGACGGACAGATAAATTGCTTATAATTTATTGTAGTGGAAGCCACGATAGTCCTAATTACGCGACGTCGCACGCTCGCTGACTAATAGCCACTGGGAAAATAAAATAATTATGTTTTACGATGGTTATCGTTACCTGTTCTGGAACAGGTTTAGATAAATCAAGAGTTGGTCAGTTTTTGTTTGCAGATCGATTTTCTATGGGTAAAACCAGGTGGAGAGTGACGCGGAACTACTCTGGCATTGCTCTATTTCTAAAACGATTATTGTTGAAAACTACTTATTTATATCGATCGAGTAATTGCTTTAACAGAATAAGTTTATATGTATGTGAAAGAAGAATAAAATTGACTTGTCAATATAGACACCAATTATTTGTCTAAGTGCCTACGTGTATATACAGGGCGTCCCACGGTTATGCCACATGTAGGGAAATTGTCTTAAATGTTGTAGTTATGTTTTTTTAGGAGCACGGCAAAGTAAATGAAAAGGCTAAGTATTCATTTTCCTGAAATAAAATTTCGTGGTTTTCCTCTCATTTAAGATGCTATTTTAATTGCGAAAATAACCATCAGGTACAATTTGTTTCTTTTGTTACAATTTGGCAGATTTGATCCCCTTTTCAGAGAGGCGATTACTGAAAAATCTTTGAATGCAGTTTAAATTATTTTTAAAATCAAAATAAAGACTTAAAATGAAAAAACTATCTATCATATTTAAGATACTTTCCCTCTATGTGTCATAGCCGTGGGACGCCCTGTACCTATAGATAATAGAGACAATAAAATTTTAATAGTAGTATATTTCTTTTCTACATAATTGCTATTGATTTAAACTTAATCACCTAAATAAATTACTTGTGTGACCTACCCGAAAGTCGGTGGAAGTAATTTCTTGAAAAAACTTGCTCTTCACAAATGATTAGCTGAAATTATGAAATAAAAAACTGAGGTGAAATTAAATATTTACGTATATTTTTCGCTTTATGCCTTTTAACAATGTGAACATGTCGATTTGCAGATAAGTGTTTCATAACAATACGTCCATTAACTTCCGCAATTACCTATCTGTGTTATAAATTCTAGAATAATAATTTTAAATTCAAACAGTGTTCTAGAACATTAATTTGATGTCATATAAAAGTAAAGTGCCAGTTTTGCAAGCATACAAAGTCGATGTATAATTTTATAAAATAAAGTGTGATTCGTCTAACATCTAATTATAAAATGAAAGTTGCATAAGTAGATTGAGTAAAATCGCGGTAACATTAGGTATCTTCCATACAAGATCCTATTCTCTCCAACAGTAGGTATCTTCCATACAAGATCCTGCTCTCTTCAACATTAGGTATCTTCCATACAAGATCCTACTCTCTCCAACATTAGATATCTTCCATACAAGGTCCTACTCTCTTCAAAATGAACCATTCAGTCATAACGCTCCTTACATTATAAGTTACAAAGATATGTGATCAATCGATGTGTCACCAGAATATTATAAAAATACAAACACAAATAACAATTTTCACTAATCGCAACAACTTAAACTAAAGAATAAAATTACAAACTACAGATTTGGTACATAAAAATTTGTTAAACTAGAAAATGATAATTCCGCGACACACGGTTCAACAAGCGTTCGGTGCACTATTTAATATGAATATTATGATAGAGATCACAGCTGTCACGGCCCTTGCGAGCAGTCAAACGTCCGTCGATGATATGAGCCGACTAGAGACCCGAGCCACTAGCCTATATTCACACGCACTCGAGTCCGAACGTCCCGGTTCGGACGTTAGCGATCGGCGCCCCCCTTCTTGGTTGCGTGGAGCGCCGACGGTCCTCACGGGTGCAGCGCACGCGGTCCGAACAGGGGGTAGGACGGGAAGTACGCGGCCAGGGAGGGGTGAGGGGGGAGAGGGAACGGCAGGGGAGGAGACGACACCATGTGCGATGCGGGCTTGCCGTACGGGTGGAACCGCGGCGTCAGCGGCGACAGCGGCGGCGTCGGGTACGTGCGCTGCAGCAAGGGATGCGTCGCACTCAGCATCGACAGACTCGGGCTTGATTCGCCGCTCGCGGTGTGAGATCGCAAATGCTGCAACAGCTCCTCAGAAGATGAAAACCGCTTTCCACAGTACGCAGAGTCCCCTGCCATCCAGCTGCAGACGTAGGGCAGTTGCGACGCCGCTGCCAGAGCGGCCAGCTGAGCATGAGCATACGCTGCGGCGGCCGGGTGTCCAGGCGGGATGGAGAAAGGCGTTTTAGCATGGTCACACTGCGCGCATCCAGCTGGACACGCGGCAGACTTGAGCAAATGTGAGCTAAGAGAACATCCCGTGCAGTACGGGTCTCTGCAGATCCCTAGGTCACTACCGGGAGCTTTCATTCTCGCGTACGCTAGATAAGGATTTAGTCCGTTCTTCAACGCGTGGTGTTGCGCTGCCATAAGGCTGCTTGTCATCAAATCCATTCCAAGCGGGAACCCCGATGGATGTAGTCCTCCGAGAAAGGCTGATGATGAGACTGGTATGCTAGGTTTGAAGCTTGAAGGTTCTTTGGTATCAGCGCTGGAGGTCGACATCGACGTAGGTGTGTAGGGTAACTTAGACGCGGACGATCCAACTGGAGATTTGGTTGGGATCGGAGAGTGAAGTGGACTCGACCTCTCCTCCGACTTCTCAGATGGTGTTTTGCGATGGGCTGGGGGAGGGGTTCTCTGAGATGACGAGCTTTGGTTGCTGCCGCATCGAGCCTGGACCGGAGTAGTCGATGCGCTTCCTTTGGATGACGGTGGCGATTTCGCATTCACGGAAGATCTGTCTCTATCTTCCGGAGTTCTAGTCTTTTCTCTCGCTGACAGGCACGATTCGTAAGGCTTGAAGCTAGGTTTGTTGTCCATGTGGATTTTGTTCTCGTCGTACTTCTTGCTCGCTTTCTCCGCCGCAGATATCAGTTTTGGGTTGGGTGTATCGGCACCGATCGCGCTGCACGTTTGCGCCAGAAGCGCCAGCGGGCTCTTTTTCGCGTCGAGCTGCAACAAAGAGATTTTATGAAATGAAACGTCAGGTCGAGGTTGCGGGACTTGCGAGTGACGGGTGTACAAAGGCAGAGGGGGTACGCTCGCGGGTGGCAGGGGGTGAGGTCCAATCACGCGGCCGACGCGCCATTATCCGCGCGTCTGGCACCCGTCGGCTCCGCTTGACATTTCACTCGCTCCCGCATGATGTAATCTCGCAGTGAAAAGGGCAATTTGTGCCGCTGAATTTGCGGCGCGCCCGAACTTGCGGCGTTGTCACGTCTGTCGCGCCGACTGACGTGTCACAATGACTGTTTGGGGAAGCGCTTTTTGTTTGCATTTGCCGTAACTAGGTTTATTGACTTAACAAAAAGCTTATCGGATTCTAGTTTGAAAGGGAGGTAATGTCCAAACAGCATAGGTACTTGATTTGTTTACTCTTCAATAAATTTTGTTTAAATTACTTGACTCTTTTCAAATGTCGCCGACGGAATTAAACAGATGTGATAAATCCTCAATACACGACAGTGGGAGATACATTTAACTTTCAGCATAATGCCTAATGTTAATCTTGTTTCTCAAACGTTTGACATAACGCTCGTTTCAAAGTGACATTAATTTCTTGCACATAAAGATAAATGGCATACATCTGCCTCCTTGACTAACTCGTTTTATTTTGCGAATGAGAACAGCGTGACACAACTTTGTATGTCGCTATAAAACTTAATTGTTATAGACCAAGTCTCAATATTAAACTGAATAAAATAATGGATATTACGTTGAAGCGGTTGAAGCATATTTTTATAAAATTATGCGTAGCGATTCTGGAAAGTTATATCTTATGAATAAGAAACTTATTTACTGGCATAAAATAAGCTTTTAGTTCCGACGATGTTATTCCTAAGTATCATCAATTTGGCATTTTACTTCCTCGACATTTGGATCATAGCCAAAGTCGTATTTTGAATTTTAATTTAAAGTTATGGGTTGTTAAATTATACAGATGAATATTTTATAATTTTATAGCATTGGCATAACTAATAAGCCTTTGTTTTCACAAGTGTTCAATATGACTCGGTCGTAAAACTTATAAGCGTATTTACTTACAACTTTTTATTAGTGTCTTGTAGTTTTTTAGTAAATGCTCATGGAGTTTGAGTTTTTTATCACAATTTATAATGCGTTATTTATCCATTTGCCACTATAAAATATTTATGTCTCTATAATCTCCCTATGAGCAGTTAAAATAGAAACCATATGTGAGAGTGACACATTGCAGTTTTTTATTTTGTTCATAAATTAATTTCATAGTATTTTTTAATATTTAACAAATTAATACTTATTGACCCTTCAATAAAAAATCATTAAAAAAAATTCTTTAAGTTTGCACCTGGTATATTTTGTAGGTACTCTAATGCTTTTGACTCCATAATTACTTAGCACTGAGATTATAAGTAGAATGAAAAGAAAAAAAAGCTATGTTCTACGGATTTTTCGGAGAATTTCAGTAACGTACCTTTCCTGTGCAACACGTTGGTGTCAACGTTTTGAGTTTATATCATCTTCCATTACAGCTTAATTTATTTCTACCTATTTGAAGTTCTGAAGGTTGATAAAATTTAATTTATACTTGTGATTGAATTTATTTTTGCTTTGAGCAGTTTTGGTAATTGATTTTCTTCAGCCGTGGGTTTTTCATTTGGGTTCCTAGCTTTTTCTTATTTTTATTTAGATATACCAAGATATGCAAGAGTTAGACCCTCATAAATTATTTATAAAACATATATAAAAGCTGTAATTGGCTCTCTGATGTTATACATTAAAGCTATTTCAGTTAGTTAGGCCCTTGATTTCCCAATAAATTACTAAATTCTCAATACAAAAAATATAATAATACAATAAAATTACAACCCGAAAATGAAAACTTTCAAGAACTTAACTTACCGTAGTAGGTAACGGCGTCAAGTAATCCGGTCTCAAATACTGATTGCTTGAAGTGAGCATCTTGCTCCACAGAACCAAATCCTTATCCAGTTTAAAAAAATATCCACACACTGTTTTAACACTTCACAGTTAGCACATCATTCCAATAGCGGGAGCGAACGCGGTGCGGTTGACTAAAAGCGTGCGGCTCGAGCAACGGACGGGCTCAGACTGAGCCGTGAGTGACCCCCCTCCCTTGACACCTTGTCACTCGTTGCCGCGCCATTTTTGCATTCTGTGTACTTTGCGGGAGCTTTGCCGTCTTATCCCCACCGCTGTTTGACACCCCGTTCGTCTCTCTCGCTCGCTCGCGGGAAAAATTAAAGCGCTTTCCGCGAACGAGACGTTTTGATGAAAGGATTATAAAATATGCAACGCACAGTCAAAGGCGCCTGGCGTTGTGTCGACAGAGATGCATTGCTCGGGAAATTGAATAGTGGTGGAGTAGAGTTCGTAATGATTTAGTTTTAGTCGACGTTAGTGTGGGTGGTGACTTTATACGTGTTAATGTAGGTCATGCCTTTTTCTACAATTTGTTCAGCGGTAATTTATTCAGTGACGTGTTAAGTTATACAAATGGGTTTAGGTGGCAGTTGTATTTTTGTGTAGTTGCGTAATCTTCTCAGGTAGAAATCCAACCAACCGATAGAACAATGCAAATGAATGATGCTGAAAATAGGATTAGTAAGTTTAAACCAGAGACCACCAGCTAAGTTTATGACTTTTAAAAGCTCTAGTATTGTTTGCTTATTAAATATACCTGAGTTATTGTGATTTAAGTTGGTACTTACTTAATCCAGTCTAAAAGGCCACTTGTCAGAACACAATGGTTTTACAATGAAAGTGTAATTAAGTTTATCTCACTTATTTTATTGTTGTCTTTGTTCTTTTATAACAAAAAGTTATGGTATCGTTTAAAAAATGCTCATTGTGTTTTTTACTAGTTTAAATAATGCATTTTTTAAAAGTTTTTATGATTAACACCTAGAGGAGATTTTTCACTTTTTTGCTCCACGAAATACTTTCACTTCACTCTAAAAGTTTCTGATTTGTTCGATAACTTCGAGGCATAGAGTGGAGCGAAGTTCCTGTGCCTGTTTTCCCGGTAGAGTACAATCCGAGTCTTCAAATCCAGATTGAATAAGTGACTTCTGGGAAAGCGAGCTCAATCTTAGGCCACATCTACATTTTCGTGAATAGTTGTCAAACGCTGATCAATTATCATCCACCAATTGATTGTCGTACAAATTTAATCAATGGTTAAGTTTGGGTCATACGATAGGTTTAGTTTAGTTTTGAGTTACTCTCGTAACTCTGGTGCAGACATGTGACCATAGGTAACAGTGTACAACGAAATAAATAGAGTCTTCGTGGCCGGTCAGCGTACTCCGGACATTACTAACATTAATCATCGTGACGTGCCACGTGACGTGACAGTGACGGGAACGAGCAGTGACATGTCAGATAGCCGCGCTCCATCGTGATTCTACCGTGAATTCGTGACCGATGTACGGTAGCGGGGCGGCGAGCTTTTGATCCTTCTAGGGTTGTCACTTTGACTTATGGCTCATGTTATGCTTTAGTTTAAGGTTGTTAGTTTTGAAATCAAGCTAGGACACAACTTTGGATTATAAGGTGCATTTAATTCTGCTTTTCCTGTTATATAATTCAATCAGTACCTACTTTAGTACTTATAAGACAAGCTCTGCTTAGTTTTGGGGCTAGATGATGCTGTGCCATGTCCAGCATTATTTATTTAATTTGTTTATTTTAAACTAACAAGCTGATAGCTGGTAGTGGTAGCTGAATTTTTTTAATGATATTTAAATGCGAAAATTTTGGTGTTAAGATGGATGGATGGATGGACAGTGACAAGTTCTAAACCTGGAATCAAACACAGGCTTTTTATCACATACAACAGTTATAACAGGATACAAATATTTTTTTAAATAGAAACTCATTATTCAATGTTTAATGTTGTAAATATTTTATAACAACAACAAATTATTCGAAACGAGTTTATGCCCTCGGCTTCGAATGCATTGCTCTATGGGAACGTTTAAAAGTTATTTCTATCCCATGGGGAAGTTTTCAAGGGATTAATGGGATAAATAGTATGCCTACGTTTTATTTGAGGCTCAGAACTACCTGTGTGCAAAATTTGAGCTCGATCTGTTTAGTAGTTTTGGCGACAAGAGGTACCTAACAAATATCCATCCAAGACTTTTGCATTTATAATATGTATTAGTGTGATTTGTAATAACCGAGACCTAGACACTTAGCTGGACTCGCTCAGAGTGTCCCAACATTCTCGCTGTGTCCCGCATCATAACGCGACACCCCTGCGCTCGCAGGATCGCCGCTCCGTTTGTCTCGCCGCAGCGCGGTGCGTCTACATTCCTCTAACTCATTATCTGTAGCGCCACCTCATTTTGCTTGTCAGCTTGGGAGATAATAAAAAACTATGAATAACAATTTTTCATAATGATACAAAAACTCTTAAAATCACACTAAAACTCTAGATGTAATTATATAAGTTTTGGAAGTTATCTACTTTCAAGACTTATTTAATTACCCAAACAAGGTTTCTGAAAATCATTATCAAACAGATTTTTCATCGATAATCTACAAAAGAAAGTAGAAATTTTCTAAAACCCTCCATAATTTACAGAGAAATCGATGAAAAATTAAGAACCATACATACGAACATAGAACCTCCTCTTTTGTTTTTCGTTTGTTCAAAAACCTACTGATTTGGCTTATCTCAGTAAAAGCCTGCCGTTTATCTTAAGAAAAACAAAAGCATACGTTTTGAACTGAAACAAATGAATTTTAACCATTCGAATCGTTGTTGCAGACAAATGAGGCAAGGTTTACTACCTGACTTCTAAAATTTGTTTCCTCCAGCAGCCTTAGCTCCAAAAGATAATAAGCTATAACTAGGTTACCTAGACTATTACCTTGCCCTACTGCAACTTCGTTCCTCAGCTTAGTTGGAGCGCCAACACACGGCTAATCCTCAGCTAAGTAGATAATACAACTCAGGAAATACTTGGCAAGAAGCTTGGCAAAGACAACTAGTTGGAATTACAGAATTAGCCTGTTTAGATTTGTATGCGAAGAATTTGGCTATCTGGTGTCTCTGTAAGAGGAATTAGAAAAGATTTTAGTCTAAAGGTATGGTTGGTAAAAGCTTGAATTTTTAAATTGTATTTGTTTAATTACTACCACCTTTTCTTTGCTACATTTCATTGGTAGAAGATTAATAAATTCAATAATAATTAATAAATTCAATAATAATTAATAAATACAATAATTCATAAAATTCAGCTTGGTAACCTTATCATTGGACAAGTTTCTGGATAATGAAATAATCGAAATGTTTCTAGGTCTGGGTCTAGTCAGAACTTCTAAGATTAGAATAAAAATATATTATTTTAACGAAAATATTTGGAATTGTTGTAAGTAATAAAATATTTCCATTCTATTCTATACAGTGTACACTAGCAGTCTTCCTTTTACGTTCAAACCAGCCAGAATATTGACACCTAGAAAACGGAACCTACTTCGCAGTCAGGTAATCACAGCTGGCCATGACACCCAAAACCCTTTACGTAATGGCTTACTTGGCATATTTACCTGAATATTCCTGTAGAAATATTGAATACCCTCGATGTGTTGGCAAATCGTGGCACATGCAACGACACTATCTGCACAAATACATTGCATGCATGGCGGTGCCGGGCGGACACCCACTTAGTGGCTGTGAGTGGTCGAAGAGCTATGAAGAAGTAGAAATACCACCAGAAATAATAATTATAAATAATGCTGGACAATTCACATAGCATCGTCTAACCTCAATGTAAGCAGAGCTTCTGTAGGTAAGTGATATACTTACAAAGAGAACTTAAAGAAATTTTTATTAAACGAGTACTCGTAGATAACACTCAGAACACCAGGAACAAATATCTGCAGAACGTACATACAAACGTTTTCCCGCGGCGGGAATCGAACCCGCTGCGTTGCATGGTCCGACATTCTTCTCATTGTTTGCGATATTCAGTGGAAGAGATATACGGGTCAATAACTGCTTCAGCTCAAGTTAAAGAACAATTTAAATCAAAAGCTCATCTTAAATTTTATCAGTAATTTTTTCTAATTCCGAATTTTGATTTTTCTTATCTGTAAAAACCTTCAAACAATAAAGTTTCGAAGGATAAAGCTCATAATAATACCTTTTTATAAAATTGCCAGTTCTATCCATCACTATCTCACCAAAGCAAAGATTTCAGACAGTAGTTCCGCTGACTTCCGCCGATAGCGCTGACACGAACACTCGCTCCGTAGATAGGACGCATCTCGCTTGCTCTTCCCGGCTTCCTATCTAGACACGGCTAAATGCATGCATTTGTACTATTTGTAAGTGTAAGCGACAGAAGTGGGCAAGAATCTTTAAAGACACGGAAATATGAGGCCGATGTCACCGCTGAAAGCTGTCTGTGTTGTCATGGATGTCATGGTAAGGATTGCTTCCTACTACGGCATATCCATGAGAATCCAATTTGTGACGATTCATGGCTAGGCTAGACTAATAGATGACAAGGAGGGCATGACTGGATGAGACGGATTCATTATGAATGTAAGCGGGTCAACAACTAACCTTGTTTGTGTTGAAAGAACACCAACGTTTGATGAGACGTATAAAAACAAGATCGTCGAGATAGATTTAAAATGTTTGAGATGGTCTTAACAAAGAATGGACAGGCCACCATTATGGTGATGAAAATCAGCCATACTTAATAAAAATTTAGTAAAGGCAAAATTCTCCTGCTAAGCTTAAGGGATCTTTTACGGATTTATGCCCGCGTGCGGATCTGGTCCACGTGCGTCCACCCGAAACCATAATATAATATTTTTTTGCATGTCTCCAACTTTAACTATATTGCGATTTGCCATGGCTTTAACTTAGGAAGAGACACTATGTTTGAGACCAATAAGTGAAAAAAAAATTCTTTAAAATTAATCAAAAACATGTTGAAAAGTAGAAGAGTAAGTTTCGTCACTATAATAACTTACTGTACTCACAGAGTGAGAATTCATTTTCCAGCTCCTTTCACCTTAAACGAAGTACTGAACCTCCCTTTGAGCTACACTAAACGGGGTAGTTTTTACCCCGAAGCTGTTAATTTCCTGCGCCGCGGGCGAAGCTTCGCTTCTCGTTGAAGTGCCTTTGTGCTCTTGTTTTATTTTCGGCGAAAAAGGCAATTAGAATGTGTTGTGCTGTGTTGGCTTTTGGAAGGAAACAATAGATTGATGGAACGCTTGAATTGCCAATAACAATTCTAACAGGACTCTAGTGTGTGTAGCACATCGCTCGGATGGATACAATTTTAGGCTTTGAAATCGAAGTCTAGTCAGGCTTCATGGAACCAATGTATTATTCTACAAACTAGTTTCTGCTCGCGGCTTCGCACTCGTTGTTAAAGGTTATTTATATCCCATGGGAACTGATTTATGGGATAAACAGTAGCTTATGTTTTATTCCAGGCTTAGAACTTCCTGTTTGCAAATTCAGCCCGATGCGTTCAGTACCTATTTTTTTATTTTTTTTTTACGTTTTTCAAACTTTTGCATTTATTAAGGTGAAGTGTGATACCTATCACAAAATCAAAAATTCTCTATTTCCATAAATACAAAAATGTACACTTAGAAAAGGTCAAATTCTTAAAATAAAACACTGACACGGAAATAAAGTGGTATTTTTGATGTCTGTCGCTTCGGTATGTAGAATAAGGTAAAGAAGCGACTAAGAAACCTTTAGCCTGTTAGTTGTTGAAAAGAAGTAGAGTAACACCTACCAACAGTACCGACCAAAGCCATTATAATGACTTGACTGTTCATTTCTTTTGATTTCTCGGCGCACTACGATTTTTTCTATAATTTCTGTCCTTTTCTTTTTTTAATTGATATACTGGTTTGAAATATGTACTCGTTGACAGAATTTACAAGATGATCTTTACTGAATTAAGGAAATCAATTTATTTCTTTCATTCTTAACCAATTTTTATGTACCTACTACTTAACTTTTCCTCCTGGTCTATACAGCCAAAGGAGCTCCTGCACTACACCTACCTCCCGCCCGTATCACTGCTTCCTGCCTCATGCTAGTGATGGATGGAGCGATCTATCCACCGCCGACCTCAGTATGCACTTGTTGTGAGGGAAGCCATCATAATTCATATTGCTTCGAGCTTAAAGATGAGCGGATTGCGATAGTACCTACCTATAAATTTTAACATCTTTCAAAATTTTGAATAACACGGGCTTACACGAAACCCAATGTTGATACTTACTTGTTTACTCCGTTCACACGCGTCGTCATCGCGTTGCTGCCTGCCGCTGTCATTCCGCTGCGAGTTGAGCCTAAGGATCCACCATGATGCAATGGCAGTATAAACCTGGTGGTAAGAGTCCACGAAAAACTGTTTTCACTTCTCTTGTTGCTCCTATTAACAATGCAATTTTTACCCATTCTTTTATTATACTTGCACTGGTAGCAATTCGAAGCAGAAACATGATTTTCTTTTATCTTGATGATGCTGCAAATCCTGAAGGTTGTAGTTATTTTATTATCCGACGAAAAAAAGACGTGGAAGTTCTACGTGTAGGTATAGGTATACTTTTTTATGATCGGCAAGTATGGACTGATTTGGAAAATTCTTTCAGTTTTGTATGGAGAATGATCCCGAGGTGGTCTAAAAATATTCACGAAAACTAAGTATTTCTCCCGTAATACTTAAAAAATCTTGTTTACTCCAAGGAATTTGATATCTGTTTTTAGTTATTTTTAAAACAATCTATTTAGCGCAGCATGATTGCTACTCGCTTAAGTCTATCACTTACACCCAGCCCGTAAAGTAAACTTCAACCTCATTAGCCGGAAGACAATCAATCACGAGGAAAGGTGCTTCCATGCGATCTTTTATGCTTGTAAATATACCTTTACCTTTATTGACGACCTCTGTGGCGCGGTGGGCGAAGGTCTGCCTGCGACGCAGGAGGTTGCGGGTTCGATTCCCGTATTGGGACAAATATTTGTATGATCTGCAGGTATTTGTTCTGAGTGTTCTGGTTGTTATCTATGTATAATAAAATATATCTATCTATGTAATTATGTATTGTATTATGTATATCAGATATCTAGTACCCATAACACAAGCTCTGCTTAGCTTGGAGCTAGATAATGCTGTGTGAATTGTCCAGCATTATTTATTTATATTATATTGAGCTTATTCGTAAATAAAATAACTTTATAGTACACTAAACTGAATCCAAAGTTATTTTTTTATCTCTATGTTTGGAGCCACTACAGAAGGGTGCTACCTAGCGGTTTGATTAAGAACAGACTTTATAAGTAATAAAAACTACAAAGGAACCACACTTTTCCCTATAACAAACACACTAAAACAATTCCCCCAAAATCTTAGCAACTAAGACATCCCTAATAAGCAATTAGGGGAAGTCGGGGACACGTGGACCATTGCCCGTGATATTAACCAGCCCAAATGAAAAAACAAATGTGTTGCCAGCTCTGGATCAGCTGTGGGGAATGGCTGGTTGGCAGGAAAATGTGGTTGAGGAAAACATTTGTGGAAATTAATGAGTCTGATAGGTACGAGTACCTATTGTTTGTAAGGAAAGCTAAAAATGTCTCGGATAAAATGCGGTTAAATTATTTGCTAACTATAAAGTCTTTATTAACAAAGAAAATTACAGTCAAATAAAAGAATTCAATTAAAACTACAGTATTTACAATTTAAACAATTGAGCTAACTGCAGACTGTTGCAAACAATCTACTGGTAGCATAGAATATTATATTATGCGATATGTTATGTCATTTTTAACTGTAACAAGATAAAGTTAAAAACTACAACCCGACTACGTGAAAGTTATAAAAGTTTGAAACATTTACATTGACAAAATAGAATGACGTATCGGTCATATTTGATAGGCATAGAGTTGATGAAAATGAAAATAGGTCGTAGGTATTGTAATTTTTCTCTATGGGGCCTGCAGCCTGCGGCTACCTTAACTTTAATACGCGTTTCGAAGGCTTATTCGGGGTCGGAGCCCTAAATCCTATAGCCTATAACCATCGGGGTATTAAGACGAATCAATCGATACATAATTTGTTGAAATCGAACCAGTAGTTTCAGCGCTACGTGGGAACAAAGAAATCGGCCACATACATACAAACATATAAACATACAAACATACAAACATACAAACATAGGGTGCTAACCTCATAACCCTCCCCTGTTGGTAGTCGGGTAAAAATTGAGAGTTTACTACCTATTTTTTATTAATGAATTAAAAACAAAAATAAAAAATTAAGTTTAATTATTTATTAAATTAATGTAATTGCAAATGCAACAGTTATTATCCAATCAACAATGATACCTTAATGCTGTCTTAGGACCTATAATGTCCTAAGTTAAATAAAAATGTCGGCGTTAACTTCGGTCAACCATCTTCACAACTGCACGAACATTCTCCTGTATAATATTAGCTGTATTTTTAGTAGGTAATTACTTTTTCATCTTTTATGCCCCAAGACCTGTCTCATTACAAAAACAAGACTTTACCCGATGAGTGCCCGCCGCCGACTCGACCGTGAAATGATATGTTCACAAACAAATTACAAGCATTGAACACTGATGATGGATGAGTATTATCGTTTTAGTGTTCCGTGCTTTTGGAAACAGGGAAGTTTTAAATTATTACACTAAATTTACCGATAGGCTTGTTCTTGTCAAGAGTTACATATATTCAAGGTTATACCACTTAACTTTTCACCAGTAGATCAAAACAGATATAGTGTTCCACGGACGGATACCATTTTCGCCGCTTAGTAGCAATACACCCTCACCCTGTGTGGATGTCGTAAGAGTCATTTTGATAACGAATTAAAACAAAAGAAATATAACCTACTAGCCTCTGCCCGCGTTTTTCACGAACACCAACGTACCAACCAAGAGATAGTCACGAATTTATCTGAACAGACCAGCAGGCTGGCCTGATACTTCCGTTGACCAAAAAGTATTTAATATACAGAACCAGAACCAACTGCTCACTTCCTATGACAGACAGAAGGGGTCATTTTGTTTGGCACGCCATTGTACGTTGAAAGGTATTAATTTTCGATATTTCATACAAAGACTTGTGCTATTATAACGGTTTCTTTTGTGCGGGGAATTGATGTGGAGTGTATTTTCTGATTATACACGACATCAAACGTGTATTTTGGTTCTTCTATACAATTTGTACAGACAGGTTGGTTAACCCCAATATATTTTGTTCGTTGTGTGCAATGAAGAATTTACTAAAATCTGTTTAGGTGTATGTCCCAAGACCTTATAGGATCTTTTTACACTTACAGCCGGTTGTGCCGGTTATAGTTCATTCTCTTACAAAATTGACGCTCACAAGAGATTTGACCGTTGATTAGTTATTTCATTGTACGAACAACTGGCAAGATTTGTTTATTAAAAAGACTCCATTAAAAGTGAAAGTGGTCATTAAAAGTGGATCTTGGCCCAGCACAAGACTCCTCCAGGTATCTTGGTTCTCAGTTGCCTCTTATCAGATAGTAGCGACACGTTTGCGGATGACTCTACTATTAATAAATACCTAGTCACATAGCTCCGAATTACCTTATCCGTGGTTGTCGTGGCATCACAATAGATTGCTCCAACTTATCTAGTTGATGTCAGAGCCGAAAGAAGAACGTACCAGAGGAAAAACTGCAGATCAATTCCATCACCTACACCAATCCACCTGTCGGACGTGGTATTAGTGCAAAACCCCTCTTGTTTGGAAAAGGTATGTTTAGCCTAGGCCGTATGGCCGTACGACACAATTATTATTGTTTGAGAATCAATAAATGAAATGAAATATGTCTGCTCACGAGGAAGACCTACCTAAGGTGTCTATTAGACTAAGTATTTTCATGAGACAGGTGTGCGATTCTGAAACATGCTTCACATTTTAATATTTATTAAACTTATTCGAGTCTAGACATCGTGAATGGCGATGAATTAGAAGCAGTCTACATTTCAACAACAATAACGTCAATGACAGACTGACAGACGCAGATAGATGGGTCTCTAACGCATCAATCGTCAACATATGATCCAGTTTGACTTCAACACAAGATGAATACAACTCTATAGTGGAAAGGGTAAGAACTAGTTTACCTTGGAGAGCCGATCTAAATTTGCGTATGAATGCTGCCAGAAATTGGCGAAGCGTAACGCAATTACTTTCTTTTGTGTCGCTCTGCGTTTTGATTGATCAGGTTAAGTGTGTGTCAAAATAATGGATTAGGGAACCCTTTTTGCGAATGTGAGAAATATTAATAGTGGTGCAGGCACCTAGAGGGAAGAAAAAAATCAACCGGTTGCATTATAAATTATAACCCGATAAAAGCAACGCAAAAATAAATATTAATTTTTATAAAGATCAGCACTGCATAGAAAATATGCTTTTTGATTCGTAAGATCCCGTACCAACATGACATGCTTCGTTTCCATTTCATCCTTTTCTCCTTTACCCATAATTTCATTATGTTCACTTGAGCCTTGCGATACCATAAGCAGGGAGCATGAGACGTTTCGCCTACGCCGCCGTGTGCTAAAATCCGTCTCGTTGTTGGTAGCATGCGCCTTCTTTTCCTGTACTGACTGCACGAACGTTCGCTGTATAACACGATACATTACAACCCGTAAAGCCAGTAAATACCTAGCCTACCCACCTTGAGGATTTTATTCACTATACATGATTATTGGGGAAAAAACTGACAACCTCCGACTTCTGTATAATACAATACAAAAATTATTGTACACTGGAAAAAGAACATTACAAAAAGACATTAGACACTTGTCTTATGGCCCATTGTTCTTATAATGGGCGGTTTTATCGCTTAGAAGGGATCTAATTCAGGCAACCTATGGATGGAAAGAATTAGAAGGTATTTAATTTTAAGACATCATTGTCGCTATGGCGCTCTTCAGGGGAGGCCTATGTCCAGCCGTGGACTAGTTTCTAACATAGGCTGATGATGATGACAGATTGAATTGTTCTGTACAAATACAGCCCAGTGTTGGTATCGGCACTAATCACGCACGTTGTTGGCAGCCATGATAGCGGTAATCCCCTCGGCTTGGTTGCGGGCACGGACGGGGGAGCTGTTTGTTTATTGCATCGTTTTTGGGTAACTACTCTGTGGACTATGTTAAAATAGTCTGTGTAAAATAGTTTGTGACATCACTAGCAGACACAAGTTGCCAGTTACCAAAAATCAAAACTAGTTTTGTTGAGGATTTTGACTTACTCGCGGTACAAAAGAGCTCCCCCTAATTTTAAGGTTCCAACTGCTCAACCAATAATGTATTTATTTTTATAAGGTGAGAAGTCGGACTTTAATAATAACACTATTTCAACACTTCCAAAAGGGCAAGCATCACACAGTTTGGCAAAATTTTGCAGATCATTGCGATTTTATAACATTTTTGTCTGTTGGTGAAGCCATTTCAGAAATAAACTTGTTAGCGACCACCAGTGGCCCCGTTTAACGACACGTGGTCGGTCGGCCCCGCTAGCGCCATCAAAGTGGTACGTGCCTCTGACGGCAGACTTACCTTAGTTTATGAGATTACCTGGCTTATCCTCCCATGACCGCTTGATGGTGCGTATTGTAGGTAAGAATGGTAAGACAAAGGTACGCCAAACAGGTTTTATGCGACTAACATATGAAACATAGGCTCACAAGGATAGGTACATGTACAGTTAGAAATAATTTCGTGAAAGTCAGACACCAACTCGTTGTTTCTTTTGTGTTTATATTCTACCCTTACACACACTTCGAGAGGAGAAAATCTTAGAATTTAAATTATATCCCAAAACCAACCTTGTTGTCTAAATGTCTGTGCTAAAAGTAGATAAGTAAATTTGTAAATACGAGGTGAGCCAATAACTTTGGTAAGACTAAATAAATAAATTACAGCTGATGTCAAAGAAAATTTCAATGAAGATTATTTTATACTCGATTAGGGATCCCTA
The DNA here is from genome assembly GCA_947086465.1 of Eupithecia exiguata. Lineage (NCBI taxonomy): Eukaryota > Metazoa > Arthropoda > Insecta > Lepidoptera > Geometridae > Eupithecia > Eupithecia exiguata. The sequence continues at coordinate 12,864,182 of OX352233.1, forward strand.
TGAGTGGAACGAAATTCAAAGACTTCATAAAAGAAACCCCTGAATGAACTGTACTTTCATATTATATTCTAAATCAAATTTTCTTATCAAAACTATCTGTATTGTATTTCGATCCCAAATCTCCCCTAAAAGACACGAATTCGTATTAAAATTCAATTATTTGTGTTTCGTGCCGCGGGCTGAAAACTGAGTGTGTCGCCGCGAGCGACCGGGACGGTGGAGCCTACGGACATACAGGGTGACTCCGAAATTACATTTTTATTTTACTGAAGCAGACAAACGTCCACGGGTGAAAATGCCTCCCCATACGAGGAGACGTTTTTCGATACCCCACCACCATGCTAAGCAGGCAGACTGGTGATCGCAGTTTTTAATCTGAGCAGTAGCTTCTTTCTTCAAAATACAGAAGGGAACCTTCCTCTGGAAGATTCTCATAGCTGACTAAATATCTGATTATTTAGAAGGTAAAAAAGCTTGGGACGGGTTTTGCTCCAACTCGAAAAATAACAACTAACAGGCTAAAGGTTTCTTAGTCGCTTCTTTACTTTAGTCTACATACCGAAGCGACAGAAATCAAAAGTACCTACCACTTTATTTCCGTGTCAGTGTTTTATTTTAAGAATTTGACCTTTTCTTCTTCTTCGAATCTTGATGGAATTTGGCTAGAAGATAAATAGTATCCCGGAGAAGAAAATACACTGAAGACCAAAGTTGGCTAATAAAATAAAAATTAATCTGTACCAAAACAAATTCGCATCAGCCTCATTGTAAACTAAATCATCTCCACCCTGTATCCAGGATCCTTCCTGTATACAGGATCCTCCCACCACAAACAGGCAATATCCGCGCCCGCGGCGATTGTTTCCGCCGCGTTAACGAACGTAACTCGATTCTATTCGATTCTACTCGATTCTACGTGAATCTCGTGATATTGTTGTTCTGTGATACGAGAGCTTTTACCTGGAAATCGAAGGGATATTCTATTTCCTTTGTAATCTTGGGTTTTGTCGGGACAGTGGGAAAAGCTCAGAAATGCAAGAGGTATGAAGTATGAATATTTGTGGATCAGTTGAGCTACCTTTAGATTGTTTGCAACAGTCTGCAATTAGCTCAGTTGAGTGTTGTAATGTTGTAAATAAGTCCTTAGTCCCACCTAATATTTTTTTCAGTAAAAATATTTTTTCACAGCTGGGGTCAGCCCGCGGTTTCGCAAGCGATTTTATGAAAACTCAAAGTGCTTTATTATCTTTAGACCTTACAGGAGTCTTGGGACAGAGAAACAGATTTACCTGCAGATTTGTTAAGTTCTTATATTATCTCAAGTATCTTATCTTTCGCCTTTTAAAATTATTAGGATAAATTAAATACTATGGTATCTATGTCGTATCTATGACTACATAGATATGTTTAATTATACTTACCTACATAGAAAATACCCAGAACACCCGGAACAAAGTGCTTATGTGTAGGTTCTATAAAGGCAGCCCTTTTCGTCCTGTTACCTAGTACCATACAGGCGAAGTCACAGACAAAAGCTAGCTTCGTTTTTATTTATTATTCCTTTCGGTTATCGTGAATGGCCGACAAAACCTACAAACTTATCGCCACAACGTGCCCACGTTCGAGCAAACACTCCACTTAACTCGAATAAAGTTGTTCAATGAATAAAAACTTGTTCGATAACCATATTACCTACATAACTTATTCACAAATCGACTATTTAACCGCTTCAGTTGCTTTCTACAACACAAACGCTCAATTTGAATAAAAAAAAAAACTTGTATTGTTATCCAAATGTGTTAGCTGCTTAGCCAAACCGGTATCGAATGATCTGAGGAATAAATAAAGAAATTTAAACGTTCACTTCACTCACGGAATCGTAAGGCACGCTAGCTAACCCTTCGAGCGGTACCTATGGGTGGGTACGTTCCATTGTGTCCCGGAGACCCGTAGTAATGATCTCACGTCCCGCGTGCGTGGCCCGATAAAGGGTTAAGTACACACTAACAACCTGACGTGAGTCACAAATCCTCTATTATTATGTTATTGTGGGAGCCGTGTCGCTGTGGCCTCGAATTTACATACAATTTAACATGAAATGTGGCCAATAACTCATGCCGGCTGTTGCGTTATTATTTCTATTATAAAGTGTTCAAGTTGACGACTGGCGTGCTATGAGTACCTTCGAATAAAAACGGTTTTCGTCATGTTAACTGCCGCCATTATAGTCCAGTTGCGCTATCTCGGTCTTGAGTTATGAGCAGTGATTTACATCGAGCCACTGCGCTTATTAATTCGACTCGAATAAACTTAATCGTATTCATAAAATAAGATGGCGAAAACAAATTAATCATTTGGAATAAATTGCTTGATTTTATTTTGTTCAAACAAATACAAACATGCATTGTTTTTGTTGAACAGCTCACCTACCGCTGTGTTTTTGGGAATCGATGAACAATCGCAATAAACCCTTTCACCAATTGACAAATCGATGGAATCTACGCGTCGGTTCATTCGAATTCAAATAAAAGCATATAAAATATTAATCGATGCGAGAAGTTCATTGAAATCACTGAATATCACTGCGATTTATGCCCAATTAGCAGCCGGTGCGTGAATTGAATTGTTTGTGCTCGAAATCTGAATAAACACCACAATATTTACGATAATGTCCGGCCGATGAATAGCTCGGACGCCTGACGAGCGCAGCGGGACCCGTCCTAGCACTTTATTACGCGGCAACGAAGGGTTACCTTTGTATGACTTTCTCATGTTAATTTACAACAAGGTGGTCCCACAGACCGGCGGGGTATCAGGGACCCGATTTTAAAAATGATATTTTAGTGTTAATGCTATCGTTGAATGCGAATGACTTGTACAATTTATATGTGAATTATCTTTTATTTATGAGATGTGAATAACGTTAATGTTATTATAAAACCTGTTTTCTTGAAGGGTCTCATTGGTTGATCGGTACCTACATTAATGACTTTATGAATTCGTTTCACTGCAACAGGAATTTTGTCAGTTGTTCGGTGAGTGCGAATATTTTAAAAATATGTACCATGTATTTTAAAGATACCTAACTACGGTTTGTTTGACTAGGTGCCGTTGATGTTCACATGCACAGGGCAAGTAACGGTACATAAATTCATTACACTTTGCAGTTATTTTGCACGTTCACTAGGTCAGCTGAGATATTATATTTGTGTGTATATTTGTGTCACTCATGGAGAGGTACTATTTGCGCTACTTATTGGCAGCAATGCATAGGGTAAACCCAGGATAGATGCCGCAGTGAGATAGGTTCCTCGTTTTCGAAAAACCTAACTTCCCAAAGTAGCGACGAAAGCGTAATTTTTGTATGCAGGAATATTTACTGTTTCATAACTTCTCATGTTGTAATAAGTTCCTTTCTATTTTTATTCTATTGATACTGGTTCATTGAGTACACAGCTAGGTATGAATCACTCTTAACTTAAGTAAAAAATAAAAGGGTGTCTATCCATATCGAAAAAGATAGATGCCTCGATTTTTCGCGGAATAGATGCCTTATGGGGCATCTACAATACAATTATTTACATACAATTATTTTAAAAATGCTTTAATTTTGAATGTTTTGAGTATTTATTAATTTTTCGTCATGAACTCAGATGTTAATGTAATGATTATAGTTACTTGAAAACATATTAATATATGTACTTTATTTTCATATTTGGGCATCTATCCATATAGGTAGGCCTCTATCCCCCAAAAAAGGCTCTGCTGAAACTCAATTTGTGCCTAATCAGAAATTGTTAGGTCAATAAAAACAGTAATTAATGTGAGATAACAGATTAAACCATCTATGTTAATAGAAATTATTTGCGACAGATTAATAACTTCAAAACTACAAGGCCCTTTTAAAAAGTGTGGCACCTATCCTGGGTTTACCCTACATAAAAAAAAACAAAAGAAAAATAACCAGTGGCGCTGAAAATACAATGTGTAATACACCTACGAACGCTACACGCACGAAAGGTTTTGTGAATGTTCCTTTCAAGCTTGTAACTTTACCCCAGGTTGAATATCGAACCCGCATTCTTCTGCGATAGTTCGCCCGCAGCATCCTAGAGGTCCTCCTCAAAATCCCCCTCACTGTTTGTTTTCACATGGATACACCTCGACGGATGAATTTCTCCATTATATGGAGAAGCAAGCTGTTTAATTACATTTAGACCGTTTGAACTTGGTTTGAACCAAAGCTTTGTGCAGTCGTGTTTGAACGACGAGGAGGCGGACAAACCGAATTACGGTTTAAGTTAGCTTTTAGATAAAATAAGTATTTACTGTGAAGCATACATAAATGAAAACAAAAAACCAAACAGTGTTTGTTCGGAAGAGTGTGAGATGTGACCGGTCGTTTAGCGTCACCTCGTCGGAAATATCGAAGCCTTTGCGGTTTATTTCCATCAAAGCGCAAGCGAAGATGTCTTATAAGTTATAATAATCTAGGGTATTCTAGAGCATGGTGTCCAATTAGCGTCACACAATATGTTTAAACTGGTAAATTTTGACTCTAAATATAATAAATCTAACGTTGGTCCAAGTTAGAGCTACGAAAGTTTAACGTATGGAATACAATGACAGACTAACAGATGTTATTGTGTTAAGTGTAAACTTTTAAATCTTGTTTGAAAGTACCTAAAAATTCATTTCATTCACGCACGATTACATCAGCAGTACCAGGAAAACATAAATTCATTGGATATTTGTAATAGAATATCTAAGCACATTAGGCTTACGACCACCAGAAGATATTCACAGCTACAATTGGAAGTACTAATTTCAGTATTCCTACCCGTATATCTCAGTTATAGTAAGAACAAGAGCCGAGCGAGATTGCCATATCTTTGAACCAAAAACTTAAAAAAATGCAATAACAAACTATGAGTAAGGGCAATTATCCTCGGCAAAGTATGGAATTCAAAACAATTATAAAATCATCGGCATAAACAAAATTAAGGTTAACTGACTTGTACTATACTTACTCTAAGAAGTCAACCTTTCACTGTGCATGCGACATGCCCTTGTAAAGAGGTTATAAGGAGGTTAATGATAAAGAGGTTACCATTCCCTCCACATAAAAACAAGAGTGGTAACCTAAGTTAAGTAACCTCCTCAGCAAACAAAGGGCCATAAACACCACGCTTAGAAGGTTGGTTATCGGAGTTGAGATGTTAAAAATACACAGAAGGAACCTCCTTCCCTTTCTCTGATAGGTTTCCTACAACATCCACGGGTTGATTTGGCAGGGTCGATTCTTACGCCGCGATCGGCACGGCTCGGTAGTTATGTAAATATGCAAGATACTGCAATTCCAAGGCTAGTGAGTACATAGCGTTTCCTGTGATCAATAAATCACGGGATGTAGAACATAACGCCTCCGCCTCCGCTCCAATACGGTAATGCTTCACTCTGCCGTGAGATATGTGCGGTACTGTCGGGGAAAATCACAGCTCTAAAATCAGAGTCGTATAAAGTTAGTAAGTAATAAAGGACTTTTCAATAATTACAACATTTACAACTGACAAACATGTGAAGATGATGATGATTCTATTTTGTTCTTTTTCCGAGGACAACTCTTTTTCTCATCCGATTTGGTTTTTGCGATATTGTTTATTGTTCTGCAAAAAAATATTTTACAAAAATGTGTTTTGAGCGTTGTCATATTATTCACCTTATCTCAGAAGACATACATTTTTACGTATACTGTGGATCGGCAACAAAGGGTGGGGGGGGGGGGGGGGGGGGGGGGGGCACGACCACAGCCACCACACGTGAAATGTGTTAATATTTAATATTTTTTAGAGACAATTTATTAACTAAAAATCAAAATAGCTTTCTTAGTAAAGCAAAGCGTCTATATGAGAAAAAAACTCCAAAACTCCCTTTAATTTTATCTGCTTCTGACTTACGTACAAATCGTTTTCTGAACTCGACGGCAAGATAAATTTAGTAGATGTACTTTTTGTTGATTTTTTAATTAATTTAAAATACTGCGAGTATTATTATTGTAGTATTTAGTAGTAGTATTGTTAGAGTATTATTTTTGTAGTATTCGAGTATTTATTGTTTAAGCAAGTTTTTCCTATACTTTACCACCACGCGTGTTCCTCCACAATAAATCAAAACTAATGGATGGTCAGATGCAAATCTATTTATGAGCAGTTTTCAATGCATATTTTGCTCGCATGTTGTTGCTTGAGTTGAGTCAGTTGCTGTTCAATGGCTGAGTGTTGTCTATAAACCTGTGTAGATGAGAAATAAATAATCGACAGAAAAAGTAAACGACAAAAAAAAACAGGTGAACATTAACAAGTTAAAAACATTAAAGGGAAAAAACATTCAATGGGGCGTTTTAAAAAAACCTGTTATCCTCAGAACGTGCTAAGTTGTCATGTCCAAATGACCGTTCTATGCTACTTTAAATTAGCGGCCCTACGAAAAAAGTGTCCTCTTTTCAGTTTGTTCGACTATTTTTTGATAGAAACCGCACCATTGGTAGTGCTTCTGCTGGCACAAAAGTTAAACTAAACGAGTGTAGGTAAATATGTTACTGCAAAAATAGGGGATTTTTCGTACGAAAAAAATTAGATGAGAAAATGAGCAAAAACTTTAGGCTAGATTAGTTTGTGCCAACAGAATTACTTCCATTGTTGCAGTTGTCCAGATATTTTTTTTCATAGACCTTATTTTAACTCAACTCGAGTTCCTACGGCCCGCGTGGGCTCGCTAAATGTATGCCATTGGTGAGTCACCGAGGGTTAAAATATTGTTTATTGATGAATTTTACTAACTATACACCCACGAGCATAAGTGCTTGTAGCTATACACACAATGTATTATTATCTAATATCCCTGTCCCCTTATTAACTGGTACTGACTGGTACCTACTGCCACGGCACGTGGGAATCAAGCATGTTAACAGTACTGTCATCAACCCGTCATATTCCATTGATGAAATAATCATGCCATTTTGAAAGGCGGCTACTTCCGCCGGACGTTCCTGTCAAAACCCTTGCTATTTTGTGGTCATACCAAGCGTGGACACTATTATACAAATTAACGTGTCACTTGGTACACAGAGCTAAGGGGGCAGCTGGACACGCGAGCTGCTCGCGGTGAGTCAAACATTTATCTAAACGATTAAAACAGCGTCGAGAGCAAAAAGATCAAAACTACATCTAACATTTATAATAACAATAATAACTCCGCGCGTATCGTCAGGAAGTTCCTCTCTTTGCAGCCCGCCCGAGTCACCGGCTGCTTGAGCCTAGCTTTGCGGCCGGTGATCTACCGTTTTGATATATTTTTTATTGTAGCGTGCATTTGTAACCTTTTTGACGAAACTTTTTGAAGTTAAAGTTTCAAGTATCGAGATGATTTGTGAATTCCCATTGTACGTTATTATTTAGCGTAAATGACAAAATCTCACTCAATTTAGTTCATTTTATGACCACGCTCGTCATTGCATTATCGAGTTTTACAGAATACAAAACTCTACACTCACTGCGGATTCAGCTTAGTGAGGTTCGGAATGAGTTCATAGAATGAGCCTGCTGGGCTTAAGGATAAAACCTTAGACTTTCAAAGTAATCCGAAAAGGAACATAATTCTTTCGTTAAAAGACAAAAAAATATATACAACAGTTTAATTAGAGCTAGACCAACGAAGTTTACCATTATGTCCGATATCATTTATCGTTCACAGATGCAGTTTCAAACTTCGTTCCAAACAGTAGAATAGAACATTTCAGTGTATATTTCAGTTGTCGTCAGCCATCCGCACCACAATGCGAAACATCAAGATCACTTGAAAGGCGAGTCTGAGCTCTGAGGCAAACATCCGAACATCCGAACCTATCAGCATCAGACAAGTTTCAATCATCCTTTGCCCGTAGGGTGTAGGAGCTAGTGTGTTGGGCAGAAGAGAAGCTTTGTAGCTTTTCTCATGAAAACTTTGGTTTGTTCAATTCACTTTATTTGTGCTATGAGAATGTTCTTACAAATCACTCATACAAATCAATTATTTGGGATTGGATTAGGAACCATAATATTCAAATTAATTAATAAAAAAATAGATATGAAAAATACATAAAAATAATAGTAATGTTATATCACAGTAAATATCACCCATCAATCTCACAAAATCATCATTCAACGATCCTTTCATGTCCCTTGCTTGAGAAACACGTTGAGAGACTGGTGAGATGGGTTTAGCTTTTTGCATCTCCTGTCACATCGTCGCTAGACATCGTGTACACCCGTATCGCCATGTGAACTCGGTCAATATGAGGACAGACCATTGTTGTTACCAAAAAATATTTGAAGACCATCTTTACATTCTCTCCTCCATTTTATTACGACTTAGAGACAATTCTACAACTGTTAATTAATGGAAAAACTCGCATTGTCTAAGCAAGATTTTTACCATTACGCGTGTTCCTCCACAATAAATTAAAACTAACTCGAGGTTTTCGATCCCAGGAAGACAACGTTTATCCTACAAAGTTTTTGAATTAACCTCGTTTGATTTTATTTTGCGTAATAACAACTTCAGCAGGCTTTGTTAGGTAGAAATATTTAACGTTTGCATATCCTTTATTTAACACTGGGAGCCGAGTGTTTTCAAAAAAGCAGCAAAAGACAGCACTTTCAAAAAAGCTCTATCTTATTGAGCTTTCTCTCTGCACACCGTACAGGTATACTGTGGATCTACCGCAGACGTCTCTCAATTCAATCGAAACTGCAACTGCATTTCCAGTTGCCTTTGATACGTCCATCGCTTGTCTGTCCAAACGATTGTAGCACATATCCACTTCACGTAGATCCACCAGCCTCACGCACTGCCAAAGAAAGTATCGCTGCACCAGGGACCAAGTGCCACTAGCTACCTTCGAATATACACCATTTCAATTGTCAAACTCTACCTCGTAAACAGGGGAGGTGATAAATTAATGCACTAGTACATTAGACTCCCTATGATAATAAAACACGCATTAAAATGTAATTGCTGACAACAGGGTCGTTCCGTGCGTTTCTATCGCAAACATATCCATCCATCTGCACTTTTTTTCTCATCATTTATTTGTGGTGAGTAGAAAACCAGCAATGGATAGCGAGCAATGAGAAGTGAAGGCCGTGGGTAAGGTAACTGTCCGTGTCACGGGGTGTCTAACAGCAGAACTCACTCTGGAGGGTAATCGCGCACGAAAGCGTACTGTAATAAAAGTGGTCATAAAATTGTAACGTTACGAGCTAAGTCGGGAGTGCATGGATGGCACACTGATACGTTTTTTGGTATTTTAGTCACTAGATATATTCTATGTACTGTTGTATTTCTCTGTGGGGTGAGACGATTTATGTAGCAGCTTTTATTGACGGGTTTGTAGTGCGTGACTTTTGTTTTGGGTGATTGGATAAGGAAAGAACAAAACTATTTATTTGGTGGGAGAATGTTTCCTGTGGGTAAAATAAAGAACATATAGACAAGATAGATAGGAACTTTGATTTATGGCACACTTGTTAGTTATTAGCAGTGACACTACGAGGGAAAACTTCTTACTATAAGACATTCATGTAATACCTTGATATTACCACGAGGGCAGACACAGTGACAAAATGAAAATTTAGTATCCAAAATTTGGACCACACATTCCTATTCTTAGTTATAGATGAACGTGTCAAAACCTCAGAAAATTGTGTGATTTCGAGCACCGATGAACCCATGGAAGGTACACATTCAAATCCAACTTTATTAAAAGCCACACAACTTAGCAAAAAGCCACCCCTTTAAACATAAACTCTGATACTTTCCATTAAGGAGGTTATTCTAACCGTATCTCGTCAGTAAGCGGGGCGGCGTTCAAAGGCTTTATCTGCCGTAATTGCTCGTAAGAACGAGGCTTTATAAGCCGTCGGCGTATTTTACTGATGGCTTGCACAAGTGGCGATACGATCGGGAGATACCCGTCGTGTTGAAATTTGATGTTAAGGACAGCAGCTATTAAAGAACTCGGGAAGTCCGCCTCTTCCCGTTTGATAAACTTTTACGCTTTTGATTACAGCTTCAAGCGATAGCGCATGATTGATTTGTCTTCACCATAAATAAAATAAAATGGGTATCATTTAAACGGTCAGCAGATAAAGGCGGTTTTGGTCAGCCGAAAAATTGATTTGGCAAGCAGAAAAACTAAATTGAGCTGCAACTAGTGGTCGGCAGAAATGATTTAATTGGTCAGCAAGTAATGTGACATTGGGCAGCCTAAAAATGTATATCATAGTAAATTAAATTTCTGTGCTGCGATATATTAGTGAGGCAGCAGCAAAACGTGATTCGCATTTATTGAAATTTTGGTACGCCTTAAAACTGAAACTGCAGCAATGTATTCATGTTTAAGATCAGTAAATTGTGATTAGAGTTTTATAAAGATTTGGCAAGCTGTCAATTTCATTTAGGTTTGCTACACCTGCGTTGTTGTTGTGGATGTTGTTGGTTTTGACACTCGAGTGGCCTCTTCGCACGCTACTCCCGGGTTTCAAAAGAAGCCAACAAAACGGTAAAAGTAGGTATGATTTTGTGGCGGGAAATCGCTGGATGTGGGCAGCGCAAAATAGGTGTTGTGGAGAGTGGGAGGGGGGGGGGGGGGGTTATCTGTGTAGAGTTTTTATCTTATTCTAAGGTGTGGAGAGGAGATCTATAGGGGAGGCCTATGTCCAGAAGTGACTAGAGATGGGTTTATGCCGGGCATTTACTGGGCGCATTGAGTAAATGCCGAATAAATGTCTTTTTATGCCCTTTAAATGTCCAATCACAGGGCAGATATTATAATTTTGTTATCCATTATGTTCTTCATTCTTGCTTTTATAACTTACATAAAAATGACTTTTTTTAACATAGCTGAAAATAATTTGTAGATAGACTGAGGAAAAGTAAGTAAGACGTACCTATTTCATAAACAAGTGTACGAGATAAAGTAAATAAAAGTGAGTTTTCGTTTGTCTGTAGGTATTTGTTTGTGTTAGCTCGGTATGTTCGCACTGGTCATAGCGTGCAATGAAGTGAAGTTAGTACCTGCTCAATCCATTGCTCTCGCTTTGCACTACAAGGTACGAACTTCACTTCACTGCGTTCCGCGCATCGCAGTCAGTACTTCCCCGAGTTTAAATCAAACTAAACTTGTTGGCGAGTCGCTAACTTGCTTTGTAGTTGTGATTTAGGCACGTAAAGATTGAAGTAAAAGACTTTGTCTGAGAGGTCAGACCTGAACAAGCAAATTGCGAAGATGGTACGGCGCGACCTTCGGAGCTCCAACACACGCCTCATTGAAGAGGCGATAGAGCGAAACCGAGGGTCCAAAGTATTCACTCAGCAGCTTGGCAGGAGCCACCTGACGAAGCTTAAAACGCACGATGGGAGGACCGTATTGTCGAAGCCGGAGATCTCTGCCGAGATAGAGGATTTCTATGGCCGTTTATACGCTGCACATGCCCCTCGTCCTCTACGGGACGACCACGATTCCAGAGCCACCCTGACGCGCCACTACACCGACGCACTGCCAGACATCAGTCAAGACGAGATCGTGTTGGCTCTGAGGCAGCTTAAAAATGGAAAAGCCCCCGGTGAAGACGGCATAACTTCAGAGCTTCTGAAGGCAGGAGGAGCCCCTGTTATACAGGAGCTACAGAACCTGTTTAACACCGTCCTTCACAGTGGGAGAACTCCAAAGGCGTGGAGCGGGAGTTTGGTGGTGCTCTTTTTTAAGAAGGGAGATAAAACCCTTCTTAAAAATTACAGACCCATCACACTCCTGAGTCACGTCTATAAGCTCTTCTCACGAGTGATCACGAACCGTCTCGCCAGGAGACTCGACGAATTCCAGCCACCGGAACAGGCCGGGTTTCGCGGAGGATATGGCACCATAGACCACATACACACAGTGAGGCAGATTATACAGAAATCCGAAGAGTATAATCAGCCCTTGTGTCTGGCCTTTGTGGACTATGAAAAGGCCTTTGACTCTGTCGAAACCTGGTCGGTTCTGGAATCCTTACAGCGATGCCAAGTAGACTATCGTTATATCGAGGTGCTGAGATGTCTTTATGAAGCCGCCACCATGAGTGTCCAAGTACAAGGCCAGCAGTCTAAACCTATCCAACTGCGCAGAGGAGTGGGACAGGGGGATGTTATATCCCCGAAACTGTTCACAAGCGCGTTGGAAGATGTGTTTAAGACGCTGGACTGGAAAGGTAAGGGCATCAACATAAATGGCGGTTACATCTCACACCTGCGATTCGCTGATGACATAGTCTTAATGGCGGAGTCGCTGGAGGAGCTGAACCAGATGCTGGACGGCCTAGCTTCAGCCTCGCGACGTATCGGTCTAGGGATGAACTTGGATAAAACCAAGGTCATGATCAATGGCCTCATTGATCCGGGACCGGTCGTCGTACATGGCCACCTTCTCGAAATTGTTTCCGAATACACTTACCTAGGGCAGATTCTGCAGTTTGGTAAAAACAATTTCGAGAAGGAGGCCAAGAAGAGGATCCAGCTGGGCTGGGCAGCGTTTGGGAAACTACGTCGAGTCTTCTCGTCATCCATACTGCAATGCTAGAAAACGAAAGTTTTCAATCAGTGCGTCCTACCCGTCTTGACTTACGGAGCTGAGACGTGGACACTCGCGGTAGGGCTTGTCCACCAGTTTAAAGTCGCCCAGCGAGCTATGGAGAGAGCTATGCTCGGAGTTTCTCTGAAGGATAGGATTCGCAACGAACACATCCGACAGAGAACCAAGGTTGTCGACATAGCTCAAAGGATTAGCAAGCTGAAGTGGCAGTGGGCTGGCCATATCGCGAGAAGAACCGACAACCGCTGGGGTAAACGTGTTCTTGAGTGGAGACCGCGACTCGGCAAACGTAGTGTAGGACGCCCTCTGACCTTTTATTGCGAGACGGTGTATTTGACATCGACGTTCAAGCAACACTGATACTTGGGAAAGATAATTATTAGTGATATTTAAATAAATATAACAATAACATAATAGTACTCCTCGTGTATTTAAGTTTTATCAGCAACAAAACAATATATTTTGTGCTATTTATACATTTTCCCAACATATTTATATGTATATTTTATTCAAAATTATTCAAAAAGTCTAAAAACTACAAGCGTAGTTTCTGCCCTGCCATCGGGCATTTATTTGGGCAGAAACTCGTTTTTGCCCAATCTGCCCTGTTTATGCCCTTTTTGCCCAATTGGGTTTAAACCCTCGACCCATCTCTAGAAGTGACGTGTTTTTTTTTGGGTTGTGCTTAGAGAACCACCCCGGGTACCATAGGTACCCGGGGTGGCGCGCCGCCACTGCAGTGCTCAATCAACCCTAGTTTAAGGTCACTTTGCCCGTTGCTATGCGTGGCGGCGACGACGACGGTGGCACGGGGGTAAAGGCACGCGCGGCGACCGGCGTGCACTTCGTTGCTATGCGCGGCGGTGCGGCGGGGGGAGGACAAAGGCGCGCGATTTCAAATGCAGGCCAAGTGATATTTACTTAGCAAAAATAAAACTTAGTTTTATTATTCTGCATAACGATTTTGTAATTCTGCTGATCAAACTATCAATTTGGCAGCTCAAACATCCACTTAATGGCTGACAATAATTACTTGCAAAATCCTGCTGCTCGTTTCATTAATTCTGCTGCTCATTTCATTAATTCTGCTGCCCAAAACATTAATTTTGCCGATCATTCAGCTATTTATTTTCCGACCAAAAATAATTTAATTGCCGGCCAAGTATTGCTGGTAGTTTTTATTTTACAGCCGATCAAAACATATACTGCTGCCCAAATAGATTTTTAGCTGATTTTTCCGGCTGATCAAATATTTAAAATAAATACCAATAAATTTACTCCCAAATAAAATTCCTTAATTTCCTTAATTCTTTTAATTTTATAATTCAGTTGTGGTTTGATCTTAAGCTTTATGCTCAATGCGAAAAAATCTCTTAGGAAAATATAATGTAGGCATGAGACGAAGTTAAGTGGCTGAAAATTTACGTTATTTTGTTGCATGAAAATGTCTCACAATCTTAATTCATAAATTTTTATGCTTCTTCATGCTGCGACAAGAGTCACAAAACGCACTGTTTGCAATGCTGTTATACATTTCTTAATCGTATCGGTAGCATGCAAAGTCGAACGCGTTCTGTGTGCGACGGTACAGGCAAGATTGTCAGCGCAATGATTATTGAAGGCCCGATAAGGTTTACCTACAATCTACACTGTTCACTGTTGGTTCACGTCTAACCCCTTTACGTTTATATCCAGCTTAGTATTGAATCGACTCTATAAAGTGTATTAATCTATTGATAGTAGAAAAATCTATGACTACAATTTACGGAATCTAATAATAATAGATATCTGTAAATTATAGAGGAGGTACGTACTTTTTTGTTGATTTTATTTTCGTTAAAGGATTATGTCGTCGCGTCGGTGTTATTTTAGAAAATGATTGATTTTTCGGCGACAGAGCTACCCGTAACAATTCCCCCGTAACAATTCCCAAAGTGTTTGCACTTACGTGATAGACTTAGTTGATTTTAATATGATAAACTATTCACACCGCATCATCTGGCTCCAAGCGAAGTTGAGCTTATACTAAAAAGCTAATAAACCAAATACAATACTTGTACATTACCATCGATCGATGATTTTTAGTATACATCCGGTAACCCGTAACAAATATCTCTCGATTGTGTTCAGAAGCGGAAAACGAACCCGCAACCTCATTTGTTGGTGGCGGATCTTCCCCCGATGTGCCACAGTGGTCGTCAATTCGTCAAAAATTTGCACTCAAAAAATGTGTTTAACATCACCACACCCAGAGAAGGCCCCATACATTAAGATCTGGAAGCTTCGACAGCGTGTTGAAAATACTGTTTACAGTCTTTCAGGGCTTTCAGCGGCTCTTTTGAAGTCCGCCCGCTAACGATGCGGGGAAGATTGATGCGGAGAGGCGCAACTGGCTATAGCTGGACTACACATTATTTGGTCGCAGTTCAACCTTGTTTATTTATAAAAGATTTTGCCTGCGGCTTCGTACGCGCTTTCCGGGATAAATGTAGGGTACAATGATGTTCCAGCAGGCCACGGACGGGGATTGCTCTCTACGGTAGAATGGACAATAATGACATAGCATTGTCATTGCATAGATTATTGAAGTTGAAGGAATTCATTTCAAATAATTTACGTTTACGTTAATTTTCATTTCAAATATTTATTCATTTCAAATAATTTATTTTATTTATTTAATTTTTTTATTATTTTTTTTAATTTAATTTATTTTCATCTGTCAGTGTGTCTGTTAACTTTTAACGCCTAAACGGCTGAGCGAATCTTAATGAAATTTAGCAGAGAGGTAAATGGTGTCCCGGGGACGGACATAGGCTACTTGAGAAGCCCGTGCCAAGCCGTACGCAACAGCTAGTACTTCATATATGTATAAAATACTTAAAGCATACATGTATGTATTTTCTTAATAGACATAGAAAACACTTAGAACACCAAATACAAATATCTGCATATCATCAATGTTTGTCGGATTATAGGCGGGAATCGAACCCGCAACCTTCTGTGTCGCAGGTGCACCTTCGCCCACCGCGCCACATCGGTTGTCACTACGTCAACAATTCGCTCCTGACTGAAAACACACCCTATGTTTCAACCTGAACGCGGATATGATATTTGTACGTTCTAAATTGACTACAAATCACTCGGTCACCCGGTAATTGGTCAATGGCTAACAGATTAATGTACAAAGTCCCAATAACCATTAGTCACGAGTCACAATAAAGGGCCAATAACTCACTGGGATTTATGCCACTGTCATAAACAAATCGTTGACAGCTGTCACGAGATGTCACTTTGACATTTGAATGTCGGCGTCACGTCGTAAAGTTGGGAGTGGTTAGGTGGCTAGTGAAACTGTATTATGGTGCATTTTGATAATGTATAGGCATAGTTTAAAAGATTCTTAATTCTTTGTTGGAAAAAATACAGAAATACATTGAAAAATTCAACCTAGAGAGTTAATGGCAAAGGCGAGCTTAACCCTAAAAAATGTTTTTTCCGAGCAAACCTTATTAAGAGAGGTTATAAAAGCGTGTGCATAGATCTACGCATAGATATAGAAAAATATATTATGAACGTTTGGTAATTATATTAATTCAATTGTTTTTGTCAGTTGCAGATAACTTACAGCCAATTATAATTGACTAGGCTTATAGCTAACTATCCAACCAATCAGCTTTTCTACACTAAAGTAAGTAAGTATAAGTACCTACCTAGTTTAAACTGTGATTCCAAAATTGTGTTTTTGTTTCTTTTAAATACGGAGATAATTTAAACTTGTACGGTAAACTTGTAATTAGCCCTCAGTAGCATATCATGCATGTATCATGCATGTTACTAGTATCTTAAGCAAAGACTTTATTGTCAAAACATAGCTGTAAGTTTTATTAAAATTTGTAAAATAAAATAAAATAAATACAAGATTCCTAACGTGATACTATAAATATAATAAAATAAATATAAGAACGGTAAACGTTACATAGAAAGCATTGACTCCATGTTACAATAATAATTACTTCCAGTTCACATTTCTTTGCTTTTTAAATATTCCACACGGTCTTCAGGAAATTTTATCCTGATTGGCTGATAGCAATGGTCACTATCCCTATGTTTTTCTCTAATCTAATGTTATGAGCTGAGCGTACTGTTTTGAAAGGATTAACTAAAAATAATGGGATTCTCTTTTATTTGTAGCTCTGTGCGGTGCATAACTCTTTAGGGCTTTGTAGAAATAGAACTTTATGACTGACAGCAGCCGTAAATATATATTTCATGGAGTTAGAAATAATATCTCAATACCGTCATTGGAGTTTTTTTGGAGGAGTCTAAAAAACGATTACTTTCTGGAGGAAGTTCATATAACATGCAAGGATGCTTAACATGGATAAACTCAATAGATCTTTGACTAGATCCACGATGATCTATTGAGATGCGTCAGTCACATTATATCTACCTAACTTAATCAGTTTCCGTATATTAAATGCCTTTTGAAATCAAACGACGACAATACTCTATACAATTTCAATTTATTCAAGCTTTTGTTTTTTTAAGGTAGGTACAATTTAACCCATAATATTTCAGTTACTTTAGGAAATATTAACCTGTATACGTTTTCATTGAAACAACGCGTGCGAAGCCGCGGGCAGAAACTATTATCCAAATCTTTGATCAAATATCGGTGTAAGTATATTGGATGAAGTCATCCAAGTTGTTTTATCAAATTTACATTGGACAAAGATATTGGATGAGTGGAATGGGCACCTTAGCTATAATCATGACATCACCATCACCCTTTTTTTTAATAGTTGATAGACCTGTGACCACAATCGCACCTGGTGGAAAGGGAAGATGTGGCCGACGGTGTATCACGAAGGTCTAGAAGATACCTGTTCACTCTTGACTTGAAGACCATCAGTACAGCTAGGGTAGACTCCACGATTACCACTACACATTACATTTTACGTGTCCGTAAATGTTACAGTGTGTCATTTCTCAATCACCATCATTACAACTTGCGCATTAACGTGAATTCGCTCATAAAGGGACTAGCAATCGACTAACAAGTATCGATTCCACCCGGTTATTTATAAAATCACTGAGTACAGACCGACATGCCAATTTCACATAATAATATCGTTATAATCACAAAGCTGCAGTAATTTGTAGGAACTGCTGAATTATCCTTGTGGCACGTTATGGGGGTGCGACAACAGTAGTAACGGTCGTTTTATGTGTAGGTAGTAAGATCAAGCCACGGCTCTACCTAAAAATTTAAACAATGATTGGGAGATGCTATATTTAGTTACTGCCATTACTGTGTTTTAGTTTCGTTGAGCCATCCAGAATACAACTTTTACCCTGATAGTCAATATTAATATTTATTTTTAACCCATATTTTATGGTATTTAGTTGTTATAGAAAAATCGCTAAAGTCGATGTAACTCGAACAATGAAAAAAGAAATTTTTCTAAAAAAGCATTTCTAGCACTTACCTATGTCTATACTTACTTCCTCATCTCGCATAAGTAGCTCCATAAAATATTTCCGGCCACAGCGTTTGTCGTCTAAATATACCTACAAGAGCTTACCTTCTGAATGTCTGCTACATTTTACTGTGTTCTATAATAGGCAGTCGTCGGTGGTTTTAAACAAAATTACAGGTTGTCGAGCCGCGGGCGTTGTCCGTCTGTCCGTCTTATATTAGTATCTACTTAGCTGTTCATTTTTATACCATTACAGAACTCTATAAGCTTGATAAGTGTGATGTGATCATGTTTATCGTTGACTTTGGTATTGCCTCGGGCCTTGGGGTAACTTGTATCTTGTGCGTGGTTACGTTTTTTACTAGAGCGAATAGGTAGTATTTAGGTTGCAATGGTAGGTTCTTTATCGTCCTGCTTCTACTTATTAAGTTTTTTTATTGTTTCTTTTCTAAATAGGTGTAATTTGTATCGAAGAGGTTAATAATGTATGAGAACAAATATTTGCTTACGACTCTGAATTAACAAATAATAAAACAATGAGAAGACTAAGAAATTAAATAAGTTCCCAAAACAAATTCGATTTCGGCGGGACTCGAACCCGCGTCCCACCCTAAGTACGGGTGTACTCTAACCAACTAAGCCACGAAATAGACACTCGCCTCATCGATACGATTATCAGGATTAAGTTTTACTATAACTCTAATTGTGTTTCATTAAAAACTACTTTCATTAGGTGGCAGGTAAAATAAATATTATCTGCTGCCAACTTAGCGTGAATAACAATTTGCAACAAAACACCGGATAAAACATTTCAAAACCTGTAACGAACACTTTCACAAAATAATCGATTAAAGTGCCGGCAATAAGTACCGATAAAAGTACCGATATCTCGACAGAAGTCGACGCGCGATAAAACGTGCCGTTTGTGCCATTCATTACGATATCATTCGAATTATGCCGGGTTATTCGAATGTATCCAGTAGCTGATTGTGGCGAGAGGTAGCGACAGCATATTTGTTATCATCATCATCATCCGCCTATATATTAGTCCACTGCTGGACATAGGCCTCCTTATCATAAGTAGGTATGCATTATTTAGTTTCATAATATTTGACGTTTATAGGTGTTACGTACGGTCTTGCATAAAAAAGAAAGTGAATGGATTTGATTTGAATAAGCTGAATTAATGTTTTGTCTCTCCATATTTCAAAGTCATTGCATTATATGAGATATTACAGGATTCGGTGCTCACAACCAGCATTCTGAATTCTGATTAAATCTCGCAGAAAGATTCCGGGTGCACCTATCTCTCTACATTGCTCTCTGTATGACCTTAATTTTTCTTTTGAAGCCTGTAATTTTTTTTTAAAAAGAAACCTAGGTATTGTCTTTAATGTATTCATACCAAGGCGCATGCGATGCAAGCTAAAGACTTCACTGTTTCCTAAGGTGTTCACGCAACGCGGGCATGCGACGAAACAAAAGATGGACTACTCGTTTTCCTGCTGTCCTTACCAAGGTGTTCTCTATAAAGTGATCGAGCGGCGACCGGTTGCGTTCACAAATGATATACTTTTGACAGCGGAGATATATCAATCAAGATAAACTCGGACAGCGGCCGATACGATCTATGTATTCAATGTACCGTGGTACGGGGGCGACAGCTATTGCTTTTACTGCCCCTTTTATGGATGACGCTAGACGTACCTGCGGCTACCTTAGAATGCGTTTGAAAGCATCTATTATATACCTTTCAATAGTGGCCCATGAAAAACAACAGTATATGTGTCTATCATTATGAAAAAGAATTCGCAGTTGCAAAATTAGCCGTAAAAAGCTTCGATAAAAGTAAAAAGTACCTTTTTAACTTTTATCGAAGGTAAAAAGTCAATTAATATGATCAATAAATTTAATACGAATAAGTTTAATACGAATTCAATACGAATAATCTATTCACACTTCCATAGACTTATAATTTTCCTTAACCATCTACATACTACAAAATGCGAAAGACCCTCTGTCTGTCTTATTTGTCACCAAGGAAGGACAAAACCAATTGTTTATTTAGGAACAATCGGATGTCCATGTTATACTTGAAAAAATTTGTCAGTGTATACCTTCATCGGTAAACATAAAATCAAGCTAGAGATCAGAGCTCCAAATCGATTTGACGATAGTGTCGGGACGTGATTGTGACTTCTCAGTTTTCCATAGATTTTAGGCGCCTCTATCTCATTCTAATTCTTAGTGGGGGAACTAACTGGGATCAGCCCTGACATCTTGCATGTATTGTGCATTGTCCCCCTGCCTAACCTGGCCCTAACCAGCCCAGCTCCTTGAAGTACCGGAGCAGGACTCTTGGTGATTGACAGCTTCGTTTCAGCTTTTCTGTGGATGTGGTTAGATTTGATGCCTCTATGAGACTCTTCAATCCCGTTTTCCATCTGGCCTCCTCTGTGGCCGTGCAGTGTACCACATCGTGTTTTCGTTTCGTTTCTAGACAGCAGCGCCTCTATAGTGCGGACAGGGAACTACGAAAAGCCCATACAAATAAGAGACGTCACGATCACTTCAATCTATCGTCTACTGGACTCAGAGCTCTGACCCAGTCACAGCAACACGGCTAGTAGCAGGTAGCTGTCACAAGCTTCTAACAGTTCAAGAACGCGGAGACAAGTAAACCCTGAGAGAATGTCGTAGCTAGCTCAACAACAGACATTAAACATTAGACATTGCCATGTCTAATAGCTACAATCCAACGGGTTTTAAATTGAGATTAATAGGTATTCAATTGGCATAACAATTTGTATTTATCGTATACAAACAAACAAACAATACGTTTTCATTGAACCTATCATTATTGGCAACTTCCTGCAATTGATCTGTTCCATGATTAATTCATGTTTCTATGTTCTAGACTCTAAAACCAACACACATTTACAAACCATCCCGATCAAGCTAATGTATTATAGCTGTTATTTCGAAAGACATAAAGCTTTAAATGTACTGAAGGTTGTATTATTCAGTGCACAGTAAGGTTGTGAACCATGTTAAGTAGGACACAAGAGTTTAATTTGACAGTTTCATTGATATGTTTGTAATAAATTGCTAGAGCTGTCAAAGTGAGGTCAAATGTGAATTATGTAGGTGTTAAAGTTATAATTTGTGGGTACAGATATATATTATTTTGAAGTCGTTATTGCTACGTTTGCTGAAATAATGCTGTTAACACTCACTATGTAAGTATGTGTGAACTATCATAATTTACCTTTGCTACCTGTAGATTGTTTGCAACTGTCAATTGTTTTAATACTAGTTCTAATTTGTTTGGGTTATTCACTAACTGGACACAAGAGACTGGACTCACGGATGCCCAGTTGGTGAAATTCAAAATGATTCTACTATTTGATTCTAATTTTCTTTGTTAATTATTTACCCTCAATAATTTAATAGATTGTAAAATATTCCTGACCAAGCTTTCCACTGTGTTTCCATGTTATCCCAAATGTAATTAAAAATCCTATCATTCAGATCTTTTCATTTCATTTTCAATTAAAAAAATCCAGACCGCACCTACCTAATACATAATCATAATATTATACCTCACGGATTTTAGTTTTCCAAATTCCGAGTTATCCGAAACAAAGAAATCAGCATTCGACACATAAATAGCAGTCATCAGCTCAGCCCATGAAATGATTGATGAAAAAACTCATTTATATGCGCATATATATAAAATACAAAAGGAGTTTGCCGACACGACATTGACGAGCGAGACTCGGACGACATCAATAAACCCTTAAAAACTGACAAGATTTATTTCTTATTCAATTTAAAACACGGACAAAGCCGAGGGACATCAGTCGTAAACAATTCTGTAAGAATGATCTTGATAGACAGGCGAGAGTTGTTTGCATCTATGATCACTTCAATGGACGGATTTTTAAGTTTAAGTTTAAGCTGGTAGGGCGTGAGGTTTTTGTGAAAAGGATAAGCATATGATTTCGCGTTCATAGGAGCGTGACAGAGCATGCGTTTTTGGAACGGCGCAAGTGCAAAAATTGAGTTTTTGCTTATTTACAAGAAAACTTTACCAAAAACTATCTGAAGGAACTAAGTAATTAGAAATAAACTACGAATAAAAACATAAGTCGTTTCCTAAGATCTCGACCAAATTATTTTTTTTTCCTTTGATCTTATTAGACGAATGAAACACCATGAAGCAATTTAAGGAGAGAGTTCTTCAAGAAATAAAATAAGTTCCCAAACATTTTTGATTTCGGCGGGACTCGAACCCACGCCCCACCCTCAGTACGGGTGTGCTCTTACCGATAAGCCACGAAACCTTAGTTGGCTCAACCGAAAATGTTTGGGACCATTCCATTTCATTTCTTAGAGATACTACAATACCTAACAAAAAACCTTAGACCTTCTATCATAATCATTTCTTTCTATATAAAATCAAATCTACTTAGCAGTCGAACTCTTCAAGATAAGGCACCAAGCAAAGCCCTTTCTAAAATAGCAAAGGATTAAAAGTTCATAGCTCAGTTAAATACCAATAAACAGGACGCCAACTCCTGCGCATCGGATCAAGATGATTTACAGACCACAGTGTATACAGCAGTAGGATGGATTACAGTGAAATATGGCGGTTAACGAGTGCACGTGGCTAAATACGACGAAGACGATAAATTATCGACGATATAAACTCACGGAGTAATCGCTTAGGGAAAAGAACATACTAACATTGGTGTAGAAGATGGAGAGAATGTTTTTTTTGCAAAATATAATGAATATAATAAAAGATGAGTGAAGGTTTACTAAAAGGAACAACTTCGGTACTAATTCCACATTTAATTGGTTATAAATCAATGAAAAAAAATGCATATAAGTCAGATGAAAATCAATTTAATAAAAGCTGTGCAAGCATTTTATAACTATACCAAAGCTAAATTTAAAGTGCACACAATAAGTGAGTCTCAAAATCCACGTTTTGAGTATACGGAAAATCAATTTTAATGCAAAACACTTGATTTTATTAAATTATTTTTTGCTAAGTATAACAAGTTTGTAATTATGAGAGTCAAAGCACGATTGACTAAACTTGACTCGATAGAAAAAATAGCAAAGTTTTCTCTAAATCTTAATTGTATACTGACACTTTGTAAATGTAATTTAACATATTTCTATGAAATTTCGTCTACGTGTTCCTGTGCAAAAGAGTATTATTATTTTAGGGAAAAAACCAATTTATAATTAAAGATCAGTGAAATCTCTTGTCTTCCTTTGTCGCCTTCCCCGCGCGGCATTCGCTCGTTCTGATCTCGCAAAACCAAGCCCACTTCGTCTAAACACTACAAACTTCAGTCACTTCCTTATATCTATAAAGGTGTCGAACCAGATGCTGAGCAAGAAGGCCAAGAAGTAAAAATTTGTAAAGTCATCTTTTCAGAATAGGGAAATTATCTACCAGCTTGACCCTAGGGTCGGTCGGCACGACATGTCCATTTACCCCTCTATCAACCGTCATCTCCTTACTACATACACCGTTATTGTACCCTAAACTTACCAATGTTCTACGGTACGAAAATGTAAAGCCGTAAGGCATGCAATAAAAGCTCCTTTTAAGTCTCTACTTGAAAACAAAGATAGGAATGCTCAAAAAGCTCTTCAAACTTGCAACTCCTAAATCGCGTTACGAAATTCAACTGCGCATCACAAAGCTAAATAGCACCTGTCTTCACAGCTCGGCAACTTTTTGTCGGCTGTCTGTGCAGACTTGATCTATGGTCTTTCGTCCACATTTTTATCTTACAAAGTGCTCGGATAGACACGGAAAGAAGTTTGTGGAAAATTCATCACCCGACTTTGAAAATTCATACTTAAGTCACAAATAAGTTGGAATGAACTTTGAACTGTATTTTGGTTGGATGTAAAGTTTAATTTAAAATGAACCCTGTTGGTGGTAAGGTCAGATGGGGTAAATGCGAACTCAAGAACCGGGTATAAATGTATGAAAGTACATTAATCCACACAGACGTGTATTCTTTTGCGGGAGAGTTGAAATGGCGTGAAAATATGACTCGTTATTTATGTCTTACGAGAGATGAAATTCGGATGAATTTGCCTTTGTTTGGAGTTGATTTGTGAGATTGTTCGAGTTAAAATCAACCCAATTTTATGGTGAGTGGCTTTTGATGTGGTAAAGTCTGTTTTTAAATGTAACGTATCACTTTTATCAGTTTTAAATTGAGATTTGAAATATTCATATCACAGTAAAGGAATATTATACAAATGCTTTTCTGAGAGACTGAAAGACCCAACTGCTGTTTAATTTTAGATAATGTAAAGTTCTTAATCAATAACAAATAAAAACCACAAAGAACTTTCACGTTACAAAGAGCAAAGTAAATACAACAGAAATAGAAATGAATTACGAGGCTAAAACGGAAATAAAAAAAGCACCCGATAAAGCATGTTTTATTGGCGCAATCAATAACATTTTATGGCAACATTCAATAACATGAACGACGCGAGCCGCTCATGCGAATAAAGCAATAATTATGGAACATAAATAAGATTTACGCCAAGTCTGTAACTCGAGGTTGCCAGTAAACAAAACGTAATGTATGGTAAAGACCAAGGAATGGTATTCTAGTTCCTAGCCAATAGGGATGAAGGCCCCGAAAACAATAGACTGAAAGTCAAGAAAATTATTTGCATGCATCAACCAGTTGAACTTATGAAGACGCATTGTTTCGATATTGATTGCTCTGATCATCTCTTTAATCGAAAAAGGTAAAGCAAAGGCAAAAACTCGATTATTACCCATAAAAAAACTTTACTTGAGTCAGACAACTGACACACAAATTAAAAATCAAAGTTGTCCTGACAATAGATGGCTTGCTTACACGGCTTCTTTCCGCAACCCTAACAGCGTACCAGATACCCCACCAATAAAATAAATCCCACTTCCTCCCATGATACCGTTCGGCTGAATTATTTTCTAATCCGACGGCGGGAAGCTAATAGTTCGCACGTGTCTGCCCGTGAGATACGGCTGAAAACATTCCAAGAAAAACATGAATTTCCGATGGTGGCAACCCTGACTCACTGTGGGCGATTAGAGATGGAGAGTCAACTTTAGTACTTAATACTTGGGTTGAATATTGCTTGGCTGAGTTTTTTACATTTTCAGGGATCTTATAGATTGTGATATTTCAAAACTACTACTACTACCAATTATGAGTTTTACCTTGCAGTGGAATGCCAATAAACATTAAATTAATTCGTAAAAGTTATTGTAGGATTAAAAAGAATTTCCATACAAAATGACAAAGCGTACGAAAAATATAATAAACGTTCCCGTTTTATAAAGCCAATTAATACCCTTCACAAAGTTTTAGGTAGGTATGTAAATTGCAATACTAGAAACTTTACATTGGTAATGGTATAAACTAAGAAAAATATCGTCCCATGTTCATCCGACCCACAAATTGTGATAGTGAAACTCTCCTCGAGCAATGGTGACAAATAATGTCCCCTTAATGCGAACACCTTAATAATTGTCAAATAAATTCGGCGGTAACCCCGTACCCTTCGGTATAATACCGGGTACATAACGCCCGGGAATAATACTGGGTATAGAACACCCGGGCGGAAAAAGCGACGTAATGACGTCATAAAGTAGGTGTCTGATGCCTGATCCCGTTTGCTTCAGCCTCCAAGGTTAGATTGCGAGATTAGGAACGAGTAGGTTCTCTAAATAGGAAATTGTGACCATTTTGCAATGCTTTCGAACCAGTTTGTGAAACTCTTAGCTTGCCATTTTATGGAGATTTATTTGTTTAAATATTATAGATTATTTGATTTCCCATTTAGTTTAGGACTAGATAATGCTGTGTCGATTTTCCAGCATTTAAGACTGTATCATGTTATTTACTATATTTTCTACTCTCTTTCATGATAATTGACAATAGATGACTACTATAAATGACATTGAGTTTCGTTTGGATTATGAATATTATTACGTGGTCCTCAAGAATTCCATCCCCTAACTTCTCAAATAAATAACGACCAAGGTAAGCTTATTTTTATACTACTCTCGTTTCGCCCAATCTCACCAAATACAGTCATTAAAGTCCTCGCTAAGTCCCAGTGCTACAACCATGTCTAATTAACCTAAGTTCAAGCAGTGTTGCTAACACAAATGTTAATAAGTGCTAAAAGATAGACGAAAAACGTGGAGTGCTAATTCATGTCAACCTAGTGCTTTGTTGGAGTGTGGTGCAAGTTGAGAAAATACGCGTTTTTAATAATTTCAGGACATTTGTTATGACGTTAGTAGCTTACCTGTGTTACCCGGGGTTCGCCATCCATTTTCACACCTGCCAAAGGTCCTGTTAGAAAACCAGCGTCGCTCTTCTTCTTGTGGAGTAAAATTAAGTTGAGGCGGGACCTATTGGTTTGCTGCGTAGAGTCACTATTTGTTGCTATTTTAGAAATAAGTAAGTTTTATTTTGTAATGTTGTCATTTATAATAGGTACAAGCTGTACTTGATAGTGAACCAATGAAGTCTTAGGTTGAGATAGAGTTATTTTTTTAAGACAACCACGTAGACAGAAGTCTAGGCTCTGATATATTTTTCTTTATTTGGGGAAATTATAAAGAAAATTACAATCAAATAATTGATTTAAATTAAAACTAGTATTTACAATTGAAACAATTAAGCTTACTGCAGACTGTTACAAACAATCTACAAGTAGCTCAACTGATCCATATCAATACCAGTCGGAAGCGTGTGCAAGACGCTAGCTGCATTGCTCCGCTGAAATAATTGATTTCTTGTAGATGGCTAATTTACCACAGAAACTTCCGGACTTTGCAGGGACAGTTTTTGTAAGGAAATTAATTTTATCGACCAGGTTGGAAATTTATTAAGGTGCGTGAACGTGAAGGTACTTACGTGAAGGTTTTCATGTTTTGAAGATCACATGCCCTATTATTTTCCCATTATTTTTTTAAATAGGAGGTTCACAATTCGGCTGTACGAATTTTGAATATGTTAGATCGATTTTGTAGTTTTTTTTTATTTTCCGTAAGACCCGTCCCGACGTGGTTCGTTCCAAAACTTTATCACCGAGGGATAGCTATTTGTCCTGTTTAACTTGAAAATTTGGGTAATATGAAAAAGTTCGAAGAAGATTTTCAGTTTTCTACACTAATAATAATTATAATATACAGCGGAAAGATTTGTTTGTTTGAATTGAATTAGCCCCAAAACTACTGGACCGATTTGAAAAATTCTTTTAGCGTTCGAATCCAACATAATCCCTGTTGAACATAGGTATAAAATCTACTCGTGTGAAGCCGGGGTGGACCGCTAGTCTATAATATAATATTCTAAAGAGGAAAGGTTTGTTTGTTTGACTTGAATAGGCCCCGAAACTACTGGACCGATTTGAAAAATACTTTCACCATTAGTATCCTTCATTATCAACATATATAAAATATATATAGCCTATAAACATAGGCTATAGAATATACCCGTGCTAAGCTAGTCGCTAGTAGACCGCTAGTCATCATCATCATCAGCCTATATTAGTCAATTGTTGGACATAAAAGTAATATAAAAGTATTCTTGCTTCAGCCTACCCCTCAGGCCACACCCCTCCATACATCACAGTGCCCCGAGTCGTGTAAGTAAGCGCTAACTAACGCAAGGAAGACGCGAAAGCGAAATATTTGCGCTGCACACCACTTAGCGCTTATCATCAGAATAAATCGCTGCAGCGCTTATTTGTTGAAACAGCGCTGCGGCGTGATTTCGTACGCGTGTTTTAAGGATTAATTGAAGCGCTATCTCCGCGGAATTTAGTATTATTTGCTGGATTACGGAGTGAAATGTTTTAGTTGGGGAAACTAAGGTTTTGATAGAGCACTTTGTTTTGAGTACATCTTAACTTGTGTCGTAAAATTAAATGATGGATTATTCAATTTTAGTTCATTTCATGCCTTGTTTGCTTCAAAACGTAACAAACTTTAGGTTTGAGTAATTTTAATTTTACGTCACCGTGAGTCCCTAAGTCTATGTGAATAAGGTAAAAAGTATCAAATATGAGTGTGACTAAGTAATTATTATATAGATATAGATTAAAAGATACACCCATCAGCTTTTAACACGTTCATTGTCCATGACGCACATGCCTCATGAACCGTTCGTTCATAGTTTAGTCTTATCTCCGTTTTCCTCTATTTCATACGTGTGCGGTGTTGCCACATTAGCGCCATGTAATTGCGGTTTGCCGTAAATAACAGCGTGGTGTTGGCAACCCTGGATATATGGTGCGCGTGTGCTAGTTTCGCTTAGTAATATTTGAACAATTTTTACGTTCCATTTCATATTCAGGAAATATGTGGCATGAAAATTTGTGCGATAGAAAAGGGACGTTATTTGCAGGGTTTTATAAAATAAAGTGGAAAGACATAACAGAAACCATCGTTTTAAAAGATAACATTTTGTTGAGATTGGAGTTACCAAACTATCAGATAAGCAGAAAATCTGTTCTAAAAAGTTTGCTTTGTTAGTAGGGTTGTCAAAATAAGTGCCTATAAAATAATCTTTGTTTAAAATAATAACATTCAAATTGGGTAAGTAGGTCTAGGTGAGTTATTAATGGATTCTCAATACCTTATCAAAACGATTTGGAGAGATAAAAAGATTAGGTGCTCTACAAGTAAATTAGTATTAGGTTTGGTAAAAACGTACGGTTAGGTACGAAACCATACTGCTAAATCCATTCGTAAACCACGCCAAATAACCGTTCTATTACTGAAGTCATAAAATTACCAACCCAAAAACTCTGGCCACCAATCATAATTCTGCCTAATACCTAAATGAAAATTGCGTTCTCTGGGTTGAATCCTATTTTCAATCAGTAAACAGCATTCAAAGAGAATAACTTTAATTCATAATCCACAAAACCAAAAACCAAATTTGATGAGTGATATTAGTGTTTATTTTGCAACAACTACTTAATAAAGAACATTGTTCTTTGCAGCTCTGTTTTCTCTCGAAGTAAAATTGTGTTACAGAGGCAGCGTCTTACTCATTGCAGGGTAGGTACCTACCAGTACCTACACAATTTTTGAGTAAAGAAACGAATTACAAATCTAGTCTTTTAAATAAAAGCAGACACATCTTAACATTTAGCTAGCAACTGCAAGTTTATACATAGGTACATAAATTTCATCGATCAATTTATAAACTGTCGACTTTTGTTTGGGAGAGATCGATTAATGGCCGTTAATCGATGTACTGATACTCGTCAAACGCTTACTATGAAGATCCTATCGCTGTTTCCAACATTTATACAATACAGTTACATTGCCGCCGCCGTGCCAGGATAAAATCGTGTGCATGTGAAAAGAGCCGTCCACTTATCACAGTGGTGCACTAAAACTGCCACTAACGTGTGCAGGTGAAAATGGTACAAAGCGAGTAGATAGCTGTGGTCCAACGAACAGTGACAACCCTAATCCTGTTCAAAGCAGACACAGCCAGTTTTGCGCGGGAAAAGCTCTGGATTAAGCAAACGCCCAATAACATTTACATAGGAATGGTTACAGACACATTTTTACTGACCTATTTCAGGAGTATATTTACAGGATGTTTTGAGGTTAGAATTTTTATTGGGTTCTTTTGAATTTTAAGTTGTGATAATGTTGTAGAGTTTTGGACTTGTGACGATTTTTAATATAAAATACGTGGGATTTGAATTTGGAACCAAGTATTTACTGTAGGTACCAGTTTGATTCATGTTTTGCATGTGTAATACTAAATTTTATGTAATTTTGTGTATATATTAATATGGATATATTAATTGTCTGAAATAAATGAATACAATACAATTAGCCAGTAGATTTGTACCGGTTGTGAAAGGTTTTTTGTACCTACCTAGTTAAAAGTTCCTACTAAACCGAAACAAAACCTTCAAATCAAATCAATTGGATAGGCAACTTTGAGTTTCATTAACTTTAATTGCAGGAGATTGCGTGTTCGATTCCCACCTTGGGACAAATATTTGTATGATCTGTAAATATTTATTCTGGGCGTTCTGGGTATTATATGTACAACAAAAAAAAACATCTATGCAATACTTTTTAGTAAATATACCAGTCATCTAATTTCCATAATACGCTGCTTAGCTTGGGGATAGCTAGATGATGCTGTGTGTACTGTACAGCATTATTTATTTATTTATTAAATTCTGTGTCAACACGCTTTCCGAAAAATCCAACATTAGATAAAATTAGCCACTTCTGTCACCCTAGTCAACCTAACCCGAAAGTAAACCTAGCGAAACAATAAATAACATCCCACCCAGACAAATAAAAGGACCCTAAGTCCAAAGTAATTTACAAACCAACACGAGTAAAACCGCAAAAACTAGTCTATGCCAGTTTTAACCAGAATTTAGGGGTCAGTAAATTACCCGGGTGGCAATTTAGCCGGAACCCGAATCTGGGCTTACACGCCGCCGCATTAGTTCCGGATTTCCCACTTAGATAGTTCTGGAAGACACGGGAACCGGGGAACGAACAGTTGGGAACATAGATTTTAGTGGTGTTGTTGGGTAACTCTATAATGTATTATTGCCTTGTAAGATTATATACATAGAAGTGAAATGTCTTAATATGCTAGGTGACATATCTTTAATATTGCAATAGGAAAAGGACTTTAACAAACCTTTGTGAAGCAATGGGTTAAGGTCTGACCGAGTCGCAGAAGGTATAACCAGCTGAAGAGTTTTTACCTACATTGATAGAGTCAGCGGCTTAGCGCTTCATGTGATATGATATTTTTTGAGCTTGTGAGTTTATGAAGCTTGACATATTTTTTTAGTTAGGGAATTGTATTTTTTATATCATATAGTTACCTACATTCTACATTAAGATTGTGAGATCCATGAAACGTTTTGACAACATCTCCTAGGGTCACCTAGCTCTAACCTCTTATCTTGTTTATTTTTGTCCTCTATGTTCATAGTCAAATGTTACAAAACATCGAATATAATTTTACCTCACCCCTTGGACAAATTAAACCCTCTGGTTTCTAAACGTCCATTTAATTTAGTCCTGGTTTAGTCCTCAGTCCGGCTAGTGTGGGTATCGTCGGACACAATATTGGCTGCTATTAAAACTATAAATCTTTGCAGGCCGTTTGGCCGGAATCGAGATAGGTAGGTGGTAATGTAGTTGGTAAGCCATTATTTTGTAAGTGTGTTGTAAAATTTACGTTAGAAAATAAAAATAACTAAATATTCCTGATAAATAAATAATTTTTTAAAGAAATGACGGAAATAGCAGGATAACAAAGGATGACTTATCGCTACGAGCAATATCTTCCGGGTAACCAGGGAGTCAACGCTCCTTAAAATATTTAAGTTATATTTATTTTGTTTTAATCACGAATCGCTTTACATTTTGCTCCTTGTGAACCCAAACCCAAAACACGTAGAACAACCTTTGATTGTTATTAAGACATTTAAATAACATTAGGAATTTACCCTCAAACCCAAAAACCAGAAGGGCCAACATAAAGCAAAACAATGCAGCCATAACCAACAACCTGCCTTAAATCAAAACAATTAAAATAACAAGGCGAATAAATTAAGCAACAGTACAAGACTCGGGCTATTACCCAAACCTCGCTTAATTCAATTAAGAGCATCCCGTCCCTTTCGACCCGTAGACGTTTAGATACGTGTCTCTCTCTAGTGGTGACATTGTCAATGGTTAGCCGTAGAAGCGAAACTAACAAAAAGAACTTAAGTTCTTCAGTTGGTTACCTGTAATTCAACAAAATTTTATTACAAACCAGAAAGTACAGTAAGCAGTGACCAGTTTCCATCAAATTGTTTGTGGAACAAAGATAAATCAGTGATTAAACTTAGCTATAATATATTTAACTATAATAACAAAGCTTTTCTCTTCTACCAAGATGAGAAACTCGTCATTATAAAATAATTTCTTCTGCCTGCGGTTTCGCACGCGTACTTCCGGGATAATAAGTAACATGTATCTACAATGTATAATTATTATGTTTAATCCAGGTTTAGAACTACATCTGTGCAAAATGACAGCGTGGTCTATTCTACAGTTTTGACGTAAGTATAGAGATAACGCAAATTCAAATTTCCAAACTTGTAATATTAATATGTCATTGTGTCATGAAGAATACTCCTAGTGGTTATTTGTGGCGGACGACTTATTTGACAGCATAATATATTGGTTAACTAGGCTTACTTTTATAAATGTAATTCTAATTTGGTTTTATGTACGGTAGAATACATGAAAAATCCAGCACTTACACTTAATTTTATATTTTCATATTCACCAGACTTGAGACGAAGAAACGGTCACACAAGCATCGACACACCATTTCTAGCATATCGAGTAGTAGTTCTATACACAACTACCTCAGTTAGTTGTAATCTCCGTCGGTCTTGCGGTGACCCCGGGTAGTTAACACGGGGTAGTTCCAGCCCCACGACCGCAGGATAAAGTCGTCGGTTTACTGTGCTTGTTGGGAAACTATGGAGTCGGTCGCTAAGGGAATTGTTACTAGGTAATGTTGCAAGGAGTGAAAGATTTGAATTGGTTATGGACCTTTTGATAGGCAGAGGTTTTTTTAAATTACGGATACCTCATTGCTGAGGCTGGCAGGAACACAAATTATGTTTGAAACGACAGATACCATAGGTCTGAAAGATAATTACAGCCACCAAAAATTAATAGTTAGCTCGTAGGCATTGAAAACTTAGGC
The DNA here is from genome assembly GCA_947086465.1 of Eupithecia exiguata. Classification (NCBI taxonomy): domain Eukaryota; kingdom Metazoa; phylum Arthropoda; class Insecta; order Lepidoptera; family Geometridae; genus Eupithecia; species Eupithecia exiguata. The sequence goes on from OX352233.1 coordinate 12,897,163, forward strand.
ACACTAGATTATTTATCAAACTTACAAACCTGCTTTAAATATGTGGTCAATAAAATGAAAGATCCGATATCAATCCGGTAAAAACAGTGTTTTATTATGAGTTCTCGCGAAAATAACCTTAGAATATACTATATCCGATATCTTCAAAATATGACATCTTAGGTTAATGTAGTTCATACAGTCTCCATAGCCACCTGTAAACCTCTGAGCTGTCAGCACCTCACCGCCATCTATCTCCCATCAATCACCCGTCGCACCGGCCACTTACTAACATTGTAGGCTACGGGAGGTTTTGCCGCGGCCTGTCAACCGCCGTAATTTATAACCCTGGGTGTCATTGGAGGTGGTATGGTCATCGGAGTTAACTAGTTTTTGTTGGACTAGACTCAGTAATGATGCTTTCAGATGTGGAAATGAGATCAGGCTTAGGAAAAATGGCGAGATGGAATGATCAGGATGAGATGGCGTGACGAACTCATCGTCCATCATGGTCTGTCGCAGCGTCGGATCGAGAGGAAGGAAAGGAGAAATGGAAGATCAATGCCGGACAGCAATGGCTAAAATAAAATAAATAAATAGGTAAATTTGGAAAAATTTAACTTTTTACAGGTGGGGTAGATGATGATGATGACCTACATACCTACATAATAAAAGCTTTTCTTACTTTTTAATTCATCAGCTGACCACAGCTGGCCTCTAAATTTGAATCAAAGGAAAATAAAACACAATGTGGTAGCCTGGTAGGTACTTTCTTCTACCACTGTGGTAGTTTCTTGTTGAATAAATTTGCTTTAACTTTGGGGTTTAAAACGCGCCTAAAACCTAAAAACTTCTCACGTAACCACAACTGAAAGTATGACTTTTCAGTCAAAGAAAAATCATTCATCATGTCGTTTAGAATTATCAGATAAGTCGATTCAGATGAAATCGTGAGATACAGGTTTTTAAAAGTTGTAGCGATCCCTTTATGATTTTCGTATACTAAACGCCTGGATTTGTGACGGCGTAAATACCTAATTGTATTAAAGCTATTAAAAAATTATCCAAATTCCTCACAATATTTTCGCCGCACACTGGCTGCTTTTTATGATTTAAAATACAAATGAAAATGAACCAAATGAACGGTGAAAATAGTATGAGTGATACACTCTAGAATATATCTAAATTGCCCAGCAGTGGACTACAAACGAGTGAACGCTATAGGTACTTACAACTTTTAACACTATTGTTTGCCCATATGTCGACTTCTCTCAACCATTAAAATCAACATCAAGATCCTAACACCATTAAAGCACCCTCGCGTCAACAAAAAGCTAATTCCAACGAGAGTTTGACATAACGAAATCTGAAAGGCGAAAATTCAAATTGGATTCTTGTCATTGGATGGCGTGTTTGTTCATCTGTCTCACTCTGACGCGTGTATTAGCTGGTACTTACAGATTAATGTAAGACTTGTTAGAGTTTTTCACTTCAATAATGTTAACACAAAAAAATTATTGGGTTTTTTAATGTAACTTTTGGTACAGGTTTAAAGTTGATTTAGAATTTAAAAGTAAAGTAAAATATTCTGTACCTATCAAAAAATTACGAGTAAAGATGGTACAAGTACAAACGAGTATTATAAGGTTACAACCATGTGACATCAAAAGAGGTCGTCGCACGATACGTACTGACGATGACGCTTCTGTGCACTGTTTTTATGCAGCTTCATCGGTTTGACCAACTGTGAATAGATTTTTTTAATTATAATTATTTTATTGGGGTCTTCGCTGACCCTGGAGATTATGGTGGCAGAAAATTAACTAACTTACTTTGTGAAGAGAATTAAATTTTAATAAAAAAACACTAAATTCAAAGTGTACTGTTGTCTAAGTGCTTATTTTGTAAGCCTAAAGAAATAAAGTTATTAAATTTTGAATTTTAAATTTTGAGCCTAGATGGCTAATCGACGAGATTCTTTATTTGTCGACGCGAGGTCGACAAATAAAGAGGTGGTGACACGACATCAAGGAAATAGCGAGGAGCACCTGGACCGCAATACAGGAGCAAATTGAAGACCCGAAGGTAACCCGGAAAAAAAAATGCCCCGTTAATGTAAATAGTTTAGTTCTATCTAATGTTAGTTCCTTCACTAGGTGCTTACTATTTCCCGTTAAAATAAGAGTGACACGGGACAACCCACGGAGGGAGTGATATTATTATATTTGACAGGGTAATTCTGACAGTGTCAAGGCAATCTTATTAGGGATGCAAATGAATATGGAATGAACCCATTATTTCACAAACAAGGCAGGGGCTTCGGTCGGGGTGTCATTACACCGGGATAGGCTAGTTTAGTCATAATTGAACGAATCGTTACAAAAACTATTACTCTTTGGAAAACATTTCAGATTTTTTGTTTCATTTAAAACTAAGTTCCAATCTAGGTAAAAAAATAATATAGATGGAGAAATCGTAAAGCTTTAATAAAGAAAAGCTTTATAATTTACAGAACAAAATAGTAATGACTACTTGTAAGAGTACACGGTGTAGCAAAATAAAAAACAACGAAGTTTTTCAATGTACTTTAAAAAAAGAAATCACAAAACAAATGCATTTTCAATTCTTTTATAGAAGATAAGGAACAAAATTTATGTTAAAAAAAACTAGCAGATAAAACCAAGACGAATAAAATAAATTGTCAATCTATTCTGTACATTCTTATTTCATCTCTGTTCTTAATTTCATGACATTGGCGTTGACAGGTCTGTACAGCTTCGCCACGGGCTGTAGGTATAATAATCACGTTAGCATATTTTCGTATTTTCCAGGGGGTTATTTATTGGCTTAAAGTTGTAGTCATCCCATACATTATGTATGAGGCTGTAATTACTAAGTCAGTCTTGGTGAACGTTTACATTGTAACTACTTTTTTGTTGAAAAAGGCTGTAGTTGGTAGTTTTTGTACAATGTAAATGGGCTTGATGAATTGACAGGTAATTATATGTATGGCAGAATGTGGTTAGTAAAACTTTAAAGGTAGGCAGGTACCTAAGTATTTTTTGATTATTTCTTCGTCATAGATCTCACACATAAATGATTTTAATTATTTGCTTATTTTTCGTATTGAATACCTACATTTACTCCAACGAGTCTAGGTAGTGGTTATTGAAAAACGTAAATGGTATGGTGTAAGTGGTCAGTCACATTTTATACTTCAGAAACCTCTTCCTTACAAATATATTCTTCACCCTAAAATCGGCTGCCTCAAAACATCGTGAGTTACTTGACAACGGGTTAAATTGTCAAGTGAGTTACTTATGACGCTCAAAAATAAGAAGTTTCTAGGTTTTCCAGATTTGTTTCAATCTCTAGCACTTTTGTCAAAAAAAAAAACCAAGTATGTAACTAATTTCAACTAAACACATCCCTCTCGCTAGTCGGATCAAAATACAAAAGTATCGCAGTGTGGACCACCCCATGACACTTCACTTTGTCGACAGCGAGTGATTAATTCATAGAGGGGAGTGGGAGGCTGTTTTGTGTATTTATAGTGCTTCTTACGAGGGTGGGTTTCACAGATATTGCTATGATTAAGTAAAAAAAACTAGCGGTTTGGCATGATTTAGATAGAGACTCTACTAAAGGTGCTCAACGAAAATACTTTAGTAAAAAAACATTTGAAACTTAGCTTTTGCTCTAAATTCAAATTTGTAATAATTCGTTTTTTCGAGTCTTTTCGGGTTTATTCTATAAACGAGGGAAATATTTTATTCAATAACACAAGTTACCAGAAGGCAGAGTGCCCAGAATGCTGGCAGCATTGCCACGTGGAATGGCAATGCTAATATTCATTCTCAGTAAACTATGTTAATTTTTTTTTTAAGTTTGTTGTTATTGTAAAAAGTTCTCACTATCAAACAAGTCCAGATGAAGATTGGAAACGAATCTTAGCAAAATAATAATGAATATGCGCAAAGTAAGTTTATGTGAAATTTGCTTTTTATAGAGAACCATTAAAATAATAAATTCTTACCCCGTTTCATTTTTATTATCTGCTCATACAATTTTACAACCTATTTTAAATCATCAATTTAGAAGCAATATTAAAATAAACTATCATGAACAATTTAACACAATGAATTCCAATTTTAACTATTAACATTTGTCAAGCCTTACTCAACCCCCTTTCACACGAAGTCACAACAAGGCAGATGTGGACTACAGTCGATAAACAAGTCGACACACATTCGTTCATTTTCAATCATAAAAATCGATAAAACGGCATAATCGATAAAATTAATCGAGCGTCATTATTACACAAAGCGCCGACAATCGACAATAGTCCATCCATAAATTAGATTGACCGTGTCGATAGACTTGTCGAAACTTTACAGCTTAAATGATGGGGTGATTTAACTATGGGGCTAACTTTGAGTTGATTCATGTGTGTGAAGTTTCCAAATGTTGCTCTACCAAAACTAACGTTCGTTGAGCAGTTTTAGTACTACCTGCGAACTTTCTTGAACTTAACTTAATTTGATTCAAACAAATTTCGTACCTAACTATCACCTAGTAATTGAAGTCGAATTTTCACTCTACAAGTTTGCAATAAAAAGATGTCTGAAGGAGCCATCATTCATAGTTCCTCTTTATGGACGTTAATGTAGAAAGTAGGTACTTAACACTTTTTGCCACTATTTTTCTAGTTTACATGTTTAATCGTGCAACAAAGAATTAAAAATTAGAAGACCCAAAACGAAACAACCATAAAAAGGAACTTTAACCCACTCTAGCTGCGGTTGGCACATCATGTCTTCGTCTTCTTCTCTCTCTGAACCCGAAAATATATGATTTGACCATGTCATACCTATTACCTCTGCCATATGAGAGCCAATGAATTTGTTTAAGGTGCTTAAAAACCACCAATACCGCAAAAATATGTTGATAGCTCAACGGCCCACATTTCATCTCGACATTTCCGCTTCCGTCCGACCATTGCACAGGGCACATTTTATGGAGGGCAGAAAGTGCGCTGGCACGTAAAAATACGCAACGCAAAACTACGTGGTAGAGGTAAACACTACAGGGGTGTCGTTATGAGCGCAGTTTATCATCTGCAAGCAGTTTTATGGTCTGTGGTCAGTGCTATAGTGCATGCAAATAGGATGCTGGAACGGTGTTAGGGAAGCTAATGGGCGTTTTATATTTTATGGAGAGATTGTGAAATTTATGTGGTTTTTTGATTGATCTAAATTGCTATAGCTTTATGTAATAAAATAATAATACTACTCAGTGCTGGACAAGATACACATCATCATCTGCGCCTTACCTCAGTACGGGTGTGCTCTAACTGAGATTATCTAGAATGCGAGGGCTTACGCACTATAGTAACAAAAACCTTAATTCATTACATGCTTACATTATTATAAAATATTTATAGAAATCACCCGGAAGTGCAGGTCGTAACAAAGAACAAATATTTGTCTTGAGGCAGGAATCGAACAACAAAATAATGCAACTAAATTAATTTTGTATTCGTTGCATAATCAGCTCTAAGCAGTTGGAAACATTGACGATCAGGAACCCTAGCAATAATGTCACTTTGAATAGACCCCATTAGATTAATCATAAACACTTAAAGCAATAACGAACAATGCCGCCATTTTGTCGTTCGTTACGCAAAGTAAGGTGACCATGCATCATGTAAACCGGACGCGTCCGATACGGTTACTAAAATCTCAACTTTATATGCTACTCCACAATGATCACAATACTTTACTCGAACACTCAAGAAAATAGGGTTGAAAATGCTAAGTACATTTGCCATTACTTTTCGTTACGCTCCGCAGTCACTCGGGCGCGTAATTTTAAAGTCTATAGCTATGATAATAGGGTTCAAAACGGGGGTAGTTAGAGTAATGTTGCCATCATTTTTCATTACGCACGATTCATTAACATGAAGGGACAATTATGTCCGCGCTATCAATCACGACGCCCCTTTGATATTTTGTTTGGTGGCGCGAATTGCTGAGATATGATCACTTTGATTTAATGGTTTTGGGGAAAACAGGCAGATGGTTGGACTATTTGCTGGAGAAATAATTGTATGGACGTGATCAAAGTGAAATTTAGCTTTATGGTCATTCTATTTTCATGGAAGTTGTCTCGATAGATTTATTGCCATAGCCTAGGTTCTTAATTAAGTAGATTTATGATCGGTATGTTAATAACTGCGCTGCATTTTATTGGTACATAAAAATATCACATAATATATGCCTAATATTCTTAAGACTGTCAGTGTAATTGGTGCGTCTTTAGAATAGAACAAAAACTTTTACATACCTATAAAATACATAAATGAATATTTTGCGTCCCATTTTTCATACAATCCACACATTGCCGTAAGGCGATGACCTACATATCAAAATTTTAAACTGCAATCATGGCGCATGAAACTGTGCCATAATATTGGAAAGTCCAAAACTCAAATCATGTGTAAATATCCGGTTATATAAATGACCTATCTATTTGTAACGTTTACTTCGCAGGAATGGTTTTATATTGAAACCATTTCAAATAATGTCTTGAGCATTGAGTTGTGTGTTTCACAAACAATCCTATTCATCATGCAACCGTATCTGCGAACAAAAATCGGGGGTAAAAAGCAATAAAAAGGACGAATAAATAACGAAAAAACGCGTTACGGAGCATTACATGCGAATTGAGAGAGTGGGTACATTAGTTATTATAACACGACAAAATATGTGTAATAAAACGTAATTTATTGTACAAATAAAATATAACAGCGGTTAGGGCGGCAGATGGGGCGAGATGGGCGGGCGGGTCGTGAGTTTGGGCGGGGGCTAATTATGACAGGAATACTATTCAGATCTTTCAACTTTAATATTTAGGTACGACATGACAATCTGCCAGCGAGTATTTTTTTAATATCAGCAACTGAGTTTTTTGCTCTTCCTCGACTCAAACACGCCAAGGAAAATGAAAGGAAGTCGAAACTCAAAATATCTTTCCGACCAATATCATTATACCTGCAAACTCATAGGTAACGCTTTCATTGATACAAAATGCTGGATGTCATGAAAAGTCTAGCCCCTTGTTTTAAAGTTCCAAAATTAACATCTTGACCAAAACGTTTAAAGAGATGATAATTCTCCCTTATTTGAAAATTGATTACCCGCTTGATGCCATTCCATGTCAACGAACGAATCGCTCCCGCTACCCGCTTACACCCCACCCCACCCCACATCTATATTGACAGAGTCCTCCGTTACGCTTCCCCGAGAAAAATAACCGTCATTTGTTGGCGTCACCATTTTGTTATGTTGCTCGAGAGGCGAGATAATAGCTGATTTATTCTCGCGATTACGCGCCGGCACGTCTGGCCTCGCCTTATTGCTAGGGTTAGTGACAAAATACTTACCGATAACTTATCTGTATTGATTCTCATCTGAGAACAAATAAGTCTTTGTAGCGTGAGATATGTTTTTGTTTCTTTTGAAAAGACGCTTTCGCTGCACTTTCGATCAAAGTGGTTCGATGAAGAGAGAGGCTGACTTTTAACAGGATTTAATGGAACTCATGCCTGTCTTAATCGAGATTAACTACAAAGAAACTATAGACATTTTTCGAAGGGAAGTCGTTTGTTAGTATGTTTCTTTCACATTTGGATTCTCAATTTAATTTATTAGTTTGTTAATGTACCTTAATTTTAATTAATAGACTCGTAAGTATTATTTTACCAAAAAGGAGTGTCTTACTATCGCACAGACGCAGACGCAGAGACGGAGGAGGTTGCGGGTTCGATTCCCGCATCAGGACAAATGTGTGTAAAACCTGCAGACATTTTTTCAGTGTGCTCTGGTGCTTTTTTACGCAAAATTAAAAAATATCTATCTTGTATTGAATATCAGTTATCTAGTAGGTACCCATAACACAAGCTCTGCTTAGCTTGGGACTGTGTGGATTGTCCAGCATTATTTATTTATCTATCTGAATGAAGTAACCAAAACATATAACCCAAGTTGACATACATTGAATACGCTGAGCTACGGATCGCAGTAGATATAATCTTATGCTGCTGACATACATAGTAGTTCCTAAGGTTTTTGTTATTATATTGAGTAAAGGTTGTCACACACGGTGAAGATGCTATAACATTTTATCTTAAGATACCTAAAATATTATAGCGTAATATATCACAAACTGTTAAGATACGGTAATATTATATTAAGGTCTCATTCTCTTGCAAAATGGCGAAGGTGTCACGCGTTTTTTCACATATATGTTCATAGCTTTTTGCTTTATAGTGCCCTAGTGTGAACTCGCCCTATCGCTCAGTATCTTATGATACCTTATGAAAATATATATTATATTAACCGTGTGTGGTGTAAGAGCTATCACTATAAGATAAAATATCGCTCCCCATACTATTATGAGGAGTGATATTTTATCTTAAGATGAAATATTTTAGCATCTTTGTTGTCTGTGATACACTTAAGCCCTCACACTCTCGGAGCAATTTCTAAGAATGATAATAATAATTACCTTATTAGTTACTTATTCCTTTCTGAGAAAGTTTGGATACTAGCCTTTTTGAGCTGGTCTCGATCATCGATTTCTCCGCTCACAGGTTCTTTTTCTGCTTACATTCAAAATTCAATGACTGCATAAATATAGTGTGAACTATTATTTCAAAAGTCAAAAGTAAATAACTTTATTTCTTTAGGCGTACAAATTAAACACTTAAAGTCTAATTTTATACATACACAGTTAATAAATAGTAATTATTTATCAAACAAGAAACAAAATGTTGTTGATTTTGTTCGCTTCAATTTTTTGTCCACTCGTGGAAGAAGCGAAAAATAAACCACTAGTAAGTTTGTATACTACTTTTCTTGACTTTCATAGACGTAGACACTATACAGGCAGAATGAATGACAGTTATCAAATAATTCAAATCTATCGATGCTTTCTGCCGCTAACGTCCTACCGAGAGCATTCAAAAGCAATCCGCAAGCATCCGCCGAATCAATCCAGTTTATCTCCACCATATATCCCGTGCAGCACTCAGCCTCGCAGATCAAAGGGAGGCGCCACTTGACTCGACTCCAGTGCTCTCGGCTCACAGATCCCGATACCGAGTAGGCTGAAATGGCGCACCACTTGACGAGTGTTTCGCACAGGCATGTTCTAGGGTTCCTAACCGATAGTGGTAAACTGATCACTAGTATCTGTTTTGCACAAATAAGTTCTACATATTTAGTTTTCCTACCGTGCGAGAATGCGCATATTTGCTTCCTGGGCCTGGAGTCCATTTGACGTTAGTATCGACACGTGATCGTGACGTCTCATATTTGTATGGGATTTCCGTAGTTCCCTGACAGCACGATAGAGGCGCTGTACCAAAACCTATGAAAAACGATCTATGAGACGATCAAAGTCTAAAACTTTATTTCGTTACGCTTGCAAAATAAGCACTTAGACAAGTAAAATTTTATAATGTACACAACAGCTTTTTATAAAGTGATCAAATAGGATCTCGTCTCAGTACGATCGTCAATTAAACTCGGGGTGAGTTTAATTGACGATCGTAACGAGACCTTATTTTGTATACTATGATTGTTGTCGATAGTAATTAGAGGTTTGCCATTATATCGACGAACTAAAAACGAATAGTCTTCGATTATTTATTTAATTAAGGCCAAATCTAAAACCCTTCATTGTAATTTTTGTCATTTCTACATGCGTCTTAGATTATGACGTTTTTGTCCCTTCAAGCATTGCATCCCTTCAAGGACATTATAATATGTCAATCTACCTTCATATATCAATGAGTTACTCGTTTACTATACAATTTTTTCGCCGCTTATTGACTCCATTCTAAGAACACTGTGAAAAATAACCAAATTCATTGAATTTCATAGATATTATCTAATATCAACAAGTACTTACTTAACACTTGAGCGAAACCGGGGCAGAAGCTATCTTATTGTTGCTTATAAAATCGCAAGTAATTATTCGTTTAATACCAACAAATGCCCTTTCTTACAAATGCTTGTTCCTTTATTACAAATGTTAAAAATCATTCAGACTATTTTGTGTAGAGTTCTTTAATTTACTGGTTACATAATTCAGTTGAAAGCTTTTATACTTGTCCCGTAAAATGTATAAAAGTACTTACTCATGCAAAAACTGTTCAAATATTACCTTCCTTTGTTTGTTCTGGGTATTGTTTCGTAAACACAAGCCCACACATTCGTTGTCAAAACATTTGTTCTAGAAAACGGCTAAGGGAGAGTAGGTAGACATTACTATATTAAAAGAAAAGCAGAAGTACCTATTTTTGTGCAGTGATTTTTATTTATTTAATGTTTTTTAATTTATTCTGAAAGATAAAATTTAAAAGGTTTGTAAACTTTTTTCAATTCATCACTTTAGAGCTTCATCATCATCATCATCAGCCTATATCAGTCCACTGCTGGACATAGGCCTCCCCTAATGAGCGCCATAGCGCCCTGTCTTCAGCTTGCCGCATCCAGCATCTGCCAGCAGTCTTTCGCAAATCGTCCTCCCACCTGGTCGGAGGGCGTCCTACACTACTTACTTACTTACTTACTTTAGAGCTTACGGACTAGGTATTCAAACGTTCAATTTTACAAAATCCATCGTTGGTCCCTAAAACCACAATACAACGAAGTGTCGACTCTATCTTCATAACTGTAACCTTCACATTGTCAAATCCTCATTTGAAGCCTCGTTTGAATCGTAGGCAAAAAACAAACAGTAGCTGGCCACCTACAGACCTTTAAAACGTCTATATCAAGTGTGTCAACACGATTAACTCGACGGCAGACGCGTCGCGATCATCGATCACAATGCTAGGTAAAGTGTTTGCTTTGGTTAGTGGGTGATGGATGTGGTGGGTCGACGGTGTAGTGTTGTTTTAATATGGCAGCTGTACAAATTGCATAAAGACATCATTTTAAACAAGATAAAAATACCATACAAAGAATAAAAAAATGCAATATGATTGCTAGATTTTAAAAACTCTACATTACTATTGATTTAATAAAATATGTAATCATATTTACTGCAGCAAGTAATAAGAACAGAATACAATAGTTATTACAACTTATGTTAACACTAAAATCTATTATCTAAAAATCTGAGCCGTCACCAGAAGGCAAAGTGCCCAGAATGCTGGCAGCATTGCCACGTTGAATGGCAATGCTAATTCGTTGACCGAAATAAAAGCCAGCATTCCGATCAACTGTGGATTCTATTAGGAGTTTTGTTAGATCTTTGTATATTGCATGTGCCCCAGGACCCCAAGGACATAAGGTTTCCCCCCCAAAGGGCTCGAATACGTAACCTCGGTCAAGGTTAGCGTATTTTTAGTAGAGTAGTAGAGAAGGAAAGAGCTACTTTCCTTCTTTACTAATTTCAAGCAAAACGAAAAAAGTATTTATTTTCCATCTCCTTAAATTCTAAGCATTCACAAGACAGTCATTATCACATCAAAAAATAAACCTCCCATCACCAAACCTATTCAAACAATACCACAAATTATGCACTGGCACTCAACACGTGTTTGTTCAGCAGCCCAAACAAAACACTCGCCCGGCTACCGTGACGCGAGTCACTCGCCTAAGAGCAGGCGCAGAGTAAACACTCTATCACAGTTTGACAGTTTACGTTAGTTGAATGTTGGAAAAAATACCGCCCTAGTCGATTTCAATTAGGTAGTAGTACCAGAGAATATTTATGTAACAACACTAACTTAGTAGTTCGTGGTAGTATCTAGTGCGTATTGGTTTAATCAATAATTTTGCAGGTTTAAAAAACTAAAACAACTAACTGCGAAAGACTGCTGGCAGATGCTGGATACGGCAAGCTGAAGACAGGGCGCTATGGCGCTCATTAGGGGAGGCCTACGTCCAGCAGTGGACTAATATAGGCTGATGAAGATGATGAAAAAAACTAAAAACCAACTTTAAATTCCTGAATATTGAAAATGGGTTTGGAAGTAGTTTTAAACCCGGAACACGAATAAATGATGGATGACACGTGGATGAAACGACGAATAAAAGGAGGTCTTCTTTGAAATACGAAATACGAAGTTTCGGTTTACGGATGTATGAAACGAACATCCTTCTGCTGGGCGTGCCAATGTGCGTTGCTTCGGACCCGTTCACTAAATGTCACATTATTTTGTCCCGGATCTCTAAGATAGTAGATTGTTTTACAAGGGACTAAACCATCCCATTATATACGAGGTTGTTATACTCCCGAGCGTAGCGAGGGAGGATGAGAAGACCGAGTTATAATGGGTGGTTTTGGCCCGAGTAAAACACTCTACTTTTCACTTCGATTGCGAGAAAATAAAACAATTCAAAATTAGACAATTTTCAGAAATTTTATTAAAAATTAAATGTGCAGTTAGAGCAATTTTGAATGTTTAGTGATATGTTTTTCCCGGGCAATTTTATTTCGGTTCTCTGTGATTGGGATGTGTGTGTAATATTTTGAGTTGATTGTTGTGGAGTAAAAGTTGGAGAGACTCGACTCATGCTTGAGTTTCGTGCATTATTAAGATCTGAGTGCGGCTTCAGCTGAGTTGACATATTCATCCAATCCCGCGATGTAGATGCTTGGGGTTCTGTAATGTTTGGTAGAATATTGATTCCTTCCGTAATCCGCTGCGTGACGTGATACTTGTTTTGTATAGAGTCCTCTATATAACCTTCAGCCACTTGATCGGACCTCCATCCACCGTGCCGTTTTAATGTCGTTATATTCGCACCCGAGTCCGCCAACAGAGTCGCGGATGTTCTGCGGAAACAATGGCCCGTGTAGAGTTCCGGATTTGGTAAATTTAGATAAGTGGCAATATCTTTAGGCATGTTACCAAATTTATTTTTGCCTATGACTTGCCTTGTGCATTTACCATTTTGATAATTTAGAAAAAATCTTCTCGTTGAAACATTAGTGGGACGTAACTCCTGATAGGCTTTAACTATATTAAGGTATTCTCCACTGATGACAAATTTACGCTCTTTGTTTGTTTTCGTGTTCGGCAGACTCACAGCTTGTAGGTTTGTATCCGTTTCTACGTCTTCTAGCGTTATATTAGCAAGCTCTATTCCTCTGCATGCACCGCTGATTCCATAAATTAAAGCAACCTGTTGAACAAAAAAATAAGTGTGTTATTAATCGTAATAACCTAGGTACATAATTTAGGTATGTAGGTAGGTATCTATTTATTTAGTTTGAGTTGAGTACATAAGTAGTAGGTTACCTTTGTTGCCAAGTATTGTTTATTTGGAGCGTTATTTAAAAATGTTTCGATTTCTTGTGTCGTCAAGACTTTAGATTTTTTTGCCTTGTATCCAGTGGACAATTTCTTCAGTAAAGCCGTTAAATTTACATATTTTTTAATATCGACGTCGTGTCTCGTTTGTAAGGTCATTCTTAACAATGAATATGTGCTCCAAAGAGTCGACGATTTGAATTTTTTCGATAATTCATCAAAATAAGTGAGAAAAACCCCTTCTGTAAAAGAATCCACACGTTTCTCATCTCTCCATTTCATAAAATTTTCGTAACTCTTTAAATATATTCCACGTGATTTTGTCGGCAACAGATTCATAATTATTTCTTTGCCCTTTTCTTCCATTTGCATATTAGCATCTTCACTATCACTTGATGACATTTTTCACGTTCACAATTTGGAAGTAAAAGTCAGGAAGTTAAACGTAAAAGTTTGTGATTTGGAATGAAGAAAATTCTAGAGATTTAGCGCCAATACCATCTTTTTTTTTAAATCTCTATTTAACCCGCAACGAAAGAGTTCGCATTCTACCGTGAAGGGAAGAATCAACCTTCATAAAACATCACCAAGACGGTTCTATTTTCAAAAAAAAGGTTGACGGAGCACCAAGAAGTCGAGTTTTTATGTAAGAGAACGAATGCTTTGTACTGGCTGATGATTTTAGACAAAAATTAAAAAGAAAAATTACTTTTTAGCCCGAGGGATTAAACTCGAGTTTTAGGCCTGCTAAGCTACACTATTATGATACACTTTTCGAGCAAGAGAAGTGAAAAATAAATTTCATTATCATTTTCATAGAAAGGTCATCGAAATAACGGATCGGCAGTCTTTTGTTTTATGCGATCCGCAATACGTCTATGTAATATGTTTTTCAAAGTACATAGACCTATTGTTTACCCCCTTTGCCATGAAAACCATTTGTTACCTTACCAGTGATTGTGAAAATTATCTTATTATGATGCTTTAAATATGTTTCACGGCGCACATATCTATTCTTTTATGGACTACCTCAAAATTAACCTTTATACAATAGCGAAAGAATCAAGCTACACTAACTTTGGTGATATCTCAATTCCTAATAGATTTTGTATTAAGAATTTGCGAAGATTTCGCCAAAATTATTTGACCCGTCGTGATTTCTCAAAATTTATTATGTTGTTTTTAAGTTTGACAGAATCAGCCTACGGTGACCGAACTTATCAACGGTTTCACCACATTGGCAAGTGTGCAACTAACTAGACAAGGAGAACCTAAACGCTCCCAGGAAGAGTTTTCGTACTACCTCGTGATCATACTCTTTACAATAACGAGAATTTTTAAATCGGCCCATAATTGACGGGAAAATCGGCAAATATGTATAATTAAAAATACACAGAGCCGTACATAGAACCTCCGTTTTTGAATGTTTGAAGTATAAAACCAAAATTTGACTTCAAATTCCTATGTATTTACCTACACTGTTTTTAAGAAGGTATATTTCGGATTTTTAAGTTTTATAGGACCAACTCGAGATCATTGTCCATACATTGACGGAAGAATCGCAGAACATATGCTACTGTACATGTAAAAATACATACAGTCGAACATTGAACTTCCTCCTCTTTTGTTTCTGTAGGCTTGAAATGTGAGCAAAGCTCAAGAATAATAATAAGATCAAAGTTTCATGTAGGTAGGTATTTAATAGGCCTATGCATTTGTTAAATTTATATGATTTAAACAGCTTCGCGACGACGGTACTTGCATTCGTAAAAGTTGTTTAAAGATTTGAGTTTAGGCATTTTTTTTTTCACACGAGTCGCAATAAAAAGCTGCTCGTAAATTTTTTTTCTCAAATTTACTGATGTGCGTCAATCTACAAAAACCGCCTTATCTTGTCGAGTATTTTTTTTTATCGATATCCCAACACTGCTCTTTCGGCTTTTTATCGCAAAATTTTCGATTCGGTAAAATCGGATACATTTGCGTAAAAAAGTACCGATTGAGAAGTAACGGGACCTTTTTTACGATATTTTTAATCGAATAATAAGATAATTCAGTTGCTACTACGATATTTAAATGTATCTTGGAAATAATTAATTTTTTGTGAAGCTTGGGTTGTCCTAATTATGTCTTTTTTTTTTGATTTTAGCGGATTCAATAAAATATGTATATATTTTACATACATACTTGAAAGTTAAAATATAAAACTTAACATTATTTTATGTTTTGCCGATAAGAAAAAAAGAATTATTTTATGTAACAAGCAATTAAGTAGGTAGGTATGTTTAAACTGATGTAATATTTTCATACTATTGAACTTTTTGTACCAAATGCTTTGTAATTTAAACTGCAAAACTGTTCAAAATAATACTACAGAATTTTGTAAAATGTACAACATGCGCTCGGTTTCCATCGTCAATCATCGTCACATATGATTGATACCACTTTTTCAGTTGCCACTGTAATGTCACCGTCGCGCGTCACGTCACCCTGGATTGAGCACTTCGCCTTACAAACCAACTAGCTATCACCCTACTTTCCACTCTATCTATACTTACAAAGAGATTAATTTTCAATGGCATTAAATCTCACTTCAATTTATCATTTGCCAGCTACCCTCCAGTGCAAAACAAACGTTACTACCTTAAGATTAAACTGATTATCGTCTTCTTTTGCGATGCAATATTAAATTTGTTCATAATAAAGTTCAAAAAGAATGTAATGACTTAGAAAATAAGGTCCCTTTTACCATATTGTTGTTGAGGTCGTTGGTCGTTTACTTAACACACAATGTGAGGGTATCGTTTTTGCGGTTGTTGGATATCGCGGTGTTAATGTTGTATTGATGGGCGGAAATAGTCGGGATTCGAGATATGTGTCGATAATTGGAGAGATGCTTATCGAAGAAATAAATATTTAAGCCTACATATTTATTCATGAATAAGAAAAACAAGTAAACGTTTTGCTTTTTAAATGAGGTATTTAAGGAGAAAGTAAATGCCCTACAAATGTAAGTGCACAAGGATGCAATTACATATATTTTATACGAAATCTAAATGAAACAATCATGGTTCAAACTTTCACAGAAAAGAGAGAAAGACCAAAAAGTAAAAACGCAGTAGACTTTCAAGATTTTAAAGTGCTAGAAAATCTTCTTACACAAAAATCTTATACGGTAAAATAGGTATTTAGTTCTTGTATACATGGGGTACATGCTTGTAACGTACTTCTGCTACCTTGGTACCCTATTTGTTTATAATATAGCCGACTTCATGTTTACAGGTGTCGCAAGTCATACAATATTCGTTGCTCAACCCGTCTTCCACTATCACTGTTCAGCTCCTGTCTTAAAATTTATGATTTACTCTTTACATCCCCAAAAAAGAATAAAATGAGTTAAAATCACTTACAACGGGATATTTACTGTGATTTTATTTTTGAGCTTTCCAATGACTTCATATATATTAACCATGATAGTTTTAAATAACTTAATCTGCCCACTGACAGTGCCTTTAATATCTACTGCATTTCTGGATCATATAAATTTTCGATCAATAGAAATTATGAATGGTTAATTATTATTAATGGTCTTCAATATGATTCAATAAACACTGAGTTGCTTCTTTATATTTTTATGGGTCTTCTACTAAATTATTCGAACTGCGTATTTGTAAGCCGTCTTATCACATTATTACTATTATAGAAAAAAAACACTTGAAACAGCTGTTTACTACTCATAACATGTCTTGAAATCTATAATTTACCTCCCCACAAGAGCACACAATACGCAAGCACGCCGCATGCTAATCACAGCCTACCGCACGTCCGTCCGCGCTATCCTGAACACTAATTAGACCGGACCCCCCGGCTTGTGCTGCTTCTTTTGTTCCTTCATATCTGTTATTTGTGTTGAGTCATAGCATAACCTATGTTCACAGGTTCGTACTTTGGTTTCATGTGAGCTATTTGCGTTTAGATTACAGTTACAGTTTTGCAGTTCGTTAGTATCTGTTGTTAGAGCTAGCGGTGTGTTCATATTTAATATGGGCTTGCTGACTAATGATTTGATGTTAATTGTATTAGAATGACTAACAAAACTATGTTTCAAACTTAAGGACCAGTATTCTAAATAAAACCAGAATCAAACCAGATTCTCAGAAATGAAGAACGAAACAAGATTTAATTTGAGTGACAATTTTAACAGAATATATGTTTATGAAGTAGGTTAGCTTTAACAATGGTCAATCAAATTTCAAGATTAAAGTTTAACAAATGCCGACTGGTGCTGATGATAGATCAAGACAAAAAACAACAATTCCTTCAGAAATATCAAACAAAGGCATCCGAAATAAATTTCAAATGCTAATATCCCTCAAATTGGAAATTTCGTCCTCTAAGAAGGACACCGCCAAAAACAAATCGATATAAATCTCGCGTTTGTGACATCAAAATGATTAAGATTGACAAAAGAAACCGTTTCTCGTCGACATTCCTATTCTCTTCTGAATCGATTTAGTGTTTCAAAGTGCCGCTGAATGAGTAGGACAAAACATGTCTGAAATATTCGGGAAATGCCGACAGGCGCGCCGCCACGTCCTAAAATGTCAACGGCTCAAACTGCTCGCGGGTGGGTTTGGCAAAAAGCTGAATCACAGCACCAGCACATGCAGGAATCAGTTAAATCACTACCAACACCATAAACGAAATGTTTCATGATGAAAAATTTTAACGCATGACTTGGGAGAATCAATTGTTCATACTTCACGCTCAATATTTAATAGCAGACGAAAAAAGACATAAAACCAAGCCGGAAATTAATTAGGTAGTAACATAAAATTTATCTAGCAGACGTTAGGTTAGATTGCTTTTGATCAATTAACAATCGAGGATGGAAAAGCTTAGAGTGTCACTACTGCCTGATGTACTAACTTAGATTCCGTGCAGAATTCGAATCAGCTAATTCCGAATGCTGGAAGCGCTATCTCCGGCCATCTATTATTATTTCAATCTGCGATAATTGGACACTTGTCACCGTAAAAAGCGCGGAGAGCGAGTCACGACTGCGGCGCTTTTGAATCGGTTTTTGAAATTCAAATCGCGAAGGCTTGTTCCGCTGACGTCGGTAAATGTCGGGAGGTGGTTTCAATAGCTTTGTCTAGAGTCTAGCTTTTGTAGATTAGCTCTTATTATGGTCACAATATTTGTGATCACAGAAATTATGTAAGTTAATAATTAATGGAGCTTTAATGTTTAGGTAGCTAAGTGAAAAGTGAAGAAGAAATGGCAATTTAGACGGACCAAGAGTGCCCCAAATCGGCTTTTGATTGATATTCCTTTGTTCCCCTTTTACAAAAGAGCCATAAAACGGTAAAAATAAAAGGTTCATTCATAACCACCACCCAGGAAGTTAGTAATTACCGGCAATGATCCAACAAAAGGACTTAAGATAATAGTCTAAGGCGCCAGTCAAACAAGATGGCGCCTGGGCGTAGTGCCCGACAATTAGACACCGGGAAAACCCATCCATCATAGAACAACGATTTTAGCAAATTTTCGGCTACAACTAACTATAGTTTGACTTTGCCGAAACTGTCGGTCATCTGTAATTTGTAGCCGCAAGTGTGATTGGCACTGTAGACGGATGTGATTGTCTGTTCGGCCAAATGATATGTAATTTGGCCGAAGCCGAAAGCCGAATGTTGGCGCCTTGTTGGGGCACTGTCATTACGTTATTGAGGGTTGCCTACACGGCGAGTCGTGACGAGCGCAGAGGCGGACTCAGGCAGGTGGTCATTAGTCGTCTACGACTAATTACAGACATGGACACAGACATAGACTTGCATTTGTTTACTACTAGTTTCGGCATATAGCTTTACACACATTTTTCTTAGTAAAAAAAATAGCGTAAAGGCGTCCAGGTTAAGAAACAAATCATGCTATAAACCATAGTTATTTACCATGTTTTTTATTCTGGACGTGTTATTATTATTATTAATCAACATTTAAATACTGTAGACGCGTTTATAACCAACATGTAAAAAAATTAAAACTGAAACAAACAGGGTTATTTTAGCATTATTAGATTAAATCTGGACAAAAAACAGTTCTGCAGAACTTTCTAAAAATCTTTACGCAACCTGTATGCCAAATGATCTTTTATATAAACATAGCTCATAACAAGCGCTTTATTAAATTGAAGGCACTTCATTACTATTTTAATATTTAAGTACAGATCGGTGGAATAGATAGAAGTCATTTATTTTGCTTGGATTGAACAGCGTAGATACGAGCGTGGGCGTCATAACCTTAATTACATCAAGCTGCTTTTCTCGTCACTACCGGTTAATAAATTGACTTTTTATCTACAGGTGTAAATAATTAATTAATTACTTTTTAATCTTGACAAGTAATTCATTAATACCTATTTCGTTATGTGTAAAACGAGAAATTAAAAGATTATTTTGCTTTTTCTGACGTTCGAGTTATCGGATGAATCAATTGATCTGTTGACCATTATTTTTCGTGATATTAAAAGTTCATGTTTTAAAAGTATGAAGTTTTGAAATTCACTTGAAAACACCGGTAAAAATACTGTTGTGCCTATTTGGATGCACGTGTCCTATCTGTGTGTTCTTATTATGTTCTATTTCCCACAAATGATGCATATAAATGAGTACAATATTGCATCTCGATGAAGCAAAATACTCTATTTTATGATAAGAACAAAGTACAATCGGACACATAAATTAGTATAACATATTATAATAGGTAGTTAATATACAGGTGGGGCATTTAGCATATAAATTGTAAGTTATTATACAAATCGTACAAACAAGCCTAATGGCTGCATGGAAATTACACATTTAGTATAATAAAATCGTTAATAAATAATTATGTGGTGGAATGTTAATATGTGTGGGTGATAAATGCATGGAATCGAAGTCGTGATGTCAATATACGTCGTCGAGACTATAAAATAATTATACGTATGAATAATGATAACAAGCCAACAACATAATACCCAACCGCTAAAGGAAAGTTGCAATTTTCCTTCTGAGGTTGACAGAAGCTCATTAAATGAAAAGTTCTATCAAATCTTATTATGCTTTAATCTCTGGTGTATTAAAAAGTACCGAGGCGACCGAGGCGTAAGAATCGACCCCGCCAACTCAGCCTGTGGATGTCGTAAGAGCCGACTACCTACTAAGGAAGGGTAGCAACGTCCGTCTGTGTATTATTCACACCTTCAACTGTGATCATCACCAATCTGCCTGCCAAGCGTGGTGGTTACAGCAAAACCAGCCATGTTTGGAGGAGGCATTTTCAGCCATAGACGTACCATGTGGGCTGATGACATGATGACGTGCTACGTGTTGTTGTAATAGATCGATATATTGTCACGACCTAATGAATAAAAGAACACTTGCAATCCTTATTACGTTTCTGTATTCAATCGAAATCCATAGTAATGACTGGAATTACGTTATTAAGGCCCCAGTATTTTTACTTAAGACCTCAATAATAACCGTTACTTACCTTAAATTATCCCTAAGTATAGCTTAGGCGCGCCTTAAGTGGACTCTACGTCGGTTTGTCTGTTACTCAAATTGGTTTATGATTTAGAGGTAGTTACTTGAATTTTATGGATGCTTCGAACGCTAGTCATAATTTATGTTTAACTGGCTTCTGCGCACAGCTTGGCTTGTGTGGTGTTGTGTATTAGGGTCATAATGAGCTCTTGTATATATATGTATGTATGTGTTTTCTCTGGGATGCAAAACTATTTTATAATTTAGTAGGTTTTTGTTAACTGCTGTACCCGAAAGTTCTATTCAGGTGCTATTATGGACGTCCTTTGGAAAGCAGAAAAAATATCAAACTTCGTCAATGAAAAACAGCATTATCATGCTTCCTGTTGTAAGTACCTTCAGCTTTGCGGGAATCGAACTCACAACCTATATTGCCCAAACAGACGACTGCAGACAACCTCAGCCAGAGAAGAGTTGGTAAAGTCACCATCACCAACAGCCCGTATCAAACCACGGCTGGGTATCCTACAAATGTTAAGTTCATACTTAATTCATAAGTTCATACTTAATTCATTAATTCATTTGCTTTCAATACCAGTTCTGCGGTAAAAACTACTCACACTGGGAATCAAACCCACGAGCGGCTTTACGCACAGTTCCAAACAATCGTCAAGCAAAGAGTTCTTTAGCAAGGTAATTGTCAAAGGTAAATAATCATTATCAGCCCACTGCTGGGCAACTCCGAAGGAAAAGTTAAAGCGGTTTCAATGCCACTGCTACGACAGTGCAGTTGCAGCGGCCGCCATCTTGGATTGGCGGTGGAGGCGGGGCTACGCGCCACGCCTATACGCCTTCCTTATACTTTGAAGAACTTTGAGTTTGAAGTTTTTTGAGAACTTTAAACCAGATTTTGGGGAATTTTTGGATAGTAATAATAATAATTATTTTGTAATTTAAGAATAAGCAAATAAGGTTTGTTTAAGAATGTATTAGCGACAAAGTAGGACAATGATGGCATAGTAGAAAAAATGCTCCTACGCAAGTTCCCGGAAAAATAATTGGTTTGATTCCCGTTCTAGTAAGCTCATGCATAAAAATACTTTCAGTAAAGTATGAACATGCGTATTTATAAATAATTGTGCACTTTGGCCTTCTGTAAGAATGGTTTTTTTTTATCAACGTTTTTATCAGCCAATAGCTTTTTTCCTGCGCACTGCTGGGTGTTAGGTCTTTATCAATTTGCCTTCTCCCATTAGTCTTGATTGATTGTTATTATTTATATATTATGTATTTTATTGGGTATGAATGTGGTATGAATGAACCAAATCTTCAATTCTTGAGCGCTCATTAGGGGAAACCTACCTCCAGCAGCGTAAAAACATAGGCTGATGTTGATGAATCAAATATTCACCCCAATCTCCGCTACGAAAAAAAAAACACACATTCCCTAGATACATTCAGAGTAAAAAAAATCATTAAAAAAATATATAAATCATAGTAAATTTAATTCAAATCTCTTTATATTATATCCACAGATCAAAAAGATTTAAAGTTTCACATATCAAAACTTAACTAAGAAATAAACTTAAAAGTAATATTATCATGAAATATAGTTCGGGCTTTAATGTATGCAGATGTAAGTACTAAGTAAAGCTCTATCTCTCGCACTAGGTCTCTGTAGAGTCTGTGTGGCGAGGTTACAGTGAGTCGTTTTGGACTCTCTCAGCCTATTTTAGAAAGTAATATAAAACAAAATTGCTTTACACAACAAGGAAAATTTTAACAAAATTATAATATATCAAAACATGTAGAAAACTATGGAAAAACAGTTCATTGGTGAAATCAATTTACATGTCAAAGCTATGGGTACAGGCAGCCATTGAAATTTGGCGTTGCTCGGTTCCGGCAGCCATGCGTGCCCCATCTCCTCTCGTCGGCGATACGTCAACAGTGCCACAGTGTGATATATACGGTATTACAATTTGCGATTAACAAATAATTCAATAATGATTGACATTTTAAAACCTATCTCCAAAGCTGAGCTTATATTGCGAACCAGACTGTTAATTATTTTGATGCTTGAGTTTATGAGAATTTTAGAATTTTGTTTCATCATCATCATCATCAGTCTATGTAAGTCCACTGCTTGACATGCATAGGTCTCCCAAATAAATTTTATTTACGGAGTATTTACTACCTCAAATCAACTCCGCCGGATGTCCACATCTTACAAACTACTGAATATTTAACTTTGAAATAGTATATATGGTAAAGTTTAGGACTTACTCTATCCGTCATATGCCTTGAAAATACGATTCCATTAATTTTGACAATACAAAAAAACTGCAAAGATACCTTTAAATTTTTACTAGAAAGAAAGAAAGAATGAAAGAAAATAATTTTATGTGTCCTAAATGTACTACACAAAACAATCTTAGGATACAAAATTCGATCTAGGCTTTGCTGCTTATTTTGTTCGCAGGTTTAGGACAAATTACTTAATACTAAAATATTGTTTTTTAAATAAATACAAAAGCTCTGAGAATCAATCTGAGAATAAGCAGGTAATTGAACTAAGTGAAGAACATTTTACATGCTGTGTTTTTTTTTTCAAATAATGTCCATATTAATAGATTCTAAGCAAAACCTTGATTTTTACGCTCTGTCCCGCTCCTATGAACGCGAAATCCTGTGACTATCCTTTTCACAAAATGGCATCCATAGCGCCATCCATAGGTCACCCCTTAACTGAAATAAAATTATAGAATTTTTATTATCCTAGCTATACTTCATTAGAAGCAAAAGCTTATAGGAAATAACTTTTAAAACAGTCATACGAAATAGGCCAGACTACCTAGTCTTGATACTGTTGGCTATCAAGCTAGGGACTTTTGACACAAAAAAGAGTTTTCAAACATGTTTTCTGTTTAGCAAGGAGGAAGAAAGGAGAAAAAAATATATCTACCTATCAAATATAAAACAAATAATGCTGGACCATCCACACAGCATCTTCTAGCACCAAACTAAGCAGAAATTGTGTTATGGGTACTGTAAGTAAGTGATAATATACATAGGTAACACAGATAGTTTATCATACATAGAAAACGACCAGAACACTCGGAACAAATATCTGCAGATCGTAGGGACTAACATTTTTCCCCCGGGGCGGGAATCAAACCCGCAGCCTCCTGCGTCACAGGCGGACCTTCGCCCTCCGCCGCGCGCCACAGAGGTCGTTAAGATATGTATCGTGTAGATGCTGATAAAAAGTAATATTAACATACTTATATACTTTTTAATATTCGTAGAATACACGCAGAACACCGGGAACATTAACTGCAGATTGCACAAAACTTTACCCCAAGGCGGGAATCGAACCTGCAACCGCCTGCCTCGAATGCAAACCTTTGCCCGCTGCGCCGCTAGGGTCGTCTGAGCTGGTGGTATTATTGCCAATGCGATATTATCAGTTTGGAAAAGTTAAATCTGTCAATCACTTGTAATACTATGGCATGAAAACAATTTTACAGCCATTCTTAACTTTGCAAACCTACGCCCTCTGTGACCGGCAATAACTCAGCTTACAAAAACGTCGGCGAGATCAAAGGCGGTGCGCTCACACGAAATGACTTGTTCCGCAGTTAGCTTAGTGTAAACACGCGGAACATCAAACGTGCCGCGAGCGGCGCAAGGGATGAGAGACTCAGCTGAGATCAAATCTCTGACGGCAAGCTGAGGCTGTCTGTAGATGTGATGAGTTTCAGAGTGAACTGGGGAAAATGGAACTGTTGTCAAGAGTCAGAAGTCTTGATAAGAGTTCTTACTCGGTACTCTTCGCTATGACGGCGTTTTTGTATTGCTACGCACTTATTTTGAAGTATTTATGAATAAAATTGCGATCGGCGAGGAACTCAAACACGATACAACTGCACTGAATTTACCAGCAAATTTGGAATCTCAAAATAATAGAAGCTAAACAAATTCTCTATGAAATGTGAAAGCCTCCGCTTGGACCAAATCAAATCGAAAACCAACCTCCCCTAAACTCCTCCGCAATCTGCGCCACCCTATTTCCATCCACCGGTACTTTGACCGGCGATAATTTGTCTAATAGCTTTTTAGAAGTCGGCTAAATACAATATTTACTGTAACCTGGGGGGCTATTCTAATGACGTGAGGAACTATCAATTAAGTGGCGCCCAGGATCGGCGCCGAGCCTTGATCCTGACGGATGGTTTTTAAGAACACTAATCTGTTACAGGGAAGGTCAGGTAGAACAGCTAGTTCAGAGTTTTTGCATCCGCTTGTTATAATTTGACAATATTATTATAATATGATTTATAATATGATTTATAATATGATTTATAATATGATTTATAATTTCATAATAATCAAATGATATGAAATAGTTGAAACTTTTTGTTAACCTCTAGTGTGTTTACTTGTGTGTGGAGAAACCAAGACTTGGTTCGTAAAACCAATAAACAAAACTTAATCAATTTATGTGCTATATAATGCTTTATTAGTACTTTGTATAGGAGTGCAGTCCCTCTGCGTAAAGCTTCATTTTGTATTTAAACCAAGACTTGGTTCGTAGAAAATACAAAATCGAGCTTTACTAAGAGGACATCTAAAAATGTGTAATTTTAATCCAGTTTTTTACCTAAATAGGCATATTTTTTTATAAAAATCACCTGATTACGTTTTGTTACGTTGTCACTGACTGGATGAAAGGATGACAGGATGAAAACAATTTGCAACTTATTCTAATCAAATAGCCTATTCTATAAACTTATAACCATAATTCTATGTTTCTTCTTTTTGTGTGGTGTATTCTCGTAGTTCTAGGTAGGTCTGGAATGATTACTCAAGTGTTTTCAGAATATCAGCACTCCCAGCCTGAAAAAATAACTGAAACATGGTTGTTTATTATACGCAGATTTCAACCCCTAAAAAGCGCTCTTAATTGAATCTTCAAAGGACGGAAAAGAAAGAATCTGAAAACTAGAAGCTTATAATTTTAGGTTGACTTATATTACATTGTGTCAATTCTTACCAGAAAGCTTGCTATTCATGCTGACATGAGTGATGTAGCTGTTCCATATCTTACTAAACCCGTCTGTCCGAGACACATCAGTCATTTCTCCCCGGGATTTCACGGTCGGACGTTTTGCCTTTCAAGTGGCGAGCGGTTTCCGGCCGGGCCATTTGCGGCGGCGCGGCGGCGCGGCGCGGCCGGCCGATTTGCTGCGTCCCTGATGCGGCCCCTGATGAATAGATAGACGCGTGATTTCAACATTTTCAACACTAATTGGTAATAACACGGTTGGATTTTAAAACGTTATTTTACATTTTGCAAGTAATTGAGGCAATTTGAAGCTATAAAGATAATTGTTTAAACGATGTCTAGGAATAAATTTATTGGCCGTCAATGTTTAGTGGTTGGACTTAGAACAAGGAGCCGGTGGGTAATTAGAGGTAGTAGGTTCGACTCCCCGCGCCGGAACAAAAGTTATTGCGTGTTTGTCTATTATTATCGGTCTTGTAATTGCGGCCAATAACTTGTGCGCTAATGGCCAATTATTATTATTATCCATTTGGTGTTTACCTGGATAATGAAATGGTCATTTATCATCATCGTCATCTAAAGTCTGGGGTTTTTGCCTGCTTTTGGTTCCGATACCTAAATGTTGTCCGAGGTTGGCCGAGTTACTTCATAATGTACTCTTTAATTATTATAATAACTTGACAGTACATACTTCATTACCTTGACTCAGCAGGTCGATTCAGACGTATGAATATGATGATGTATTTGGAACATGTATTATGTGAAATTCGGATTGTACCTATGGGTGAATGTATAACTTATAACAATAGACAACAACAACTACAATAACTACAGTTCCGGCGCCCGCGCTTGCGCCCCGCGCTACTCAGTAAATTCAATATATTCGCAGTCGAACCCACTATGTAGGTACCTTTTCGATTCCCGCGTCGAGACAAATGTTTGTACGATCTGCAGTTCACCGTGTTCTGGTCGTTTTCTATATATAATAAAAAACATCTTTCTAGTCCTACAAAATTACTACGAAATTTTCTTCTAGAGTAATATATAATTTTCTAATAAGTACCTATGACAAAATAAACGTACAAATCTGAAGAAAATTTCGAAATAGCGTTCATTCCAGATCGTGATTGATCGTTCTACAGTTTTTCGAAGTTGTATGCCTTCTGTATATCATTGTGCGGTTTCCTTTTCTCTCTGGATACCGTTCTCCGGTATTTCGAGTTTCGGTGTTCCGCAGGATAGTCTACCTACTGTAAGACCTGCCACAAAAGTTATTTGCCATGACTAGGCATGCCAGCATTGCAAACACTCTAGAAGTCTAGATCTTATAATGACTGATATGGCACATAAAAGTGCCTTTAACCAATAACTAATAGAGTTCAAAATGTACGTGATTTTTCACAAGCCCTGATCAGAAGCGTCAATTAAAATTCCCATCAGGACCGCAAAGGCCTCATTGTGTATCGTCGAAATTAGGCGTTTTCACGCTCTGTGTATAGCTCGCTTTAATCGCGCCGACAGGGCTGCTACTGGGCTTTATTTTTGAAAATCAATTTAAAATAATTAACTAGATTTTTTGTAGATTTTGCAAGTCATCGTAAAATTGCAGTGTGGCGCCTTGCTTTTTTGGATGTTTTTTGCGTTAAAATCTAAAGCGATTCATATAAACCTTCTATTGGATGGGTAGATAAATGTGCAGTTCAGTGAATGTTCTCGAAATAGTTTTTAATAAATTGAAAATCATGGAACGTCAATTTGTAATACAGGTTAAGAGAGAGGAGGTAATTTCCCAAAAAAACTGTTCAAAAACTATAAGAAGAAATATAAGTCAAGAAATATAAGTCACCTCTGATACTAAATGAAAAATCATCTTTGTCTGGAACCTAACGAGTCACTTAAGCCCGATCTTTCACTCTTAGAGATGGGTTTATGCCGGGCATTTACTGGGCGCATTGAGTAAATGCCGAATAAATGTCTTTTTATGCCCTTTAAATGTCCAATCACAGGGCAGATATTATAATTTTGTTATCCATTATGTTCTTCATTCTTGCTTTTATAACTTACATAAAAATGACTGTTTTTAACATAGCTAAAAATAATTTGTAGATAGACTGAGGAAAAGTAAGTAGGACGTACCTATTTCATAAACAATTGTACGAAATAAAGTAAATAAAAGTGAGTTTTCGTTTGTCTGTAGGTGTTTGTTTGTGTTAGCTCGGTATGTTCGCACTGGTCATAGCGTGCAATGAAGTGAAGTTAGTACTCAATCCATTGCTCTCGCTTTGCACTACAAGGTACGAACTTCACTTCACTGCGTTCCGCGCATCGCAGTCAGTACTTCCCCGAGTTTAAATCAAACTAAACTTGTTGGCGATTCGCTAACTTGCTTTGTAGTCGTGATTTAGGCACGTAAAGATTGAAGTAAAAGACTTTGTCTGAGAGGTCAGACCTGAACAAGCAAAGTGCGAAGATGGTACGGCGCGACCTTCGGAGCTCCAACACACGCCTCATTGAAGAGGCGATAGAGCGAAACCGAGGGTCCAAAGTATTCACTCAGCAGCTTGGCAGGAGCCACCTGACGAAGCTTAAAACGCACGATGGGAGGACCGTATTGTCGAAGCCGGAGATCTCTGCCGAGATAGAGGATTTCTATGGCCGTTTATACGCTGCACATGCCCCTCGTCCTCTACGGGACGACCACGATTCCAGAGCCACCCTGACGCGCCACTACACCGACGAACTGCCAGACATCAGTCAAGTCGAGATCGTGTTGGCTCTGAGGCAGCTTAAAATGGAAAAGCCCCCGGTGAAGACGGCATAACTTCAGAGCTTCTGAAGGCAGGAGGAGCCCCTGTTATACAGGAGCTGCAGAACCTGTTTAACACCGTCCTTCACAGTGGGAGAACTCCAAAGGCGTGGAGCGGGAGTTTGGTGGTGCTCTTTTTTAAGAAGGGAAATAAAACCCTACTTAAAAATTACAGACCCATCACACTCCTGAGTCACGTCTATAAACTCTTCTCACGAGTGATCACGAACCGTCTCGCCAGGAGACTCGACGAATTCCAGCCACCGGAACAGGCCGGGTTTCGCGGAGGATATGGCACCATAGACCACATACACACAGTGAGGCAGATTATACAGAAGTCCGAAGAGTATAATCAGCCCTTGTGTCTGGCCTTTGTGGACTATGAAAAGGCCTTTGACTCTGTCGAAACACTGGTCGGTTCTGGAATCCTTACAGCGATGCCAAGTAGACTATCGTTATATCGAGGTGCTGTGCTGAGATGTCTTTATGAAGCCGCCACCATGAGTGTCCAAGTACAGGGCCAGCAGTCTAAACTTATCCAACTGCGCAGAGGAGTGAGACAGGGGGATGTTATATCCCCGAAACTGTTCACAAGCGCGTTGGAAGATGTGTTTAAGACGCTGGACTGGAAAGGTAAGGGCATCAACATAAATGGCGGTTACATCTCACACCTGCGATTCGCTGATGACATAGTCTTAATGGCGGAGTCGCTGGAGGAGCTGAACCAGATGCTGGACGGCCTAGCTTCAGCCTCGCGACGTATCGGTCTAGGGATGAACTTGGATAAAACCAAGGTCATGATCAATGGCCTCATTGATCCGGGACCGGTCGTCGTACATGGCCACCTTCTCGAAATTGTTTCCGAATACACTTACCTAGGGTAGATTCTGCAGTTTGGTAAAAACAATTTCGAGAAGGAGGCCAAGAGGAGGATCCAGCTGGGCTGGGCAGCGTTTGGGAAACTACAACTAAACGTCGAGTCTTCACGTCATCCATACCGCAATGCTAGAAAATGAAAGTTTTCAATCAGTGCGTCCTACCCGTCATGACTTACGGAGCTGAGACGTGGACACTCACGGTAGGGCTTGTCCACCAGTTTAAAGTCGCCCAGCGAGCTATGGAGAGAGCTATGCTCGGAGTTTCTCTGAAGGATAGCATTCGCAACGAACACATCCGACAGAGAACCAAGGTTGTCGACATAGCTCAAAGGATTAGCAAGCTGAAGTGGCAGTGGGCTGGCCATATCGCGAGAAGAACCGCGTGGAGACCGCGACTCGGCAAACGTAGTGTAGGACGCCCTCTGACCTTTTATTGCGAGACGGTGTGTTTGACATCGACGTTCAAGCAACACTGATACTTGGGAAAGATAATTATTAGTGATATTTAAATATATCTAGCAATAACATAATAGTACTCCTCGTGTATTTAAGTTTTATCAGCAACAAAACAATATATTTTGTGCTATTTATACATTTTCCCAACATATTTATATGTATATTTTATTCGAAATTATTCAAAAAGTCTAAAAACTACAAGCGTAGTTTCTGCCCTGTCATCGGGCATTTATTTGGGCAGAAACTCGTTTTTGCCCAATCTGCCCTGTTTATGCCCTTTTTGCCCAATTGGGTTTAAACCCTCGACCCATCTCTCACTCTCATATCTTCTGTTAATTCAGGGCAGAGCTGTTTTTAAGTTGAGTTTCAAATAAAACCTCTCTAACGAACGATTATTGAATTGCGGGGGGTACTCATTACCAATACCAAAATTAAGAATTAAGACCTGGCGTCTTAACAAACGTGTTTGTGATGATGGGCTGAACCTGCAGTTCACGTATTGTCACTAATTTACCAATAACCCTGTATATAAAACATTTTACCCACGGAATTTTCTAGTTTAACTAAGATTTGAAAAAGACGCAATACTAGAGTAGAGTACCTTTCACTCAGAATTGAGAGAACCTGTTTTTATAAATAAATAAAAAACTGTTTCAGTGGTTATGAAATAACATTATATCTATCATATTCCGTTCAGTAAATAAAGGAGACAGACAGACATCCCTGAGCCGCGGGTGGCGTCACAAGAACGCGTCACTAAAAGGGTTTGACGGCGTCACTTACCGAAAAGAAATTAGTATTACTTTGAAGGCGGATCGTGTTACGGAGCTAATTGCGGTACTCTGATCGTGTTTATTTTTGTAGTGGCTTAGTGGGAGGTAGGTAAGCGAAAGTGGTGGGATCAAAACCCGTGAAGAATTTTCTAGCCGACAGAATAAGTAGCCTTGTTCGATACATCGATCACGTAGGCATGTAAGCATCATCAGCAGTTTGACCTAAGTAGGTTACTCGTGCCGCGAGCGCGGACCGAGCGCCTACGGAGGTCAGTGCATCAGCAGCACTGGGCATTTGTTAAAGTGTATGTTTCAAGAAAGTAGTCATTTTCAGAAATGGTTGTTTTTCAAAGTGAGCATTGCTATAAATGGGTAATAATTAGTAGTAGACATTTTATGTAGAGGTAATTTTATGAAGTGGGCATTTTGCAAAGTGGGTATTATGAGCAGTGGAAATAATTATAAGTAGTCATTTTAATTTGTAGTCTTAAACAGCCTCATTAACATCATTAGTCATAGTTTGTAGATTAGTCGTAGTTTTATACAATACAGCCTTTGTACTATTAACTCGACTTTTATATCAGCATCCCGGGAAGAGCTAGCCGTGCCAATGAGACCCTAATAACCAGTGTGAGCATTAACTTACGCCACGTACGAGTGTGTCCGTCTGCCCTTCCGTCACAGGTTTCTAACAGACTGACAGTAATAAAATACATAAAGACAAACTAAAAAAAACCTCACCGTAAACGTAAGCAAGGACTTCATAAAAAGTCTTTGCATTTAAGTAGGCACTCAAGACTTAACGGGTGGTCTTAAAATTCCGTTAATCAATTAATTACAAAGTACATCTTGTTCAATGATTAACGGAACGATATTTTAATATTGAAAATCGAATCGCGTACAATCGGGGACAAAAAATCGTCCGTCGTTTTAAAATATCGCCGCGCTGAATTACTTTTAATTACTATGAAATAAAACATTATTGTCTCTGAATGTTATCAATAAGTAGTTCTGGGATCACATTTATGATTTTTTTTAAATGCCACACATTTTAGTCATGGTAGTCATTCTTAAGATCGTACATAAATTCATAAATGTTAACGTTGGTATGGTTTAATTTCTATTACTGTTCGTGTGCTGGTGGATCTATTTACATTGCGCTAGAGATTAAAGTTTTTTTTGTTTTGAATTTTATCTGCATTTTTAAGGAACAAAAATTGACCAATAAGTAATTTACCAAAAATTATAAAAACCACTAAAAACTGCACAAAATATTGAATCTCCCGCGAAATGCATGTTGCCATTAGTACTATGTATTACCTAGTTAGTACCTACCTAATGTTTTATGGTATTGATACTGACAAGGTCAGCACCGTTTAGTCTACAGAATTGGTATTAATAAGTGGAATTATTAAGTTGTATTAAAATTCAACATTATTGTTATAAGATCGTAGTCAGCCAACTGAACAAAAAAAGAAAAAAGAATACTGTCAGTTTACTTAAAATGGAATCCAAGAAAGCGTAAACTTCCACAGTTTAACCGACGACAATTATGTAAATTAAAAACAAAAACGTCTATACGTGGATAATCAATAACTTACCGCCATTAAACTAATAGCCACAATAAAGTTGTACAACACGTTGCGACTTATTTGGTCGTACGATAAAAATACGCCTCTTATGGTACGGGCTGTATACGGGTAATATTGCAATACATTGTACTTTTACTGTTTGTGCTGACAGCCCACTAGAGTACTACCATTTTCATAGGCAGTTGAAAACATCATAGATACATAGAATCTTTATTGTACAAAGATATACATGGGCGAGCATAATGGTGGATAGCATTCTCTACCAGCTAACCAAAGGTGAACATACAGCTGAATAGAGTATTCCCCTTTTTTTGAAGTCGGTAAAAAATTCATCGCTAGTGAAAAATTTTGTGAATAGGTAATTCACGTTGATTCTTGCTACCCGAAAATTCCTTTGTTTGACTGTTAGCAGTGTGGGGTTTTCCGCTCACGGATTACAGCTGCTGGGATGCCAGTAAAAAGATTATGCAAAATTGATAGAAAGAGAATATGTTTAAAAAGTCTGAATGTCTAGTACCGACAAAACAAATTCATTGATTAGAAAGAAAAAAAAGCAGGAATGTAGCTACATTTAACGTGCGTAATCTAAGCAACGTGCACGGCAACACCCGTCACACTGCAGTGTGACTATACCTTTACAAAAACTTGCAATTTTAATGCTCTCCTTTTACGACAAAATTATAATGCAATTGAATTGTTTTTCTTTTTATGAAACGTACTCCATTTTGAAACATTTATAAAATCAATAAAAAGTTATGATCCGTCTGATGAATTATTAAAGCGAGAACTCAACGGTGTTTGTAATTTTATTACGAATTCTTGATAACATCTTCATAAAGTTTATAAAATGAATTCATTGAATTTTAAAACGATAAAAAGTCGACGTAGACTTTAAACGTCTTGCATAAATGACGAATTTAAAGTTATTGTCTTTTTGTTGATTTTCTGATGTCTATAGACTAGGACGACGAAGAGTTTTAGAAAATTGTCTAACCAGTAAACCAAAACGATCATCAATTCCTTATCATTTTACCATTGAGGCGGATTCGCCAATTGTAGGTACTAAAAACGTTCAATATTCTCAAAAAGTTTTTACTGGCTTCCAAGACGTTTTATACCTCAAACTCGCATGCGTTACGTACTTGGTTTATACCTGAATTGAGTTTCGTACTGGTTCTAACCATTCCTTTTTAAAATTACCTACTATCATATCAATGAATTTTTCACGGACTCTAACATTAAAATTTTATAAGTCTGACATTTTAATTTTATAATTTTGATTTTGACATTTGTAAACTTACCTTATTGAAATTTGTAATTTTGTATGGACCAATGTTATCTTGCATATAAATACTGTGACATTATTTTAATAAATTTTTCCGTATCTGCATGTCTATTAGAATAATAATTTATAACAAATAATGAGAATTCATTTGTTATAAAGTATTGTATAATTTCGCACACCAAAGCTGTTTAGCTGGTAAGTCATCGCAAGGGACAAAGATAAGCAAGTAACGGGCGATAAGTATATCGCCATCACTGCCTGTTAGTGGTCATTCTGGAGCATTCATGCAGGGGGACTCCTACGGCAGATTTTATTTGGTCAGTCCACCTCATAGGACTATAGTCCACGTAGTTTGTGATTCCCTTGGAAAATTCAAAAAAATTGGGCATAAACTGTAACTTTTGATTGCTTTGAAGATTGATTTATATCGCGGCAAGAGGTTACGAACCTGAGTATATGATGTGAATTTCAACTCGATACCTGCACGTGTTTCATCAACAAAGTGATCTTATAAGGGTTCCTTTTTTTCTTTTGAGGTACGGAACCCTAAAAATGTAAGATAGGTGTTCTGGACACGACGAGCCTTCGTAGGATAGGTTGAAGAAGATCCTTCTTAGAATAGGTATAATAGTCTAGGTTTGAAACGTCAAAGGAGGTTGAAATACCTCAACATGGATGCTGGCCGCAAGCACATTCAAAAATTCAAATACCTGCGAACGAACGAACCATTTGATCGTCTATTGTTTTTTCTCATTCTAATTTTGGAAAATGTAGGGGAGATTTTTGTATAAATAGGCACGCTAGCTAGAATAAGTTTAGTTTATACTCGGACGCGATCAAGAAAACCTGAAGAAGTAAATAAAGCTGGAAACAAGAACAAAAGTGTTTTACTGGAAAAATTCAAGAAGCTTACAGTCCACAACAGTTCCTGGTCCTTCGAGCCGGATCGGAGTGAAGAGATCCTGCACCCATCGGATTGGAGTGAAGAGATCCTGCACCCACCGGATTGGAGTGAAGAGATCCTGCACCCATCGGATCGGAGTGAAGAGATCCGCACCCACTGGATTGGAGAACGAAGAATCAAGCGCTCGCGCAGTATGGTTGTAACCAGAAGCCAAGTGGATACGTTCGAACGACGTGAAACTGAGGAAGAGGCTGTACGGCAAGCCGCCGAACTGGAAGCCATCGCGAACGAACGAAGACGAAGGCTGTCGCAAGAAGCTCCGGCGACACCCGCTACGCATCAAGTAGCCAGACATCGCGACCCAGCCATAGGGTTCGCACCCGACTTCACCCGCGCCGGAACGAGTACGGAACGCCATAGGGATGAACAATCTCCCGCCCGAACTGCGCGCTCTCTACGATCGAACGGGAGCATAGCGGCCAGGGCGCGGGCGGCGGAACTGGAGGCGGAAGAGAAACTGGCCGAACTTAGGCGTAAAGAACTCCAAATAGAAGCAGATCTCGTCAAGAAGAGATTGGCTGCTAACCTAGCAGCATTGGAAGACGAGGAAAGGAGTATACATGAAGACGAACTACCGGAACACAGTGAGAGAGTCGAGCAGTGGCTGCAGACAACTGAAGGGGAGAAAAGTGACACTATTCCAAGAACTGAGAAGAACATCCGATTCAACGCCAGGAACATATCGACTACGCCGGTCAAGACTAAGAGTACTGCCAACGTCGATGCATTAGCTGATGCAATAGAGAAGCTAGCAAGACCGAGGATGAAGTGCCCAGACCTGCACGCGTTTTCCGGTTCACCGAATGAGTGGTTGCCCTTCAAAGCTGCCTTTAACGACTCGACGAGAACATACAAGCTGACACCGGCTGAGAACATCCAAAGGCTGAGAAGCAGCCTTAAAGGGGAAGCAAGAGAGCTAGTTGCTTCACTCCTGTACACCGCAAGCAATCCAGAAATCATCATGAAGACCCTGGAACAATGCTTCGGAAGACCAGAAATCATCATCGACCGGGCCATTGATGACCTTCGAAGACTACCGAAACCCGGACCATCTGCAATAGAACTGAACTCATTCGCTGTCAAGCTTCAGAACGTGGTCTGTGTGTTGAGCAACATCGGGAACAGAGGCTACCTGTACAATCCGACGCTGACCAGAGAAACACTGGAGAAGCTGAGCCCCCACATTCGCTCACGCTGGTGTGACTACGCAACCGAACAAGAGGGAATGATCGAGCCCGAGATCATTATGCTATCACGCTTCCTTATGCGCGAAGCGGACCGAGCCCTGCGGTTCAGCTATGCACCACCGACCAGCAAGAAGGAAAACCTGCCGAAACCGAACACAGCATTCAAGAAGAAGACGAACGCCGTGTACAACACTACTGAAGAACTCGCTGAAGCTGAAGAGAAGTGTTCATGCTGCGAGAAGGAACACAAGTTGACAGATTGCCCCAAATATAAGGCAATAACAACTGACGAGCGATGGGAACACGTGAAGAAGAACAAGCTGTGCTTCAAATGTATAGTGAAGAAGCATCGACGCACCAACTGCAAGGCGATATCATGTGGAGTCAACCAATGTTCACGTCCACACCATCAGACTCTACATCAAGAAAGAAAAGACAGTTCAAGCCCAACCGAAGCAGTCATGACAGTGACCACCGCTGCCTCGAATGACATGGCAGTTTTGCTGAAGATGTGTCCAGTCACCGTCGTCGGTCCACGGGGGGAGATCGATACGCTCGCTCTCTTGGATGAAGGGTCCACAGTCACTTTGATTGATGAGAAGTTGGCGCGTACTATCGGAGCAAAAGGACCTTCACTGCCACTACGAATGCGTGGAGTCAACACTACGCAGAGGGAGGAAGAAAGCCAACTTGTCACCGTACAACTGAAGGGCAAGGATAGCAAGCTACATCCACTTCGGGCACGCACCGTCAAGAACATGAAGCTGCTGCAACAATCGATTCCCGCAACACTGTTGGATCAAGACCATCTGAGGGACTTACAACGAGATGAAGTCTGCTACGAGTCATCACAACCTGGGATCCTGATTGGAGCTGACCACTGGGAGTACATAGTCTCACAGGAGGTACGAGTCGGAAGAGCGAACCAACCAGCTGCATCGAGAACACAGCTGGGATGGGTCATCCACGGAACCATACCACGCAGCATCATCGCGAACCAAGACAGCGTTCTACACATCTACACACCTGAAGCCATTGAGAAGCAGAACCAAGAGCTGCATGAGCTAATAGAGAAGCATTTTAGCATTGAAGCGATTGGCATCAACCAGAAGCCACGTACGAGTGAAGAAGATCTCCGAGCTACAAATATCGTCGAACAGACAATCAAGAAGATTGACCAAAGATATGAAGTTGGTCTACCATGGAAGAAAGAAGACACGAAACTACCTCAGAGCTACAACATGGCACTTCGTCGTCTTCAAAGCATTGAGAAGAAGATGGATGCTGACCCAGTCTTCGCCGAAGAATATACGAAGCAAATTGAGAACTTGCTGCAGAAGCGGTACGCTGAACCATGCGATGGATCGGAGGAGTCTAGCACCGTCTGCTGGTACTTGCCTCACTTCGCAGTACGCAACCCCAACAAGCCCAGCAAGATAAGGCTTGTCTTCGATGCAGCAGCAAAGAGCAATGGAGTCAGCCTGAACGACCACCTGCTGGAAGGACCCGACCTCTTGATGTCCCTACCAGGCATCCTGTTCAGATTCAGAGAGAAGCGAGTCGCGATTACGGCAGACATACAGGAGATGTTTCTACAGATTAAGATTCGTCAAGAGGACCAGCCAGCACAACAATTCTTGTGGAGAGGCAACGAGAGAAAGAAGACGCCTCAACGATTCAAGATGACAAGCATGATATTCGGCGCTGCGAGTTCTCCATTCATGGCGCATTTCGTGCGAAACTACAATGCGAGGGTATACGCTCAAACTCACCCTCTTGCCTGCGAAGCCATCACCAGAAGCCACTACATGGACGATTTGGTAGCGAGCTACGATGACGACGTGGAAGCCCATCGAGCCGTGACGGAACTGCGCACAGTGCACGCGGTTGCTGGATTCACATTGCGAGCATGGAACAGCAACAAGGATAGCGTACTAGAAGACGTGCCGGCTGAACTACGAGCTACAACACCGATGCAATTTGACGAAAGGGGGTCAGAGAACAAGATCCTTGGACTCTACTGGAACGCCGAACAAGATGAACTTGGATTCAACACCTCCATGAATAGAGTTCCCGCAGAAGTACGTGCACGAGTCCGCGCGCCAACGAAGAGAGAGGCACTCAGCGCGGTGATGTCCATCTACGATCCGCTCGGACTGCTGAGTCACTATACGATACGAGCAAAAATTGTGCTTCAGAAGCTATGGCGCATCAAGATGTCATGGGATGAACCGATTCCGGAAGAAGAAAATGAGCTGTTCGCCACGTGGCTGGAACAACTGAACGACCTGTCTTGCCTTCGGCTGGAGCGACACTACGAGATTCAAGACAACACTGACCTCGAGCTACATGTACTATGTGATGCCAGCGAACAAGCCTACTCGACCGTGGCATACTGGCGAAGCACGAGACCAGATGGAAGCTTCAGTGTTTGCCTCGTCGCTGCTAAGTCCAAGGTTGCTCCAAAGCGAACGCAAACCATTCCCCGCTTGGAACTACAAGCGGCGGTCATCGGAGCAAAGTTGGCCTACGCCATCAGACATGAACATCGAGTCGAAGTCAAGAGAACGATCTACTGGAGTGACTCAATAACAGTTATACATTGGATACGAAACAATGCAAGAAGATATACGCCCTACGTCGTGCATCGTCTGGGGGAGCTATCTGAACTTACCCAGAAAGAAGATTGGAAGTGGATACCGACCAGCGAGAATACGGCAGACGACGCAACCAGGCTGACGAACACACGCATAATGGCAGAAGATCGATGGTTCCGAGGGCCAGACTTCCTTCGCCGCCCAGAGCATCAGTGGCCGAAGGAGACGTCTGACTACAACCACGAGGAGGAAGTTCTGCACACGCGAGTGGAAGAAGACAAGACGGATGGATGGCTGCCAGATCCATCACACTTCTCTAAGTACGAGACACTAGTCAGAGCTACAGCACGAGTACTCTTCTTCATCGAGAGATGTCGACGACGAGCCACGAACATGGAAAACCGGCACATCGAAGATGCGGAACGTGCGCTTATTCGCCACGCACAAAAGGAGAGCTTCGCAGACGAGCTGCAACGAATGAAAACGTCTCGTCCAATCACGAAATCGAGTCGCCTGTTCCGGTTGGACC
This sequence comes from Eupithecia exiguata, assembly GCA_947086465.1. Taxonomy (NCBI): domain Eukaryota; kingdom Metazoa; phylum Arthropoda; class Insecta; order Lepidoptera; family Geometridae; genus Eupithecia; species Eupithecia exiguata. The sequence continues at coordinate 12,936,139 of OX352233.1, forward strand.
CGATTTTAGAAGATAGCATTCTACGAGTACGAGGTCGCATTGGAGCTTCCGACGCACCGATTGAGATGAATCGGCCCATAATACTCGACGGTCGTCACCGCATCACAAGACTTATCGTCTTGCGAGAACACTGCGCAGCTGGTCACGCTAACAGGGAGCGTGTGACTAACGACCTCAGACAGAAATATTGGGTGATTCATCTACGACCGACAGTACGTGGCATCGAGAAGGAATGCAGACTCTGCCAAGTACGGAAGATGAAGCCTCTACCACCAGCTACGGGAGACTTGCCGAAAGCCCGCCTCACGCCGTTCCTGCGCCCTTTCAGCCACTGCGGAACTGACTATTTTGGGCCCATGATAGTAAAGATTGGACGACGCCGGGAGAAGAGATGGGGCGCCCTCTATACGTGCCTCACTACACGCGCCGTACACATAGAGGTCGTTACTACACTTTCCGTCAACTCTGCAATCATGGCACTGAGAAGAATGGCTGCGCGACGAGGTTGGCCCCGTATCATGATGTCCGACAACGCATCGAACTTTCGAGGTGCAGACAAAGAACTGCGGGCTGCCTACGTGGAATGGGCACCAGTTCTGCGAGATGAAGGACAACTGCATCGAATGGAATGGCGCTTTATACCTCCTGGCGCACCGAACCAGGGGGAGCCTGGGAGCGACTGGTGCGATCAGTCAAAGTCGCATTAGCCGCCACTTTGAACGAGAAGGAACCACCCGAAAAAGTATTGATCACCCTCCTGACAGAAGCGGAATTCTCCATCAACGCAAGGCCACTTACGCACGTTAGCGTGAACCCCGAGGAACCCGAGGCGCTAACTCCGAACCATTTTTTGCTAGGGTCATCCAACGGTCTACCTACCACTGGTCCGTGCAGCGAGGCAGATCGACGAACATGGAGAATGAGCCAAGCGCTTGCTGACCACTTTTGGCGGCGCTGGCTTCGAGAGTACCTTCCGACATTGGTACCTCGCGGCGAGCCTACGAGCAACAGACGACCACTTCAAGAAGGAGACATCGTTGTGGTCGTAGACCACACTCTACCCCGAAATGTGTGGCCAATGGGAGTCGTCGAGCGCACCTACAAGGGACCTGACGGAGGCGTACGGGTGGCGGATGTCCGGACGAAGACTGGCGTCTTCAAGCGGCCGACCAGCAAACTCGTCGTGTTGGTGAAAAAGGAGGCTGCGCGAGCTACGCCGGGGGGAGGATGTTCTGGACACGACGAGCCTTCGTAGGATAGGTTGAAGAAGATCCTTCTTAGAATAGGTATAATAGTCTAGGTTTGAAACGTCAAAGGAGGTTGAAATACCTCAACATGGATGCTGGCCGCAAGCACATTCAAAAATTCAAATACCTGCGAACGAACGAACCATTTGATCGTCTATTGTTTTTTCTCATTCTAATTTTGGAAAATGTAGGGGAGATTTTTGTATAAATAGGCACGCTAGCTAGAATAAGTTTAGTTTATACTCGGACGCGATCAAGAAAACCTGAAGAAGTAAATAAAGCTGGAAACAAGAACAAAAGTGTTTTACTGGAAAAATTCAAGAAGCTTACAGTCCACAACAATAGGTACTTGATGAAACGTTAGTCAGGTATATAAATAACGTTGGTAGAAGAATGCAATACAAAAAGCAGGACCGCTCATCACCTTTCCACTGGTATGTGTGAATAGAAGGCAATGAGCTCTAAACACTACCTCCGGTATTTCCTTACTTATCTATCCTCACTTCACTTATAGGCAGCTAATTTATTTCACTTTTTCTTGTTCTGGTCTTGCATTAGCTAATTGCCTACCGATAGTTTATTTTGCTTTCGAGTTTCAATAAATTGTTTTAAGTAAACGGAATGTGTTAGCGCTGTTTAGTGCTTACTTAATCACAGTAGCAGCCCGGTATCAGGAGGTCCTGCGCCTGACCTCTGCCCGGTCGTGTTGGTCCTATCGAGTTACGATAGTGAGAGAATAGAAGGAGTGCATCTGTGTTTGCGCACATGCTTGTGCACATAATATGTCCGCTCACAAAATATTTACAAACAAAGTTTCAGAATAAATATGAGAAATGAAATGGGTATCAACCGAGAAATGTCATTTCTTCTACAGATAATAATAATTAGCCACTGCTTCTACTTATGAACAAGAAATAAACTGTTCATGCTTCGCGAATATAAAGATCTTAGCAACAATGTATTGGTTTATAGCATTCGCATCACGTGCTATAAACAACAACTCTATTGTTGTCTTGTCGTGTCGCTTATAATTTACGATGTTACATTGCCCATTGTAAAAGGCTATGAGTGGGCTTATTTACAATATAAGATAGTCGTTTATTAATTAACTGGAATGTACTGCGTGGTGAAAAGTAGAAAAACAGTCTATTATAAATTAATTAATGAATTTTCAACTCAACTGCCTAAGTTACCAGCCAAGTGTAAAATCAAAATAAGTACAATGTGTTCTAATTGAAAATGTGAGAGTGATGGTATCTTAAAATCTTTACTCAAATATAGATACTACACACTGATATACTTTAATTATATTAACTTACAGTATTTGCCATTTTATATAAATTCTTTTGCAGTGCCCTACAGGGTGCATGTACTATTGACCTAGGCTAACATTCATATCTAAGCTGTATACATGTACATGTGAGCAAAATAAACAATAAACAATAATGATAAGAGATCGATTGCTGATTAAGCTTTCATATTACGGGGAACCACTCATACTGATTGTGTTCGTTGAATTTTAAGACATCTCGAGAAAAAGGCAAGAAAATAGTTGTCAGGGGAGGTACGAGTAATTACTACTAAGATTGTCGCAAATCACAGGCGCACTGCTTCCACGCAGCATTTTACATTGACTGCAACAGATGACACACAGTTCGTGGGCTACCTGTTTCAAGCTTGTGGTATAGAAATTAAGCCCTTATTTGAACCCTTATTTTTGTGCTGGGTGGTAGCGGTATTGGATTAGGATGCGCACTTTTATAACGTTATATTTCGATGACAAAAAAGTTTATGAAGGACATAACAGAAAACGAAGATCAAAAACCTAATATTATGTTCGCTTTCTGAAATAAATTTCACTGATTTACAAAACCGGTGGTAAGATATAAATAGTAGAAACGTAACGACGGTGGTTACACTGATGACAAAGTGACACAAGTAGAGATTCTGAACAAGCCTAGCATCTTGAATACAGTAGACGCTGGGTGCGGTTTTATTGTAATACAATGTGTTTCTTCCGTCACTCGTTACTCAGTATCTTCACACCGTAACTCTACGTGATTGCACAAATACTGGCGACGTCTACTGAAGAATAGTTTGGAGAGCAAATGCCTGTTGATTGTGATAAAAGTCTAGGCAGAAGTCTTGTTCTAAGGAATAAAACTCTCGTGGATAATCACATCATGTGCTTCCTTCTTGAAAACAGTTCCAATCTCAATTCTAACTCAAATTTATAGAAAAAGTTTCAATATCGGTGAAAAATTCACAGAAGTATATATTCGTGGATTCATCGATGCGATGATACACACATGGTCGAGGGTATGGGGTATTCCCCATTTAGGTACTCTAATCCAGCCAACCAAATGAATAGTTCATAAACTGTTACGATACCTTAGAAGAATAAAATTCTGTAGAGGAGACAGTCATTATTCTTCAACTTACCCACCCCTGTGTCCCAAACTAAAAACCAACTCTTGCGCATTCAATCTCTCGATTTATTGCGATTCTCGATAAAATTATAAGCGTTATTTATCGCCGATCGGACCGTGTGCCTGCATTATTCATTCGTCGGCGATGGCAGGACGATTTACTAGGCATTGTGTGCCAGATTCTGTTTCGCACGACCGTTTAGTATGACGCAAGTGAGTGCTTCGTGGTAACTACCACAATCAAGTTGATGTGAAAGTATGCACCTTACTTGTGCGTTGGTTTGTGATCAACTGAAGACACGCTTTTTCGAAACCTTCGCGCTAGATGGAGCTGAAGCAATGTAATTGAAACAAATGAATAACAACGTTTGTATGATTCGATCCCTTTGGTTTAACAGATATGATTAGTTTATACAAGACAAGTCTATATTTTCGGAGACTATGTCCAGTTGCGAGAGAAGAGTTAAGCTCATGTTCTTACGTTGTATCATGCAATGTTTTTAAGAAAGTTGGGTGTGTATGGAATGGTAACAAATAAGGATTAACCTTATTTGTTACCATTCGACCGTGAACCTTCCACGAATTGATTGTCAACGTTCAATTCTCCTTGAAAACTAACTTTGTCGCAAAATGAAGTAAGATTCGTGTCAGTTTATATAAATTAGATCCGAAAATAAAACCCAGTTCTACTTCGTCCATTTCAGCGCTCTATCTCTATCCAACCTGTCTATCTTAACTTAGTTTTATCAGTTGAAATCTTTGCAAGTAAATTGCCCTTACAATGTGCTCTCACAGCAAACACTCCACTTAACCCTTGCGCTGCTGTTAAACAAATCTACTGAGACAGGTTAGTTAAAATACTTGATGGGTGTAGACAAAGAGTAGATAGTGCAAAACGTGCAGATAAATACATCACTACGAAAAGATCCCATTATTTATGTTCGAAGTTAAAAAACCTATGTAGAGAAAGTAAAAGTCTCCTGAATAGTCACATCACAATAATGCTAAAAATGTCTGGATGTTTGTTGACTCTCCAAGCGAAAACCATTGAATTAATTGGGCTGAACATGTGTTTAAGTAAAGTTTTAATCGAGGATAAATAATAGGCTTGTTTTTATCCTGGAAAAATCCGCGGTCTGAAACTGTTGCTTTTATAACCCTCCCCTGTCGGTAGTCGGGTAAAAAAGGCTCAGTTTCAAAGGATCACAGATAAGTATTACAAAATCTTAAAAATTGAGAGTTCGAAAATTTGTTGTTTTTTCTTACTTATTATCTTACTTACCTACCTTTAAATAGAAACCGATTCAAATCAAAACTATATCCATTAATAACAAATTTTTATGATTAATCCCTGACACTTTCGAAGAGACATTTCAGTTTCACCTCTTCTACACTATTCTAAACAACTCTGTGTAATAAATGCTACGAGTAGAATCGCGTGGCAATTAAGATGTCCGCCGACGTGTACACGACCAGCGGACAAGCGGACAACGGAGCGGACGCTTTATCGATGGTATGTAAATCTACTTGGTAATTTGCACAGGAATTTACTTTTAACTCTTGGCCTATTTTAGGGTTAAAATAGTGTTAAAACGTTTAAATAGTAAGAGCTGATATCTATCTTCAAGACTTAAGATAATGAAGTTCTCTAAGATAGTGAAGTCACTGCATAATAATTACATTAGTAACAACACAATGGACGACGTCTGTGGCGAAGCGAATGAGGGTCTACCTGAGACACAGAAAGTTGCGAGTTTGATTCCCGCTTGGGGACCAATTTGCAGAAAGAAGATATTTGATCCCCGTGCAATTAGCAATTATGAAATTGTTGTAAGTAAAAATACAAAAGCTGTCGCAAAGTAGGTACTCCCAATTTAGTAAAACGAGTAACCTGACGAAAGTATTTTGACTCAAATTATTAAATTAAATTATGTAACACGGTTATTCATTTCGTCCAATGCTAATTACACAGTACTTTAATTATCTACCATATTGGTAACACCTTAATGTCAGTTACTGGACAAAAACAGCATTTGGACAGTAATTGTGAAGGTAATTAGTGGACACCTTGCCTTACCAACATCAATCACGTTGCAGATAACGGATTTGCGAAAGCTGGTTCATGTAAGATGGTGGTGAAAATAAACAATATAAATGCGATTTAGACTCGTACATAAAGAGTTGTGATATTAACTATAATATTTCTTAATTTCTGGTTTGTGTGAAACCGAAATTTTATTAGGTATTAGTTGTAAAACATTGGACTCGCTACGCATTACGATAGAGACCTGCGATGGAAGAACAAATAGGAATATAGCTCTTCTGATACGAAACCCTACAATATTAACGAACTAATTTTACTAGATAAAACCGTTGAAACAATGAAATGTTTAATGAAAGACTTAAATTTATAAAACTCAACACGAAGAACCAATAAATGAAGTCACCTAACCAAAAAACTAGACACTAAAAAATAACCAGCCGAAAATCGAATGAAAAATGAGTGTCACCAGTTGACAAATGACACAGACGCTGCACTCATCACTGTCAGCTCACGGTATAATAATTTCCACTTCGCAGTCGCAGACGCACTTACTTATGGAATCTGCAACTCAATAACTGAATACACTATGATAATTTTATTACAAAAAAGTAAAAACGTTGAAGAATACGCTATTGATAGACGATTTATGTTCGCGAGGACTCATGAAAGATTCAGGTGGTGATGCAAGATTGTAAGGTGTGATGTGTTTTGGTGAGGTAACAGGTTTTTATCATTTTCCGTAATGATTTTCGTTATTGCGGTAAGATATGACAGTATGATGATGTCCTACTGTTTACGCTGGAGTTCCTCATCAACAACAAAATGTCGTTACAATTGTTATGAATATGATATTCATCACAATCATATGCGTATTGATTAAGAAAGTTACTCGGTTCTATGGTAGCGGTGCTTCATTGAGAATATGCAACACTGTCAGCCAAAATTTTTATAATCTTCTAATTAATAGTCGAATTTATAGACAAAGTCAATTAAAATAACTATTGGCAATAGATTTAATCATTGATGACCTAGTTTATTTATTTATGGAATAATAAATGACTACATTATATTATTATTACATCTGCATAAATAATTAAAGTTAAAAGATATTCAGTATTTATAGTTAATCAGCATACGAACATCCAACCGTTTGTGAATAAGATATATTTCTAGTTTGACAAAATTTAATATCTGGGGTGGCATGAAACTGGTTCTCCTAATCATATTTGTGTATTAAGGATATTTTTACAACTTGAGAATCACTCCAAAGTATTTACTGTTTGATCTTGTTTACTCATCCTGTTGGTATCATTTGTATAAAACATCGGAATGGTATCATTATCTGAGGACAGTTTAAAGCCGCTTGCATCTAAAACCTCGAACGTTATTGATGTTTATATTATACTGGCAACGAATTCAGAAGCACTCAAAAAAACTCATGTCTAATTCATAATTCTCCGAATTCGATGTTAGACAAAATAAATTCTATATAGCTTTATTGCAGTTCTGATAGATCTTTGAATGTTTGTTTGTTTGAAGTTATTCTGACCATAAAGGTGTCAAACGTTAGACTATAATGTACTATTATCTGCCTGATTTTTCAGGTTTTAAGGTTAAGTTGATTGTTGACAGTCATTAAGTGCATTCAATTATTCGTTTTAATTTAATTCGTTAGGAAGTTTAGTTTCGCATCAAATATTAATCCTAGCTGAACTCTTTTATTTTCTATTCAATTCTATGCCCATTTTATGTTATATGCTGGTAAATTTCTCTATCTCTCATCTCATCTCATTAATTAACGTTTTTCTGTCTGTTGTATTTTATTGAATTGTATAATAAGGAATCACACAAGTGGGCGAGCGGCGACATGTTGACAAAACACCGTCGGCTACCTACAATATCCATACACTAAAATACCGCATCCGCCGGGCTGTGTTGCCGACTTTGTAGACTCCACATTTTGGGCATACTTGCAGACGCTCTGTTACCAAGGTCAATTTTAAAGATATTATTCAGTCTGCTTCCTGTCTGGTGTATGAATCTAATAGATTGAAATCGTATTCAGCGAGCGAGCATCAATTTAGCTTTGATGGATATCCCAGACCTATCTGCAGTGTTTGTTTGACATTGCACAGTTGAAATTAAGCTATAAAATGTTATTAACGCACTACGCGTTATCGCGTCGGTGGAACTGCGCGGGCGCGGTATAGCGCGTACATTTTTACCAACTCAAATACAATAAAGTTATTGATTTTGAGTTAATACATTATTTAATAATCATATCACGGCTGACTTCAGTGAGGTTACATTCGTGGCATTTTGGTCACGACCCTTTCAAAAGCTCCCACATTTTGCTTACATACACAATCAGCACCTCGGCTACAATCTGTCGGAACCGGCTACATAAACGTCTCCATATAAAACGTTAACGCACTTCGCGGCTCCATTCGCACCAGCATGGCCGCCTACCTTTATCTCAATCTCCGAAAGTGGTAGTTACGGCGTAAATGATAAAACTTTATGATCGCGTAATTTGATCGCGCGGCAGTTTGGATGCGAGTTTATTATTTTTGATTATTCACGCTGATTTGGAAAAGGTGACGGTGGTTCTTGGAGGTACTTATTTGCTTTACTGATGTCGAAATATTTCATAATGTTTCCACCGATTTTGTAATCATTGACTCAAATAAAAAAATGATCTTAAACTTGAGATAATCTACAAGTTTAAGTTGATCCGGCGGTTTCGATCTGCTGATACGGAATCCGTAGAAAATGTTTCACTTGCCATTTTAGCATTACAGCGTTTAATGTGTTTTTATACTTCATTTTCAACAATTAAAATTTAAACTTAAATTTTTTAAATAGAAGCGTTCTGGGCACGCTTCCGACTGGTATTGATATGGATCAGTTGAGCTACCTGTATATTGTTTCCAACAGTCTGCAGTTAGCTCAATTATTTCAGTTGTAAATACTAGTTTTAATTTAATCCTATTATTTGATTGTAATTTTCTATGTTTGAAAAAAATTATTAATGTAATGATAATTCAATAATTTGATAATTCAATGTAAATAAAATTGTAAATCTAAATGTAAATGTAAAAGTTAGTTATCTTTCAAGTAACCATCAATCAATCTTACACGAACTTTCTAAGCATGTGAATAATTATGTTATATCACGGAACTACGATAAAACGCGAAAATTAAGCTTCACGTCATTAAATTATGTAAATATCGTAAATTATTCGGTTATGTTCGACCGTAAGGAAGTCTTTACGATCTAGATTCGTATCTATGTTACGAGTATTAACGAAATCTATACGTATAGAGCTAAAATTTGCAAGTCTGTTAGCTTGTTTCTTTTTACTACTACTTAAGTAATCTTCGGAAACTGCTAGTCCGATATATATTTTACTGTTAGTTACCTAGATTATCCCCAAGTGCCATAACATTACTTTTTCAACTACACGACCGAAGCCGAGGAATTAAGCTAGTGAAGAATAAGTTACAGAAACACTTTGAAAGTTCTCATGAGTAGGAGTTGACAAATTACATATAATAATGATACATGGTGGTACTACTTGTATCCAGGATTTATTTATTTATGACCTACTAGCAGCGCCTTGCGGTTTCACCCGCGTAGTTCCCGTTCCCGTGGTAATTCCGGGATAAAAAGTAGCCTATGTTCTATCCCAGACTATAATCTATCTCTGTGCCAAATTTCATCCAGATCCGTTCAGCCGTTCTGGCGTGATAAAGGAACAAACATCCATCCATCTAAACTTTCACGTTTATAATATTAGTGAGACTAGTATCAGTTTGCCAAATAAAAAAGCTGAAAAGTTCACAAGAACGTAACAGTTTAAACTTTTATAGTTTTAGTAAACTGGCAAAACTCATACATAGCCACAGCGGTTGTCGTATTTCGACCTGAAGGTTACATTTTAAACCCAAAACCTTTGACGATCAAGAGCTTTAATTCAAAATCACGATTATTGTGAAATCATTGGATTTTACAGAAAGCCTTATTTACATAAAACGTCACTTGCATAACGAGAACTGTAATGTATTTTGTAATGAAAATAATTAATGACTTTTAAATTAACAATTTATTTCAGTAGGTACTTGAGAAGTTTGATGTAATTTTGTGTAACCTAAATATTGGTTGGTTTTTAGCAACAGAAGCAAAATAAAAAAAAAGTGTCGCTGGTAGACGTAGACGGTGGTAGTCGCTTAAACCCGCAGCTCCACCGCCGAGGCTACGGGAGAGGTACTGTGTGTCTAGTTTCGCTGTGAAAGTAAATATATGTGATTATGCCCACTGCAACCCTCGAACGCGCTACGGTCAAATACGAGATCAATGACGTCATTGCTACACGCGTGAATAGCTCGACTATGGCACCCACGCAGCTCAACGCTGTCAACGCTACGCACGCGGTACACGCGTGCGTAGCCTCACTGTGGGAAGTGGGACGCTAAAACCATGAACTGGGTTAACAACTGAAAAATTTGTATTTTAATTTATATAATGTGCTGCAGTGAACACGAATGCCCACGTGGTCAAACAAATAAACGCACTCAGTTACAATGCGTCACGTGGTCACGCTCGTGCACCGCGGTGGGTCAGTGTTTTAAGAATCGAGCTCTCAAACCCGCTCTCCGCCCGCAGGAGATGTCTTAGTGAATCTACCAGAGGAATGGCAGCACTTGCCTTCTGTGTATTTTTAGCACCTGCACTGCTATCATCACAGTTCGACAACCTCTGTGGCGCGGTGGGCGAAGGTCCGCCTGTGACGCAGGAGGTTGCGGGTTCGATGCCCGCCTTGGGACAAATATTTATACGATCTGCAGGTATTTGTTTCGGGTGTTCTGGTCGTTTTCTATGTACAGTAAAAAATGTCTATCCGTGTAATTAAGTATAACAGTTATCTAGTGCCCATAACACAAACTCTGCTTAGCTTGGGGCTAGATAATGATGTGCGAATTGTCCAGCATTATTTATTATTTATCACCAATCCGCCTGTCAAGCGTGCTGATTATGGGAAAACTCCCCCTTGTTTTGGAGAGGCATGTCCAGCCATGGACGTAAAAGTGCTAGTATACCTTACCTTATAAGTACTTTAATATCTGCAGAAGGTGCATTTCTCAACCGACATAGAATATAGTGAAATCAATCGCAAATCGATAGTGTTGTATCGTATTCGATTAAGTAAATCGATCGCTTATCATTTCTCAAGTATGCTAATTCGATAATAGTGTTTTAATGGCCGAACCTGTATCCATTCAATATTGCAATTAATGTATTTCTGCCACGACAGGCGCGGCAATAGAGTTATTATTCTTTTAATTTATGTGTCGTTTTCAAAAGAGTCGTTGTCATAAATTACATTAAGCGTGTCAACGTTTACGAAAACACAATTTCAAGGTTTTATATTAGCGAAAATAAATTATTGTTGAGGATGAATAAATAAAAGTTGTGTTATTTTTTTTACATTTGATTTGCATTTATAATTCGATTGTCGCTATAATTTACAAAAGAAAGATTTATCTCTATTTATAAAATGGCAATGCCTTAAAATATTTTTGTTGTAATAAAGAAGTGTTACATAAAAGTGATAATTATAGGAAACCAGCTAAGGTTTTTATCGTAAACTCATAGTTACAATATACCTAGCTCGTAATCGTGTCGTTACTTTTTAAACAGTAATAATAACCTTTGAATATAGCCAAAGCAATAACTTTATGTCAATAACAATAACTATAAAGTTTTTTATGTTTATTTATATTTTTATTTGCTTCTGCATGCGACTTAGTTTGCGATTTACAATACAATATAAGAAAATTTAGCTCCAAGTTACAGTTCAAGCTGTGCAATAGACTCGTATTCAATAAGGACCTTTATGATATAATTATTAAGGTTATGCGTTAGTGAAATCCTACCTAGATCTGTCTAATAAGTAATTCTTGGGTAAAATACAAAAGTATAACAAACAAACAAACTCGACTTTTACACGTCTTGCATTTTACGAGTTTACAGAACAAGACGGTGTCATAAGAATCGATAATGTAGAACACAATTTTAAGTTAATTGGTCATTAATATACGGGTTTACTAGTAGCTGTTGATAATAAAATGCCAGAACATAAATAACAATCTACACATAACCTTCAATTCATTTTTTATAGCTTTAAAATAACGTCGCATATTTTTACAAATAGTTCCGCGCTCTGGGCAAGGCATTTGACCAGCAGTGGGATCACTGCGCTGATTTAAATAGGATTTAAAAATGATTATAGATTAATTGATTTTGATCAGTTGAGCTACCTACCTCTAGATTGGTTGCTAAAGTTTGCAGTTAGCCTAACTGTGTCAATTGTATATACTAGTTCTAATTTGTTTTAGTTATAATTATAATAATAATGCTGAGATTCCGTTTAATTTTAATTTTATTTAAAACAAATGCAAGTAATCTGTATAAGTAAGTAATACAGACACTTAAGGTAGGAAGGTAGTTAAAGGCAAGAAAATATTTTAATATAGGTCCAGGCAATAATTAAATTTTACAACCCACAAATTATTAAGTAAATTATTCGCATTAAGCGATGTGACTTTAACGAACTTGTGAAGGTGAATAGGTTTTAAATTCGAATTTTATCGACATATTTATTTAATCGATAATAATTTATCGGCAGTCGATGGGCATCTCTAAATTCCGAGGGACTTTTATGGGGAACGTAAATTAATAGTAGATGCTAATTTATTAACTAGGAATGGTTTTGCAATAAGGCACTTCTTGCGGTTTAATATTATAACTGGTTAACCAGTGTTGTAATTATCTGTTAACAGGCACACGATTTAGCCCATTATCGCGCCACAGAGGTCGTCAAATACACAGATTACCTGTTATCTGTGACTAAATAATATAGAGTGCTCAAACCTAGCACCTACCTTGTACCTACAAGCAGAAACCCCATGTTCCGCTGACAAATGAAACGTCTTGCTACCTGTCTTGTGGCGCATCAGACAGACGCGCGGATTTGCCGCGTGCCAACATGGCGCGGCAAATCCGCGACAGCTCGGGAAATAATGAGGGAGCGCGGGAAATGTCGGGTGGTTAGCTGCATGGTGGAACTGCGCTTGTTGTGTAGGCTGCAGCTTGGGCAGAAAGGTACCTGGAAAATTATGGAAGGAAAAGGTTTTAATTATTTATACAGGGATTATAAACACCATCAGCCTAAAAATACCCTACACTAGAGAAAATTCATCAACAAACTTAAACAAACAAAGAAGATGAACCAACGAAAGAAAAATCCCAAAACCAAAGCTTTCTTTGATATCCCCCAATTGCTGAACCGAAAAAGATTAAGGTTGAACAAATTTATTTCCGAGACTTTATCAAAAAGTGCGGCGACAATGAAAATGGAGGGGTGCAAAAAATGGTGAAACTTTTTAAGACGACGTTTTGTTAGGCTTAACATCGCGGTTCATGAAAAAGGTACCGCTTTGTCGAAACTTTTGAAAAAGTTGTCTATTTTTAAAACGATTGCTTTATAGATATAAAAGACCAAAACATTCAAAATGAATCATCTACATTATAAAATCAATAAAATTTTCCGAAAAAGAAAAATAGGTTCCTTTTAGGGTTAAGCTCACTCAAATTTTTTTTTCAATATAAAAAGCCTGAAAGACGTATAGAAATTGTTAAACTTTAATAATATTACAAGTTTTTCAATTTCTATTAAGTCGAAGATAAAATCAAAATTATATTTTATATCCAAAAATACACACATTAAATGTAGGTGGTACCTACCCTTAGAAAAGGTCCAATTCTTAACATTAAAATAAACATTGAAAGATATTTTCTCTGATATTATTGATATTTCGGCAATAATTAAATCTTAGTTAATAAAAAAGACATTAAACTGTCTCTGTGAATCAAATATTAAGCTGAAAAGCATCCTCATTATGCAAAAAAAAACCGCGAAATAACCTCTCGAATATCTGCAAGCTACGACCGCCGGCGGCGCCACCGTCGCTTCCGGCAGAACGGGCAGAGGGGCAAACACGAGCTCCATTTCCGGACGGGAAGACCGACTGACTTCCGATTGAAGACTGATTGGCTCTTTATTAAAAACTGACACCTGAGGCGGTTCCGGGAGTTTTAATTTGTTTTGGGGTGTTTGTGAAGGGGTAGAAATTGTGGTTTGTAAATGTTTGAGAGTAATATGGTAAACACGTGCTTACAAGATTTAGATAAATCTGTTCGCCGAGCGATAAGTTACCAGTAAGGTGGTATGTAAGTACAAGCCTTCTCTACAAAAACTACTTCACAATGTTATTTCAATAACATAATTAAGTACAAGTCATTCAATATGTACCTATACATACTACCTAGAACTAATATTAAGTTTAGTAAATCTTTTTACTAAATTAATAATTAATTTTAATACAGCTTCTTAACTTATGTAACTATATATGAATGATCGTACAGTCAGCTGCTCAGATATGTATACACTCTCAAGTATTCACTTATATTTTACTCAGAACCTATACAAATAAAAGTCGATGCACACATTTTACGTACAAAGTAGTCATCGTACTTGTCAAAATGCGGTATAATATATTATCAAAATTACCATGCACTTCCTAGTCAGTCAAATTGAAAACATAGCAGTCATATTTTTCGCGGCTAACTGTACAAATATCTATTTGTCCCGAGGTAGGAATAGAACCTCCTGCGTCGCATACAGACTTTCGCCCGCTGCGCCACTGAGGTCTTTGCCTTATCAGTATTTTTCTAGTTGTTATTATACTTTCCCTTTTTCCACTTTTTCAGTGAAAACTAACACCAGCGCAATAAACAAGAGTGCTAGGAAATTTCCTCAATAGGTATTACATTACAGAGGCCTGTAAGTGGACCCCGGAGGGCGGCCGTTCGATAAAACACACGTTTACGACCTGAAAAACTAAAGCCGATTTTATTTTTATGGGAAATTGAGTTGGTGGAGATATTTTATGGATTTTATTGTTCGGGGAGGTTGTTTATGGGATGTTGGGGGTTCTATGTTGGTGGTAAAGGTAAGAAGAATGCTTTAGAACGCTAACGAAAGCTACGAGTACAAACTACACCAAATACTTAATATGTTAGAAGAACGTAAAAAAAGTCTTAGCTGCAAGATTAAGTGCCACATTATATGATTATATTAATATCTTATGATAATTTTGTGTCTGAAGGTTAAAAAGCAATATTAGTGAATTTAAACAACTGTCATCATCATCATCATCATCAGCCCGTATACATCCAGCAGCTGAACCCAGGCCTCCCCAAAAGACGCCACGAATAGCGGTACTGAGCCGGCTCTATCCTTCGACTCCCTGCGACCGGTACGATGTCAAACCAACTGCATACGCATCTAAATATTTACTAAAGTAAAGTTCATTTATTGCTTAGGAATACAGTGTATTATAGATATCTTGGATAATTTGAATGATCCTTGTTTTCTGACTTATGGCATACAACCGTTTTATTACAATTCAATTATTTTTAGTTATTAATTCTAGTGCACATACTAGAAACATTATTGAATTATTATCAGTACACTTGAATACACAAGAATTAATAAGGCTCCAAAAATATGAAACATGCTAACGTAATTTTAAATTAAAACAATTAAAATCAATATTTTTATGTCATCATTATGGTTCTTTATAAAATTACACGACATAAATTGAACCCACAACTAAATAATATAATCTCATCAGAATATTATCTACTACGCCACTAACTACAATCTAAAACTACATACATAAGTTACCTAACATTATTTACAAATCACTCGTTACAAACCATTAAGCACACACTAAATTCCAAAGATGGCGCTGCTAAGAAGCAAAACCAACATGGTGAATTAATAAATTATCACGTGTCAGAGAGTTTGAGCCCAGGTTTTAGTGTAGGCCCGCTAATAACAGAAGAAACTCAGCGCTAAGTAGTCGGCTAACACGGGACGTGGTTTGGAATGAGGATTCCGAAGGATTATTCAACTTGTAGACGCTTTTTGGGTGATGTAGTCGTAGAGTTTGTTACCTAAATCTTCATTTTTCTCAATTTAGTTATCAACGAGCCTAGTTTTTAGAGTTCCCAAATCAAAATTTTACGATCGTTTTACTTCAACCTTAGGTACTTTCTGAGCTCTAAATGGACTCAAAATCATATAGGAAATTTTCACGCTTCGTCAAGTCGTACCTACCGAACTTCTCAATAACAATCAGTAGACAAACGCCTCGTAAGTAAAAGGAATAGCTAGTTTAGATAATTTAAATATATATAAGAGAACCTGTTGATTCCAATAAAAAAAACTGTAGGTTGCTGCTTATTTAGCCGAACACATTCATATCATCATCATCATCATCATCATCAGCCTATATCAGTCCACTGCTGGCAAATGCTGGATGCGGCAAGCTGAAGACAGGGCGCTATGGCGCTCACAATAATCACAATAGTCTTTTGTAGAGAGGGTTAGACGTAAACAAAGATCCTCGTTTAAACTAGAAATTTTACAAAATACAATACAATTTCTGGTTCAGCCCAAACAAACATTCCTAAGATCAATATTTTTACCCAACGACAAAATTTAAAATGGTAGCCAAAACTATCCCTTTCTATAGAATGACACAACCTATTAGAATGTCCAAATCAATATTTGACTCTCTTTTCAGAACGTTGCCGCCACAATCTTTAGCGAGGAGACGTTAAAATGGCGACCTCTGCCGCTTCTAGCGTTCCCAGAAGGACTAACTGTCAATACGGCGACGTTCTTAATACGAAAAACGCATTCGAATTTCAAATTTGTTGAGCAAACTGTTTGGTATCGGGACGTCACGAAGCGAAAGGAGGGCTATTATTGGTTTCTTTTAGAGTTGGCTCGCTAATTTGTAAAGGACGACAAAGGTGACCGCCTTTTAGTGGAAGAAATATTTTTAACCATAAATTTGTTTGAGAGATTTTTTCAAATTGTTACGATTCTATTATTAAAAACTACTCTCATTTCCTTTAAAAATAAACTAACAGAACCTTCCAATCACAGTTAAACCACCGCAAAACTGTTACGACAAATTCTATCCCCGAATAAAACATGTAGTCCGGGTATAACACGTCCCCTGACCCGGGGGTAGAATTGACCCAGGGGGTAGAATTGACCCGAGCGGGTAAATTGGATCGGCATTCGTCGCGATCGTCGGATTATCTGGAAATCGTTACGACATAACGTTAACGTGCGTCGCCTCTGATTGTCTTTTACTCTATGTGTACCAGTGGGTAGAGTTTAGTTATTGTGGACATGAATCCCATATGTTATTTACATTCTGAAACTCTAAAACCACAGAGTTAAAAATGTTGTTGCATAAATCAATGGATCCACTATATGTATACACAACTATTTCTGATAACAATAGAGCCTGAATGAAATGAAGTACCACAAGATAAAAATATTCAGTATGAACATTGGGTATTTTAAATTCAACAATTTGTGAATATAAGTTCAACTTTTAACTGTCTGGCTGAATTTTTACAAAACTGAGTTTTAGAACATCTTCGGAAACTGAAAATATGTGAATGTCGTTTTTAATTTTGTCTCTTCTTGATTTATTTTATAGTAAGCTCTATGTCCATATTATGTCCGCCTACCAGCACGGTCCCGCCTCGCCACTCCGAAGGATCTGAGATGTCCCATCTTCTGAAACGACGCAGCTTCCATTTCCCCTCACCTGAATGTTCTTAGGATTACAGTCGGATTGTTACATGTAATTTCTTACATTCTTAACAGCTTTGAGATCTTTTGCAAATTATTGAGTTGGATTGGTGGTGACGGTTTAGTTTGTGAATGAGAATGTATAGTTATAAAACTATCTAAATATCCACCAGGAAATTAGTTATTAACTTACATAGATAATACTACTAGCACGAAGACAATTTTTTTTATTTTACAAATCTATATTATTTTCAACCCATTCCTGCTTAGCTTTAAGTTGATATTACGGGTTACGGGTACCTACTGTAGCTAAGAAAACTAACATTTATTATAAGTCTCTGTTACTAACAAATTATGGATCTTAGTAATCTGAAATAGAAGCATTTTATTTATTATTTTTGCATGCACGATAAATAGAAGATAGAAGTGTCTCTTGTCTTGTTCTGTTGTTTGTTTTTATTTGTAGGCTTTAAATAAATGCATTCCCAACAGCACACATTGTGTGCTCTGCTTAACATGCTTCTTCAAGCTGTGCGGCACGACGCGGCCAATTATTGTTGTGAATAAAAAATCAATAAAGTATACGAAAGAAAGCACTACACGGCAGTGGAACTGCGTGGCGCGGCACTGCGCGTACGAAGCACGTTCGACACGGGAGATGAGAGTTTGTAAGTTAATACACATTTGCTGCGTACTGTCGCTCCACTGCAGTTCAAGTGTAGTGCAGTGTGGTATATTTCATAGAGCCACATAGTGTCCCGCAGTTCCGCTGCAGTACAGTTCCGCTAAGTGTGATGCACCTTTAAAGGAAGAAACAGAAAAAAGTTTATATATTTGGCCTGCAGTGGGTCAACACGAGCTTGTACAAATAATGCTAGACATGTCATGGTCGCAGAGAGAGGAGGTTTTAGAGGTTGAAACCCCCGTGTATCACCAAGTGTTCAGTCGAGTGGTTCATCAATAAACCACATAGAAGAGTATTTCATCATGTTTAAAAAATTATATTATCATAAATTATTGCTTACAGGCCATTATTACATGAAGGTATCTTTAACGTACCGTTTCGGTACTTTGAGAGAACAGTTCTATTGAAGTTCATCATTAGAATATTACGTGTTCATCATTCACACTTCAGTACAAAACGTTTTGAGTGTGGTCTGAAGTGAAATTCATTATCACTTGGTGTACTAAACTGATGTAGTCGTGAGCGTAGAGTTATAAAAATGAAGAGATTTTCGTATGTGCGTTAACCGAGAAATAATTAAAACAAAGTTGTTTCTCTGGTTGGTTATTGACAGATCTTCGCAATTTTTATATAGATAAAGAAATAAAATAGTATTCCTAGTTGAGTAAAACTCGATGCAAGAGTGAGGTTTTAAATATAAGTGATACCTCGATTGCGCAGATTAGATGTTTGTTTCTCGTGGACGTCAAAAGTAGTTATGGGATTAGACGAAGATTTTCTTATATTGACACACTTTTTGAGCAAGAGAAAAGAAAACACTACTTTATACCGGACAGAAGTTTGTACTGTTAATATGATGTCATTTCTACTCATTGTAGCTCTATAACCAGCAAATAAGAAAACAGAATTGAAATAACCATCAGTATGACCTCTTCAAACATCGAGGCACGAGGCGACTAACTATGATAATAACTTTGGCCAATTCAATGTGTACACAAACAGTTAGAGTAGTTACAAGAATTTTGAAGCGCTAGTTTGCTTTTACGAGGTCAGAATATAATCAAATTTGCATGTCGGATATTTACGAAGTTTTTAGTGAGGTGTTATTGTTACATCAATAAGTCATTGTTGCTCAATTCTAATGATTAACACAGCTCTACGTTTTTGGCAGAATCTAATGGATGGTTAGACGTTTGTTACAAAGTCACGCCTATACTAGATACTGATTAGATCGGACTGTTTGACCTGGCAAAGCATAAAAGACTACTACGTAGGTACATATTTTTATCGTAGCGGAACACGTACGAAGCCGCAGACAGGTATGATATGTCTTTCTTAAAACAACCTACTCAAATGAATAAGACGTAAGTATTGTGAATATGATATACGGTCCTGTAAAACATGGATCTTTGGAATAGGCAAGTATTTTTTCAACTTCAAGTCCAAAGAAACAGACGTAAAACTCAAATAACACCAGTAGTAGCTATCTAACCCAAAAACAAAGCGCATTTGTCAAAGAGGAGCATTACCCCATTATTCGGGTAACATTAAACTTTGCCCGCAATTACCCCGTCGGGGTCAGGGAGCGCCTTTGAGCTGATAATCCGAACAAACGTCAAGCAAAAAGCCGTGTAAATCTCCGCATGGAACGGGTGAAGGTATAGAGAGGGCGCAAAATATTAATACTGTAATATTTACGTAATTTCATGCTAATTATATAGGTATAAATATTACACCGTGAAATCATTGTAAGAAAAATAGATTCCACGTTCTCTTTTGGTTAAAAAAATAAGAGCCTGTGGCACAAGACCGGATCAGATGTTTGCTTATGGGATTTTACTCTCTTTTTTGTAACATTTCACTTTCCTCTACTCCTTTCTTTCCCAATACGACAAACACTTTTATATACGGCTACGTATATCTTCGTAGCACGTGCTACGATGCTAAGAATGACAAGAGTAGCATACAAAAGACATTAACGCGCACCTACTTTGCGTATCTTCTATACACACTAACTGTCTGCATGACTGCAATAAATACTGAATACTAACTTCCGAATACTAAACGCAACTCATATTTAAGCACGTCTCAATTGGCGAAGTTTTAACAGACTTTCACTAAAAACTGCCAAAAAATCGGATTTAATCAAGTTGCGTTTGAAAGGTTGTTTGGGGTAAATTGATCTAGTAGACCTAAAAAGTTGCGGTTTTTGGAAAAAATTATGATAACTCTTGCTGTTTACTTTCAAAATACAGATTTTCCTCCACCATCCCCGCTCCCAACTCTCTTTCTTCCCGGCGTAGCCAGATTTAATGCTGCCAGCAGTACTAGTTAATTGGTGACAAATTTTTTTGCTATGTTACAAGGTTTATTATCCAAGATGGCGACGTGTGAAAGTGTTTTTTTGTGAATTATTTGAGAATACGGGTTTTGTTTTCGAATAACTCGAGAGTGTAGAATACGATATAATATTGTTCAATATACTTGATACTGTCCAACTCATTGGTACTCGTTTTTATTATTACAATCAGCTACTCTAAAAATATAGTAATTGACGACCTCTGTGGGGTCGATTCCCGTCTGGGACAAATATTTGTACGATCTGCGGTATTTGTGCCGGGGGTTCTGGTCGTTTTCTATATATAACAAAAAATATTTATATATGTAATGTATATTAATTGTATTATGTATATCAGTTATCTAGTACCCATAACACAAGCTCTGCTAGATAATTCTGTGTGAATTGTCCAGCATTATTATTATTATTATGGAACGCAATATTGAAAATAAACGTTCAACCTAAAAGCTACTCCATAGATCCTGCTGTGCCAACCACTCCGTCCATATCACATCTCTTACTTACAAGTTACAAGCTGCCTCGGGCGACGCGCGGGCACTTTCAATTATATTGTCATTCTGCTAATAAACAGCGTTAACCCGCGAGCACTCGCGCCTCAAGAAATTACATCAGCACTCGCGTGTAGAGCATTTTGCTCACGTTTATGAATGTCAATAAATGCAAGTTTTACCAAAAAATATGAATAAAAAAAGGTTTTATTAAATAAAATACACATTATTTATTCTATAAAATATATATTCAAAAAGTTAACAATATTAATCTTTTTTATTTTAATGAACAATCATAGGAACTAATTTGCCAGTCTTGTAAGGCAGTCTTAGAGAAAAAACGAAAAAAAAATTTTTTTTTCAAGAAAACCTTTTAAACTAAGTATGGATAACTAATCTTCGTCATATACGCGAGCTTTACACATAATCACATAGTGTACGACTATGCTCGGTACATAATTTTTTTTGACAGTAAATGCAGCTCTTTTTGGTCTTGCGATTTTTGCGTCTTGGGCAAACCGCGCAGATACCACTTGGTTTTTCTTCTTCTGGTAACTCAGATTCTGGTACAAAACGTTTCATCACTTGCTGAAGAGGATATGAAATATTTTAGTCCTCAATGTCATCTAAATCTTCCTCCATCAACCATGACAAAACATGTTCGTCCCTTCGATCACGATCCATCTATAATAGAAATACATAATAGATTACTATTTCAGTAATGTAAAATCATAATATTACATAAAAGTAGCAGTAAAACTGTCTTTAACATGAAAAAATATTAAATCATGAGTAAAAAAAAGTACTTACGTCGATACCCGCGCGATGAGCAAAACGCCGCCTGATGGTACACGGCGCAACAAACCACCTCGTCCAAGTGACTGGTGCACACTGGCGCGAAGTGAACTGCATACAGGGGTGGGGGACGAAACAAAACTCAGCTACCGAATGAACGATGTACGTACGAATAATTTTGACAAAATGGCGCGTGTTTTAAATTTACTGTGAGCAAAATGCTCATAGCGCGAGTGCTCGCGGGTTAAATGCCTTTCAGGTTGGAAGATCAGAGATTGGAAGTGGTTGGATATTATATTTTGCATGATGCTGGTAGTGTATGGTTTTATTTGGTCGAATTATTCTCAGGGTACAGTAACATGTTACCTGAGTCATCACAAACGATGATTTATCAGCCTTTAAAAGTACTGAAGATGCCGTTTGGCCAGTAACAGAGACCAAGATCATACTAGAGTTTAGCGAAGATAAACAAGTTCTGTACAAAGAAAATTACAATCAAACTTTAGAAACAAATTAATACTAGAATTTACTATTGAGTTTACTGCAGACTGTTCAAACAATCTATAGGTAGTTCAACGGCTTGGACTAGATGAGGTTATGTGAATTGTTCAGTTTTTTTACTCTTTTGTGCATAATAGGTATTTGTGTCATTTCGTATGCAAGATTGAGACAAGACACTGCAACGCAGGAGAGAGATGGTTTTCCTCCTAGACTCAGGCTCCTGTCTCGGTTTCCGGGCTCTGCCCCCGGTCTCAGTGGGTCTCCGCCACCCTATGATTTACCAATGACTTTGCCGACATGACGTAGCTGCACTACAATATTATAGTAATCGCTTTCACAATTCGTATACGGCAAAAAAGGCTTAGTAAATAGTTTTGTAGACGTCAAGAATTCATGATAAAACATCATCAAACAACTGTTTGCCGTCGGAAAGTGGTCGGAAACAATGATGATGAGGTAGCTGTTTGTTTGTTTGATGGCGAATGATCACGCTACTGTTACAATATCTACCTACCTAGAATTCGCGTGATTAAATCAATATATAGAACAAAAGATAGCACTTAACACCTATTTTTTCACTCGATATAACTCGGTATTAAGTATTAGCTATCGTAGTTTGACAATGTTTTTTATCCCTATAATTTTTATTAGCAAAGAGAATTACAATCTGTTGCAAACAATCTGCAGGTAGCTCAACTGATCTATACCAATACCAGTCGGAAGCATCCTCAAAACGCTTGTTGCATTTCCCCGCTGCGTTGTATGTATGTAAGACTTGACAAGGCTTGTAAACTAACCATTTACCAATAATATGGTTTGTTCTGTATGGCAATGCTGATGCGCTGTGCCAGATACCCGCCAGCTCTCTGGTCACGCGTTACTTCGACCCTCAGATATTTAAAAAAATATGAATTAATGAATGCTGTTCAAGGTGCGTAGTTAATCCGCTTATAGTCATTATGGAATTAATGTCCATTGCGAAAGTTGGTAATTGGAATTGTAATCGATTTGTAAATAAACTAATTCAGATTTCATTGCCAGCCAAATATGGGTATGTCAATAACATTTATTATGAGAAGAGTTAATGTTATTTCCTAAAGGTTACAACAACGACCGCCTTAGCGTGGTATTAGCGTAAATGCACGTTTTAACACGTCACGTTCGTATTCAGGTCGAAGAGTAATGTACCTTACCTACGTTTAATTCTATCACGGTTCGTTCGTACTCTGGCCGAAGTAACCAAAGCCGCTAACAGACATGCAAACAATCCATCAGAGTTGATAAATGAATTCCTGCAAGTACTAATCACGATAACCGCTGGTTAAGCATTTCGTTAACGATGACGTGCCAGTTATGATTCATGGCTTTTCATACAGCACGGTTAGTTTTCAAACTACATACATACTAAAATGTTAATGTTCCTTCTAGAAGTCTTGTGTTTGCACATAACTTTCTAAGAAAAAAGAAAGAACATGTAAAAAGGTATTTACTTGTAATTTAGTTTCTTAAAATTCTTGGCCACCAAGGTTTTTAACGCGTAACTTTTCTAAGCAAAAAAGATGTTTGAATAAAAAATCAAAACATGACAACGAAGAACAAGATCACAAATAAAGCCAAAGACAAAACGATCTCAATTTATTTAATTAATTAAGCAAACATTGTGCTCCTCAGGCCCTCGTTATTTCGGCTACCACCGGTCGGGTTTCGTCGCATTTTTTACTCCAAACCATACTAAATTAATCTTCCTTATCGACCCAATCGCTGGTCGGCAGTTAAATAATCGCGATGTAGACGAGTTTAACATAAATTAAGTTTCCCGAGACACCTGAGATACCCCCTGGCTTAAAAATCATAGCAACCTTACTCCGACCAACGAATTAATCGATTTTGATCCCAAATGGACGGAAATAAAAGTGAAAGAACATGTAGAAGTTATATTTGCATGTACACAATAATGAGCATTCGTCGAAAGATGTATATCGCGAGCTTGAAAGAAAGGTTAAGTGTGAACATTTGTTTGTTAATGTGCCAGTGTAATGGATTCGAGACCCTTTTTAAGAAAAGATAAGTTGTTTTACTTTAATTGATCGATCGAAGTTGTTTTAAGTAATTTCTTTGAATTTAAAGAATCGAGGTAAAAAGAAATTACTATTCAAATTGAAGTAGGAACTGTGACCACAGGCGTAGACAAGGGTATGAAAGCTTAATAGATAATAAGTGAATAAAAAGTAACTATAATATAATAATAAAAGATTAATACGCGGACTCATAAAAAAAACTGGCACGATGGTCGAGACAGAGAAACATTCATTCTATCTGATTTCTTCTCAGGCTAAAAGCATATTTTTATCTCTCTGGTGTGAATGAGATGGTTATATTCACTACCTCTAGTGCTTTGTTCCTTTAAGCGATCGACCGATTATCATTTTGACGTTTTCTTTCATGTGACGTTAACATACCATAGTAACCAGTTGAGGCCCTGCCATCTATCGAGATACATGGAACTAATTTTTTTCTTTTTAAAAATGCAAAACGAAAACCTCTCATTACTGGACGATAACCTAGACCATAGATTGCAACATTCAATTGAGTGTAAAATATTATTAGTCATACATCTTCAAACAGAATAGACTGAGAAAAGTATTTGTGAAAATGTGAATAATTATGTGATTTTGAAACAAAGCTTTAACGTAGAACTAGTTTTGTGAACGGTGAAGTGAACATGGAAAACAATTATAGAGAAGAGGAAACGGAACTATTTATTTATTTATTTTTATTTATTAATTTATCATCATCATAACAGGTTTTTTTAAGGTGATGCTAGATCTATTTAAATGGTAAATACAAGAAGATTCGAATTTGAGTTTTTTTTCAATTTTTTGCATTTTCTGAGAACATTTCCTTTAGTAATGTATATTTTTTTTACACCATCAGAAAGTAGATATTTCAACGAACAAAAAGCCCCCAAACTTTTTGAAAAAACCTGATATTTTGACGTCGGAATTTTCGATGGAAAATTAGGGTGCTTTTTTGATTAAGTTAAAATAAGGCGAAAAAATAAATATTTTAAATCAAATAAATTACAGTGTATTTGGGACATAATAAGGTAAGTTTTCACCAAATTTCATAGAAAATAAACATTTTTTGAAAAAGATATAAATAAAAAACCAAAAACTTGGTTTTTTGATTTTTTTACCTAAATTTTGAGGTCAAGTGAAAAAATTGCATATACAAAAGTTGTAGATCTTTTTATTACCTACAACTTTGTTATTTAACTTTTCTCCATAGGACTTGTAGTTTTGCCGGAAATCAAGATAAACCATTTTTTACCCTTAAAACTCACCCCTCCCACTCCCCGAACTCGGATCGACCGTAATTTATTTTTCCTTTCATTTTGATCATATTTCCCTCCTTTTCGAATGGGTTTCATCCTACTGTAATTTTTTTTGGTTTCAAAAATTATCGACCCTGGTCTAGTAAGCTTGGAGCTATGGTAGCTCCGTTTATTTACATTGGGTTCCGTCCGTTATTTTCACTGTGGTTGCGTTTTTTTTATGTTATTGCTGCATTATTCTGTGTTATGTTACCTGAAACCAGAGGGAAGACTTTGAGAGATTCTGTTGGTTGATAAATTACGCATTCACATTGTTTATTTTTGCTTCGGGATTTATTAACTAGAATTGGTCCAGAACCAGTCATATTTTCTTAGTTCTGGAATAACACAAACATTCATAATGAGCTCTTATTTACTAAGATACTTATTATGTCTTTTATGCGTAATGGGTGTCACAGCAACATTGTCTCTATCAAAGTCAATTAGGCAGTGCTTATCAACAGATCCCCATTAATTGTTCGCGGCGTAAATAAGTAAGAATACCCCATAATGCTGCAATTAGCTGCACACAACACCCTGGAGGGCATCTGTCTTGTCACAATACACATTTTACCAACCAGTAAAGACATTTTCCTGGTTCATCTAAACTAACCCATAAAAACTTTCTCTGATACAGTCTTCTATTTAAATTTTCAGAAAAATGAATCAATTCTTAAAACCTAACTGCCAAACTTGATCATACTGTTTATTTGAGACTATAGACAGATATTGTAATGGAAAAAAATATAGCTTAATACTCTACGGTTTTGTTTGTTTTAGATCTGATTGGCCTAACATCACAAAGGTCGATAATTTAGTTTTTTGATTTGACAACAAAATATATGTAGTACATGCACACTATGCACAAGCCTAAGCTACAATATTTGCCGCATGATCCGGCAACATTTAGATGCGCTATTATTACAGCATTTGAATGTTATAAAGCGTAATTTTTGCCCATGTTCTTTCCTACTGTCTGTAGAGTATCTCGTGACATCCTTTCCATAGTGTGTTTTATGGCTCAGTCACACGCGATGCGCTCGTAAAACTGCAGCGGGCATAGATTAAATAATTAACTGTCTGTTTGGAACTGCCTTTTGAAATGTTGCTCTCCCGAGACAAGGCTGCTTGTCCATGTAATTACGATGATGAACATTGGGTCAGGATTAAGCCATCCACTGCCCAGGCATTTATGTCGTGGGCACCAAAAGTATTTTACAAAGCATGCACTGCTCTGCTGTTTGGCTGTGCAACCCGAAGCGGGGAGGGGCGAGCCACCGCTGCACGAGGGGCTCCGCTTCAGTAATGTGCGTCAGGTGCACCGAATGACATAAAAAAGAAAAAACAATATATCTTATTCCTCTTATTGTCCAGCATATATATTGTTCTTATTGGTTGATGCGTCTTCCCAGCAGTGGGTCGACAAAGGCTGATGATATTGTCGATGATTGACCTTCAACTCCTAATCATTTATGAATTTTTATCCATTACGCAGTAACTCTCTGACTGGGCTAAGTGACACACATAATCTTACCAAACATTGTAAATTTGTAACTGAAACCCATAAATAAAAGGTCAAACATAAAAGTCACGAGCCGACAGATAGCTGTGAACATTTCGGTGCAAGTGATATTTTGTCGAAGGTCGCCGCACGTTATTGTAAATACCGTTGCGCCGATAAATCGCGCGGGAAATATCGAATGGTACGAATTTTGGTGATCTTTACAGAGGTGGATATAGGAATGGGAATAGATGTTGGACAATTATTTTGACTTTTTCAATACTGCTCGATCAATTCATTTTGCTAAAACGTATTGATGAACGAGTTACAATGGGAAGTCATAAAATAAAAAATACCTACGTTACCATAGTGGCATAGGACTGTACGCAAAAATATAATGGTAAAGTGAGCAAGTATTTTTATACTTCCTCTACTCAAAAAGTTGATTATTCCTGTTCCATAAATAACCTTGAAGTTCGTTATTGCAAGCGTATTTAAAACCGGGACAGAAAACTCTATGGAATTTCATTTCTCACGTGTTTAGCGGGAGAGAAAGTGTATGGATATCCATTACTTTTGAGTTATTTTTTTAAATTTCTGATATAATAGCTGGGTGATTATTTTCATGATAGGTGAAACGAAAAAAGTTTTTGCTCCGAATCTACCGTATGATTTGGTCTCTTCCTTACTATTCGGAACAATAATGGAAAAAATAACCACGCGGAAACCGTACGCGCGTATTTATTGTATACGATTTTCACATATTTCGAGTTTGCGTTTTCAGTTTACAGAACGAGTGATTTTGAAGAATTTTCTTCGTAGGTGTAGTATAAAGCACTAATGTATCTCTCGGGAGAAAGTGCGATTCCTACCTCGAGTGTTTTAAAGACACA
Organism: Eupithecia exiguata; assembly: GCA_947086465.1. Lineage (NCBI taxonomy): Eukaryota > Metazoa > Arthropoda > Insecta > Lepidoptera > Geometridae > Eupithecia > Eupithecia exiguata. Next base: position 12,964,201 of record OX352233.1, read on the forward strand.
ATCTATAGGAATCAGGCACGTTCTCGCCTAGGTGTACAATGTACTATTGTTTAACCTTTGACAAAAACTATAGTTATCAACACGAGTAGATCTACTACTACGGTTCCGATATTACCCATCTCCATTAAAACTCCAGCCAAAATTTAAATTCACAAATGAGTCTTCGTTAAAATGACAGTTAATAATTTGCTCATCACCACGCTTTTACTTTCTCCGCAAAAAAGTAACAAAATTAGACTCTCCCATAAAAAAGCTTAAGCTGATACGCAAACTGGCCATATCTCATCGCTCGTGAATAACGACCCAACTGCCAATTACACTAAAAAATGTCCGTAGGCACCAATTAAAATGATTTACATATCAATAAATCGTCGATGTTTCGCAGCGCGGTGTAAAAATCGAGAATTTCGTATTTGCGTTGCGGTTATAGTTGGAATGTCGGAGATTTCCGTAATGACTAGTGAGCTTGTGCACGACACGAAAAAGTTACAATGATAACCGTCAAACAAACGCTTCTGCTGCCCATGACACACATGCGTAGGCAAACTTATGGACTTAATACAAAGTGGTGAGTGTGTGAGTGGTTTATACATCTGCAGGTTGACTCTAAGGCCCGTAGGTATTATGAGAGCTTACTTGGTCACAGATCTATACTTGAGTAAGATGTATGCTATAGAAGCGCTTCTCAAGCATCTATGCTTATGTAGAGCTTTTCTGTTGAGTAAGGAAGCTTCCATAATACGAGCCTAAGATCATTTTTGTAAAATGATTACTAATGGGTTTTGCGTGTTTAAATGGTGTCAAAACTTACGTTAATATGAGACGGGATGCGAGTTAAAACGTAAGCTTACTAACTACATGCTGAAACCCTATTCAGCTTTAAACCAAAATCAATCTCTCAAGTTTAGCTCCATCATTCACTAATCGGTGGCTTTACGTAAAGTCGGCCGACGTAAACCAGCCATTATCAGTAACACCCAGTCGCCATCTCTGACCGCAACATCAGTTTCATGTTACAACGATGTTGCGTCGACCAATCTTTTGAGTTATCGGCTATCGACTTGATTTATGTAATGTAATGCTTGAATACGGCTTATTGATTTGTTTGACATAATGTTTGTAGGTTGTAAAGGGCAGCATGAATAGCAGACATATCTCTATTTGGCTTTGAGGATTTCAATGGGATTTTGAATGTTAAATGTCATTGAATAATCGATCAAACATTGATTTATCTTTATTCTACTACATCTTTTTTATTATTTATTACCTTGTAGTGGGATTAATATATCTGAAATCGTAAAAAATTTAATGACTAGCACACTGCAGAACAAAAGCTTCTTCGATATCGCCATTACAGGCTATTTAAATTTTTCTAAACTCAAATTTCGCAAAATCATTAAAAGGACTTATGCATTCTCCATTTATATTCTCAGGATCATGTTTTAGAACTTTAGTAAAGAGATACTTACAAGTCGTAAAAGTTTTAACACTCATTTGAAAACCATAAAAAATATCGCCGCAAAATATCAAGATTTTATCTCTACTGTTTTATGGCATATATTTCGAATACACGATGCATTAAATATAATACCTGGGTTTGTATTCGCATTTTATTTGCATAAATTATTGATGAAATCAACAACTAATTAAAACGAAACATGTTTCTTTGACACTAACAATAAATTTATTGCGAAACTAATTTATAACTTCAATATGCAAGACGTATTGTTGCATGTTATTATAAGTTTAAATTAGTGATTATTTCATTTATTTTTACTACAATAACTGTATTTTGTGATTAAAGAACCTAGGCAGGTGCTATTTTGTACAAAATGATTGTCCTAAATTAGTGTGATGATTTTTATAAGTAGCATACGAGTTGATCCTGCTAGTCTATCATATGCTGTTTAAAAGGTTGATCTAGATGGCACGATCGTCTTCTGTTATTCAGAGAAAAGCGACTACGCTCTGACGTCACAAGCTTACAAATTTTGTCAGCAAAGTATAAAAAAACTGAATCCTACACAATATTTTGATTTTCAAGCCTGTTTTGGTCATATCAACTGTGTAAGTCTTGCTGAGTTCAATACAGTTATTTGCCTCTTATATCTGTCATCACATCAGCCACCATATTAAGCTCCATTTGAATACTAAGCTAAGCCACATTAGATTTTATGTCCCAGTCATAGAGCATTATATTGTATGCAAATAGAGATAGTAGGTATCATTAGATCGCTGGTAATATCACTTCCATCAAAATAACTATTGTATTGTAGCACAGATAAGATTTTATATTCTTGACTTGAAAATTATGTACCTACTTTAACACTTAGCGTGCCCATGATGCACATGCCGCCGATCTGCTGCAGCGCGTTTGTTCGCTATGTTGATAAACAAACGAGCTTAGCTAATATAACAACACTGAAAATTATGCCATCCTGTTTATTTCCTTCGATATGAAAGGGACGGCCACACTTCTAATGCCGTAAATTTATTCTCTTCCGTTTTAAGTCAGTTTTTCAAACATCTCAATATACACAATTTTTCACTTATCTTTCTTTCAAATCCTGACTAATATTACTAATACGAAATTGTGTTTGTTCGTCCTTCTTTCACGCTCTAACTAAGCAACCAATTGACTTGGTTTTTGGCATAGAGTTAGTGGAAAGGATGGAGAGTAACATAGGCTTCTTGTCCTGGTAAAGCATCAAATTCCCGAGATTTACGAATTTAACGCGGGTGAAATTGCGGGAAACCGATAGTATTATGTACCTACATTAACTTCAATACATGCTCTTCAGTCACTAGTAGATACTCTGCTGTTGACTCACGCCGTCATAACTGGCATTATCTCCATCCGTTCTGCATCAAGTTGTCCAAACATGCGCGCGCGCAGGTCCTCACACCGGAAGAGGATCAACGGATTACTGTGAGTGATGCATTCATTATGTTTTGAGGAATTAAATGTGTGTAAATAATATATGTTAAGTATTTCAACATCATCCTGTTCTGAATAATGTGAACTGCTGGACATAGATAAGGTCTGTTACATTTATTAAGAGCAATTGTCAGCAAGGCCAGCAATATTAAATATATATCAATATAAAAAGATGAGATATTATCTTTTTGAAAATGAGTGGTTTTTGCGGTCTGTAAATGATTGAGTGAAGACAGAACTTTTTTACAAGTACCTAAAGTAGGTACTTGTTTAAGAAAAAGGAACCTTTAATTGATATTATATTTGATCTATTTTAATTTAATTTGTTTGTATTTAATTTAATTGTCATTTGATTTTCAGTGAAGTTAATTTTAATTGTAGTAGGTACTTTGAATACTAACTTAGAGATATTTCTCCTACTAACAAATTTATGGATCACAGCTATCTGCAATAAAAGAATGTTATTTTTTATTTTAATTATTTATTTCATATATCTTGTACTTTCCTTCCATGTCCCATGGCCGTGAGACATTCTGTTTAACAACGTTATGGCTATGTTGTACCCAGACACCACGGGAGCCAGTACTCTATTACAGAATATTTATCCCTTGGTCAGAAGTTCAAGAGTTGTTCCAATTCCGCTCGCCTGGATACGTCATAGTAAACCCCAGTGCTGTATTTATCGAGTCCACGACCGCTGTGCGCGAGTGCTGGTGTCAATTACTATTGATCTATGCATTTGTAGCTCGCTGCTGGTTTATTGCAGCAAGTGGAAATGACTTGACTTGTCGCTATAAACACCAAGTAGGAACTGACGAAATAACAACCAGTTAACTTTTACTGGACTTGTGATTCGCGAGTAGCAAAAGTACCACACTACCGTACCACGTCTATCTTTGGTACTTGGTAGAGTAGAAAACTTAAAAAACTGTGTCCGTTTTTAATTTTTTCGAGACAAATACTATCATTTTATCATTTTCGACATAAATGATAAGCATATTGATTTCGGTAGGTATCCTACCTATTGTAAAGACTAATTTGGCAGGGATAACAGATGTCTGTTATCGCTGCCAAATTATGTTTGTCACAAGACAATGCCAACTGGTGACAAAGGATCGGGATGAAATTTTACACTCTGGATCTGAGAGCTGGGAATCTCTGGGATTTTTTTATCACGAAAAACGTGTTGAAAGCCGCGGGAAGAAGCTAGTTATAAAAAAACCTGTTGAATTGAGACAGAACCTTCTGCTTTTAACCGACCTCGAAAATAGAAAGAGGTTGTATGCTCAGCTGTATGTATGTTTATTTATGTACCTTCGTCGATTGTTGACCGGTTTGAATTATTAATTATTTTGCAACCGTATAGAAGATAATCCCGAGATTAAAAAAAAAATATTCCAAAGCGTTCAGTATTTATCTCGCAAAAACAGTATTCGAAATCAGTTTTTTGTATTTTCAAAACAAACAAATGATTTTGAAGACAGTTAAAATAGACTAAAACTAAACAACATTTTGTTTGAAAAGTCATTCTGTTATATTGTTAGGTAGGTAAGTTAACACCTACGAATGTTCATGGGAATAGTTGTCATCAATGTCATCACTAGGCACATCGTAAAGACAAACTATAAAAAGCAACAAATAAAACTATAAAACAACGATATAAAATTATGCAAAGCACCGGATTCTATCTAGTAGCGCATTTTCATCTGAATCGATGCAGTTATTCCTATAGCGATGGACACTGCTTCTAAACGAGCCAACTATTAGAGTAGCCATCGAACAGAGGGAGCTAAAGACTTCAGTCTGGTCTGGCCACGTACTAAAAACTAGAAGAAAAAGGTTTTTGCAAACGAAGGTCCACAGTATCACCACATAATGAATGATGAAATAATGTTACTTCGGTATCACAATAAAAAAAAACAATTCATTCAATTAATTTATAATTATAACAAACCCATGTGATATATAATTATTTTTACCTAAATAATTTATTCCTACTTTAGAGTGACTATTTTAATGTAAGTGACATAATTTTGTCTTTTTGAGAACACATTTCTTTGAACCGAGATAGGACACAATCAAAATCAATAGGTAACGATTAGCTCCATTCTGCTTATACATTTTATTTAGTGGCCACTAGAATCCATGGTCACGTGGTGCCAAGATAAAACGTAGCATTCAAGAATAATAAAGTTCTGTAGTTCACATAAACCTCTTACAAAGTTCTCCATCTCAGCCCGTAGATGACGTAAAAGCCAACCTAGGGAGTAAGGGCAGCAGTTTCCTTTTTAACACCTCTACTGCGGTCACCAATTCGCCTGCCCAGCTTGCTGATTATGGCGAAACTCCCCGGTTTTGGCGGAGGTTTATGTATGAAAAAAAGTCAACATGGAGTAAATTATCTCAAAAATTCAAACCTAGACTTATCTGTCCCCCGTCTGATCTGTGGCGTCCAGCTCGTAAACCAACCAGCACAATTCAAACAACCGTTTTCTAAAAATTAATACAGCATAATTCTTGTATAAAACCTTAATGAGTGGCGAATAAAGCAATAAAATGGTTATTTACGACTCGCTTCGCCCAATAACAACTTAGATAGCTCTGATACTCATCTACAGAATCAATTACTTTGTTTACGCTCGGCGAAGATTTTTCTTTGATTGAATTTTGTTTATTGCCGAGTTTAAATTTATAACGCGTTGGCGAGGTATTAAAGTTTCTGAATTTTATTTTTATTTAATGTTCTGACAAAGAGCACTGTCTACTAAAGTGTAGCTCAAACAATTATAAGCTAGAAGTAGAAAATTATGTATGAAATTATATATCTAATAATCATTACAAAAATTATATTTCTACATCAACTTGTAAGTAGATATGGCAGTTTGCTGACTGTTGCAAACAATATAGAAGTAGCTCAATTGATCTAAATCAATACCAAGCGGAAGCCTCTCCAAGTCGCGCTGGCTGCATTGCAAGTCGCTTTATCGTGTTATACATTAATATATAAATTTATACATTTGTATATAAATTTATAGAGAAAAATATAAATAAATAGTGCTAGTCAATTCACACAGCATTACCTAGCCCCAAGCTAAGCAGAGCTTGTGTTATGGGTACTAGATAACTGATATACATTATATAATACAATACATAGATAGATATTTTTTATTATATATTCTAGTAAATACCCAGAACAGGTATTTGCAGATCGTACAAAGTTTTGTCCCTAAGTGAGAAGTGAATCCGCAACCTCCTACATCGCAGGCGGACCATCGTCGTCGTGCTAACAAGACGAAGTAGGTTTAAATGCTTCAGTGTACATCACCCTGAACCGATTAGACGTCTTACAAAGTTTATTGCGTTCGTACAAAGTTATCTTGAAAAGATCAAAACTAACTTTGGAGGTTAATGTGTTTCATTTAAATATTGTGTGATGATGGAACATAATTTACAAGAAGAATTTATAATTTTGTTTCCTAATTTTTACGAGCTTATTAATTCAAAACATCATATTTTTAATTTTATGATCAGCTTATTAATTATATTAGTATATACCTAATCGTATTTTGGATGGTAAATTTTTTTTAATATGATTTGAAATATAATATTTGCAAAACAAATTATTCTACTCCATTCTATAATGGTTTCACTTTTTGCAGATACAAACTACCAACCGATCGAACGTAGGGTACGTTCGATCCGCTGAGAAAACGCACTACATCAGTGATTCTGTAAGTACATCACTTATACATGCCTAAGAAGCACAGATAAAGATTGGGATTGAGATTGGGATTGTTAATGACAGCGTCTCTCATGCATGTGACATAGCTGATAATGCTGATGAAGTAGTAGCTACATGCTACTGCTTCATTTGCATTATTGTCTATAGTTGTAAAAATTAGACCACCTTATTTTTATGTTTAGGGTATGTAAGTTTATTATAATATTTGTAGGTTATGTATGTAGTGTAAGTATTATTGTTTTTTTATTTTTATTTTTTGAGTGCCACCGTGTTTGTGGTTCTTACATGTTCAGACCGTCCCAAGGCTGCCTGCAAGAGATCGCTCATGGCGATAAGGACGCCTTTGTACTTCGTCTACTCGTAGCATTTATTATTCTATCATAATTAATAAATTATTATTTTATCTATTTAGATCATAATTTGATTCAATTAATTATCCAAGCATGATAGCGAGACAAGCTGTCATTAACAATCCCTATTTTAATCTACGCAACTTGAACCTACTTACCTACCATCCTATCGTTTAAAATTGATAAATGAGGCTGGATAATTCAGACTGCATCATCTAGCCCCAAGCTCAGCATAGTTTGTGTTATGAGTACTAGATAACTGATATTTATGTAGGTAGTAGTAAAACATACTATTATACATAGATATTATTTATGACGGAATACCTTTTCTTAACAGTGTCATACAATAACGCAAATAACCATTCCCAGCGTAATTTGTTGACCTTTCGTTAATAGACAGCGTGTAATGAATTTTAATCAATTATTATCAAGTATTATTGCTAACGACCAAGTAACAGAGGAATGCGTGAATAGAAACAGACCTTTCGAGTGAAGACTCAATATACGAGAAGTAATTAATAAATGTCACGTTAATGTTGTTGTGATGTCAATAAATAAAGACTTGTGTAAATTTGTATTTGTTTATTCCGTAGTAGATACACTGTTACACTTGATGTCTTTAAGTTAATTTATATTATAAATATTATAACTTCTTTATTTTCTATAGCTCAAAATGTTGCAAAAATTAAATGGATCTGGGCTGGCCATGCCTGCTGCATGCCGGAAGACCTGAGCTAAGATTACCACTCAGCGGAGTCCCAACAGCGTGTGGCGTCGCTCGCTAGAGAGAAGAACTGAGCCAGTTAGACCCACGTTCTATAGAAGGCGACATCGTCCCTCTATAGAACGTGGGTCTAACTGGATCAGAACCTTTGCCCAAAAGTGGGACATTAATAGGTTAATTGTATCTGTATTATATACTGTATAATAAATAAATTAAAAGGTATGTCAAAGTATGCTGCTGGAGTTGTCTAATGTCTGTTATTCAAAGGAAAAATAGAATGTGCCGTCATGCGACACAGTTTGATTGCATCAGCATAACTTTGCACAAAATTATGAATTTAACGTTGCGGCAGTTCAAATTAAAGGAAACAAACATTTTATTAAATCACCTCACATGATGATATCATCAGGTGAGATTGTGGTCTAACAAAGGTCAACAAAGATCACGACGTGGCCGATGATAGTTCATGCATGCAGGTCTGGAAGACACCCTCGTCTTGAAGAGACTTCATGATGTTAGTGGAGTGGATGAAGAAGCTTGCTTATGCTGGCGACTTTTGCCAAATCTTCATAGAAGAAACCAAATAAAATTCCGGTTTCAGGCTTTCTCCGCGGCTACTAATAACTTATTCACTGGATGAGTTTAGGTGAAAATAAATAATATTTACGAGAGCACAGTGTCAACTCGGCTGGGGTAGCCAACTCTCACTGCAACTCATTAAGGTGATTTCTGACATAATTGTTACATAAGTATTCGAATTGATTCTACAAGCGGCTATAAATTATATAGCCGCTTGTAGAATCAATTCGAATACTTGCTATAAGAAATTAAAGTATCATGTCAAACAAACGAACCTGCAGGTATTGGAATGTACAAACGACATATCAATAAGTATTTCAAATAAAAATTCCGTAGATCCTTATTGGTAGGTTGAGAAATACATGTGAGTATGTATGTGGGTATGTTAGTATGTGTAATTGTGGCAAAAACACGGTGCTACAGGAAAAGGAAAACTTACAGAATGTTTCTACAACGTTTTGTAGAAGTCGGAACATGGCATTTTGCATGGGAGATTGCCACAGCCTCATAATTATTTTACAACGATATGATAAAAATAATAAATAAAAATATTATTCTGATAAACTAAGTTCTAACTTTGGATTTTCTTTAGTTACTTCACAAAAGTCGTTTGAATTTTAAATTCGTCTTTAAGTATTCAATAGAAATCAGAAATGAATAACTCTTATTTCTTTATGCTTACAAATTAAGCTCTAAAACAAGTCAAATTTTAAACTATAAATTACTATAAATAAATTTTTGCCCGCGGCTTCGCAAACGTCATTTGGAATAATAATTTGGCGTGTTTTAAAAAACTATAAATCGACTTCAAATTATTGAATAAAGAAAAATACAGCCCTTTGACAGACGGACGGACAGACAGACAGACAGGCAGACAGACAAAAGGCTTAGTAATAGTAAATAATAGTAATGTTGGGGCCCATTGCGTACAAAACCCTAACATAATCATCAGTCTAGGATCGGTCGTTCTTTGTTTTATTAGGCGATCCGTCATCTTTCAATCTCAACTTTGTAAGACCTCTTGTTTACGTCCGTTGCCATGGAAACCAGTGAAAATATTCACGAGATGATGTTTTATATATACGTTTTACGGCGCACATAATATGAGTCCCTCGAGAATCTAATTTTTTGGGATAACTCAAAATCAACTTATGAACAATGAAAGAATCATCAAAATCTATTGAAAATTGGCAAAGATTTCGCCAAAATTGTTGTAGCTAGTCGTGATTTTTCCATGGTATCATATTGTTTTTTAAGCTTCACGGGATACTAATCCCTCGGTTATAAATAATTCTTGTATGAGCCCGATTCGGAATCATTAATTATACAATAGTGAAAACAAATTAAAAATCGGTCCATAATTAACGAAGAAATCGATGAACTGAACATACATCAAAAGATGCACAAAGCCGATTATAGAACCTCCTTGAAGTCGATTCCTTATTCCAGGTCTTTATGTGTGCAAAATTTCAGCTCGACCCCTTCAGTAGTTTTTAGGCGCTGCTGTCTTGTTCAAAACCTCTTCACGTCACAAAATTTAATATTGGTACGATACGATGTTTTCAATAACTACCACTAACTCCGTTCTCACACTACTCAGTACAATACAAACGGCGAACCTGAGCGAGGAACGTCCGTTACTGCATGCCTACATCGCCCGCATGCCGCCACATGTCTCTACGCCCTGGACCCCTTTACAACCAACGACTTTGTAACACTAGCCTCTTCCGACGACTTCGTTTATTAATAAATAAGGTGACGCGGCCATTTTCCTTAAAATAGTGTCCTGTACATTTTGTATACTAGCTTCTGCTGGCGAATTTTTTCACTTGAAACCTAGATAACAGCTTGTTCACTCAAGAATAATGAAATGTTGGACAATTCACAGCATTATCTAGCCTCAAGCTAAGCAGAGCTTGTGTTATAGGTACTATATGACTGATATACATAATATAATACAATACATCTATGTATTGTAGATATGTTTTATTATACATAGAAAATGACCAGAACACCCTGTAAAAATTATTATACAACACGTTGACGGGACAATCGAATGGGTCATCTGGTAATGGGCGCTACCTTACCGTCGTCAACACAACGTAGACACCTACAGCTATATCGTCAACAATTTTAAACTGGACAACCTGAAGCAGGTTTGTGAACAGAAAATGGCAGCAGGAGCTTGTTCCCACTTTTGTTATTTTTCTGTGGATCCACTTTCAGCTGCTGGTCAATTCAGAAGTATTTGTGAGAATACCTCTCACAAATACATCTGAACCTCTTTCACAGATACAATTTTTTTGTACATTCTTTCGTTTATACAAAAATTCATATAAATGTAATATGAATTTTTCATCGTAACCAAAATAGTATGAGTGAAATACTCACGAATACTATTTTGGTTACGATGGACATAAATTCTCGAGGGACTCATATTATGTGCGCCGTAAAACGTATATATAAAACATCATCTCGTGAATATTTTCACTGGTTTCCATGGCAACGGACGTAAACAAGAGGTCTTACAAAGTTGAGATTGAAAGATGACGGATCGCCTAATAAAACAAAGAACGACCGATCCTAGACTGATGATTATGTTAGGGTTTTGTACGCAATGGGCCCCAACATTACTATTATTTACTATTACTAAGCCTTTTGTCTGTCTGCCTGTCTGTCTGTCTGTCCGTCCGTCTGTCAAAGGGCTGTATTTTTCTTTATTCAATAATTTGAAGTCGATTTATAGTTTTTTAAAACACGCCAAATTATTATTCCAAATGACGTTTGCGAAGCCGCGGGCAAAAATTGATTTATAGTAATTTATAGTTTAAAGTTTGACTTGTTTTAGAGCTTAATTTGTAAGCATAAAGAAATAAGAGTTATTCATTTCTGATTTCTATTGAATACTTAAAGACGAATTTGAAATTCAAACGACTTTTGTGAAGTAACTAAAGAAAATCCAAATTGGAATGGGTCATCTGATAATGGGCGCTACCTTACCGTCGTCAACACAACGTAGACACCTACAGCTACATCGTCAACAATTTTAAGCTGGACAACCTGAAGCAGGTTTGTGAACAGAAAGTGGCAGCAGGAGCTTGCTCCCACTTTTGTTATTTTTCTGTGGATCCACTTTCAGCTGCTGGTCAATTCAGAAGTATTTGTGAGAATACCTCTCACAAATACATCTGAACCTCTTTCACAGATACAATTTTTTTGTACATTCTTTCGTATATACAAAAATTCATATAAATGTAATATGAATTTTTCATCGTAACCAAAATAGTATGAGTGAAATACTCACGAATACATCTGATTCTGAATTGACCTGCAAACAAAAAAGTCAAAAAATCGTGTCGTGTACTCTAAAATTATGTACAAACGATTATTGGACTAGTCCACGTCGTTAACAAGTGTTTTAGCAGCAATAATTGGACGTCGAATAAGGCTTTTAAAGCGAGTTACGATAGCTATTATATCAATAAGTAGAATTTGGACTAAATACTTGCCTAAAAAAGCGTTAGCTTTCCATAAAAGTGCTATGCTCATAATGATAATTATAGTACAATATAGGAGAGGCCTATACTAGGTGTACCTAGCTGATATATTCAGAAGTATACCTGAGTGTATCACTATACTATTTTCGTCGCTCATTAGCAGCTTTTTGATAGCAAATTATTAAAATATATACATATCTAAATCAATTAATTCAGAAAAAAATAAAAACTGTATTGAATCCCATAAGTTTACACAGTTTTTAAGTTGGCGTGATTTATACTAATCTTTTTATTGAACTTTAAATGTATGTTCGATACATAAAAACACATAATAGCAGAACATAGACCTTTCTTCTTTCTTGTATTTTTGATGTTCGTTTAAAATACAATGTTTTACATAATTGATTGTTGGATACTGTATGTATAAATATATAGGTCTAGATGGGTTAGATACTGCGCAGAGAAGGGGCTAGTAAGTTTATGTAATTAATTATACAAAACCATGAGATTTTTATCAGTCACATTAATAGCTACAATAAAACTAACATGCGCTTTTGCGTACATTGTAGAAGTAGGTGCAATTTTAGGGTTCTGTGGCATACCACAGAACCCTAAAATTATACCTACCTGACCATAGACCGTCCATAGACAGGAATCCAACTGTTGGAAGCAAAGCATATACGTGAAGAGTATTTTGATATTCCCAGAATTCCGAATTTTCTGAGTCCCTGATATTTTCGACCAGGCACGTGTCGATCTCGTTGCTTAGTTGGTTAGAGCGCACCTGTACTGAAGGTGAGGCGCGGGTTCGAATCCTGCCGAAATCGAAATTTTTTAAGATATTATTAAAAAGTTTTCGTAGTATTCTGATACTTATACTTTTAAGTGATTTTCTTTAAGCGCTCTCTTTCTACCTAATTTAAATATGAAAAGTTATATTTCTCTGTATTTTGTAAATAGTTTCTATTATTTCAAACAATTAACAGAAAAACAGTTCCCGCTGCGGAATTGGAGTGGAATAAAAACTATCAATCTCTAAAATGATAAACTTCAAAATCCAAAAAATCCTTTATTTCGTACGGAACCCGTAACAAAAAATAATCCTCGCACTTGCCACATCACTAGATAATTATTAGGCTTTTTACACAGCTCCGTGTAAATCATTCCACTATAATTACCAACAAACCTATTATCTCCGTATTTCTTTGCTCAACTGAATGTGTGAACATAAATTACGTTTTTGCTGACAAATGTATGTGAACAATAAGTATACTTTGTTTAACAATGTTTCTACAGAGCCGTTACAATTTAACTAGATCTAGTTAAAGTTAAGTTAGTTTGTCCAAAGTTATCGACATAGTTAAATAAATATTGCAAGATGAATTGGCAGAGGGACGGCCATATTTTACAAAGAATCGACAACCATTTCGGTAATAAGTATTTTTGAGTGGAGACCGTGACTCGGCAAACGTAGTGCAGAACGCAGTTCAACTAGGCAGAATTACTGTGCCCACGTGAGTGTGTAATTTTAGCTTCATTTCTTCATTGGTTTCTCGTCGCGGCTGTACTCAAGTGGTAGGTACCATGGTACTTGGACAAAACGAAACCCGCAAGAATAATGTCTATTAGGCTTTATTATTTTTAGTGTCAGTTAGAGAGCGTAGGCCTTGGAAATAAACTTAAATAGGTACCTACGAAAATGTTACGTATTTAAAATAATATTGGAGTCGACGACTAACTTGTGTCGTGGCATAGCCACACAGAACTATGTGTGTGGGTAGCACGGTTCGCAATTTATCCTTTCAATTCCTTCAAAAACATGACTATCGGTATGCAAAACGCAGTATCGTGATCTAAGCCCGTTCATCCCTGCATTAGCATATCGGAATAATTCCATTACCGCGTTTATAATTTAAAAATAATACGCCTTTGCAGCACGCGACCTAAAGTTATGTGCCCCTGGAGATGTGTTACACTCACGGTAGCTGATCGAAAGTGAACTTTGTCAGGTTAGTTTTAGAGACTGTTATAAAAAGGCAAGATGATGCAATCTTTCAGGGGTATCCGACATTTTTATTATGACTGTGTAGATATGAAATGAAAGTACCTACTGGTAGTTAGTAACCTGAAATATATAAATATACATTACCTACCTGGAAAAGGCAGTTTAATTATTTTCCCAAAAATTGTGACATATATTAAAGCTTTTGACTTGGTTGCCAAGAGTACAACTTCCTTATTAAAAACTAATGGTCCGCCCCGGCTTCGCACGAGTATATTCTATGTTCATTAGGGATAAGTAGGATTATAATGGTCTTCGATAAAAGTAAAAAAGGTAAAAAGGCTTTTTTTTACTAATATCGAAGCTAATGGTGTAAGAATTTTTCAAATAAGTCCAGTAGCTTCGGAGCCTACTCAATACAAACAAACAAATCTCTCCTCTTTATAATATAAGTATGTATAGTATAGATAAAACTGTCAAAATGTTACGTCCGCGCAAAATTTCAGTCAATTTATTGAGTTTCGGGTTCTGTTAAGGCGTGAAGAAGTTACAAACTTCTCTCTAACATTTCGCATGTGACGTGATTTAACTTCAAAAGCTTAATATTCCAAATGCATCGACATGTCAATCGTCAAAGAGGAGACGGGTGCGCAGAGGGGGCAGGGAGACAAACTGTGCTATAAATCAGCCGCAATGCCGCTTGCAGGTGCTTTGGAACCGCGAGCTTTGAAATATTACAACGGAGATTAAAGACGGTGCAGACGGGGTGAAATTTTGTTTAAGTTTGGTTAAACTTCTTTACGTTTTGATTTTATAATAAAACTGTTATTTACTAGTAAGGGTTTTGGTCTCTTGTCTTGTAAATAAATAGGTAGTTGTATGAACTGGCTATTTACATAGGCAATTGATAATTTCTGAAAATATTAGGAAATCTACGTTAAATTATTAGAAATTTGAGCAGGGACAATTTTGTACCTACCTACTAACTTAGTAATCGAAGGCACTACCTAGTGAAAAGATACTAACTTCAAAATTTCTTAAATGAAGTCCAGTTTTAAGAACTAACAAGGTTTATCTGCTAACTAGGTTCCTATTCTTTGCCCGAGCTGCGGTTGTCAGTTACGCTCAATAATTGAGACGCTTGTTGTGGTAGAGCTTTAAACTTAATTATTTTATTGCCGGTAAAAAATAGCTGCTGGTAATAAATGAGGCAGTAATTAATTTAATAAAGAGCTTGTTTTTTATTATTTAGAGCGATAAATCAGACTGAAACTTATAAAACCGGCCAAGAGTAAGCCAGACGCGTGCACTAGTTTTTTAGGACAACTACATAAAAGATTTTCTAAAAGTGGTCGTGGCCGAAGTGCACCTTAGCACTCACTATTTACTTGTTGGTTATCATCAGTCACCTGTTACGGTTAGAGACAAACCTAGAGTCATGTGACGGACAGGCAGACGGCGTGTTTTTAGAAATAGGGTTCCGCTAGCACCTTTTGTTTACAAAACTCCGAGTTATCACTGCGCAAATAGGACTCGTTACATTTTTATCTAATTGCCAGGATTTTTCTATAAATAAATAGGCGTAGGTTATTCGTAGAAAAATCCTAAAAAATCCTTCCCATAAATTAATAGCAGGTGGTACGTAGGAGAATTTTTTTTCTATTTTTGTACATAATTGAGCTCTTTCAGATCAAGGCTGATTTTATCAATAATCATAAATCAACAGGATTAATTATTCAGACGTTAACATCAATCATGTGATCGAACAAGGCACTCAATTAATTTTTGTCTTAATCATCACGATTTCCTCATTAATAAGTCAAAAAACAATTTTAATAAACAATGATAGTGTTTCATCATCCGAGTTATTACCCATTATACGCCTCCGGATTAACAATAACATTAATCTCGATGCAATACATTTTTAGGGTTCCGTATTCTTAAATCTGTGAGCCGTATATCAGTTGCTATAGGGTTGAATATGGCGGAGCAGAGAAGCATTTCCCACAGAGTGTATGGCTCATACATCATTGGTGTAACAGCAAATCATAAATAACAGATTTGGGATGGTAAATTCTACTTGTCACCGTGTTAAATCCAACAAATTCATACCTTGATTATATTGTCAATTGAATCAAAATAAAATCCAATTTACTGAAGATAATGGTACATGGATCATAGAAAAAAAATTGAAGATTGAAAAAAAAAATTGATTTGGCAGAATGTGAATTTCTTAACCTATAAGCTTCGATCAGGGTATCCTAAAAGCTTCGATCCTCCCCTGTAGATACCAGAACTAGAACCTGACAAAAATGACACTCGAAATTGTCAACGATTTGTTTTGACACGGACAGTTTGCGCAGAGCCTTGACAAGTTCTGTGAATACGGAACAAGAGCTTAGTGGAGTCGAATTTATTTTATTTTAATTATAAGTAGATACCTTCCAGAAAATAATAAACTCTGTTTTTTTATTGGAAGAATTGAAAAGTTATACCCTTACAGTAGTATCACATTTAATATTATTTGGCCTTGTTAAATGATATTGTAATTATTTGTTGGAAAATGTATTAAAACTTTAATGAGAATAGGAAAATATGTCGTGGACGTGTGATTTTAGCAATTTTGCAAGGCTGCTTCCTGGCCGAGCGTTAAAATTACAGTAGTTTAAATGGAAACCCATAATATCAAATGTGTTCTCTTCTGATGCAGATTTCTGGGTGCTCATTGGGAATCTATGGGGGGCCGGTGAAGACTAATACAAACTGAAAGATCTGTAGGAATTAAATTGAAACAGATGCATTTCGAACTCGGGGCGGAGAGGTTCCAAATTGATTATGCGCTTTCATACTAATCATTCTAGCAACCGATTTTTTTGATGCCCTCGCAGTTTTGTTGAGTATTAGCTAGATACTCAGTTCAAAGCTATGTAAATAAATAGATGTAAGCCGCGCGCGCGGTGCCAAGCGTAGCGCACCACATCCATTCAGAACTCATTGCTGGAGCCGATAACAAGGTTATACTACAGCCATTATGCTATTTTACAGCCGCCTTTATCGAGGCTTAATGAAACGGTTTTATTGCGGGCCCAAGGTTGAGAAACGCTGCAACCGCGCACTTATTCTGGCTGCTTGACTTCGCACCAAAACGCGTCTTAACGCGCTCTACATATTTATTTATTTATTAATATTATAATATAATCATCGTCATACTATTTATTCAAACTTTTCATTAAAATAATAATCATCGTCATATAATCCAATTCGATACGAACATATCACTGGGTAGTGCTCGCATATTTAGTCATTTGAAATCCCTCAAAGATTTTATTTTTAGATCGGGTACGGGTTTATAATGCGGTAAGAAAATTATCAATCAATCAACCAAAAAAACTACTAGCTTATAGTAATATTAATTTGAAACACAAATAGGTACACACGTTATGCCGTGTGTGTAAGTGTCTTACCGCGTGTATTTAAAAATAATGCTTAACCATGAATGAACGTTATTATATTGAAACCGCATCGCGTAACACTTTGCGTTTCGTGCTCGGTATAGCGAATAGGGACGTTAGTTTGAGTGGTTGTTGATTTATAGTCACGCTGCTATTTGAGGCTTTGTATGATTTATGTCTCGTTTATTTAAAGTTTTGAGCGTAGATAACATTGCAATCTGTGGCCGGATACACGAGTTTCTTGTTTTTAAAGTAGAGAAACAAAGTCCCGGCTAAGGTAGGTAGGAAGGTGGCGGGGTTGTGTCCTGCCGCGTGGCATGGATGATCTAAAACATTTCTTTCTAGAAGTAAACATTAATTTCATAAACATCTCAAGTGGATAATTGATAATTTTTTGGGATTTATTAATTTCTTGGATAATTGAATTTCTAAACTAATCCAAGCTATCAAATCAAACTTTAATTTTATCTTTTGTAGAAAATAGATTTTGTAAAATCCTCGACAAAAATAAAATATTATTAGACAATCCTTTGGCAATAAATAAGCAATAGAAAACACGAAATCGCATTAAAAATTAGAAATCGCCGCCCACGAAAGAACACAAATTATGTTCTTATGATTCAAAAGAACATTAAGTCAAAATGATTCACACTTGCTTAAGCTAAGTTAAGCTAATCAGCATAATAAGTTAGGCATTGGGGTCAGAAGATTGATAAGATAAGAGTTACAAAAATTTTAAGTAAGCCCGCACTCCGAAGAAGTAATCCCGACTAAGTTGTCCTGACAACAGAACCTTACTATCAATCTGTCACTCTCAGTATGATAAAATTTGCTAGCAACAGACATCTTCTGCTTTTGTTTCTATCAAAAGTCGTTCTTTTTCACTGTCACTGGTTGACTAAATTGATAGTAAGCTATCGTGAAGTATGTAATGTAGGTACCTAGAAAGTTTTGGAGATCTTAAATATTCTCTGGAACAAAATATTGGCAGATTATACAAGCACTATCGCATGGCCTTCTAGCCGAACACCACTTTCACCCACTTTGTTATACAGATGACAGAGGTCATCAAAATGATGGTGCTTATTCGGAGTGCGACCTCCTCATACTGCTGATTTATATCACTTTAATGATACCTACCAACTTCCTCTAATTAACAAGATTTCAAAAATCACAGCCCCGACATAATAACCACAGTAATGTGAATCATAAAAATAAATTATATGCTTATCAGCTTTGTTGATTTTACGACTTGTGATATTTCGACGTTTGAGGTCGTTATGGCGCAGCCCACTGATTTATTATTAGTTATTCATTTTAATGTTAATATTTTCTGTTATTATAATAATGACAAGTTGGCGAAGTGCGAAATACCAGCGTGCCTACTCGTAAAAACGTAACCACTTCGGTTACGTTGTTACTGATTCGTTTTTATGCAAACGTTATCTTTATGTAAGTGACACATACATTATGTACGAGTCGGTTTTGAACGAAGACGAATCATTAACTTCGTTTTTTGTATTCTGAGTAGACCCCAAGTAGATGTCGTTTTAATGACAGTAAAAAGAAATTGAAAATTAGAAAAGACATAGAAAACTGTACCCAGGTATTTTGTTGGTAGGTTTACCTATTAAACCTATCCAATATACCTAAGTAGTAATAAGATTTTTAATGCACACCTTTTTATATAGCCAGACATATTATTAAGGTAAATAATTATAATTTAACAGCTACTTTAGTGCGAAATTATTCAAACCCCGCATAATTTATTTTTCCTTTTGCGCTCGTAAAACGGAGATAATTGTGCTGTAAGTGGCATTGAGGAAACAAGACGCATAGAGGATAATTATAGCTTAAATCAGGCTTGATGTAAGGGTACAATAAACACTTATGAAGAGAGAACAGTATAGAAAAGACAGAGAACGTTGTGCGTACTCTCACAAGCTACGCGCGTACTAAGCGAGTAGTAAGCAAGTTACGCTTCGCACCTCAACAGGTCGGTTCAGAGTGTTCAGTATGGGCTGTGCGCATTATCTTACGAATACTTCCAGCTTTTCAAGTCCTTCTCATACATTTAACACCTTGCAGTGCCTCTACTGGATCGAGAGGAACTAATTTTCGTAGAAGGACAACGATCCGATCCGTTTCTTACAAACACGATGCTTGTGGTCGAGTGAATTATTATAAGTAATTTGTTGCACTTTGACATGTCACCGTAGCGGTATTGATATTATAAAAGTTAGTACATACAACATATACGCACTACCAACATAAATTGGTAATAGAAATACCTTCAATTGGTGCTTTAAGAAAAATAAGAACACACGGGAAAACATTTCACTCGGTGCTTGCAGCGAATCTAAGTTTTTCCATTGCAATCTATGAGCGTGATGGATGATTAACGTGTGAGTTGACAAGCATAATTATAACTTCAGTGCTTTCACGCATACGAGCGCACGAATACGAACAGGAAAATGAGACGTATTTGTCGCATTTTTTTGGCTACACTACGTACGTGTCTAGTACCATTCTAAAGCCATTTTCGTGTAAGACGCCAATGGTTCTCGATTACATAAATCGCAATCTTATTGTGTACAGAAATGTACTTGTGTGTGTGAATCCTTCGAAGTATTTTCACCGCTCATCGGCTACAGTTTGATTACTAAGAAAAAACAAAAGAAAATTAACAAATGAACGGTGAAAACAGTATGAGTGATACGCTGATGAAAACGTTCGAATCACAGACTAGGTAGGGATCATAGAGTTATTAAAGTACGTAGGGATACTATACGGTGCCATACGGTATGAATAGATCAGTTTTAACGTTGTGTAGTCGCTAGTTTAGATCGAAACCTAAACTAAGTTTATCTTATCTCAGATAGCTGACGCTGTTTTACATACCATATCACATAGCTTTCCTTGCAGTGACAGGCAAGCAAGTGGTCTGATGAAATATTAGCATTCGACGTCATTTTTGTCAATTCTACTCTACAAGGTCTGGCGCAGACTCAAATGCTTAACATTTGGCAGTAAATAAATAAAACCGGCCAAGTGCAAGTCGGACTCTCGCACGAAGGGTTTCGTACCATTATCTATAAAAACGGCAAAAAAACACGTTTGTTGTATGGGAGTCCCCTTAAATATAGATTTTATTCTGTTTTTTGTTGTTATAGCGGCAACAGAAATACATCATCTGTGAAAATTTCAACTGTCTAACTATCACGGTTCATGAGATACAGCTTGGTGGCAGACGGACAGACGGACAGCGGAGTCTTAATATAGTATTAGTCTTAATTGGTCCCGTTTTACCATTTGGGTACGGAACTCTAAAAATATCACTAAATTATTATTTAACAGTTTTGTTATTATTGAGCTTAATAATAATCGCTAGTGTTTTGTGTTTCCGACACTGAAGGATGTATATGTATGGAAGTGTAGTTAGTGTTTGAAGTAGTAGTCTTTTGTTTTGAGGTTAGTCGTCTTTTGTTTTACCAGTTCTATCCATAACAACTGTTGACAGTTCTATGCGAAAGACCAGAAATTCCGAACGCATTTAGCAACACCCCGACTCATAACTCTTCCCAAGTTTAGTAGCTTAGCATTCGGAATTCTTCATTAAAATGCAAGTGGTCGTATAATAAACTACAATTATGAATCGTAAAGCCGTTGGCGCTGTTGGCTGTTGCCTTTATGATGGTGCCTTGTTATCGCAAGATCTTGATTTATGAGTTGACTAGTGTGGGTCCGCGGCTGCGCCTGGTTTCATCTCTATACGTACGTTTCAAACATAGTAAACTAGTAAACAACATATTGTACATTAAAACGAGGTGTATTAATAAGATGCTTTATCATGTTTCAATAATATTTTCATTCAATTCAATTCAAAAACTTTATTGACTGTCAACAATGTTCTAGACAAGAGGAAAACAAAAAAGAAGGGTAGCGAAATCTAAATTAAAAGGGACAATCTTCGATAAAAGTAAAAAAGTCGTGGTGTTTTAGTCAAAATCACACCAAATTATACGTCGTAGCAAGCACGCGAAACACAAACGCCACCGCCCGCACCGCCGCGCCGGTCCGACTATGATTGACGTAAGGTAACATAGTTGAACCTAACTTGAGCCATCCACTTTCGAGATGGTAATGCCTCATCTCCCTTTTTTTACTTACATCGAAGGGGACAATCGTACTTTTTTGATATTATTTTCAGAATGTTGTTTGTACTACTCCCATCTCAGTTCCTGATTGATGCTATTCCCTTCCGCATAATCGCCGCGAATCTATCTGTGAACGTGTTCGCGAACATTTCAGAAACACTGCAACGAGGCAGGCCCAACATCATTCTGAAGATGACAATATTATATTGAACACGCAGAGTGTTAATATACTTCTGTGTTTACTTAACCCACAGGCTGCTCATGTGAAAGCATTGACAGAAAGCTGATATAATTTAGAAAAAATAAAGAGATTATAGATAAGAGATATTTTAATTTACCATTAAAAAAGTACAAAATTTCTATTCTATTATTTTATTCTATCGTTAAATGCCATAAAAATGCATTGATATTTAAGTTGCGATAATTTGACGAAAACGCTGGACGCAGTGGACGCATATTGCTCTGTGGTATGACGTCATTTGGTTGTGTGGTACCTACCTCACCAAATGCGCTGATGATGCTGATGACAGTTGATACTTTTGGTTTGCCTACACAGCCGTATTACATCTTATATGTTGCGCCTATTCGTGGTTAGTGGTTAAAAAATAAACGTATTAAAAAACTGAAAACTTTGAATTGAATTTTAAAATTTATTTGTTACTTTACCTATATGAAACATTTTCCGACTGCTTTTTGCCTAAGCTATCTGAGTAATAATATGTTTAGAATTTTTATCATAAAATATTCAAGCCGTTTTAATAATTTTGTTTGTACATAAATATGCCAATGACAAAGTCGTGCTTCGGAGCGGCCATACTCGTCCGATATTTTGTCCGATTGTTGGATCACATTTTTATTTATTTATTTATTCAAGCATTGTAATTACATTGTATAAGAATAGTCAAATGCCTATCAATACACAATGTAACCAGACAAAAAATTGTACGTTTATGGCCGCCCTTCGTAGTATTTAAAATGGAAGGACTCAAATCTGTGTTTCTTTCACACGTCATATGTCTAGAGAAGCTTCGACGGATGTCAAGCGGCAGAGAGTGGTGGATCGTATACCTATTGATTTACGGTCTATAGTATGATGAATGCTAATTGGTCATCTTTTAATTTATATCTACCGAGAAACAGGTGTTTCACTCGCATAGCGGTAAAAAAGTAAGTGTTTATGCTAATAAGGATCGTAAAATAATCGTGTTAGTGTCTGTTTTAATTTAGCTACTAGCTTTAATAATTAATATGGGTACGGTATGATGGTAGATAACGCTTTTTATTAGGTAGATAGGTTACTTGTTTGCGTGTGTTACAACTTGAGACATTTCGAAATACATAATGCAAGCTGATAAAATCCTCTTCGTCGTAGGTTCTATACACATTTTACTTTTTCGAAATCGTTGTCTAGATATAAGCTCCGAAAAACAGTCAACTTAAAAAAATTAAAAATCGTATTATTATTATAGACATTTCCTCGCTTCCACCAACTGAGAGAGCAGCGATGGATTTATTTACGTACTAAGCAACAGGTCCAAGCTTGGCTATCTAAAAGTATCGATAAAAACTTTACTTTATAATTTAGTGATGTACCCCTATCGATCTCACCACTAATTATGGATAAATTATCGATAAAAACTTTAAGGTAAATTATAGAGATGTACCTTATCTTTATCGATAAAACTGCCGTATCCATCACCGTCTGACCGTTATACCGCTACTTCTTTTTGCCACTTCGTTTATGCGACTGTAAATCAGAAAGGGATCTATGAAGCTGCAGTTTTATCTTTATTGTGACGCGGGAGATTTAATTTTTGACGAAGCGTTCTTTTTCTAAGGCCGGTAAAGCATTTTTAGCATATTTGGTTGGTGTTTCCTAGTATGTAGAAGATAATATACAATCTATGTATATTTAACTTCATTCTCTAATATAGTTATTTATAAAAAAATAATGTACTTTACTAAAAAGCTAAGTAAATGATGTTGAGTTTATCTCAGGTACAAAACAAACATAAACTCGTTGAACAGGCTCGCGGCGCGTCGACACGTTAACACACACACGAGTCTTATCCACACGGAGTCGCTAATTACAAATGAAAATCGCTTCCCGCCAACCTGCCGCGATAAACCCGCGTCGTTCCGCAGATAATCTATGTTCTTCAGATATCTTAATTACAGCCAACAGCCGCCGACTGCATTTTCAAGAAATACACTTTTAATTGAGCCTTCCATCCTTATCCAACCGATTACATGACAAATGTTCCATGTAGCCGCCCCCGACTTAATTTAGATTATAAAATTTATCGATAGCTACCTAGACTTGTCTTGTAAATCAAATCATTTAATTCCCGCTCTATTATCTACGAGCCATCAATCACGAGCGCACTAAAAGTCATTTTAAGCTATAATGGCGCGATTGTGCCTCTATGATAGTAATGTGAAAAATAATGAATGAACAAAAAAAGCAATTAGTGTTTTGCCAACGTCGATAGTTTAGCGGATGTCGATAGCATTCCGCGCGGTTCGACGTGACTGCACACTGAAATGCAACCGCAGAAACGAAGCGCTTGGTTTCAAGGAAATAGGCTCTATGCTCAAGGGGAAAGGGTTAAACGATTCCAGAGAGTATTTTTGCGGTGCACGGAGACGTGAGTTCGATTAAAAAATGTGATTTGTGGCTGCCACTCTGCACGTGTTTTATTTTGCGGCTCGTACGTGACGAGCGCGTCAAAAGACCCCGGTAAAAAAGACGCCGAACGCAGTTAGAGCGCAGTTTCAAAATGATTCGAAACGTTGGAAGTTTTATGTGAAAAGATTTTGAATTGCAAAGTGATTCGCTCCGTTGGTCGTGTATAAATAAGCAGGTTTACACAGAGTGGGTTTTCAGATAATTACTTTTTGACGATAATTTACAGAAGTCGACGTAGCGAGACAAAACAGTTTAGCTTCAAAGAACAAGTAAAACCTCTTTGGTGAGTGCGATTGTCAGTCTGCGTGCGTCTAGTGGGCCATCATTCACACCTGTCAGTTTCCCCTTTGAGCTCAGACAAGCGGAGACGGGTCGGAACGACTAGTCGACGGCGATTTGTATGGCGGGAGTAAATCACTTTTGAAGTAATTTATGTTCGAACGCTGCTAGTGATGTGCTTTTGAGGTTGCCGTAATCGATGGACGTATTTTACGATGTTTTGAAGAAATTGCCTGGAAATATTTTAAACTCCTTGTTTGAACCCATGCTAGAGAAGTTAAACTTTAAGTTATGGTATAACGAGGTGATACTATTGCAAATAATAAGGTTACACCGGATACAATAGTATTGATCGCGGGTCTATAATTTGTAATTCTAAACTAAATGGAATCAAGTAAGGCCAGTTCAAATTTTTTTAGGAAACTGATGAATATCTTTAACCATGACAATTTGAATAACTTTTCAAAACACATCAACTAACACGTCTATTTAAAAAATGTTTTCCTCCTCTGAGGCTCTGAGGAAGCATTCAGAAAACTGACTCTCATAGATGTCATGTCATGTCACAGACAGTTGTCATCGTCACGTCAACGAATGGCAGCTTTTGAAATAAAGTCCATTCATCACTCGGGACAGTTCAGTTCGTAATGACAGTCTTTGAAGTAGCTCGGCTGTAATAGACGGACGGACGGACGGACTTAAAGCAATGGTTTCCTGTGTATTTGACGTTTGGACGTCCGCGTTTGCTAAAACGGCTCAACGAGAGATGACTTGTCTTTTCGATGAGGGTGTGTGTATGAGTATTGAAATCTTTAATTGTTCCTTAAATTTATCTTTTTCTATTCATGACGCAGTGTAAAAATTAAGTAATGTAATGAATTTAAACACTCGCGCCGTATGTACTAGTACTAGTGGACAAACATTTAGTGTAGAGAAAATCAAAAACGCCAAAATTAAAAAAAAAAACGAAATTCAAAGTGCTTTATTTTCATTACACCTTATCCAAGAGTCCTGCTCTTGGACACGTCACAAACCTAAGATTACATAAGTAAAACTAGGAAGTAAAGTAATCACTTTGATTTTTGTCCACTTCAATCTTTTTAAAGTAAAGTAAAGAAGCGAACAAGAAACCTTTACCTTGTTAGAATGTTAGTTTTCTAGTTGGAGCAAAACTCGTACCAAGTTTTTTATCCTCTCTAGATAATCTGATATTTGTTATTATATGTTGAAATTTTAAAAGAAACCTATGGAGGCAAATGGATTATCAAATGAAAGGTATTAGTTTGTACATTCAAAACAGTTTCTAAAATTTCTAAATGTAAAATTCAGTTTGAATTAAATAGCAAAGTCTAACCGGGGTGGGTACAAACATAATTGTAAAATTTTCGAAACCAACGCGGCCCGCGTGTTACACTCGCACTTGACGGATCTTGTTTTATTTTTGACGTTTATATCAACGAAGCAAAGATTTAAACAAAATGTTGGTTCGGTTTTGGTTTTTAAGAACAAAACAATAAAATGCCATAAATAAAACAATAAATCTATAAACAACTCACAACAGGCTTCTGAGCTAGAACAGCCTAAACGCAATAAATACACGTTAATCATCAACCCCTCACGTCGCGGGGTGATAAAAACTACCCCAAAATGATATATGAAATGAATAATAATGTAATTGGACTAGGGGAGTCGTTAGGGATGATTTATGGAGACTAGCTATCGCTCGCAGTTTTGCATGCGTGAAATAATAATTGGTATTAATGGATGTGACAAACATGCTTGTTGATGCTTTGTTTACGAGAATTTATTGGCACTTATTTCATAGGAGGGTTACGTAGTTTTTTTTGTAATTTATGATCTTTTGTAACCATTTGAAAAATGAATGGGGATCTGGAAGGTATCTTTCCCAAATGCAAAACGTCTATGACCATTAAATGTAATTAAAATTTTAACAACTAACTACCTCGTTCAAGTCGGTTAATTCCGAAAGCCATAAACGGCGCCATAATATAAGACATTATAATTAAAATTGTACGGGAGAGTTAAATTCTTAAAACCTATTAACGTTAAGGTAATTTCGTTTTACATTTGCGATAAAAATACTGTTTTAAAATAATGTGATCTTATAATAAACGTAGAATTATAAAAAAATATATGAGAATCCGATTTCGATTGCAAAAGTCCCCTCATAAATTGGATAAGGTACTAACGTAATGTTTTTCTTTTTAAATATGTAATTTATATTTTCTGTATTAAACACATATAATGTGATCTTTGTAGCCTTGTTTGAAGATACTTTTTATGAAAGCGTTCTTACACTAGCAATAATGGTGAGTAACATAAAAACTTAAACATAAGTCTTTGAAAGTTTCTACTTGTGTAGGTTTATCTGTAACTATACGTAAGTATTCATCTAATACTGTACTTTCCCCACAATCAACACTCCACATAAATATTAGGCCTGCATTGTTTTACTACCAACAAACCCATTAAACGTGTTAATGACGTCACGATTACCTCCACTTAACGACTTTTTTATTAGAAAACTAAGCTACAATCCGTTTTTATGATTGCCTTTGTAGGTTGCTCTACCCGTGTTTTGTCTAATTTTATATGATTATGCTGTCAGAGTTTTTAATTAATAACATGGCTTCTGTACGAATTAAATAAATTGTGTTTGAGTGAGAACACACCCTTTTTACCCAGGTATAAAAAAAATGGTGTTATTAGACAATTTAATGAAAGATCTTAGTTAGAAAAATAGCTCAAAAAATATCAATATCCCAGAATTTCACCTAATTTTTAATCGTTATATTTTAGTCGTGTTTCGTTTGACAAAACAGCCTCGAGAGTAGGTAATTAAATATCTAGAATTTTTGATGTGGCAATCTTGGTCTGTGCCTATCTACTTACCAAAATTTTACTAAGCACATGTATTGTACTTTCAAAATTATATTTTACAAATAAACATTGAACAAATAAACATGCAGCTTCCGATTGTAACAGTCCATTGAATAATCGACATTGGACATTCGCGCCAGCATTATTGCCACAGCACTCAACTGTCATACTTGTCAAACCTGTCACCGTCATTGACAATTATTTGTGTGTTTTGTGCTTTGTCCCGTTTTGTCACGCGCCGGACGGCCACTTGTCACGCCCTCGTTGCTCAATAATATAATAATGACAGTTTACTGGTTGACATTTCGTGTGTGATTGTTAGTTTGTTTTGGCAGGTTCGAAATTAATTTAAATAATATTTGTGGGTTATGCAGCGGACTTATATATTATATTTGCTATTTCAATTAAGGACGGTATTCTTCTGAATGATAGATACATTTTATTGGTTGATTGCAATATTAAAAACTGTGAACTTTCGGCGTATTATGAAAGTACCTGAACTTCTTCGTGTCAGTATTTTTAACCTACACCAATACGAAGGGTAGGTATTTTAAGTATGATCTGTCTTCCAGAATAGTTTTGACTTGTTTCCACAGAACTGTGTGTTATTTTTAATATTTTTCAAAATGCATAATTAGAATCCCAGGAGACCGCATAAAAAGGCGAACAGCAGTGGAGCCATACCCACCAGTGGGTGCAAGGGGCCAGAAGTCAGTTAATGAAACGAAAATGTATAAAATAAAAACCCCCAATTATGCACCATAATACGGGCAGCGTGATGACCGGTGGTTACTAATAGAATAATGTCTTTATTGCTGTAAATTATAAATTCACCCCGACCCAGTAATTTTGAGGCAAAAATGTGGGTTAATTTCCCTGATAATCACCTTTGCGTGTGATAAGTAGCTTGTTATTTAATTTCCACACGATAGCATTAACCATAGGAAACTAGAAAATAAATTAAATGGAAATATTTATTGACAAAAAGTACACGACAAAAAAAACACTATGTTAAACTAAAATGAGCTAAGATTTTCGGGTCGACGAGATAAGATCACGTAGCTTAGTTGGTAAAGAGCAACCCTGCACTGAAGGGGAAGGTGCGGGTTCGAATCCCGTCGAGATCGTAAATTTTTGGGATTTATTAAAATGAGGTGTTATAATAAGTTTCTGAAAAACTGGCATAATAAATACAAAGTGCAAAATTTACCTACGTCTATTCATCTAATTTTACTAAATTTAATCTAGAGTACAGAGATAAATTATATCATCATAAAATTACAAAATATACTGTAAACCAAAACATATCAAAACATATCACAGCATTTCAAAGAATCAAAATCATACGGTTTCTCATAATTTAGAATAACGAATTGACGTTACAAAACTACTTGTATGAGGCTTAACCGGCGTAATTTCATCGTTACCACTCCACTCGTAAAACAACGACTCATTACGACTGCTATAACAGAATTACCCTTAATTTTACGGTATAAATAAAACTTTGCCACTGTGTCTTATATTAAACAGCTGCGATAAATCAAGTTTTGTAAGCTTTTCGCCGTTTTAATTACATTAAGGTTGAGAGAATTACGTTGTTTAAACTTGAATATTCGAATTATAACTTAGGTTATGTACCGTGCTTTTTAAATTTACCTAGATCTGTAGAAGTTACGACTTGTTTAAGTACTTGTTGAAAAATGTTTCGCGTTGTGTGACATTTAATAAATAATGAGAAAAACTTTCCAACATTTTTGTCACGCTTCATCCCAAAATTACTAAGACAACAGCTGGAGGCATCATTAGAACCTATAAACATTAGCACACTGTGAAAGCAACGAAAGCACACTTTAGCAATACTGGTAGGACAGTTATAGCCATGATATAATAAACTATAGCAAGAAGATAATTCAAGAGCTGTCGCGGCAGAGAGCCGGTTAAGTGGCGTAATTACCTCGTCGTAAATCCGCTGGCTGGAAGCGGATATAAATCATAACGGTAGCGGCTGTGGTAGCGGACAGCAGCGGAATACGACAAACATAAACGAGGCTGAAGATGGGACGATGAATATACCTTCCAAATGATAGCTAAGCTGGTATAAAATAACACAACAATGGCGATAATCATTTAGTTGGAAAGTCACATACCATGATGAACACCATAATCCTGTAAAGCTGTCGGCCATCTTAAGTCAACAGCATTTTATAGTTTTTCGGAAAAAAAGTAGGATAGAAATTTTAAAAAGAAAATGTAAGTACAAGGATCTGACTTACTTGCCAGCTAAAATACTTATAATTTAAAATGAATATAACAGTAAATATAAGTCAACCCTAAGAAAGGCCAATGTCTCAAAAATAGCAGGTGCTATGAAAATAATTATAACGTTGTATTAATGGGCTATTAATAACCAGATCGCTATCTCTCGCACCAACCCCTTCCCTGTTCGCTTGTTAAACGACATCGATTAATATTTTAATTCGTGTCCGCAATAATTTAATAAACTCCAACCGGCTCTATAAAGTTGCCAGTATCACTTCCTTCCAGCTTCTTTATTAAATGAACTCTACCACAACGACTTAAGCTTTCTTTTACTAGCGTTCTTAGGATCTGTTTAATCAACAAAACCGTCATGCGAATAACTGAGATTTTGATTCTCTTGTATAGTTTTCACAAGTAATAATTTCAGATTAGATGAATTAATTCTTGAAAAAATGTCTTGAAACACCTTTTTTTCACACTAATAGTTATAAATGTGAACGTTTGGATGGATGTTTGTTACCTCTTCAGCCAACACTACTGAACGGATCGGGCTGAAATTTTGCATACAGGTAGTTATAGCCTGGAATAAAACATACTTTTTATCCCATAAATCAGTTCCCATGGGATATAAATATCCTTAAACAACGATGTACAAAGTTTGTGCAAATAATGCCAACCATTATTTTGCTATTATTGATAACGACTACAACTTCGAACATCTCAGTCAGCTAGTTGTTTAATGAATAACGGTCATTAGATGTAAGTACATAAATTTTAGTGAAAACCCTAAATCAAATAAGCCATCAAATCACAAAACATTAATGTCACGAAATGAAAACTCCGTTTGTGACATTTACAAGCAGAACAAAGCACTATTCGCTGAATATAACAAAAACGTAATAGATACCAATAAAAGTCACAGCAAAAATAAAATGGATGCCACTTTATTGATGCCTGTGATTAACAAAATATCCGATCATTTGTTCAACGATCCATAAAATTTTATTGTTGTATTGTTATTTTTATCTAAGGAATTTTATATAGAGTTTTTTCGGTTGATTTTATTAGAATTAATCTGAAGACTGTTGTGCAAAATCAATTAATCAGCTTTTAGATCAAATTACCATGATTTAAATTTGAGATATTAATGCGACTCTCGTTCTCGCTGGAAAACTTAAAAAAACATGCCAAGCGCTGTATTTAATAAATTGTAAAGCAATTTCACTGGGTGATGCTGTAAAAAACAATTATCCTTCAGTATTACCTAGTTAATTGAATTATCTACATACAAATAGATTATCGATTACCTATTTCAACTATTCGAATGAATAAACATTCGTTGAATCGTTCACTCGAAAAATAATAATGATTCAGTGCACTCTGCTCATGGCTGTGCATTTCAATTGAATGCTATTATTATGTTTGGTAATATTTTGTTCCAGACCCAGCGGAGTGGTTAACCTGAACAATTACGTTTGCATCGAATTATTTTAAAATTCAAGGTGAAACTCATTTGACTCTAGAATAAAACGAATTGATTTTATTGAATGTGTTTGGTAATCAAAAATTTATGCATTGGTTTTTATGAATCATCATTTAAAAGATTTTAATTTAATTGTTTAAAAACTGACTTCGGATCCCTTAGTTTTGAATAGTTTTGCGTGGTAAATACTAATCCCTCTGAAATAAAAAAATATTAACTAAATAATATTATTATTATACCTATACAACTGCAAAACAATCATCCAAATAAATAGTTTGCAATTTACGAGAGTCATAAATTACAAATCTCACATAATAGGTTCACTTCTTTTAGTTGTATGTAGTAATAACATGTGGACATGTTATCCCTAATACCATCTGTCCACAACCTCATGACATCCACTGACACCGCCAGTGACATGACATGACACACTGGCACGGAGGTGTATCACCGTGGCCCGGACAAAGCATGTCGCGCGTCAGTGTACAATGTCGTGTGATGACAAACTGGAGGGTTGGCTTGATGTGTACAATGTATGTATGCTGTCAAGTTAGGTTCTATGGTTAACGTTATTTGGCCTTTTTTCTTAAACTACAAAGTCCATAAAATAAATAGTAGCTTAACCAGTTATTACTCATATTTCTTTTATGGACACTAAAAAATCTAATAACAAGGCAATGCATAGGTTAAAAAAAATTATAACTTGAACCAAATTGCATGCTATCGTATTTTACTGTCAAAGATTTCTTAAATTTTCATGAAATCAGACATTTATTATGACTCTTTTCAGATTCTCAAATGATTTTGTAAACATTCATTTAAAAGACTATTCTTATTTGAAGAATTTCATGGTGATTAAGATGGCGAGGTTTCTTTGATGTCATTTTCTGTGAATACTCAAGTAATTTCCTTGAAAATATTAACACTGTTCATAAAACGTACAAATCTTCAGTACATTTCAGCTTCCTGTGGAATAGTGTAATAGCTGTTCTGTTTTTGATATAAGTATTTCTGTTTGTGTTTTACTAGATTTGCTTATAGTAAGTTCAAACTTACCGGTGTGCGTACCGATTTGAACTGTTTCTCTCTTTCTTCAACAGTTGTTCACACATGCGTATCAATCTCTTATAATAACTTCATAAAAACGTCGATAGAGCCGTTTTTATATCCGTTCGTTTTATATCACACCCACTAGAGAATTCTTTGAAATCATCAGCAACGATTTTGAATAATTGAGAATAGTCTTCCTAGTTACAATTTTATGAGTAAGAAGAATCTCTAGATGTTTATGTGGTCTTAAACTGGTTCAAGATTGTAGGCAAAGCATCAATCTTTTTTATTGACTCCTTTTACTAAATGAATTAGCAATAAGTTCATAATTAGTTCATAATTAATTAATTAGTTCATAAGTCATAAAGTAGAGATAAGAGAAGATAAAGATAAGTCAACAAAACTTTTGAAAAATCCTGAAAAAAGTACATTTAATAAAACTGACAAAGAGCTGGATAAAACCCGAGATGAGGTAATTTACCTCGTCCCCAGCTAAAACTAAAAGCCCTCAAGCTTCACGTCAAAGAAACAGACAAACTCAATATTTCTTCCAAGATCACGTCAGGAATGATTACTTGTAACAAGGGGATGCAATCGTACAGCGTACTACGCATACGCATATTCTTGGATCCGCTACGGAATTATACTATGGGGAAATAGCGTAGACGCAAACGAACTTTTCATCTCTCAGAAAAAATGCGTCCGTACCATAGCAAATATAAGAGTACCAGAGACGTGTAAACCCCACTTTATACAATTAGAAATTCTTACCCTAGTATGTATATACATCTTAGAAACATGCAAATTTGTAAGGAATAACCCAATTTTTTTCCAAAAAATAAATGACCAGCCTCGCCGATACCAAACTAGATACAAACACAACCTTGTCATGCCGGCATCAAAATTAAAAATCCACCAATCCTCCCCCAACTCGATGGCGGTAAAAATTTACAACACTTTACCAGAAAAACTAAAAAGTATAGAAAAAAATGACATGTTTGAATCCAAATTAAAAGCGATACTCATAAAAAAATGTTTTTACGAACTTGACGATTTCTTCATTGATAAATTTAGCGACTCGTAATCTTTTTAATAGGTATTGAATGCATTATTATTAAGTAAGTACATCATAAGTAGAAAGGCATGAAACCTGGCCTGTCTTCCATTGCAACACCCTAAATGGGTACATACTGTGAACATTTTATGAACACTCACCTAACTACTAAGACCTGACTGTATGAATGCAATAAATAAAATACTGAAATACTGAAATCGTATTACACTTGACAGTTATCCCCAATTCCTCATAAGGGACTTCCCCTTTGGGACAATGAAAGACTGATAATGGGGAATTGATAATAGAGTTGAATTCATCTGACATAGAGATTGAATTGAAGGTAAATTTATCATTTACTTGGGACAAAAGTAGACGCAAAGATTCTTGGTATTGTTGATCTGATTGAAGCAAACTCAACGTACAATTGACTATTAATTAAGTTGTTATATGGATATATTTCTGTGTTCTGTTTTAATATCAATGCAAGTTGCACGCATCCTTTCAATCTTCACTCATGCTTTCAATGTTAATATTATTATATTAAGCAAAGTTATATTATATATAAAGTTATATTAAGTTATATTAGCAAAGTTAATCTTGCATAGCTTGGCTTTTTCATATTCATTAAAATGTTTCCTTTCGACCTCATTCTCATTCTTAGTCTCATGCTTCGTACCATTATTTGTATAATCTTCACCTTGACATAGACGTTTTTTGATTAACGACCTCGGGGTCGCCCATTGTTCCTTTGAAATAGCGGCAATCATTTATCAAGCTTACTGTTCCGATCTAAAAATTAACGCCAGGGCTCGTGGAAGAAGCTCCTGCGAGGTTTGACGGAGGGAAAGATTTAAGGCTGAGAAGGGGCAAGATTTTTTATAAATCCATTGGCTTTTTGAGGCAGAATAATGCAGTATTCAAGATATAGCTTTACTTTTGTGAGTTCAGTGATGTGGTTGGCGAAAGCCATACCTACCTATAGACCTGACTGTCAGTTCCCGACTAACATTCAGGGTAACTCGTTTTTAAACTAAATTCAAATAAGCATCGGTACAAATTCCTAAAAAGCTCACGCTAGCAGCGTATCTCTTGGCACAGCCCTGAAGTTACGACAGGCGGCGAACAAAATTTACGTGAACACTGATTTTGACGTATCGCTTTATAGGGCGCCGTGAAAAATGATTTCCGCCACCAGCGAGGCCCGCAGAGATATCGTGCTTCTGACAGGATTCAACTCTTTTACGATTTTCTCGAGGCTCTTTTATTTGACGCTTCAATCTCTCACTTTAATTAGGTGGGACTGAGAAGTCATCCTCTGTTTTTCTAGAGGCGCAGAATTTATGATAAATATTTTTTCTCTTTCGTTGATAAAAATCTTTGAATGAAAATATACCTCTATAGTTTTTGACTGGATATAGATTCTTCCTGGTTTACTACATAATCACATTACAGTTGGTTAGTACAACTACCAACAGAATAATTACATATTTTAGATAATGGAAATAAAACCCCCATCGCTAATCCCTCATCCATCAACCACCAGTATCTTAAATCAAACAATGGCGGCCAGCCATCATAATCAACCCGCGATGACACAGCCGAACCCACCCTAAACTATTTACATTACTTCTCGAAATTAACCAAACAATATTAATCATACTCCCTAGTCAAAGCATCCGAAAGCTGAGCACACGATAATGATATATGTGTTATTTGATGATAAACAATCGAGGTCATTTATTATCTGTCCGTTATTTGACAGGCGGTAGGCAGATGTCATTTGTCATTTTCCTGGATCCAGAGGTCCCTTCGTTACGCCTTTGACTTAGCTACTAACCGGTGTAACTAAGTCTACTAGATTCCAAGCCCTAATCCAATGGGATACAGTTGATTTCCGACCGGAGGATATTCAATCTTGATTGTTTTCAGCATGAACGATTATGATAGATGAAAGAGTTAGCGCACCCACAAAGCCGTCAAGATACAATCTACGCTTGAACTTTACCGTGCTGACAATAAAGTCGATGTTTGTGTTGGTACTGGGAGTACAGACGAGGCGAAACGTGTTATTGAAGACGGAACAGTAATGGATGGGGAAGGAGAATGCGTGAACGCTGTCCTAGATGTATTGTTATCGGCTTGTTTATCTCTATACGAAGATCGTTTCTGTAAATAATTACCTTTTAAAAAGAATACCCTCGCGGCTACCGGTTATATATTCATCGTATCTGACGTCTTACAAAGCGCCATTAAAATAAATAAAAGTATTTTATGGCTTTTGGAACCTGATAGTAGAGATGTTTATTGTGATGTAGGGATTGCCGAATAGAGATGTGACTGTGTGAAATACGAGCCAAGACATAGGAAAGTTATCTATAAGAGAATTAGAATTAATTAATATAAGAGAAAAAATGGCATACTTAGTCACGACGACGACGTGCACTTATTTTAATTAACTATCACTGATGCTGTGATCGTGTCGTCTGCTACGGTTAGTCAAATAGGTCGACTCCTAAACTCAATTTCTTATTTCTATCAATTTCTCTCCATACAGTTTACTAATTGAGACGATCTTAACTTACTTTTAATATTATCAACGACAGACAGATTGTAAATTACCTCAATTTATGAGGAGCATCTGTCAGCTCAGTTTAAATAAACCGAGAAGTGGTAAATATCTTTGTCATGATCATTCCAAGAAGAGCCAAGAACAAGAAGCCATTGGTATCTGAATCATTCGGGATCATTTAATTTGTTGTTGAGAACATTTTGTCGGTTTTATGGCCACGTCCTACGCTTCTGGGCAATTAGCTCGAGGGATAAAAAGGTGGCGTAAAAAGTTTTGACATGTTGGCAGTTGGGAAGATTCAGTGGGTAATAAAGACTTCTGATAAAAAAGCTATAATAGCGTGGTGGTATCGGTGAGATCGCAAACTAATAACAATAGGTGGATTGACTATTTTATCGATTTATTGTGACTTCATCGGTATTTATTACTACTAAATTATTTGTTTAAGAAAAAAAAAACAAGTTAGCAGAAAACAGACGAATATAATAATAGTTTCACCGTGTGAGTGTGGTATAACCCAAAAATATACAGTAGTTTTTCAAAATTTCCTGTTTATATTTTATCTTCGCATTAGGCATGCAATATGACAATATATACATGAATTAATATATAAGCATGAAAATATGACAAAAAAAAATTAGAACGTAGAACATAAAAGTGAATGTTCGCACGGATGTCACGCTGTACCGGATGTGCCTACTAAATCAAATGTTTAATTTCCACACGAAACAACATGCATTGTATCCAACCCTTTGGAGGATGTGGTTTAGCATGTCGCGGGGACGCTGCTCTGGCTGGGGCATGCTTGTTATGGCTAAATTTGTAACAAATAATATCAGAATCATCTCAAATATTATAGGGCATTTTTAGTTATTATAGTGCGTAAGCCCTTGCACTCGGGGTAATCTCTAAAAAATTATTTAAAATCACAAATAATATGCATTGAGATTGTATAAAAGTATTCAAAAATTGTATTTCGAGATATCACAGAACAGAACTTGAATTCGAAACCGTAACTATCCTCTTGTAGGGTAAGGAGGATAGTTGCGGTCTTGGGTTGATATTTATTAATCTTGTTGCCATTTTATAGAAAACGCGCACAATTGACAGTAATTAAAAAAAAAACTTCGAATTTTTGATATAGTGCAAATGTCAAATTTTGCGGTTGGCCTACAGCATGGAGTACTTTTTGTTAAGCGGTTCTTTGATTTCAGCGCAAGATAAAATAAATCGTGAGCATTAAACACTTGAGTGAGTACTATTTATAACGTTTCAACTGCTGCTTGATAAAACAACGTTTTTTGTTAATTTAATATTTTAAGGTATCTTTGTGACTCACTTGAAATTAAAATGAATGACTTTAAATGAATGAGTATACTTTTGGCTACGTGTAATTTACTGTCGTTTTATTTCTAATAATTATTTTATGATAATTACGATGTTGATACATTAGGTTCGATATAACTTCTTTCTAGAGCTTTGCTCTACGTAATTGCTAATCTTTTTATCCTTAGTTACATTAAAACGCTTTGAAAATCAGCATTGAATTATTTACACTTTACCTACGCCTCCAAAAATTTGCAATCTCTTTCTTCAAAAATTCATTATTTCTCGAGGCCCATTGAATCTTAATTCCCTTGTCGGTGCGTGCATTTATAATTCAATACCTCCGTACTCCCGATTCTGTCAAACACACTCTTCGGCATCATCAGTCTTCGGGTTAATCTTTCATTGTAAGGTTTTTCTTTTGATTTTTTGCAGCGTTTTATTTGGGGCATTGAAATTTGTAGCACGGTTGTAGTATTAAATAATATCATACATACCATCCTGGTAATGTTAGCCAGTTTTTACGATTATAGTGAATGAGTGCCTATAACAATCAAAGGACCATGGACCAGACAAATACACAAATTTCGCGTTCGATTTGAAAAGGTCCACAATGGATCTAGTCGATGGATCTAACGGGAATCATCTGAGCATAGCTGCCAAAGAATGAAATAAAGTACACCACAAGAGCTTTTAAATGACATAATAATCTTTTATCACTGTTGGACAAACATTAAAAAGTTCCCATGGTTCATTGTGCTTGTAATTGAAGAAGGTACGATAATGTCTTGTTCTATATGTATACTGTTTTCAAAGTTAACTCTCAATAAGTACTCATCCAACTATTCCAGTAATATGATTTACTTTTAGGTGAATATTATAACGAGTAAACATTTTATCCTAAGCTATTCTTCTGTTAGCTGCAAGTTAGTCGATACTCACTAACTCCGTTTGGGAATAGGTGGGTCCAGAGGCAATTTTTCTTAAGCACCTGACAGATTCGATCCATCCCGGCCGTATAAAAACGTCAGTAGCCTGGCAGGGCTCGTGACTATGATCAAGTGTTGCCTTCTTTATATTCAGGGTTACCAACGACACTTTTTGCGGGTTGACACGGTCTATCCTATTAATTTGAAATATTGTCAGTTTCATCTTAACCTTAGAGTATTTTACTATATAATATTTGAATTCCATTTTATAATGTTTTTTTTTATTTCATTATTATTGGGTAGTAATACAAGAAAACAAAATTTAAAACACGTACATACCTATTTGACTAAAATAAACAACGTAATTACTTCGCAGTTACAACACACAAGCAATTTATGCATCGATGATAATGATTGCGAGCTCACATCAATAGCGTCGGTGATCAATCAAAGTTTTTGCCAAACAATTATTGCTATTAACAGGAAAAATCCGTTGGAAAAAACGTGTACAGTTACCTACAGACAATTAAGGCTTTTACAACACCCATTATCGACTGTACACACATTGTAATTGTGCCTTGATTCTGTCATGGAATTGTAAAGTACCGGAACAAAGAGTTAATGTGACGTTAACACGACAGATGATTGAAAATTGATGTGAAAACAAACATAAATAACCCAAGCCTTATGAGCTATGTGGTTAATGTAGCTGAACATACATGGCCTACTGTTGATAATGAAATAACGCATTCTTGTTATCTTAGACTATGTGTACGCAATTGAAGATTTCGAAAGAAGGTATTAAATACAAAATATGATAAGTTTATATAACAACTACCAAAATGAAAATAAATTGATATAAAGTCCACAATGAACAGTGTAAACGAGCGATTAATTAACACTGTCACCGGTATCACGTTGACGGTACAAAAACGGAACGTAATTTATGCGAGCGGTAGCCCTAGGTGGCAGGTCCATAGAGTAGGGAAGTGGTAGAGAGGGCTTGGGTTACAAACCGTGGCACTAAATTTTATGAAAAGTTACTGAAATAACTGAAAATTCTCACATTTAGCTTGTAATATTTGAAATCTAGCAGTACCTGGTCATTCTTACAATTACATTAAATATCTAATTATTAACCTACAATGAATTCTCTCTATTCCTCTCACTCTCATAATTCGATGGCATGGCAGACCAATACAACCGGGAAGAGGTCAAACGCAGGACCAACGGCTTAACAGTAGTATAAAAAGTAATCATAAAAGAACCCAATATTACAGATGCATGGCTTTATTATTATTGTTAATGGTTGTTCTTATTCTGTGGTCGAGGCAGCCCTACCAGGCGGCGGCAGGTTGAAAGAGTCACGGCGAGTGATTGATGACGACGTTCTACCCACACCTACTAACATGTTAGAACTGACAAACTATTGCTATTGCTTTTATACTATTTTATATGACACTGGAGAATTTTTTTCATTATTTATATGTATTAAATGATATTATTTTAGATAATGGTATTAATAATGATGCTTGTATTCGCAGTTATGGTATGATAAAGAATGTATGAAAAACACGTTGGTTGGAAAATTACTGATCATCACACTATAAATAAAGTTCAAGAGGTATATTAAAACTTTCATGGTAAAATAAACATATAAAACGTAGAACGAAATGAAATAACAATTCTAAAGGTTCTAAGGTCTATTGCTACTGCCTAATAGAAAACAGAGCCATGACGCGCATGTTTTCTGTCAAATCATGCCATAATGAAAAATATGAATTTGTTAAAGTTCCCGTGGAATTAATCATTTCGACCACATGATTCTAAATACAAAACTTGATAGAGTGATAAATTATGAATGGATACACGATTCATTCTGATTCATGTTAGGAAGCGTACAAAAAGCAGTCAACAACAATAGGTCTATAAATATGAGATTTTCTGTAATATTTTGTGTTATAAGCTCGTTTTGCTCCATTAGCTTTCGATGCTGTTCCATTTTTATGTTCATTGTTATCAGAATCATATTAATTGCTCATTCTTTTGCTTGGTTCATGCTTGTTTCTTTATGCGGTGACTTATTGGATGCTTTATTATATTATTATTTATTGTATTGAACGATGAATAAAACCTTTGCACAGTAGATAGAAAAGAAATCATTTATGTTTTGTCGTGCTGACAATACTAGGAGTTATTTATGTGCATAGTAATTTTAGTACAGCCCTCATTGAATTTTCAGAATACTATAATCTATGTATTTGAAGTGCAATCAAACGCAATGTCGGCGATACAGTCTAGCCAGAGCCATATCTCAATGGCATCTGACACAGTTAGTCCATATAAAGTTATTATTGCCTCGCCTTTCAACTGAGTTAATTGGCCGCTACCAGTCGGTGTAAACTCATGTGTTAGCGATAAACTAAATGAATTAATTTTAAATACTATTCTCGTTCACCGCTCACGAATGCGAAATGAATACTTTTTATAGCGCTCGTGTCCTAAACGATTTTTCCTGCAAATGTAATGGAATACAAAGGACATTGCGATCATGACGAACTCTCTGTGACTGAAATTTTAATTTCTCGGGGAATATAAGATCGGATTTATCTTGGCCTTTCGGGTATCGAGTTCTTAAAGTTCTTATGTAGCGTCGTGGCTCTCCCGAATTAGCCGGGCCGAAGCCCATAGATTAAGTCGGATCTCACCCGAGACTGTTGCCAACGTCTCAATAAGCCGTTCTACATTTTTACGGCCCCTATATCCGTTTCGCTGCGTAAATACACTTAATGACCGACATTTCGTGAACGCTTTTATTGTGAAGTTTTTATTATCGAGAAAATCATTTGTTTAGTCTACGTACGGTTATTGCGAGGCAATTCAGTGCTTTTCGGGGTTTATTAGGGGCACTTTATTGCTCCTTTTATACGGCGCCTTTAATGCTGAAACACTGAGCAAGCTTCGAGCCGGATACTCGTAATTAAAATTGATTTAATCTGCAAATATGATTACACGTTGCGTTCCGTTATTGCATTGCAACGTAGAGGTTTCCAACTCGATAACAATTTTAGCTTAATCTGAAGTGTCGATCTCTTATTGCCCAGTAATGACCATAGATTAGCGTTTTTATAAGCTATGTAAATATGACGCCGAAACGGCAATCAGCTGTGTGTCAGACTGTAATTTAACTCTTTTAGTATTTCTGTTCAATGCTGGATTAACAATAAGCTCGCAAAAAACGTAATCTCCGTGCCCATAAAGCAGTGTCAGACGACTATAATAATTTCGAAACAGTCTTTTAAGTGAACCTTTATGATAATCGTGGAACAGAAGTCGCGGCCGCGAACAAAACGCCTGATATTTTGATGAATTATCATATTTAAACAATTCAGATGATAATAGACACGTCGGGCAAAACCCTTTGGTAATATAAATGGTTTTATTATTATTTATTTATGGGTTTCCTTCCTCCAGGCCGGGGGCTATATAGCATATTTCATCGAGCGAAAAAATGCCTCGAAGTCGTGAGTTTATACCGAGAGATCCGGTTCGAGTACCTGAAACGACTGCGCTATAAGCTTGTTGCGGCAATAATAAAGATTTATGCGACATTCGGCGGTAGCGTGTTTTGTTCTCTGTTACAGCCGATTCGCTCTCTGCGAGATCAATAGCGCTCTTTATTGTACGCGCTGAATTATCGTCATCTCTCGCTGCTTCAGCCCCGACTATAAATTTCTGTTCTGCTGCCTTCAATTTCTTATTATCGCCTTTTACATCTTCACTTTCGTGTTAACGATTCTCGTTGTGTCTCGTTTTAAAAGCGCTGTTAGCTCCACTGATATTAAGTACAAGTGTGTAGGCACTTAACCGTTCGCTTAGGTTTTTATATCGACATTGTGATTGTCGTCTGTTGATGTGTTCCCATCGCGTACCTATGTCTCAGGAATATCATTGTGTGTAACTTTTTCTTGTAATCTCATTATTACGTCTGGAGCTCGCAGCACGGTGATTAACTACTTGATTTATGGCATGTGCAATTTGCATCACGAGCGATGCCTCAGCTTTTTGCTTCCACCCGATGATTATCGTCCGTATCGTGTCGGTCTTAATGATAGTTATTTCATGACTCGCCGAGCTTACTATCGGAGACGTTTCATTAAACTTCTTTACTTACATTACTTCGACGAATGTGTCTGATTATGTTAATGCATTCCTTACATAGCCCTCGTTTGCCGAGCCATCCTTGTCTACTACCGTTTATGGATTGTTAACCGTCTTTTCGAGAGTTTCATCTTTATATACATTTTGCTCTACGAAATATTGTTTACATCGCTATTATAAGTGTCGGATGTATCTTTGATTCGAATAATTAAGCGTTGGAGAGTTAAGATGAGATGTTTATAACAATAGTTTGGATGTGACAGCGTGTAACAAGGACACATGTTGATGTCAGCAAGCGTGCGTCGGTGCGTGCGTGCAGATAGTCGATATCGTACATAAAACTAAACGGCGCGCCGCGAATTTTATGAATCGTCCGGAGAGAGAGAGAGAGAGAGCTGCCTTCCACACAAAAGTTGTTTATTACCGCCTCGCATAGGGCTGCTAATATATTTTTATTTCATTGCTTCTCTTAACAACGAACATCATAATTTTCTTTCTTTATATTATTTAGAGCGCGAACGTTAATAGCGCCATGAATCACGGCACAATGGTCTCCTGTTGTGACTATGGATACTATAATCGCCATTATTTGTATAATTTATTGACTTATTGAAATGCAATATGTTCTTAGATGTACTATTATATAAAGTTATGGAGACTTCCCGGCATAAATAAGCTATAAATTACGAATATAATACACTACAATTTATTAATACATTAGTTATAGAATACAAATATCTTATTATATCAAAATGGTAGTTCTGTAAAAACCCACATCATAGCACACTCAAACAGTTTTGTGTCGATAATACATTGTAATAAAGATGCAATCAATCAAAAATGTAAACATAAATAATAAATTATGCATATCGAGAGTTAAATTTGAATTCAATATTTTATGTGTAAAGGTTACGATTTTATCACTTGTTATTGAACT
Organism: Eupithecia exiguata; assembly: GCA_947086465.1. Classification (NCBI taxonomy): domain Eukaryota; kingdom Metazoa; phylum Arthropoda; class Insecta; order Lepidoptera; family Geometridae; genus Eupithecia; species Eupithecia exiguata. Next base: position 13,007,282 of record OX352233.1, read on the forward strand.
TGAGAGACCTCTTAGTTCACTTTAATTTATTAGTAAAATAAAATTAAAATTCTTTTTAATATATAATTATGTGTACTAAAATTTTATTTGATTATTTTTGACATCTAAATATCTATTTAATTATGTTTTTTTTTACAAATTTTCTATTTACATACCTAATTATACTACTACTATATTTATTCATGCTTATTCGTGGTTTTAAAAAATAGAATTATAATGAGTGCTTATACCTGCCAATTTACTGAATTATTTGATTCAAACATATTAAGTTAGTCGGTTGATATTTTACATGCTAATGTTTATGTGAATATATTTGGAGGTAATGTTTTAAATTGATTACTTAGTGAAAATTGAGAACGATGAAAGATTTATCATCCGCCGACGTTGATAAACGAGCTAGTGGCTAATGACTCTTTGCATGTTATGTTTTAGAAATTAACCTGAATTTGATATTATGGCCTTGTTTAGCCTTATTAATGTTTTAATGTAGGTCAACAAATAAATGTTGCAATAAAACGAAACCAGCCACGGTTCCAAAAATATTGTTCAGCAATTTTCTAGTGGAGTTTGTTTTTACGAATCCAAAAGTGTTCAGTATAAGACTTAATCATGAATAAAAAAACGATTTTAATTTTTTTGGTATTAATTTAAATTGTTTTGTACTACATATTTATTTATTACAGTTTTGAGAAATATTATGCATTTCAACCATCAATAGTAGGAACCTAAGCTAACCCATTAGAATGTTCCTGAGTTATGAGTAGGTACGTGTGCTGTAGTTCCATCAACGTTCCTGAGTTATGAGTAGGGTGTGCTGTAGTTCCATCAACGTTCCTGAGTTATGAGTAGGTACGTGTGCTGTAGTTCCATCAAAGTTCCTGAGTTATGAGTAGGTACGTGTGCTGTAGTTCCATCAACGTTCCTGAGTTATGAGTAGGTACGTGTGCTGTAGTTCCATCAACGTTCCTGAGTTATGAGTAGGTGTACGTGTGCTGTAGTTCCATCAACGTTCCTGAGTTATGAGTAGGTACGTGTGCTGTAGTTCCATCAAAGTTCCTGAGTTATGAGTAGGTACGTGTGCTGTAGTTCCATCAACGTTCCTGAGTTATGAGTAGGTGTACGTGTGCTGTAGTTCCATCAACGTTCCTGAGTTATGAGTAGGTGTACGTGTGCTGTAGTTCCATCAACGTTCCTGAGTTATGAGTAGGGTGTACTGTAGTTCCATCAACGTTCAGCCCACGCACGCCAAGTCTAATTGAATTTTACCGTTCATCCATATTTAATATTAAACAGCGAACCAACCCTACCGCCGCCGGCAAGGCATTAATACAGCTTGAAATATGGCCCACTAAAAACTATATAACGTAAAATTTACAATTCATAAAACAGAATGATATACGCGGTGGTGGATTGCCGCTCGGCGTTCGCAGGGAGTTTCACAGTTTTGCTATTTGTATTGACATGACAGTCAAATTGAAGGCTTTCGCCTGGAGGCGCCAATGACGCGGAGTTAAAGGAGAACGTGGAATGGAATGGCTGTCATTGAAGGGAGGTAATTTCCCAAGTATTTTAAGAATCGAAAAGTTGCGTCTGTCTGCCGTTTCCACAACTAAGTGACGACTCTATCAAATACCTAATAGATGCATTAATCAAAATAGCTCATTTTGTCTGTTTTTAAACGATTCAAGTTATGCCTGTGGTTTGGTTAATCACTATTAAATCAGTTGAAATTACATCAGCTACATCGATTCCATCATTGCAAAGCTTCAAAAGGCGTCAAAAGGCTTTCCAACGAGACGCTCCGTAAGTTCTAGTAGAGTAGTATCTCATACAACATTTTATTTACACATAATAATGTGCGCAGCATAATCATAATAGTAGATTGTTTTACAAGGGACTAAACCATCCCATTATATACGAGGTTGTTATACTCCCGAGCGTAGCGAGGGAGGATGACAAGACCGAGTTATAATGGGTGGTTTTGGCCCGAGTAAAACACTCTACTTTTCACTTCGATTGCGAGAAAATAAAACAATTCAAAATTAGACAATTTTCAGAAATTTTATTAAAAATTAAATGTGCAGTTAGAGCAATTTTGAATGTTTAGTGATATGTTTTTCCCGGGCAATTTTATTTCGGTTCTCTGTGATTGGGATGTGTGTGTAATATTTTGAGTTGATTGTTGTGGAGTAAAAGTTGGAGAGACTCGACTCATGCTTGAGTTTCGTGCATTATTAAGATCTGAGTGCGGCTTCAGCTGAGTTGACATATTCATCCAATCCCGCGATGTAGATGCTTCTGGGGTTCTGTAATGTTTGGTAGAATATTGATTCCTTCCGTAATCCGCTGCGTGACGTGATACTTGTTTTGTATAGAGTCCTCTATATAACCTTCAGCCACTTGATCGGACCTCCATCCACCGTGCCGTTTTAATGTCGTTATATTCGCACCCGAGTCCGCCAACAGAGTCGCGGATGTTCTGCGGAAACAATGGCCCGTGTAGAGTTCCGGATTTGGTAATTTTAGATAAGTGGCAATATCTTTAGGCATGTTAACAAATTTATTTTTGCCTATGACTTGCCTTGTGCATTTACCATTTTGATAATTTAGAAAAAATCTTCTCGTTGAAACATTAGTGGGACGTAACTCCTGATAGGCTTTAACTATATTAAGGTATTCTCCACTGATGACAAATTTACGCTCTTTGTTTGTTTTCGTGTTCGGCAGACTCACAGCTTGTAGGTTTGTATCCGTTTCTACGTCTTCTAGCGTTATATTAGCAAGCTCTATTCCTCTGCATGCACCGCTGATTCCATAAATTAAAGCAACCTGTTGAACAAAAAAAGAAGTGTGTTATTAATCGTAATAACCTAGGTACATAATTTAGGTATGTAGGTAGGTATCTATTTATTTAGTTTGAGTTGAGTACATAAGTAGTAGGTTACCTTTGTTGCCAAGTATTGTTTATTTGGAGCGTTATTTAAAAATGTTTCGATTTCTTGTGTCGTCAAGACTTTAGATTTTTTTGCCTTGTATCCAGTGGACAATTTCTTCAGTAAAGCCGTTAAATTTACATATTTTTTAATATCGACGTCGTGTCTCGTTTGTAAGGGGTCATTCTTAACATTGAATATGTGCTCCAAAGAGTCGACGATTTGAATTTTTTCGATAATTCATCAAAATAAGTGAGAAAAACCCCTTCTGTAAAAGAATCCACACGTTTCTCATCTCTCCATTTCATAAAATTTTCGTAACTCTTTAAATATATTCCACGTGATTTTGTCGGCAACAGATTCATAATTATTTCTTTGCCCTTTTCTTCCATTTGCATATTAGCATCTTCACTATCACTTGATGACATTTTTCACGTTCACAATTTGGAAGTAAAAGTCAGGAAGTTAAACGTAAAAGTTTGTGATTTGTAATGAAGAAAATTCTAGAGATTTAGCGCCAATACCATCTTTTTTTTTAAATCTCTATTAAACCCGCAACGAAACAGTTCGCATTCTACCGTGAAGGGAAGAATCAAGCTTCATAAAACATCACCAAGAAGGTTCTATTTTCAAAAAAAGATTGACGGAGCACCAAGAAGTCGAGTTTTTATGTAAGAGAACGAATGCTTTGTACTGGCTGATGATTTTAGACAAAAATTAAAAAGAAAAATTACTTTTTAGCCCGAGGGATTAAACTCGAGTTTTAGGCCTGCTAAGCTACACTATTATGATACACTTTTCGAGCAAGAGAAGTGAAAAATGTATTTACTTTGGTTCATTTAATTCTGCTAATTATGTCGACCTGTGTCGGAAATTCCACCGCATCACTTTTTAGTTTTCGTATTTTGTTTGGTTTTTGATAACAACTCAATTTCTATCTGTATATTTCATTTATTCTGTTTCTGTTATGTATGTATGTATCGCCACCATGGAACACATGGGGTGATAAAGTTTAATTATTTGTTCTCTTTCATTTTTTTTTATACTGCTGTTTGTAGCTTTTAGTTTACTTCTGCTTCGATTTCATCTATATAATTTGTATCTATGTGCTGCTGGTTTTCCTAATAATAAATAAATATGTACCTACATTTATACCCACAACCAAATTATCGGATTATTGAAAGTGTAGGTATCAAACTATGGCATATTTTCTTGACGCTAACTGATACGTACACGTAATGAGCAGCCGAATTTACACCATGGCTCGCGTTGGACAATATTCCGCATTTCATCAAACATAAAGATTTAGAAGATGGTTTCCCAATCCTATAAGTTCACTTAGTACTAGTAAGATCTTGAACACTTGAACCTTGTGCCTGAAATAGATAGAATATTCAATCCTGCATGCCCTGGATTCCCGTCTTGAAGACAGGTGGAAGATTAGTGCGTCGTCTCCGACTGAGACGTGTCACCCGAGCTTCGTACCACCTGTCTGAGCGTGGCGTGTACTTAGCGAATATGGACAAGCAGACTAGCAGGGCTTGGCCATTCATATTTTCTATCATCAACACCTTTAATTTTTCATAATTATCAAATCATTAAAGTTGCACTGTTTTGCGTTTCATCCAACCTTTTTTTGACATTTCATAAAAAAAATACTGTATTTTAATAATGTAATTCGTCCTAAAACCGCAACATTGTCGCCCTTTGAAAAAAATTTACAAACGCATTCACTGCCCGGTCTCGGCGGTGCGACCCGCCGAGGCACGCCCGCCTCCAGCGCTAAACGAAACTGCAGGTGGGCCATGTGATGATAGAGTTTTATTTAGATTAAGAGTAACCCTTCCACTATTTTAGAATTCACAACTCGTGTTGTTTCTTAATTTTTTCATGCAGTGACCATCAATCTTCCCTTACGTAGGATATTCATCTAAAAGTTATTGGTCATTTCGCATTTACAGCTCTGGCCTGTTTCCACCTGCCTTGTCCTGTGTGACAAGCAATTAGTTTTGCAACTTCTTAAGGCGCGGTGCATTAGTCCCTTGATAATGAACACTGGTATGGTGACTGGTATATTTATACTTCATTATGAAACATTCTAGATGACCGTTTTCAGCTTGATTTCATGCGAAGAAAATTGTTGATTTATTAATAACACATTTTCTTTTTAGAATTTACTTATCGCCTGTTAATTTTTGAATAAATGACTCGCATCTTACATAAAAAATTGCATAATTATTGGAAGTTCAGGAATTGCTAGAATGTTCTAATTTCTAATAAATTCCATGATTGCAAAAACTCACTCCATCCGTCATTTTGAGTTATTATCTGCGATGTTGATTAATTACTTCTAATTACGTCTTTCGTCAAGATTCCTTGCAGCATTCATAGCGTACCATCATGAGCTACTTCACATTAATTGCTATTTCATTATCTGGTTCATCATCATCATATCATTGTTGTCATTTTCAGGGATCAGGATCAGCTCAAAGTTTTAATCATCTTGTATTAAAAGTAGGGATTTATTATAAATGATAAATAAAATACATGTCGAAAATATCATGAATCTGGCTTTTACAATAAGCAGAACCGATGGCCTAATAACTCAGCCATCGATCCTGCCTTAGCAGTTAGAAAAATCTACTTTACTAATTGAATTTTATAAACTCGTTTACTATTTAAATGGTTTCTGAAGCAAAGGAATAAAGATAATTTTAACTTAACAAATGAAATAAAGATCGTTCACAAAGGTAACAAGATTATTTTGATACAATTTTAACAAGGGTACTCACACGTGTTTTCTGCTTCACATCTCAGAATGTCGTTCCTTGATTATTCTGTACCTACCTTTTTCCCTCCATTCAAAACTATTGCGATTCATCAAAATGGTGGGAATGTCAAGAATATTTCAAGTTAACAGTAATCACTTAAAATAACATTGATTTCGATACAAAAACTCTATATAAATTAATCACCAATTTCTATGAGTATTTGTTAAGATCATTGAAACAAAATAAACTAAACTTCTAACAAGTTCAGACATTCACGACTTACTCTAACGAACTTATTCTTTTAAACAAGGTTATGACGTAATGACAGATGGTCACCAAGCCCTTTAACATTACCAAAGAGTTCAGATTAAATGTAAGATCGATTGCTATATCCATAACTTATTATTTTATGATTTCAACTAATCAAAAATTGATAACTTAACTCAGAGTTTAAATATTATTTTAAGATTTAAGATGGCAATTTCCAGGTATTATGAAGGTTATCATAAAAACGTGGTTATTTTAAAATAAGGGATCTTCAACTGGTCAGCTGAAGGTTCGCTGCGGCGACATACATAATGCTACCCATCCACTCAAATGATCTATCCCCAAAATGAACACAGCTTGTATTTTGAATACTAGACAACTGATTCTACATTACGTAATACCTACATAGAAACACAGATATTTTAGTTTATGCGTATTTTAGATAGACATTTAGTAAACTCCTGCATCGCTAGCGGACCTTCGCCCTTCACGCCGCAGTGTGCGCCAACTCACTGTGATTCGGTGGATATGATGAGGTTTTCTAATCATAAAACTAAGATCTAGAATACTTACACAATAAAGTAGGTAGTAGTACTAATACTACCTACAAAGGAAAAGACTGAAACCAATGCCTTTAATCAAACAATGCCATAAACATCACAAACAAGCATTTACTTCCTTCAAATATTAATTGCCTTCAAAGCATTTGATTCGTTCCAATACAGCCTTCAACCATTTCACAAGTCCTCGTTCGCCGCGAATTCCATAAACAAGCTGTAATTAGGTTGCTGTCGGTTCCCCCGGTGGCTGGGGGGAGGGGGGAGGCTCGGAAGTAATAAATCAGGTGGTAACGTCGACGCCGCACGCCATCACTCATGCCGACTGACAGACGGTCACGACACCCAGGGCTGCTCGCGGCTGGGTTTTAGGTTAATAAGTCACTTTGCAGACAAACTGTTTACATAAGGTACAATTTCGGTGCATTTCACTTATGAATCAAATTTTATATGGTTGTAATAGGGGCTAACAGTGCGGAGGTGAGGATGTGACGACGCGTCGTCATAACGGATAGGTAGAGTCATTTGAATGTGGTCATTTATTCTTTCGTCTGTGTTATCTATCACGCTGCGGTGTGAAAATCAAATGACCACTTCTTCGCACAGACGATCGACGTGACAGAATGCAGTATACTGCGTGGTGATCAAGAGACCAAAGCTTTATGTGTTTGTACTATGACATGGAAAAAGGTTTTAACCATCATATTCCTGATAAAAAAATTATGTGTTTACAGAAGGCATTTTTGATTCATAATTAATCAAGCCATTATCAACAAAATGAAAACCCTGTTAGACCCGCCACAAAAATTCATCGCCGTGATAAACGACGGTAGTTCTGACAGCCCTAAGCTAGACCGGTAAGTGTGAATCATGGAGTAAGTTGGACGTGTCTTTGAGGAGCTTACAGCTGATGACAATCTGAGGCTCAGACCACCGGCTTAAGGCTCACGAGCGGCCAGAGCCGGGGACAGGAACAAAACTTGGCAGTCTTTGAGAAGAGCGTGCCAAAGAGGTATCGATTTGTATTTGGATTTGTAACTAAAGATTACAACATTTTTGGTTTTAAACATGACATTGTGACTTATCCCATTATAATGATTGCTGTAAGAGTCGCTCGGCAAATGTTTGTCAATAAGTATATTTTCGTAAAGAAACGTGGACTTAGTAAAACAACAAAATATTATTTTTGTAATTGATAGAAGATAAGATAACATCTACCCTTGATGCTGAAAAAATCTTCTTTATTGTGCCAAAAAACGTCTGTCGTCTTGTCTTCTGGATAATGATAAATTAATATAATAAACAAGAACAAAAACAAAGACTTGAAATTTTTCATTGCCCGACAGCTTGCTCATACAAACACATTAGAATAATAATACTTTTATTACCTACATTCAAATGTTAAAGTTATTCACGACCTGCTTTACAAATTAAACCTTTTTACAAAATTAAAACTGAAATAAAGTCGCAAGCCGAGGTCATGTTGCTCGGCGATAGCCACAGGCGAGGGGTTCACAGCTGAAAAAGTTTTTACAGTTTCAATACACTGAGTTCACCGTTCATCATCTTCATCCTCATCAGCCTATGTTGGTCCTCTACTGGTAGGCCTCCCCTAATGAGCGCCATAGCCTCAGAGCGCCGCACCATAGTCTTCACCTTCAGTTAGATGCATCCATCCAGCAACTGCCTGCAGTCTGCAGTCTTTTGCAGGCCGTCAATTCGTCATCCTACCTGGCCAAAGGGCTGCCTAGACTTACGTGCCTATACGTTATTGAGTTGTGGTCTCCACTCAAGAACACGTTTACCCCATCGGTGGTCGGTTATTCGCGAGGTATTTATGGTCGGCCCATAGTTACTTAAACTTGCAAATTCTTAGAGCTATTAGAACTAACTATTATAATTTTATACTAAGGCCCGTATTATGAAAGCTTACTTAGTCATCGATCAATGCTTGAGTAACGCTTATGCCACACAAAATCGTTACTTAAGCACAGATTGAAGACTGAGCAAGCTTTCATAATGGGGGATTTATAAAAAAACTATACTTCAATAATAATGATCCGGAGATAGCACATGATACCTAGCGATCAGCACTGCTACGTCCACTGCTAACCGTGCTTCCCCGAACACAACGTAGCTCCTGTCCTTCCTATAGTAGTACGTATACACGTACACAGATTTTACGACATCCGCAGACATTGCAGGGGTCTATTCTTAAGCCGCGACCGCTGCTGGCTCTTTCTTACTTTTCTTATATTCAACAAGAATCAGTCAGTAAATTCTGTTAAGTTCTTGAAAGATTGCTGAATTGTCTCGGACTTTCTCAGAACTAGAGTCCTTGCAGAGTGCCGGGGTTTGAGTGAACCAGCTGTGGTATCACTAGTGTATAACCATAAATAACTAAAACACTCCACTTGCGCTAAATTATGCGAATTAGTACAACGCTAACAACAATGTACACACGTCACGTGATGCTAAATTTATTGTTACTGTGCATAAAATAATTATTACACTTTACACGCACTGTTTTATTAAATATTTCTAAGAATGTAGGTTTGCTGGTGTTTGGTGGCAAAATGTTAAACAGAAAGTGATGTATGTTTGGGTTATGATTAAAGTCATGAGAGAAAAAAAATGTGGACAATAAATGTTTGTACGATCTACAAATATTTGTTCAGTCAGGGTGTTCTGGTCGTTTATGATGTACGTATGATGTATATCAGTTATCTAGTATCCATGACACAAGCTCTGCTTAGCTTGGGGCTAGATAATGCTGTGTGATACATCCTACATTATTTATTATTATTATTAAAGTCACATTACGAGTAAAAGCCCATATTAGAATAATCTCACATTTTTGTACTATGTGGCAGTGCAGAGCGGTCTAGATCTGCGTCAACTTTTCGGGTCATTTCACCATAGCTGAGTGCTGAGATCAGCGCATATGAGATAATGTTTTAAATAATCAATAGAACGTCGTTATTTAAACATCTGATCCCGCTCAGCGGAGAGCACTAGACACCGCACGCATCTCAGCCGCTCTAACCAGCCCACATCTCCGTTCCAGTCTAACGTCTTTGAGTCTGGCCAGTACGCATCTCCGCGCAGCTTAGATAGATAGATAGAAAATTCTTTATTGCACACATAACTTATCAGACAAAGATAAAATGAAGTAAAAAAAAACAAAATGTGACAATTGGCGGTCTTATCGCTCAAGAGCGATCTCTACCAGACAACCGTGGGTGGATAGGATCGTTGGATAGAAAGGGGATTAGTAAGTAGCTAATACAATTACAAAATTCTAAACAAAATTACAATATTTAATTTTTTATCAAATCGTATTAACTAATTTTAAAAATACCTAAATAAATATGTAAACGTACCTTAAAATAACACAAACATAATTTTATAAATACATAATATCTATATTTTATAAGGGGAAACAGGGGTGTGGCCAGTGACAGCAGGACAAATAGTGTTTCTTTACCCTTTATCCAGCTTCGGTGGAGACACCCTAGCTGAAGAACGGCTCTGCTCGTCTCCGCTACGGACATCTCCGCACACCTCCGCTTTGGTGGAGTCTGGGCCTTGGGCTGCATAGAATGTCAACGATGCGATAGTGATCAACTGTGCAGAACCAGGTTACTGGTCGGACTAATTAATGAGGCTGCCAGTTCTAATTAGAAAAGATCTCAAAAAGTCCACTCGTCTTTCTTCATGACATACAGTCGTCCAAACAGGGAAAGGCAGAACCTAAAGCAAATGCATCTCCATAATTTTCTCTATGTAAATTGAGAAAAAAATTACTAAGAATTCACATTAACTATCTATTAAAAGCGATAATGTCTTGCTGCGGCTAAGTAGGAAGAGATTAACATAAACAAGCATAATTTAAAATTAAGTTACCATTACCCCACATGGTCGCCCGCTCGGAACCTCCACATCTCGTCTAATCTGTACAAATCTCATGAACTCAAGTTACATAACAAGTTACCTCATTATAAAACTATTTTGATTATAATCTGTGTGCGCTCTACTAAAGTGAATACTATCTTATACCCTCAAATTAATCCATCAAGGCATATAATCTGTTCGGGCGTTGGCGCGTTGGCCGTCAGTCGGCTTGTCAAGCAGGCTGTCAGGCGACCTGTCAAAATTATGACGCATGGTTGAGCCCACCGCGGCGGCTTTACGATTTTATTTTTTGTTTCTTTGCCTCGTGCAAATGAGTGTAATCCGTGAGTGACGCTGGATGGCTGAAATGTTTGGCGCGCTTTTGAACTTAACTGACAATCTTGTAAATTGACTAAAGTAATGAACTTTTGTTGTTCACTTTTCAGTCATAGATAGTGTTTGTTTAATAATAATCATCAAATGCATCTGTTTTCCAGTAGCTTTAGGAATCAAGTTGAACATAAAGCAACCCCTGTGGAAGTTTTGACAAAGGTACAGTAATAATGTCTGTTGACAGCGGAAGCCCCGGTTGATCCATTTGCGACGGAACTTGTCATTTAAAGGGCTCAGAGACTTATGAAGGAGTTTTTGTGGAATAATAAATAATTTTGGAACATGATATTTATGCATATTACTTGTTTTGTACAACTTTCATGAGTATGTAATTTTTTCAACATAGTCTAGTCCCTTTAGTGTTTCACCTTCAATTGGAATCAATTAGGTGGAAACGCGTTTACGCCTTTAGGTATTTTGCGTTATAAACGTAGTCTCACAAATCTCATAAAATATCGTGTTCGCTTTGTAAGTTATTCAAGGTAAGATGACACAATAATCGGTTTTTCGCAATTATCTAAATTTCTATAGCTTCAATGATGTTGACTTCTACTATAAATTTGTAGAACATACAATTTGCAACAAATTGTAATCCCAAAATGTTTTCATTTACTCAACTGATTTTTTTTTCTTCAGATTTTTGAGAAAATGGACTTAGAATAACTTACGAAGCAAATACAATACTTTACTTAACTTACTGATAAACCAATTTAAAAGGAACTCAAATGGATGTAAATAAATATTTTCTTATGAAATAATATGCAGAACATTTACAGCCAGAAAAACATGTTCATAGAAAACAAGAATACTAGAATCGACTAGCTCCTGGCTTTATTTGTGTTATTTGTTCTCTTTGGACACGCTGCTCCTATCTCCACAATCCATTTGCCATGACGTAACGTTACTTTTATCAGCTCGTTCATTACCCCCCTCGCGCGTAATATGACATAATCCGCGCGGCCGCGATCTGTCAAGTGCTGTCACGCGCTGTCTACTGTCAGCGGACGTTATGTACGCTAATTGATGGTTATTTTAGCTGTATTTATTATTATTATAGAATAACTCTGTTTTAATGAAGATTTTCTGATAAAGCGTTTCTAGTCTCTACCTAATTATGCGTATAATTTAATATTACCATTTAAAAATTTAACGCATAAAAAGAAAAAAAAACGATTAAGGCACGGATCTTTTGGGAAAATAGTTTTTCGTTGAGATGTCATGCCAAACTATAAGCAGGGTCCAATCCATTTTTATTTGACAGGCCCAAACTCAAGTGCTATCTTTCCATCTGGTTATGTGGTCTGCGATTTTATGACATGAAGAGAACTCCTCCTCTGTCTCATTTATTACAAAATTATAGAAAAAAAAACAAAATTATTTATTTTCTAACAGGAGACGATTAAACTTTCAAATAGGAATCCCTAGAGATTGACATTGACAATGACAACATACTGTCAGACTGTCAATAAGATCAGCTTGATAGGTGACGTGACCCACGAGGAATTTGCAGGTCTATTAAGCACTGACACCACAAGGCATCTGCCTGCCACTCCAGAAAATACATATTACCGACGCTTAGCTAGAATTTTTAAAGTGAATTTTCGCTAGCGAACCTCGTTAGGCCACAAACATCATCTTTTATTAATGCGCTAAACATAGCCTCACTGGTACACTGGTATACTGCTAATCCAGTGTGCACACGTCATTTTTCAACCCCCCACGGGCGCTGTCAGCGTGACCTGTCACACGCGCCGTCTGACGTGACATGACAGCCGCTGTCAGACGTCCGTGTTATCCGCGAATGTGGAAACGAGCGGTAATTTGAGGTATTTGCTCTTTGTTCAGTAAATAATGGATTATGTTTAGATTTTCAGATATTTGTGGATTGACACTTTGACAGTAATTGGTAAAGGTGTGGCTTGGGCAAGATGTTTGTATTTATAAGGGCATTTTCATTACGGCGCAAATATAAGCTAAAAAGAATTATACATATGCATGACAAAATATTTTTCTTGGGTCTTCAATAAATAAAAAAACATCCTGGATTCTGCCCTGACTGCGTATGACATGTCTACAAGACATCAATGCTGGTTTTATCGATGATCAACTGAATAAATAATAGCAAAATATAATTTTAAACTTTTATACTCTCTCGATAAATTATAGCAACGCAGCTAAAGCCCATATACCACGTTTCACAAGTTATCCTGCATGAAAGCCATCTCCGTTGCATGATAAATGCGCGGTAATGCAGATACACAGACGTCCTAGCTGTCACAGGCATGCGTCGGCTGACATCAGATAGCTGTGACTAATGATATTTAGCGAACGGAGGCAGACTTCAAAATAAAAAACAATATTTACCTATTTTTGGATACTATCTATGAACAACTGAACCAAACCTTATAAAACATAGCTAATGCAATCTAAATGTTGACATAGGGATCCTCAGATAACAATTAAGCTCAAGTTGAGAATCGCTTTCCGTAAAGGCATCTCAGCAATAAAAGCAGGAAACGATAGACTATGACAATGATAGCGTTTGTATCGTGAAGAAAAAATACTGTGGTATTTGAGTCATTGTACCCTTTATGCCTAAATTGCCATTAATTTTTCAAAGTCGTGCGCGTAATGATGATTGCGTATAGCAATTAATCAGCCTTAATCAGGCGAGCTGCTAATAGCAACATTTGTTAATGTTAATTAAAGGTTTCATAACCTGTCTGCGGTTATTTATTACATTTTGTTTAGAAATAATTAATTTTGGCATTGTTGTTAAACAATGGCGGCTGTAAAAATAACAATGGATCGTCAAAAATAAATATATGTGGTATGTGAATAATATGGTTTTATTTGTTTGACCCAAAATAGTAACAAACCTATTACTTGACGTTGAGAAATCAAGAAAAAACCTTTTAAATAAGAACCAGCAAGTACAACATTCTATACGTCAAAAAACTGGTATTATCACAGTTAAAACAAGAGCGAATTATAATGCAATTTTTCTCGACGTTCGTATCGTGTTACATCGTCAGCCACATCGTCACTTACCATTTGGTAAGAAAAAAGTTAATAAATTGCTAAATAAATCCCCAGAAGCATTTGCGCGTTGAACAACAAAAGTTGCCATAAATCAAAAAGGAATAGCCGATAACATCTCGTAATACTCAATATTGACAATGCAACACAATTTACTGGCAAACTCACAAAGAATACTATTGAAACTAATTTTACGGTTGTCAATTTGTATTGAGCCAGAATTGGCGAGAGCTCTATTGCTTTGCCTATTGTAAGTTTGTGAATGATTTACTGCGATTGAAAATTTGGTAGTTCGAATTTCAATATTTTTTTGGTCTACGCAGAGTCAGCTAAAAGCTATTATTAGATAAAACATTAAGGATTAAAACTTATGTGTTCTTCGGCACTGATTCTCATAAACATTTTGAATGCCGTTGCCTGCCTGCCGACGACACTGCCGTTCTGCATCTTCTTGTAGAGCATTAACGAGACGAGCCCCGGGTCGCATCGCTGAAGCTTGCTACTGAATGAACTTAATTGAATCTTGCACAAAGAAAAAAGACATGGACATCAATCTTAGTTTTAGTAAGGTAGTTGACCTTACTTATAATAACATGAATCTTGACCAAAACTTAAAATTGGAAGCTAGAGTTGAAATAGAAAAGCACTTTCCAAAGACGCCATAGTATCGATAATCGATTGTCTCCATTACTATCGATAACAAATTGGTCGATAATCCGCGCCGAGACCAGATTTTATCGCAACTAGTGTAAGATGCATGCGCCGATAGCAAAGCGGTTCTAGACGATAGGGTTGTCTTAGATACAAACTACAAAGTATTAGAATAAAACTAAATAATATCCATCCACTCAAAATAAGCAGTCAATCCAGCTAAAAAATATTGTGAATCTTGTTACCTACGGTATTGATATGGATCAGTTGAGCTACCATTATATTGCTTGCCAGAATCTGCATTTAGCTCAATTGTTTAAATTTTAAATAGTATTTCTAATTTGTTTCCTTTCTTTGATTGTAATTTTCCTAGCTTGTTCATGAAAATTAAGTTACGATTTTAGTTTCACTTCTTTTTTTTTATTTAAGTCCGCTTTACAATAATATAAAAACTTGAATTCACTAACATAAAAATAGATTTTGAGTGACTAACTCTACATAGCACATATAATTTGCGCTAAACCATATTATAAATCTTACAAAAACTGACATAAATTCCAAGCAATTCACACAGCACATCACATTCAAAGCAAGTTGACTAAATTACCACCTAATGGTTTATACAATGCTTTTTGTTTTTTGTTCACTGGAAACTATGAATAATGTAGATATAAATACAGCTCGTTCGATATCTCAGTCCAGATTATCACCAGTAAAAAGTATTACCAAATTTTTTGTGATAAACTACTTACCTATTTCTTTTAATCCCATAATAATCATGTTCTAGTACTTAAAAAGGTCTGTAGCACCAGCTAACAATGCCTTTCAAATGTAATAATAATTTGACTTGAGTGGTGGCCAAACCTCGACTATTATGTTTATTAATATCAATAAAAAAAAGACTATAACAACTATCGTGGTTTGACGAATTCATTACGAATGTAAGTACCTACCGACGAACTTTGTTCATAAACAATTTAAAAAATCATGCTTTGTAAAAAATTATACACAGTAATTCGAAACGACATTGAGATTAGTTTATGTCTGTCGTTTTATTAATATTTTAAATAATTATTATCGGTGGCAACCCTGCTACAAGAAAGTAGAATCGATGAATAATGGATATCTCCTGCGCTATCTCCTGATCCGCGGAATCCGGATTGCGGTTTTATATTTATTTTAGGACTAGATATTCGCTCGTGACTTCACTCTCTCGTTTTCTGGATGTTCTTAGACTAAGTATACCCGGACTAAGTAAGGGACTGAGTTACACATACATACCTACTTTTTCAATGGTTTTATTTTTTTAGTATAATTATGTTGAGTGGCTTGATGGTATGGTATTTGGTTTTATTGAATAACAAATTGTCTAACATAAGACTTGGTATGCCAAGCCAGCGAAGCAGTGTGTAGTTATGTAAAGTTAAATTACCTACAACAATTGGCGATAAAATCAAACGAAATGTGAACAAATGAGGTCAGCGCCGTAACTTGAATACTAAAAGATGCCCTTCACTTGCACTCCTTATAGATTTTATCAAACAAACGTAAATTTATATTACCATAAAGTTTATTGAAAAGGTTATCCATAACACAGGAAGCCATATTTCATCTTTTGAAAACGTGTTAAACCCACGAGTTCCGTAACATGATTTATTATTTTTTATATTGAAGAAAATGAATCGGACATAAATTCCGACATCATAAACGTTGCCGATAAAATATATAACGTTATTTTGAATACGAGAACAGTTTTATTTCTCAATTCCGTTTTTTTACTCTTTCGTCGTAAATTTTACGGCGGAACTCTGAACATGGGTTCGCATAAATTCGTGGCGATAGCCGACGAGAAAATTAAAACGCATTCGTTTATAAGACAAGAAACGCGCGAATTAACGTTAAACGTGCGTGAAATGAACGAAACATAAAAATTTCTCCGCGTTAAATGTGGCTTTTGACTTCGTTTTCACCTTGAGAGGTTCACTTTATTGAGTGACTCGATTAAAGTGTGGCGAATCGGGTTGTTAAACTACTAACGTAGTCGATGATAAAGCGACCGTAACTGATGATTTATGTCCAAAGAATATCGGCCTCTAAAACAGTGACCTCAGGATTCAAACTTGTGATGTATTAAAATATGAACAAAGCTTTTTCGAGAGTGCCACAGCGCCGCCTGGGTGAGCGTTTTGTACGTTGATTGGCACTTTGCCGCGCGAAAAGCAACACCTTTGCGGCCATGACATGTCGTCTGATTGATTGTATAATTAATTTCGTTTTAAATTCACAGGCCCGTAATTCTTGTCTGGTATATGAGCTGTCAATTAATAAGACAGCTCTTGATGAGGGTAACGAAACAAGCTGTTTTGTCAGTATTTTGTGTTTATTCTTTTAAAATAGTGTTGTAAGAACGTTGACGGCTCTGACGTATGGATGTTTGTTTTGAAAACTTTTAGCTTCTGTCCCACTTACCAAAGCAAAGCACACTTTATTCTTAGGATTTTTAAAGCTCTACAAACTGTAACAGTACAAACATTACCTAATTATTGTGAAGTGCAGCTAAAGGATCAACTTAAGCTGCACTTCACAATAATTAGTGACTAGGAAATAATGTAAGTGTAGCTATATCAGGCTAATAGTACCTAGGCTATATTTAGTCTCTAATAATGCCCAACGAATTGATGAACCTTTCAGAATCGTTTTAACAGGACACGCAAATAACGCACGAGTGACCACCCACGCGCCATACCTTACACTATGCAGACATAAATCAACAAGCTATACCTCAATTTATAATCTCCACTATCATCATTCAAGTAACAAGTAACCAAAACAATAGCCCATGATGAATAGCCCACAATGCATCATAGAGGCCATACACGCCGCGTATACTAACTATAATCCGTGCATGATTTCAATAGGATGGAACCTCTTCGAACCAAGATGCTGCCGGTAGATTCTGCGTGTAACAACTCGCGTCAAGTCAATCCTAACCAATAACGGATAAACTTCATGAAGTTTTTGGATAAACTATCGTTGAGAACATCTTTACCAATATGCCAACAATAGTCCAGAATTGTCATCTAAGATTTTAAACATTTCACTTTGACAAGGTTCCATCCCATTCTGAGAGCGCTCTAACTGTACACCATTATTCGAAGTCGTGGCGGACGCGTAATTAGCGCCTGTGTAATGGGCCTATTGTTCAGTGAGGCGTGATATGAGTTCTATTACTGGTAGACTTGGTTCTACTCTAGTAGGCTCGCTTCATTTTAATGCATGGAACTTAATTGGTTTAGATTTTTTTGTATGAGGTGTCAGATGAACTTGATCTGTTTACTTTCTATCTGCTAACTTTTCTGAATTTGTTATAATTTTATCCTTGAAATTAATAAAGAAAATTACAATCAAAGAATAGAAATCACGTGATAACTAGTATTTTTACAATTGAAACAATTGAGCTTAGGTACTGCAGACTGTTGCAAACAATCTACAGGTAGCTCAACTGATCCATATCCGGTACCAGTCGGAAGCGTCCCTAAGACGTGCTGGCTGCATTGCCTCGCTGTATGGCAATGCTTATGCGCTGCGCGAGATACTCACCACACGATCTCGGTCGGGATCTTTTTTCTTTGTTTCAAGTACTTAATCAGAAGATGTTTGAAACGTTAAACAAACAAAAAAAAAATACTTTCATGACAAAAGCTCTTTATTTCACAAGTTCATAACAAAACCATACAGAATTGATTGAAGAACTCAATGTCACAATCATCTTCCCTCGTTGGACGCGGGAGTGCATAAAACTGCGATTCATTACCATCCATCAACTATGAACGATCGACGTGGCAGGTTCAAGCAAGACAGAGTCAAGAGCGATTAAATTGACTTTATTGACGCGACTGATAGTTTAAACAAGCGTCAGGCTTTTGGAAGTTGCGATGCGAGTCAAATATAAAGAGTTGAGCAAAGCTCCATAAAGTATAAATTAAACAGCAGCGGCATGTGCGGAGTAAAAGCGGCAACAACTCTTTTAGTAACTATTCATGAGAAATTGCTGACATTCAACATCTTTGTAATTATCCTTGGGCCTTCTTTCGCCATCTTGAAGCTTGGTTATAAACAATGTTTTCGCAATTTGTCTAAACCACCTTTTAATATTCCCCAATTGTCTTTGAGTAATTCTTCTAATAAATTCCAGTCTTGGGCGTTCTCCACTTTCATTTTGTTTATCAAAATGTTTTCAATGATTAATTACGATATTTGTTAGCTTTTCATAAGAGTTTTTACTCGATTTTGACAGGTATCAATTAATTATGTTTCAACATAAGGTCTTCTATCTATACAAAATAACCTCGTTCGTAAGTTAATGTTAATATGTAGAGAAAAAACTTTTGCAAGGAAATATTTTTATAAAACTAGTAGATTTACAAGAAACGTGTTTTTTCGTATCGCACTTGACTGGGTTTATACCTTTGATCACCATAAACATCGTCCAAGTAAACTGATAACAAAATCCTTGACAACATCAAATTTTTCTCATAGGCAGTAAGGTATATTATTATTATAATATACTATATCTTACTACCTATCACATTTTACCTATGGTGTTGACATTGCAGTGAATATGAAACTTACAAAAAACATTTTATTCTCAATCTTCCATATTCAATATTGTTATCCATTTGATACATACATGTTTACGCGGGAGAAGCCGTGGGGCGCGGCTAGTATTTTATCTGACAAAAAGCAGTTTAATTATAACCTGATTACATTTTTTATGAGTAATAAAGCCTTGAAAACAATAATGTTTATGATAGCGAACAAATGACAAAACAATAAATGTATGATTCATTTGCAATAAACGCTTTTCCATGACACAACCACAGCAACTAGAGCATATATAATTTAAGGACCATAAATAAACATCAAACATAGATTTTCAAGAACATAAATTATGCAGAAAATATAAAGGAACATTATTAACAAGACGTAGTCACTATTCAAATCACCCAAAGAAACATAGAAAGTACTGATTACTATTAATATTGAATAGCTTGTAATGGAAAAGTAGATGATTATAAAGAAAGAACCGTGTTGAGCGGCGCCGAGTCGAATGCTGACGTGCAAACGGACTAAACGAAACAATTGAATGGAAAAACAACTAAAAATTCACGACACAACGATCAAACCAACAGCAAAACTAAAATTGTTACCGAGGAAGCGAACGCCAACTCAGAAATTATAAGATACAAACTAAAATCTACTTTAACTGAAGGTAATAAAGAAGATGATCAAGATAAATTATAAATGGTCTGTCGGTAAACCAAGCCGACAGCCGTCAATCAAGGGTTAAAAACCGGTAGCCGCAGAGGCAGTCCGAGATTACAGAAGTCAAAGACGTTGCATTATTGAGGCGTTGTTGGTCGGTATAATATTCTTATTCAAACCGAGGTGACTTGTCATTGTATAGCACAGCCAAAAGATATTTACTTCTTTGAATCTCAATAACACATTTAAAAGCGCTGCTATTATTACGTATTTTAGTACCTATCTTTATCTATTTATATAGCCTATTATAATATATCTGATATTTGATGAATACTTTTTTACAATATTCCCTGAATACTTTACAATTATGTACCTTCAATTTTATTCTACTCTTTATTTGTTTACGAATGAGCTACAATTTATCTTTTCAGTTTACAGTGCAATGAACTTAGAATACAATTAAGAATAATCAAATACAAACATATTCATGGATTCAATTTAATTTTATTGTTATTGGATTTTTATCAACCTCGATGTTTGACTACCTTCTTGAATTTAGTGGTATCATTAGAGCATCTTTAACAGCCATTTAGATTTCTATGCAAATGAATAAAGCCATTCAAATAAAAAAAAACATGTTTTTAGAGTTTAAATTATGATTTCTGCAGAAATAAGCTTACAAAACCCAGTTAAGTGTTCGCGAGAACGAGCTTCGTGTATAACAATAGTAATAGTGAATCTATACGAAGAGAGACAAAATAACTAAGCTTTGTGAAACTTCCGGCTTGTGCCGTTTGTAAACCTTATGTCTATAGAAACGCATCAAGAAGTGAAATTAAACCGAAGATTATCTCTCAGAAAGATTATAATTTATAATTTTTTTTAAAAGCACAACGCTTCTTTAAAAATATAATAGAAAATATTCATGATCAAAGTGAAAATGTACGAAAACAAATTAAACGCGCAAAATCTATGAAAGACACAAAACGTTACTATTAAATCAATTGGAGATCATTCAAAACAAAACGATCCTTCCTTCATCGATATCTATTAATTGTTATTATTATATAGATTTGCACACCAAAGCTGTTTAGCTGGTAAGTCATCGGAAGAGACATTTTAAAATAAGCATACCAACCTTGTAACCCGTTGTCTGATTGCGTTGACTTAAAAGTTAGCCGCAATATAACAATTAATAGTTACAAACTGGAATAGGTATAATTATGATGAAAATTTCAACTCGTTTCTGAGAAAAGAGGGTTGACAGACGGACAGACGGAGAACAAAGTGATCCTATAAGGGTTCCTTTTTAAATTTTGAGGTACAGAACCCTAAAAAATTAAAGATCTACCTCATTTTCAGCGTCGTAAATAATCTAGATAGACTATCAAAACCGTAAATCGTAGAAAAGACGCTCTATCTAGAAATATAAATAATCATATTAGCTCAGTTCTTCTCAGTAAGTTTAGATAGGCATGTGTTTTTGCAAATATCACAGTCGCCACAGTCAATCAAAAATGCAAAACTTAATTGCAATGGCATTGAACAAAACAATTTTGACAAAAAACAAAAACTAATCAAAATACTTCGTTAAGCTGATTGACCTATTGCGTGTCTTCAATCATCAATCATTCTTAATAATCACGTTGTAGAAACAAATTGATTTCTTGGAGACTGGCAGGAAAATAATATAATAGGTATTTAGCATGACAAATGAATTTATATGCGTTTTAGGGCTGTAAAGTTTATTATTTTCGATTAGTGTGTGTTAGATAAATTGGTGATTGGAAGAAACTACTGTTTGGAATTCCGATGCATGTGAAAGCGAGGACGTGTTCTCACGGGTTGGCACAAAGCTCCGATTTGCCTATAAATTATATTACCAGTTTCAGAATTTAACTTCTATCATCCTAAAAACCAGTATCATAATAATCTAACCATTGAGATCTAGCAATTATAAAGAGTTTTAAGCAATAAATGATAATAATACAAGCTCAAACCAAATAAGTGTTATCTATGTACTTCATCAAGAGTTATTTCAGGCAATTCATTCGACCACAATACCAAAGCAACAATCCCTATTATCTGCCCCAGTCTATTTATGATAATTTGATACTTTCAAAAGGAAAAAGGCTATACAAAGGCCATTCTTGCTGCCGTATACGGCAGTGGATAAACATCGACGTCAGTCGTCAGATGTCACTGACGTCACGATGTCGGCGATCGAACGCGCCGATTGACTGACAGTGATCGACGGTCGACAGAATGACAGGTACTGTTAGTGCCGCTCACAAGCCAAACTGCACTCTAAAACAATGCACAAGAATGACATTTAAAATGGAAACTCCTGCTTCTTTTTATGCACAGTTTGACAGGCATAGCTGAAGATATCCGCTCAAAGCACAGTCAGATATAAAACTTAATTGGTTGAGTTAAGGTACGATTTAGAATGTAGAGTAGCTGATAGTCGGTGCATACAGACATGATAATGACACTGTTTACCATATAATAAGTCTCGCATTTAACGAACACGATTTGAAATTCACATTCGATTTTATTAAGCCAAATGCATCGAATAGAATAATTGAATCGATTATAAAATGAACTCGCGTTCTTTTGACTCATCACGAAACCAATAATCTGAACAAAGTTATCTAAACTCAAACGGAATTTAACCTACGTGATATCTTTACTTAACCTGTGTGTTTTATAAATTCCAATTTCGACCTTCTGTACAATATCCGATATGGTCTAGTGGCTAGGATACCTGGCTCTCACCCAGGAGGCTCGGGTTCGATTCCCGGTATCGGAATTATTTTTTTTGCAGTTTCTGTTCTAAATTTTAGGTAGGTCTAATGGAATCTGCAATATCATCCTGTCACATGCCAATTATTACAGTGACTCGTAATTCCACTCTGGGTTATTTGAGCACAGATGTCTAGAGTTTGTGTCTTTCGTCTAAAGTATTAAAGTTCAGATTTCACTGAGATATTATATTACTAATTTCACATTTGAATTTCCGATTGGCGTCTGTCAATTTGGTTCGCAAATTAGCAGGTTGACACTGAGACTTCCAAGTTATTATTGCACTGTAACTTTAAAGCGATTGCAAAGTTGTTTTACACCTAAATTCTCTTTTAAAAGTGTCGCTGTTAATTAGCCTTCTCCGTCAGTTCGATTTATTATGAATACAATCATGCATGCATGACTTTTTAATATGCAAAAATAAGCAAATATACAGTAAAATTGAGAATCAATATTCAATCAATCTTCTTTTGTTGAAATTTAGATACAGTTATAGTTAGTATCTCTAATAAACAAACTAAGGAAAGATAGAAATTGTCTTGACAACAATAGAACAGCAGTAACATAAAACAGAAGCCAAACTGTACCTTCTTGCAACCATTTATTATTCGTGATTCATTTGGCCATACATCAAGGAGTTCTAGCAAGCGTTGACAAAATTCGTATGCAGCTGGGGCGAGCGGGAATTCGTATTCTTTGCATTTGTTTCTGCGAATATGCGTGCTGAATGGGTGGCCTTCATGGTTTACTGTGTGAATACTGGTTCAAAGAATGTTGATTACTGCTACTATATCCTATTTTAGGTATTTTGTTTGTTTTTACGTTTATATTCATTTAAGTTTTTGCATTCATCATTGTTTTTGATATGAAAAAGATTTTTCTAGGCCTTTAGATTACAGTTACTCATCAATTTAATAGATGATTTCGATACATGTGAATGGAATTTTAATCCTTCTACAGAAGATTTAAGCATTTCTGAGAACATTTTAAATTTACTTTCATTGAATAAGGAATCAGCTCCAAACTGCATAATATCTTTAATCCGGACAAGAGACAGCACAATCGGAATTAAGTTTAGCGGGAACAACACAATGCGTATCTTCTATTTCTCGTTTATAAGCCCACAACAGCGCCCTTCAGCTAATCTCCGCCTCACAATGCCCAGATTTATAGTAAGCCCCATTGTCACAGCCAACAAAGATCTTGTCAATTATAATCTTTCAACGCGGAGACGTCAAACGGTAGCGCACAGAGGGCCAACTGTCACAGAACGCAACAAAAAACATTTTAATAAATTATTTGCGAAACTTGTTTAGAACCCTTCTCAAAGGGCGGCGAGGAACCGAAACCGATTGCTCGTGACGTGACGGCTTTTGTGACCGTCGAGTATTATGTTGTCAAAATACACGGGGATTTTGTTATTATTTTTGTGTTTGCCAGCACACTTAGCACCCCTTTGTTGTGGCCTTCCCGGAACGGGGGATGTGTGAGCTGTAAACCGGCTCGTTACTTCAATATTTCCATGAAAAGGTGCATGTGAATGGAATAGTAATCGCGGTGGAGCATCTTCCGAAACAATGACTTTCTTTCCTTAAAAAAATAATCACCCCTGGGAACGAAGTCTGAAATTCGAGCCTTGGCTCAAAATTACATCTAATCTGAGCATTCTTAAAAAGTTAATAACATTTTGTGAGATGTCAGGTCGTATGCGCGATGTGCCAACTGTAACTGCCAAATGACACCATCACATCGCATAAACATGGGTGGGTGAGCGCGCTTTTTGTCACGTCACCCGTGTGAGAACGCGGCTTGATATTTATTCAAATTATTATTCCACGTCACCCTCTTGTTGTCCCGAATGAATTTTTCATGCTCACGTCGCGCTGAGACGCGGTAATTTCACTTTGAGTTTGCTCGAAGCCAGCGAAAATGAGTTTATTTATTTTGGTGTTTTTTATTCGAAGGCTGAGGCTTTGTGTCTGTAGATGCCGCAACCCTCAATTATTGACTCAATAAATATTTGCACGTTATAATTTGCTAACAAAATACGCGTCAAGGTGACACGTATTTTGCAGACTGTCATAGGATTTAAGTTTTATTTTGCTGATTCAATATTTGAGGGTTCTTTTCGTCACTCTTTATTTGAGTCTGTATGAAGAAAAACTGATTTTTTATAGATTAATAAAACTGTCAGTGCCCTCGAAGCACATGTCAATATTTTTCCAAATCCATTCTTTCACTATACAGGTGAATCCACTTTCATCTTAGGAACGCTCCATCTTTAGTCATTAAAAAGCCATCTATAATTAAAAACCTGGCCACTAACCTATTAACCCAACTGTGTTTAAGGTTCGACTTATGGCTCCACTATAACTTCCAAAAAATCACCATAATCATTAGTCACAAAAAACAAGTTAATACCTCAAACTTTTCATTGTCACCATTACAATGCTCAAGTCCAAAGTAATCAAGGATCAACATTTACAGCGACAGCTTAGAACGTGAGCTCTGATTATTATTTAATTCCCTCATTCAACTGTTGACAGACCTTGAAGTTGATCAGCTATAGATAGGTAGGTACTATTATACTAAAATGTTTGGATGTATGGATATTTGTAAGGTACCTCCACACGCCAAAATTACTAAACGGATCGGGCTGAAATTTTCATACAGGTAGTTCAATGCCTGAAATAAAATTTGATCCCATAAATCAGTTCCCTTGGGATGGGGTGTTAAGGTTTTTTCTTAACAACGCGTGTGAAACCGCAGGCAGAAACTATTACGATATATTCACTCTGCCGAAATGGCTCTGATTATGTTTTGTCACGTATTCTTTTATTTGAACGACCCTGTGTAAAAATCTCGACAAACATACACATCGCTGCATTGATATCAGCATTAAAATTATCTGGCCTTTGCATCTGTTTGAAATTATTTAATTAAAATCTTTATTTGGGACTGAAACCATCCAGAGTAGGTGTTACAAATTCAGAAGTTATTTTGTAAGACCTTATTATTACAGTTCAATCGACCATGTCTATTTCTGTCATCTTATTTCATTCCATGTCTGACTATAGAAACACAGCTAATTTGAGTGGTTCAATTTAACCCAACAAATCAAACCATACAATTAAAATGATAGGATAGGTAATTTCTTATCTACGTTCACTAGAAGTGTCAAAAATAATAAATTTGACTTATTTGCTCATAATATTTGTGTATATTATTCACGACAAACAAGGGTATACCTGAGTAAATGTTATATTATTTAGATAATGATGTTTAATTACCTCAACGATAATATTATTTGTTTTAGCCAAACTTCGTCAGTGTATGTTTGAACAACGATAGAGGCGTGATTGTGAGAGGCAAACAGCGTGATAACAGCATTTTATATAGGACACAAACAAGGAACGGTACTGAAGGTTGTGCTTCCATTTCTTCCTTGTTTTTAGGAAATTGATAATAACGGATGTGACATTGAGTAGATGGTACAGATCTTACCTAATATTAACGCAAATAATTAAAGATTAATGTCTGTACTATCTGTCTGTAGTATTTCGTCTTCACGGAACTCCTATTCGAATTATTTGAACTAGACTTTATTATTTGTTTCCTATTTTCGTAACGTTACTTAGGAGATCGGGTAGAGCTTTACTATTCTACGACGTATCAATGGTTTATTTTAAAAATATACGTCAAGATCACAATAATTTATACAAATCTTAAAGAGTTAAAGGTTACGCTTGTTCAATGACCATTGAGTGTTTCACAGAAACAGACATGATAAAAATAAAGCCAAGGATTATCCAATCCATTAAAAACACTCAATATATCACGATAAATTCGACGCCATAGCTAAAGTACTTTTAAACGGCCATTAATTACGATTAGCGACAGTCGTAATGTCTGTCATTTTAGTGCCAGCTTCGAATGTCGGGACCTCCCATAAACCATCCCTTAATGTAAATATCTCCCTTTTATCTGTCTTTAACAATTTCGTATACTCTAACTAAACCGTCACCGGAATATAAATTACATAAATACCAACTTTTATGTTGCCATCACCGAAGTGATCTATTACTACATTTTGGACTGTATCATCAGTGATATAAAGCTCATGTTTTTCTTTTTTTTAATCTTCGAAAGGGCTATTTTTTGTTGTAAATGTGGCAGAATACATCGTCTCAAATTGCCCCCTGCCAATAAAAAAGGGAAGGCGCATAGGGCTGAATTTTGTTTATCGTTATCTTTACGGTGGGCCACATTTATTTATATTGTATTCATGCGTGTAAGTCTGGTAATATAATACGTTTAGGAATAATAAACATTTTGAAAGGTAGAGTTCTTTTGAAAACAGATGGGTCGTGAGGTTTTGGATCAAGTTGATTAGAGCATGAGAATATTATACGGTTTTGAAAGGAATTCAGTCTCCTTTGTCATTTCTCTTTCGAACCAGTTCTTTTGTGAATCAATTTCAACACATATTCAGGTAGGTGACCAATTATAATTATTATGCAAATCAGTTAATTATTTTATTTCTGTCTGAATTATTTAGTATAATGATTTGAATAACAATAAATGACACTTTGATTATTTTATTGCTAATTGCTTATTTATTTTAATATTTTGCCGTCTCTCATTATACCTAGTTGTGTTTTTTGGTCTAGACATAATATCTTGTAAGGTTAATGTGTGTTAAATTGTTTTAGTGTTACAATCGTTTTTTTCTTCTATTTCATGTTCGTAACTAAAGAAGGTGCAAATTGATTAAGCGTAAATTTAACTAAAGCTAATTCTAATAAAATGTGATACAAGTATCAAAATCGGTTGAGCTATATATAAAACATTAAACCATTAAAGGGTTACCAGAATTGAGTCGGAATTAGGTAGATTTCAAAGCAACCCTCCCTAACATATTATGTTTAGCCGAGGTCGCAAACATCATTTTTATTACGCGACTGAACTTTGTTGAATTTTAAACAATTTTTTAGTCGTTATTAACATTTTCAAATTTAAATTCTAAAGTTGCAGGGATAAAAACGAAATTGTAATGTCAAATCTAAAATTAACTTGGCCATTGCACTTCTTGGAAAGTGTGTTAAAAGTTGTTATTGGAACAAAACGTTGTTTATACGTCAGAATGCATTGTTTTAGCTACTGGTGTTTAAATTTTATTATAATAAAAATATTTATTCATAAAGCGACTGTTTCACATGCGTCTGTGAGGTCTTACCAAAAAATGAGTATGCAAATGTACAAGATGTCAGTATTTTAGAAACGCATTATGTTGATAGCAGGACATTTGCGAGAGTGAACAATTGCACTCTCTTTTTTCTGATATCTAGTATTTCCGTGCTAAATGAAAAATGTTTCGTTGTGGGAATGAAAGGGGGAGGCCTTTCATTCCCACAACGAAACATTTTCACAAAGTTCGGCGTAGCAACTGCAACGATGGACTGGCGTAGCATACAGACTTCAACGTGCACCCACTTTTCTAATACACACTATATTCCCCTTAGTTCTGGGACTAGTGGACCTAGAGTTGTAGTTCTCAGGATCTCTTGCTTTTTATTTTCTTGGTACTGACTTTATAAATTCACAAACGTTTATTCATAAGTTACAAAATTTTCATCATTTATATTCTATCCGCATATAAATTGATTATCCCTCCTCGATCCCGTTGCATCATTTCGACGCAAAAAACATCAGCAAAAAGTGTTCCATATAAATAACGGAGAAGAAACGTTACACGACCTTGAAGCGAAATTTTTATTCTCAATTCGCAAAGCGGCTTCTTTGCTCATTTGTTTTTTTGTACCCAAAAGACCAAAAACATCTCATTGTGATCCGACCAGTTCAAACAAGCGCCGGACTTAAACAAATGTTGTAATTTTACTGACAGCCGAAATCTACAATACGTAATCATTATGACCGTCATTAAGTATTGTCTTGTCACCTTTTGAGTTCGCCGACAAAGGGCGCGGCGTTTGTGAGGGCGGGGAATGATTTATGATCTGGTTTTGTTTAAACCTTTTGCGAATCTAATCTAGAAACCTTTCTAGGTATGTTATTTGTTGTTGCTGTTAAATGTAAAATAGAGGGTAACACACCTGAGAGTTTTTGTTAGTTATATTTATGAATGCCATATTTTATTGTTTCATTGCAGGTGTTGGTGATTCCTAGTACGGTTGGTTTATCTTCTTACATGCCTATGCCTTCTTGCAAGTATTGTTTTGTATTTCCTAATTGTTCTGTTTGTTGTAAGAGTTGTGTTTCAACTAATGTTACTGCGTAGAGTAGAATATTGACTTTGTAGAATGTTAAAACTTTCCTTTACATACCTTTGTTCTCTATTATACTTTATCCATGGAGTAAACGCGTTCTTGAGTGGAGACCGCGACTCGGCAAACGTAGAGTAGGACGCCCTTTGACCAGGTGGGATGACGATTTGCGGAAGACTGCTGGCAGATGCCGGATGCGGCAAGCTGAAGACAGGGCGCTATGGCGCTCATTAGGGGAGGCCTATGTCCGGCTGTGGACTACTATAGGCTGATGATGATACTTTGTCCATTGCATCAATAAAATAACTGTTATCATGATTTCAAGTGATTAAATATATATTTTTCTACATACAATTACAAGTGCAAGGTTTCGAAATCATCAGCCCCGCTTTTCGCTCACACTGGCACTCCGGCGCACCTCTAGCCAAGTGTTACATCAGCCCCGCTTTTCGCTCACACTGGCACTCCGGCGCACCCCTAGCCAAGTGTAACATCAGCCCCGCTTTTCGCTCACACTGGCGCTCCGGCACACCCCTAGCCAAGTGTTACAACGCGACTGACTAGCACTGAAATTATTTACAGCCGTCGGCATTTCACAAAAGGCCGCTTGTTTATTGCAGCCATAAATACTAATACAACTCCGGGGAAATTTATTCTGCCTCACCTTTTATTTATAACTTTAGTGTGCTGCTTTGCTTTTCCTGAGGCAGCTTTTTTGACGGTGCAAAGTTAGGGTTCAGCTAGGGAACGCTGTTTGGGCCACAATAACATAGTTACTTTAGTAACTATAGTACTTTATTGATAACATATTAATCTCTATTAAGTGACGAATTCAAAAAGAATAGAAATAAATAAGGATATCAGAATAACACAAAATTTCTTGTCTGTACATTTGTTACCGAATTCAAATTAACACATGATTGATTTATCGCCAGTAATTAATAGGTTCGTTTATAGATTTTATTATTATTGCATATTTGACCTTATTAAAATCGATTTAAAGCTGCAAGAAAAAAGTGACTCAGCTTAGAATGTGACACAGTTCTTATATTTTATCACACGATCAGTTTTATTAGTATCTTGGACTTAATTAATAATCAATACGTGAATCATAAACACAATCAGTGACGCGGTAAACTAGGTAACTAGGTCGTTTTATTTCGCAATAAAACCAAAAGCAAATCAGATTTTAGTTCTTTTCCTTATCAGATATCTGCAGATAAAAGTAGTAAGGTTACGTTTACAGCCGCCATTACGCTTACAAATAGGGGTAGGTAGAGAATTACTTTATGGTCAGAGATCTGAATGATCTTTACGTACAAAGTGAGTCTGGCGCTATCTACTTCGGAGGTCTTGGTGGAACTTTTTGTCACTTACTTTTACTGTGTACTAAATTTACAGCTGTGGGTAATAAAACGTGAATAACGCAATAAACCTTTGAGTAGATTGTGAGCTCGGGACTTTCCAGGTTTAAATAGATATTGTTAGTAATATAAGATATGATCTTTGCATCGTATTCTTTATGTATACAGAATTATTTAGGCTTCTTATCTTTTAACTATATAACTGCTTGAGTCTGTTGTTGACGTTGTTGCCCCATCAATTCCATTGTAATTTATTTTATCATTAATTTTCAACATTGAATCCTTATAAAAGTCTATAAAAACCAGAACACCTACTGCTGCTCATCAAAATCAATCGACAATCACTGTCATGTCATCACTTATAATTTCCATCCCACTGACTTCAAGAAGGTTACAATGTAAAAGGAGCATAGAAGCGCATAACCGACTTGTACAATATTTTATATTTGTCTTATTTTTTCTTAAACATAATTTGATTTGTTCAGTTAGATATTCAGCCACCGTATAGTTATTTTCTATTTGGCAGAAGATCTCTCAAGAGGCGCAAATATGCAGGTCTCGACAGAGCCTTGGTATTTGCTCCCCTTGGTGTCAGTCGAGACTCTATAGGTCCATAGGGTATCGAGGATCTCCAGGTTTAAAAAAAAGTGTAAAGACTACCAACTTCTTAATTGTTTTTATTATTTGAATATTAATTGTTATTTCTTTTTTGTAGATCCTAATTTACTATATAATTACTGTACAATATTGGCTCAGCAACGCCTTCGTACTTTTACTTTGCATTGATGACTGGTTAGTTATCAAGAAACAGTGATACTTGAAATCTATGAGATAAAATCGGTCAATCATCTCGTTTCCTATTAATGTTTGAAATTAGAGTTCTGAGTAAACTGGGTAGCTATCAAATGAACAGGTTTACTATTTCTCATGTACTATGTTCAAGTTTCCAGTAACTATAGCCAATCCTCGTTAACAGCACCAATGACTCATCGAACTTCAAAGCACGTACAGAATACTAACCAGTTTCTTCACGGTGTGGGCCCAGTCAAAGTTTTTACGCCTCACTGTAAACACTGATTTGGTGATGTCGGTGCCTTTGCGCTGAGCCTTTGATCTCGCCGCTTCCGTTGAATACAATGACGGTCTATCTTGGAGGTTTGGAGTTGGTTGCAGTGAATGATAAACAGAAGATAAAGTTACCGATTGCTTTTCTGTTTGGGATTCTATCCTGGTATCAAGTCTGATAATTAACAATGAGCGACTATCGTTTCTAGGCTGTGTTCTATTATGAGCTTAATTTGGCTAATGTATTTTTTGATTGTCAATGATAACATTCAGAAGCACAGACGATTCCTGATTTAAAGATTGTTTCTTTCTGTACCACTTTTTGATCACTCTGTTGAAATTTAATTTCCCTGTTTCCCTTCTAGCTTCATTTTCACTGTGGTACATCGTGCATCCCATTTCACTTTAAACTTTTTGCTTGTTTTCTTCTTTGCCGTTAAAATTGTGGTTGTTTACACCCGAATGGATTGTTATTGACGTATAATTGTGATGGGATAAACCTACTTTGAATGAGGGCGGCTTTCTATCACGGCCCATGGGCCATGGCTCCCTTTAGTCGGTTTATAATGAACCTTTCATTGTATATTCCTTTCATTGTGAGGATCATGTGATGTGAGCTGATTGGATTTAGGATATTGTGGTTGAAATAAATTAAATGCTAAGAAAATAAGTGTGGTGTAAAATTGAAAACGGTTTCGTTGGCTAAGCTTATTTCAAATAAGTTTAAGCGCATAATAAAATCACTTGTATTTGCAAAATAATTGGGGCTACCTTAGTAAATACATAAAACCAATTTGATCCATCTCGATGCTTTTAAAATATTCCATTATAATAACAGGCTAAGCTGCATGCAATGTTAATAGATATTTGAAATTTCTGTCTAAAAAAACAAACTCTTTATGAGTCCAGGCGACATCATGGCATTTATGCAACGCCTCAAGGTGTAAATTCAATGCGATTCGTGGAGTATTGTCAAGGAACGTTTATGTCGACCATCTGTCATGTTGACAGTCTGTTAACAAAAGGGCGAATTCGCTTGAGTTGCAAATAACTAATGACATGTTTCTTGTTACGGCCTTCCTGATACCACAGTCTCTACAATACATTAAACTAGTTTTATAAAAGCTGAAAATGGTGGATTGTTATTTTATAAACACCGGAACTTTATAAAAGAATAATTTATTTACTGTCATTTTTTCATGGAGACAGTCTAGTCCAGTTTCATGCAAACGTTTAGTAGATTATTTAGAACGATTTTTTTTGTAAAATATAATTTGTAGTTACTACAATATACAATGTTTTTAAAACCGGTTGCATTATTTAGTTTTAAGTTGTTTTTGTAAAGCCAGTTTTCTATTTATAAATTAATGTTAAATAGGTCTATCAAATTAATCGGATCAAGTGGTTTCAAACAACTTTGCTTGATATTTATGGATTGGGCGGTTGAATTCGTGGCTTGTTATTTAACGAGTTAACATTACAGTTAGTTATTAATTTATCGTTAAATAGTCATAATCCGCCCATCAGATGGCAACAAAAATTGCAAAGGATCTATCTCATTAAAGTTACAAACAAGGCGGAATATAAGTTTACCTATGTACTTACTAAAACCTGAAATTTGGACTTTATAAAGTGAACACTAAAACAGGCACCTAATTTATCTGGGTAGGGACGGCGCGGCGCGGGCGAGGCCCGATCTCGCAGTAAACATGTTTTTTGTTTCGCATGTCCGCGCACTGTCAAATATATTACAACCCGCCGGGTTATTTACGAGCCTGTCCTCCGCCCATACGTTATACTTAGTATCTTTGTTTGGACACAATAAGCAATATTTCTAAAGGGCCCGCCGCGCCGTCGCTCGCAGCCGGTGATATGGGTTCCCAAATTGACATATTTAATTTGATCGCGACGGAGGGTCCGATCCCATGTTTGACAGGTTTTAGTGTCGGATTAACGTTCACGTTATGGAGTCAAGCCTGTCAATGCAATCAAATATCCTGTATATTGTTGGTCGAACTTCAAAAGAGTTCGTGGAAGTATCGCGGATCAATTTTCCCCTTTGAAAACGCTTAGAACAAAGGAAACTCGTAAAAGCGTCGAAAGAGTAGTTCCGAATGTGTCAGCGCAAAGTGCGATGACGCCGAACTCGCCAAAGAGCTTCGTCGAGGGCGTAATAAAAGTGGCGTGAAACAAAAAGCAGCGCGCTCGCGGTCAGGTAGAGCGACGGCGGCGGCGGTGCGCGGTGGCTCAAAGCGCCGTCATGGGTGGCGAGCGAGCGACACCATAGCACGTCTCAATCCGCACCCGGCTGCCGGCCATACCACCTTTCCTTTTTCCCCTACCGCAATGCAGCTATGTGTCGTTTCCGCTTTGTTTTTTATGGGCGAGCGCTGCAGCGGTGAGACATAGCGCTCTCCCTCTAACGGAGCCTACAAATATCCCTGTCCCTTTCTCCCCTTAGCGGGGTGAGGGGCACACGGCTCGTTGAGGAGCTCTGGTGGGGTCTCGTCTCTCACAGTCGTCTCGACCGCCGCCACAGACGCACGCGTTCGTTCACATTCCGCGCTCCGGTGTCTGACTTGTTGTTGCCAGAAGCGAATCGTGACCGCACAGTGAAGTTTATAAGTGATCGTGAAGTTGATACCA
Source organism: Eupithecia exiguata (assembly GCA_947086465.1). Lineage (NCBI taxonomy): Eukaryota > Metazoa > Arthropoda > Insecta > Lepidoptera > Geometridae > Eupithecia > Eupithecia exiguata. The sequence continues at coordinate 13,041,216 of OX352233.1, forward strand.
AATGGTGGTTCTTGAAGACGGTGGAATGATGTCTAACCCTAACCAATATCTACAGCCTGATTATTTGGCGCCTCTTCCATCCTCTGTAAGTATATTTTTATAATATTTTTATTTTAAATCAGTAATATTTTTCAACCTCTTTATATTTATTTTTATAATACAGGATTATTAAAATTTTTCTTTCTTTTGTTACAGTTGGATTCGAAGAAAAGCCCCCTTGCGCTTTTAGCGCAAACTTGCAGCCAGATCGGTGCAGACACCACGCCGACCAAGCCGTTGCTTCCTCCAATGGATAAAAAGAAAGTGATCAGTGCTAACAGTGATGCTATCAGTCGTTCGTCTCCTGGTAGTTCGGGAAAATCGGAAAAACGGTCAACTCCGGAAATCAAACACTTAGCTTTCAAACCCTACGAAGTGAACGTTGTTACCAAGAAGCCCGAGGAACCCAGACCATCCTCCAAAGCCAGCTCGGACAGCGCCGATGAGAAGAAATCTGGAAAAAGCACTCCCGGCCGCAAGTCTACACCGCCGACGGCCGAGAACGGAAAGAGTAGCCCATCGGAAAACAAATCTTCCAATTCATCCGGAACTAGTCCGATAATACGCTCTGGATTAGAAGTTTTGGGACACGGCAAAGATCATCTTGGAGCGTTTAAGAACTTGACCGGCATGCCTGGCTTCAATCCGCTCGCCGGCCTCTACCCAGGCATGGAGCATCACGCCAACCCGGCGTTCAGACCGCCTTATGCCGGAGCTCCATTCAGCGCTCACCATGCAGCGATGCTGGCCGCTGCAGCCGGTTTCCCGGGAGCATCCTCGAACCCTTACCTTGGATACGCGAGAGTTAAGACTCCCGCCGGCGGAGAAACTCTCGTCCCAGTTTGCAAGGATCCATACTGCACCGGCTGCCAGTTCTCTGCCAATAATCATATGCTAATGAGCAACGGAGCCTGCCCCGCTGGGTGCAATCAATGCGATCACCAAAAGTACAACTTAGCCATGGCGATGGCTCTGTCGCAGCAAGGCGCCGCCGCGGGCGGCCTCTCGTACCCGCCGCTCAGCCGTCCCTATGTGTGCAACTGGATCGTGGGTGAATCCTACTGCGGAAAGAGATTCGGGAACTCTGAGGAGTTGCTGCAGCATTTGAGGAGTCACACTGCGGATGGATCCGCGCCTACTACTGCGACGTCAACGCAAGCTTCGCTCCTGAATCCGCTTAACCCTCTGTTCACGACGGCCGGGCTCCGCGGTGCCTACCCGACGGCGCCACTCAGTCCGCTCTCGGCGAGCCGCTACCACCCGTACTCCAAGGCAGGCCTCCCCGCAGGCTTGGGGGCTTCTCCGTACGGCGCCTTCAATCCCGCTCTAGGCCCCTTCTACTCCCCATACGCAATGTATGGCCAGAGGCTCGGTGCGGCTCACCAGTAAATCAAAACCCATAGTGAAGTGCAAGGACTGAACTGTATATAAATGTTGTATTGTCCAATTTTCTTCTGTGATATTGATAGACTAAAAGTTGTAAGGCGTGACCTGCCAAGACAAATTTAATGATAAGTGCAATCTAAATAGATAATTTATAAGTGAATGGAGTCGCTCGGAGCCGCGATGTAACATCGGTGGCCTGCACAGCCAAATGATATGTGTAAATGTTATGCTATGTTTAATATTAAAATGAATTATTTCAATTATATATAAGTACGTACCAATCAAATTTTTGTTTCTTTTTAATCCTCCTGGAAGTTTTATTGAAAGTGAATTAGGGCTGTATGTCAGATAGCATAAATTTGATAGGCGATCAATGTCGATATAAAGTGGTGCTTTCTATCTCTCTTGGGAAGGCAATAAATCCGGCGGAGTGATTGATTAATATACCTCCTCGCACACATTAGAGCCGTCAATCACCGCGAGCACCGCCCTGTACAAAACAACGACCATGCTAGCGTAAACCCACCCACACGTACAAGCGACTAACAAAATAATTTATTACATCAAAAAGAACGTACACGAACGAGGGCCGACAAGAGTCATTAATAACAAAACCGTGAGCTGTCAGCTTTGTTAATGTCAACTTTTTTTAATAAATGCTATTTTGATTAGGCCCATGTCATGTCGAAAATTCAACTGTCAGAAGCATAATTGGTCGCCCGAAAATACGGAGAGACAGGTGGCGAAGTAATTTTGAACAGAAGCGGCGAGGCGACGGCTTTTTGTTAAATGACGAGATAAACATTGAAATTGGCGAGTTCATTAATTGTGTCAAAATTGGTCCTATAATATTTTATCAAACTTGTGACAGTAGCATTAAAATTAATGGTAACTTTCTCATTTGGGTTGAAGTTTATCGATTCATTTATCCTTGCTCGTAATCGGTTAGCGGTGGTATGATTTGTATAATTTATTCAATCAGGTGGGTAGGATATACTTGTATTTTTTCGATTATTATTAATCAACGTCGTAAAAATGTCACTTCAGCTTTTAATGGGTGATTAAATTCATTGCAACTCATATTTTTAGCTTAAAGTGTTACGTTATTGTGACGGAGAAACCGTTTAATTTAGTAAAATAATAATAAAATGCGAAATTTACACCCAATCATATACCAGATTAAATAAATTTAAATAACAAAATAGATTAAAATGAAACTTGCTTTAGTTATGTTATCCAACACGACTGAGTTAACCGGAATTATGATGTCACAAATGATTTATGAAGGCACGACTAATAATGATTACTTTACATCTATAAAGATATAAAATGTATAGCCAAAATGTATGTTATAAGTATAAACAAACTTCGAATGACTTACCATATTGTATATAAAAATTCTTTTTTCATGTTCGTAAAAACACGGCTGAACGGACCTTAATAAAATTTGGCAGGGAGGTAAATGGTGTCCCGGGGACGGATACAGGCGACCATGAAAAGCTCATGAAAAACCACGGGCAGCACCTAGTTTTAAATATATATCTACTTGGGTAGTACAAACTCAAACTAACAAAAAGGCTACAATATTAAATACTAGCCGCTTGTAAAGCCTATGTTTCTCTGTGATATGATAAAGTAGCTTTCTAACGGCAAAGATTTTTTAAATCGGTTCAGTAGTTTTTAAGTTTACTCGTAACATACAAAAATACAAATCTTTCCTCCTTAAACCTCTTTGAAGTAACATTCAGAACCAGTTACGCCATCTATTGGATTTACTGAAAACTTTTACTGTAAAGTCTTTAAATTTATATTTTTTGCAATGAATTAAACTACTGAAAAGTGAAAACTCGATTCTTAAAGAGTTTCACATAAAATAATACCTACACAAGTTTATAAAAACTACTTACGTAGATAGATAATCGTGTAGATTATAAAATAAATTCTGATTTATGATTAAAATCAAGTGTGATTGCTTATATAATTAACCCATTAAAATGATAAATGAAAATAATTATTTAGTCGTAACTAAAATGTCAAGATGAGACCTAGAGGCGTTTCGTTTTATCTCTAAATGTCGACAAGTCAGATGGATTGTTTTTTTTACATTTTCTTGATTGATTGCCATAATTAAGAGTTTAAAGGGCAATGAATAAGGTATAAATCTGTTATACTCGTTGGGATAATGATGTAGGTTTTGTGAATGTCAACTCAATTTGTCACTGTGTCGAGTTAAGAGGTTAAAAGTAAATTGCAAATGGAAAGGAGGAATGACATTTAAATATGAAAGCTTTTTGTAACTAATTGACATTTACATGAATTAAGTTATTGAGATAATTACCATAAAACAAATATTAAACCGGTAAAACCTTGTAATATTTTCGGGTTTCTTAACTCTTCAGGATTAATAATACCTGAATTCACAGAAACTCGCACGTACTTGAGCGGAAATTAATTTTTCTTTATTTTTGAAACATTATTTAGTCATGTAATTTCTTGCGCGGTAATTCCGGTCTTTCTAATTATTGACAGTTTTGAAGCAGGTTAGGTCTAGAACACCGAAAATAAACTATTCCCCACATGAGCCATGGGAAAACTTTATCAACATGCTGCTGTAAAAAATATGGATCAAATTGGGTAGTCCTGAATATTACGACCCACATTATGTAACATGGAGTACAAAAACTAGAAAATCCTGGTTACGGTTTACCCTCAGCTAAAACCAGTGCTCTTTTACACATTCACTGCCCAGCCTAGGTAGAGTTAGTTATAAACGTCCATGTGCATCATGGGCAATGAAAGTGTTAGCTTTGTTTGAAAAACTGTATAAGAAAATATTTATATGCAGTCGTCATTATTTTAATTCAAACCTGTTTTACAACAATAAGTATGCAAACCCTAGGGGATATCAAAATCGGTTCATGTTTACGGGTTCGCTATAAAATCAACCCCTACCTAATAATTTAGAGTTGAAACTCATACATAATTTATTGCACGATGTAATACATCTCGCAGTCAGCTGAATTCACTTTTAAAATCGTTTAATTATATTTATGATCTCCTTTCATTGTTAAGCTTTTTTCTGTTGCGAATTTATTTGGTGGCTAAGCTGATTAGTTAAGACTATTCCCACTATGTCTTCTAGCGTTGATTTAAAAAGAGATACAAATAACAATCTTTGCTAACGCATTTGCTTACCCAAACGTATATTAGCATTGTGTTTATTTATTGTCCAGTCAAATTAGGGTTTCACCTCGAAATTCCGAGATAACCATCTGAAAACGCGCATTAATTTTGGCGTTATTGACGTTGTCTCACAAGTAAAAAAAAATACATTATTTTATTCTGTATTCGTCAGTAGTTCAAGGTCAGATTCATATTTTATAGTTCTGATGACTATTAGGAATATTATGAAATCATGTTGTGTGTAAAAAATGAACCATCATTTAAGATTAAAGGCAAGCTAACATTTCTTTAAGCATATTTAATTAAAATCAGTTCAGTTGTTTATGTGCGAATAGGTAACATACAGACGGATAGAACTACTTTCGCTTTGATGTATAAGTAATTTAGTACGGATTCTTTTTTTTAGTTAATTGTAATTGGTTAGTTGCAAGCTAGAGGACATAGGCCTCCCCTAATGAGCGCCATAGCGCCCTGTCTTCAGCTTGCCGCATCCAGCATCTGCCAGCAGTCTTTCGAAAATTAGGGGAGACCTATGTCCAGCAGTGGACTGATATAGGCTGATGATGATGAAGCTAGAGGATGCCTTTGTTTTGAGTGATGGTTCAATTTGTACACAGAATATGATATTTATAGTCTACGTACTACGTACTTTAATATCGCTATCTACTTTTATTCCTTTGCAGTATCTACAGTTGAACAAGCCATACATATTCTCAGAGATTTATATGTAAATTGCTGTAAATTTTATGCAACTGTATAAAATTACATTGCAACATTGTTCGAATCAATCAATACACTTTTTTCTCGGTACAAATTTTCATTGCAAATAAAAATACCTGCATTATACTTCTCCTTACCTCATAAATAAAACATAGCTATTTCAGATTCAGGGGGTGTTTGCAGATACGCGACTATATTGGCACATTAGGGCGTTTTAAAATTTTATTGTGTCCCTCAAATGGAGTGATTTTTTATGTCCCAGCTCCTTGACAATGCTGAATGAATTATAAATCGGGAGCGGTGATAAAAAGGCGCACTTTATTCGTTATAGCATTGTGATTTTGGCTGTGAAATGTATGGTATTTGGTTGTTCTATTGTTATTTGTTGGGTGGTAGTTTATTTGTCCTGCGTTGTGTTTAATGTTGCGTGCTGCTTTTCATGGAATCTATTTAACTATGGGTAAGAGGATAAACAGTTCTAGCAACAGCTGTCAGTTTTAATCCCACTTGTGAATTCCTAGTAAGCTTACTTGTTGGGAGCGTGAAATTCTTTAAGATTTGAATTTGTAAGCTCTGAAGGTTTGTTAAAAAAAAATCTGGGAACAAAATGTTCTTTTTTTTTTCAATAAAAATATTTTTTTATAAAATAACGAAGAACTGGGAAATACTGTAAAAAAAAGATAAAAGTAAAAAATTAAATATTTCGTAAAAGCGACGATGTGAGTAAGCAACGTCATCATGATCATATCAGCCCATACACGTCCACAGCTGGACATAGGCCGTCGCCACAAAGAGCTGTCCTGAGTGAAAACTCCCTGCGACCGCTACGACGCGCGACGTCGTCGGTCCATCGATTGGATGGTCTCATAACACTCCGTTAGTTGTAAACAACGTGATGTAATATATTATGAAAATAATACCTAATAATTTATTGCCACAAAATAAAAGCTCATTCATAAAACACACTTACGAACGAATTGCAAATATGTAACAACAAAAAGATGGACAGCTGCACAAAAGTGCTACAAAGTAAGAACTATGTGCTAACCTGTGCTACTAGGGACTATTGACTAGTACATACCTACATTACAATAAATCAAAACACAAGGGATGATGGTTAAAGCAATATGTCGCAAAAACATTGTAATAAATCCATAAGTAAAAAACTAGAGAGAGTCCACAGTTGATCGGAATGGTGGCTTATATTTCGGTCAACGAATTAGCATTGCCATCCTACGTGGCAACGCTGCCAGCTTTCTGGATAGCTTCGTGTGATGGCTTGCTTGTTAGGAAATTGATGTAAATGTAAACACAAGTGGTTTTAATTTCTCTCTATTCGATGCTATATGATATTAATACCTATGATTTTTAATGTAGTGATCGCTACAAGGCAAGAGTCACTCGATGTCTTCTAGACCTTCGTGACCACAATTTAATCACAGTGTGGTCCAAAATCCATGAATATAATGTATATAAATAACGTTTCTTTCTCTTTAGTCGTCATTGAAATAAAAGTGAGTCTTAATTATGTGCCGCAATGTAATTATTTTTCAATTGTTTCAATTAAAGTAATCATCACCTACCAATATCAATCAATTGTCAATGTCATTTCCGTACGTGAAGAGTTTTGTTGTCGAATTTTGTAAGACAATTTTAAATTGTTATCATTGTTTCATTTTCTTTGTTGCAAAGTATATAATTACCTACTGCGACATGTGACAAATGGTATTGTCGATGTAGGAATAAATTATGTTTACATTCGATATGGTCTAAGTCAGGGGCACACGGAACTATAAAATACCTTACAATTTTACAAAAAAACTATTGAATTAGGTTTAAACATTTGCGTTTTTTTTTATTTAAATAAAAAAAAAAAAATTAAATTCCTATCTTCTGAGTAACCTATCAAATTGTAGAAAGGTTTAAACAAAAGATATATTGTTCTTATTAAATGTAGTTTAACTGTTTTAATTACATATAAACTAATAAATATATGTAAATAAAGTATATCTAAATAATGTATTTGTATGCACAACCGCTACAACTGATGACAAGAACCAAAACTAACATAACGATAGTTTAATTAGTAGTGACACATGTCTCGAGGTCTAATATCAACCATAATTACATAGACCCGGCTGTACGAGAAGCTGTCGAAGCGAATCAACTCAGTCTTTGACATTTTAAGAACTTACAGCTGGTCAGTCAGTTTGTATGGGAAATTGTCAACTATTTGGATGTGTGTCTGATATCTTGTATATCTATATCTCGTTTTAAGATATCAGACACACATTCAAGTGACAATGTTGCAGTTTATTCCAAAAACCATTTTACATAATTGTTGTGTTCTTAAGTGGACACCACGACAATGTTGCAGTTTATTCCAAAAACTATTTTACATAATTGTTGTGTTCTTAAGTGGACACCACGACTCGATAAACGTAGTGTTGGACAACCTCCGGCCACGTGGGATGCGAAAAACTCAAGACAAGGCGCTAATGGTGCTCATTCCGGAAGGCTTGTGTCCAGCAGTGGACTAACATAGGCTGATGATGATTCAATTTCTGTATTTCCTAAATCCATAAATTGACTGACGTAAACATTATGAAGCGACATTTTGTAATTTGGTTTTGCTCTACATTTGGTTTCCGCTTGCGCTTGACGATGGCATAACGCCGCGCCATAAAAAAGGTAAGACTCAGTTTTATGCATATTTTACCTTTTATTTATCCTGTTCACTTGAAATTTAAAATTATTTCCCCAGTATGTAGGTACCAGTATGTAGGTAGTGGGAGTTAATGTCCGAATTTAACGAGTGGCTTCAACCAGTTGAAAATGACTCTACTAATGCTTACTGTAAACTTACAGTAAGCTTTAGTACAGTTAAGCCATGTTATGACACTTACAATACTTGTATTTTAAGTGTCATATCATGGCAAAATTGTACTGCTTGAAACAACATCTTTCATCTTCTAAACACCTCAAAGCTGTAGAACCAATACGAGGCCTAGTAAAATAATATAGATATGTAGGTAGTCTACCTAGGGTCAGGGTCAGGGGGCATATCCTGCTGAACTTATCACTTCATTATGGCAATGTTATCGTCTCATACTGACACATTTTCGAATTTACCTTAGATGAAAGATTGTCTGCGACGATACCACTATCATAGGTACTAAAGCGATTTTTCTGTTAGCAGGATTGGGTCAGGTTGGTTTAAATAATATGTTGTAGATCTTTGCCTTACAGAGTTTAAAAACCTAGGAACTATTAAAAATGCTAACTATAAACTATTAATTTTGTACAGAAGCCACAACAACCTCTAAATAAATTCAATATCTATCAAATTATGATCATGATATTTTTTGCCGTTCCAGCTACTGCAGAGGCAAAAAACCGACATCCGTAACACGAAACAAATCTGACACTATCGCGCCTTCAATCACAATTACATTGCTCAACGGATTTAATTGAAAACTTATCTTTAATAACGCCTTCTTGCTGAATTGCTCAAAGTAGGAGATCAACTTATTATATATATGTATGTTATCTTGAGTCTCAAGTCAATAAAATGAATGTGCAAATTAGGCTTAAATTATTTAAATTTTGCAATTTGTATCTTAACACCATATTCAAACAAAAACTTACACAAGAGGGTGTGTGTGTTCTCCTTTATGATTGAGAGTTCTGTTACATTAGCGAGACTAAGATATAAAAATAATAATTTGTCATTGGTAACTTTTTGTTTTTTCTAAGACCACACGACCCAACATTGCATATCATTGCATTTAAATCGTCCTGTGCAAATATGTTATCTTTTTTTTTCAAACATGATAGAGATAATGTTCTTTTATAAAAACAAATACCTATGCAAATATGCAAATAACTTCGATATCATAAATTCATATAAAAACCACAACACAAACAGCCATCTAGCATTCAATACAGCAATCATCGTGTAATTAGGAATAATAAAATAATTAACGCTATAACGGCTCAAAGAATTATTATCTACAATTCAGCCGTAATTATAGCGACAATGTGCCATAAATAGTTATGTTTTAAATTCTTTGTTGGTTATTACAATATTGTAGCGTTGTTAATTGTAACCTACATAGCGGCATTTCGATTATTACCTTAATAATACATTGTTTCATGTTAATTATATTGCTTAGTCTGTGAAAAATTTCAAAGACATATTTTGTGAAGTTCTTTTGTCTAAGGAAATAATGATGATATTTTTATTATTCTCGACATTTAAGTTTAGCTCTTAACAATTGTCATGTCGATATATTTCTTCAATGAGCCTTAATTACAAATACGAATATTCACCAGAAAAAAATTAATAAAACGTCTGCTTGCTTCGATTTTATACGGAAATTGAACAGTAGGTAAAGTAAAAATAAAACGTTTAAATTTGTGGATAAATAAAGTAGTCGCTTTAATTATTTTTTTTCAACTTTTATCTTTTTCGTAAATCTTATTGGTTTCAATGACTGACTGTTTAATTTATCAGGCTTAGGTAAGTAGTCCATTAACAATGATTAATCGACGATTTCAAATATAATTAAAAAACAAAACAAAACTCAAGGTATATCACACTATATCCATTTTTGTGGCCAGTCCTGCCAAGGCCGCATATAATCTAGAGCAGGACAAGCTCCCCACGTCTTAACACTGAAAAAAAACTAAAAACGTTTCGTCGGTGGACTGCTCGTGCTTTCCTACAGACCCCATAATTGTCTGTGATCTCTTAAGTCTCTTAATTGTCTTAAATATTTTTAGTCTGCCTTTAGATCTCATAACCTTAGTAGCTTTGAGTTTTTCAAAAACAAAGGCATAAAAGGCACTATCACAAGTTCATACGGGAAACTGCTAAACTGCACTTTAATAAAAACAAACGACCATCTTTTGTCAACTCTAAAGTTTCAGACGAGACTGAAACAAGACATCAATAACCGAAACTCCGCACGACAGAGACAGAGCGCTGCAATTTCTTCATCTGCCATTTCACACGCTGCATTACAAAGATGAATGGCGCAATAGAAGCAGCACAATTTGAACTCGGCTCCCGGCAGGATACAATATTTTATGTTGACAGACATAACACCGCTTACACCAGCGCTTATTCTTTGTGCCCCGTATTTTATTCGCTTTATGACGGCTACAACCACCAACAGCGAGCCAAAGAGAAATATGCCTTTACTAACAATGTAGACCTTATCCGTGAAGATATAGAGGAGAGAGAAAAGTCGTGTGATGACAAATGTAACTTTGTAGAGAATGTAATAGTCGTGGATGCCAGTTGAATGTTTGTTAGTATTTTATTTCGGGGCGTTCTCGCGTCATAAAATAATGGCGTAATGCAGCGCCGTAAATCAATTTTCCTTTAGAACGATGACGTTTATAATGAGACGGTAGTTTCGAATTAGTATAATATATTTTTTCATTTCAAAACTTGTGATTATTATCTGTGTGGTTTTATTAATGGACTTGTGTTTCGGATGGCGGGTCGTTTGTAGGAAGATGCTGGTGATAGTTAAATTATTAAAATATGTTCTCATTGCTATTCATGAGTCTTCTAGTCTTATGTAGATGATATCATTGAAAGTGGTTGCGTTTCGAAAATAGTTTCTTGACTTGAGATCTAAAAAGTTTGCTCAAAATAACTTTTGTATCAGCTACAAAGATCTTCAGTGGATATTCATTATGTTGAGAGTGACTTATGTAAAAGTTTTCCAAGAGAAAACAACGAGGACAGACAGACTACGCAAACTTGCGTGCAACAAACTAGCAACTTGTATACTCTGTACAAACAGATCTCTGTGTCAACTGCACAAGTAAAGTTCTCAGCAATTGAAATATTTCACTCTCAAAAACACGCTCTATCACATATTCAGTTCCCCGTCTGTGAATTGAAATAAAAATGTATGAACTCGTATCGCACAGCTAAATAAAATAACGCCCACACAGGGGTGCTGAAACTATAGGGATGCAAAGCTTTTTGAGCGTGAAGTGAACTTGTAAATTCCTAATGAGATCCTTACTACGGATTCAGATAACAGAATATACAAACAGCCTTATTTACTCGTAGCAAACTGCAGAGGGCTCAGGGCTCAGACGCTTTCAAATAGAGATGTATAAAATGTAAATGATTTTATTTTAATTTTCAGGCTTACAACCCGAATTGTCGAGATATACACAGACTGTTCTACAACACTAGTTTTATATCTAAGAACTCGGTTATTATGTGTGCAACTGGATGACAGCACATCTTCAAGATTATTTAGTGTTTCTAGAAATAACGACTCATAATTCTGGTCTCGCCGCCGTATGCATTTTGTCAAGATGTCGTCAGTTACCATCTGAGATTACGCTAACGCTAGATTCAGATTGAATAATGCCGCCAGATAATATCGGCAATTAAATCTAAATTGATGTTCATAAACAAGTTTTCTCTGAAACATTAATCCGATACAAATCTGAAGTGCGCAATACAATTATCAACAAAGTAGAAAATGTCGTTATATTATGTGAGTCGTTTGACTCGATCGTACCTCTAGTACCGGCCTGTTCATAAATCTTCATTGCGTCCCGATGACATGCCGCGACACGTCTCTTTGCTACCGCGCTACTAGCTTTACCCGCTTCCAAAACATCCAAAGCGCCCATTCCATTATCAGTCAAGTTTGTTTCTTCTCTGGGTAAGACAAAGTTTACTTTCAGTTTAGCTTTTGTATTTGAAGCATAGTCACCATTTCCAACGTGAACAACGTCACAGTACTGAGCATCATCGCTGGATTTTCGAGCTAAAGCATCAGTATTAAGGTTGCATTTGAAACGAGCGAGTCAATACACAACTTTGTTCTTTTCGTTAGATTTGTGTTCTGCTGAAACAAGAACGTCATTAGGGTCAGCTTTGTGATTGTGAGATACTGAATTCTCTGTACTTGGTTTAAGAGCTTCTTTTTGCTTGGAGGCTCGTTGGAGAGTGTGGCAACAACATTATCCCTCTGTGACATGTAACGTCAGGCTGTCGATCATTATAATGTATGTGCCGCACTGTCAGCTGTCTTAACGCATGAATGATTCACTCCGTGATAAATTCGAGCTTATGATTACCTTTCAGAGTTGTCAATGTGTCTGTTTACGTAATTATAGCCTGTTTATTTGAGGAGTTTTACTGTATTAAAGGGAGAGCGAGCTGAAAGTTATAGCGTAGACAAAAGCAGGCTTTGAGCATGGTATTGTTGAATGAGGATGATTTATAGCCTTAACGGTCTGCTCAAATGATAAATCGAACTCATATACGCTAAATGTAAATACAGACAGGCCATCGTTTATTATGTTTGCTGTGCCATCAATTTTGTTGCTATCTAATGCGGGGCTATCAATTTTGAAAATTGTCGGACATTGATATTATTCAGATATAAGAGTTAATCATTTTGTAAATTATATGTCATTTTGGTGGAGATTATAATAATTATAATTCAAATGTTTGTGTCAAGGCAAGATTAAAGTTATTTATTGTGGTATTATCAAAAACCTAAAATTGATACTAGAGAAAGAAGGAAAGTAGGTTAGGTACCATTCAAAGAGCTGTAGTCTAGAAAACAACACTCTGTGATGCGTAGAGCGGGTGCTCTACGCGGCAACGACGTTCAGAGAGAATTCAAATGGGGAGTGAAAAACCTCCGCCGACAGACAGACGTATATTGAAACGGGTGCAAAAGTCGATCAGATTGAGTGGAGCGGCGTTCGTCAAAGTCAGAGCAGCGTTATCTGAGATGCGATAGACTGCGGTTACACCGTTGTGAGCATGAGCACCATCCAAACCATCAAACTACAACAGTTAGCTCACTGGTGTAGCAAAAGGCGCAAGTTTCCAGTTTAGCTTGTCTTTTCATATTATATTGAAAACAAAGGATTGGATCCATTTGTTTTTGTTTTTGAAATGGGTTTTTCTCCGTAATTTCTATGTCCATACATATGTACAGTATTTGTTAAGATGTGTTTCAATAATAGGGATAGTCAAAATGATTATTTATTTTAGTTTGTTGAAAAACTAAAAAAAACTTCGAATCCCTTAGTTTAACTTTTTTTTTTAGTTTTGCGGGATAAATACTAATCCTTCAGGAATATATTTTTATGGGACCACCTCGGGATCATCCTCCATGGTATAGATGTGGATAGAGCAGTTGTATAGAGTTTACTCTTCGCAAGAGTCATCCAAATCGGTCTATGACGGAGAATTTGTCGAACATACTTAAAGCAGAACATGGAACTTTCTTCTGTTTTCGAAGTTGGTTGAAAACTGTACTTAAAGTTGTTTTTTGAGACCATGCTACGTATAGATTCGCTGCACATCAGCATCAATTAGTACCAGGTCTTAGATTTCAATAAAATAAATTAATAATTGAAGGCATCATAACCTTCGAAATGAGACGATCATTTTAATGGACGTTTAATCATAATACCTAATTTGTTTATTTGCATAAATGTGGTTTACAATCGTAGTTCTTATAATTAATAGGGTTTCACACATTTCCCAACTTTTTAATGTTTGAGGTAGTGCATTATATATTTTTCCACACTTGCAAAACTGTTTTTTTGGTATAAACGAGTCCTGGGATTCCTACTCAAAACTAGCCTATCAGGATTCCGTGTATTTCGCGGATAGGTCACTTGCCTTCATAAACAATTCATTATGTTTTCTTACAAACAAGGCTGCCTCAAGGATGTAGAGACAAGGTAGCGTGAGCAATTTGAGTTCACTAAAGAACGGCTTACAGGGTTAGAGAGATAGAGATAGAGTGTTGATTGCCCGGTTATCTTTCAGAGAGCAAACTCTCACGGCCCTGGACAAAAGAGACTTCAATTCTTAAATAACTAAAATAATGAGCTCATAAAAAGTTTACAAACGTTAGTTAGAAAGCCGCTATAAAGTTATCTACGAAGGTGGTAATAAGTAAAATTGATGCAAATGATACCAATTTCAAAGAACAAAAGGAACAAGTTTATGACCATCAACATTAAAACTGTTAGTTTATGTTTTGTAACGAAATTACTTTATAAAAAAAATGCTAATTAAAGAATGATAAAAATATTAAAATTATATTAATATATCCAATTAAAACTTTTATGAAACCAAATCAGTAAACAGAAGTAATTAAGCACCCAAGGTGAACAAGACCTTGAGAATTCACAAAATAAGTTATATAAATCAAGTCTAAACGAAAATTTAAAACATTTAGTTCTATAGGATTTTTTTTTCAATTTTCGTCTATAGGAAAATCCTGGGAAAAAGTACCTTTAGAAATAGTACATTGTACACCTAGGCGAGAACGTGCCTGATTCCTATCGAGTGTGTCATTTGGCCTTAAAACACACGAAGCAGGAATCGCACTTTCGCCCGAGTGATACATAGTACTTTATACTACACCTACGAGGAAAAATCACTCGTGTAAATTGAAAATAGGTATAAACTCGAATTTTGTGAAAATCGTACTCACTAAATACGCGTGTACGATTTTCACATGGTTCTTTTTTCAATTATTGTTCCGAATAGTACGGAAGAGGCCAAATCATACGGCGCATTCGGAGTGCATACTTTTTACGTATGACCTATTATGAAAAAATTCATAGATACCGGCTGCTATAAAAAAAAAAAAGTTGTTAGAAATAGATTTCCATACAGTTTTCTCAAACACTTTAACAAATGAAATTCCATAGAGTTTTCCGTCCCTTTTTAGTACGCTTGCAATTACGAACTTTCCAGGTTATGTTTGGAACAGGAATAATTAACTTTCTGAGTAGATGTAAATAAAATAATTACAGATCTAAAGGTTTTCGGAGTTAACTTTTACATTGTCATTAAAGTCTACCTAGTAAAGAAACGAATGATTCCGCTCTTACCAGTCCAACTCCAGCCGAGACATAACCAGAAGCAGAGATGAGGAATGCGATACCAGCTGATGCGAGCATTGTGCGATCGGAGATGCCTTCCATCAGCGTCCAGAACAGACCCTGGACAGAAGTCTTTATGTCTCGCAGACAGATCTTGCGATACGCGCATTGTAAGATAAGTTGAATGATACGAAGCAATGATTTGTTTTACTTATGGATGATATTGAAGATAAAATTAAGCCGCTCAATATTGGAAGAAAAAAATGGTTATGGGATGACTCTAATCCCGGTTTTTGTTTATTTTACCTAATGATAATGTTGTTACTGGTGCTGGAAATAATGAACAGAAGGTTATTGAAACATGCAAATTCAATGTAAATAAACGCGTAACCAAAACTGCATCAGACAATAAATACGTCAGCAAAATCCTAATCGAACTGTCCACTACCCAAACAGATTTGAAATATACCAGCCATTACGTTTAATCGGACACGAGATAAATACGCGAACACGACGGTAAAGCACCGCACAAATCAACGGAACGCAACAAATGTGCCGATCACCAGACAAATGACGCCGATATAAAATACTGTCCCAATTACTTGGGACAATTCATTACGCTCGACGCTGTTTGATTGGCGCCATCCCTCACGCGAATCCGGAAATTTTAGAGCTAAGGGAGGAATGCGGGGATATGGGGAATGATTATATTGTTGCGACTATTGCTTCATCATCATCATCAGCCTATATTAGTCCACTACCGGACATAGGCCTCCCCTACTTGAGTGGAGGCCATGACTCGGCAAACGTAGTGTAGGACACCTTCCGACTAGCTGGGATGACGATTCGCGAAACACTGCTGGCAGATGCTACTGGTGCGGAGGCATCAGCATCCAGCATTTCGCAAATCGTCTCCCACCTGGTCGGAGGACGTCCTACACTACATTTGCCGAGTCACGGTCTCACTCACTCAAGAACACGTTTACCCCAGCGATTATCGGTTCATCTCGAGAAGACTATTGCTTACAAGAATAAAAATGAAACAAATTGAAATAGGCCGTCTTCATTTCTGAGTGAGGCTGGGTTTTGTTTTGAAACATGATTTGCACCCGCAATCTAGAAATGAACCCACTACTTGCCGTATGAAATATGAATCAGATAATCTTTCTCGGCCAATACGTAGATTTCAGAGACAAAATGCACTGAAATCAAACTCTAAGAAGAGGTAGTAAGGATCACGTCATGATGATCACCCCAACAGAATCCTATTTGCACGATCACTCAGCAGGGCTATCTATCGAGCGTGTCAGGAAGGAATAGTAGCAGTAAATCAAACTACTGCCGACAATCCAGGCTGGCCGGTGTCGATACATCAAGTATAATGCCTCGGATACCGCGCCGAGATAATCGAATGTGAGCATCGACTCGTTACGCTGGATATAAGATGAGGTTTGTGACTTGGCACGGCTCGGAACGGCGTATCGAGTTGAAGCATCGATTCTATTATCAACCTTAGCGATTATGTCGAGCACGTTGTATGCTTATTGTTTATTAGGAATGAGAATTCAGCGGGAAGAAGATGAGTGGTTATTGGAATGGTTTTAAGGTTTATTTTAGCTTGTGAGACGGAGTCAGTTGTCTCCGACTTCCGAGCGGCGATAGATCTGTAAAGTTTGCCGCGGACAGGAATATATCGAGTGGTTGCCTCCGTTCGGCTTTATTTATACATAACATCTGTTTGAAGTTGAATCTACCGGCGCGGACGGGGAGCGCATTACCGGAGATTTATTCGCCGTCTTAATTGTGAATCGATGGGTTAATGAAGATAAAACCAGCGGCTGTGTTGTAAATTAGCTCGCGTGTCGACTCATGGCTCCGATAAAGGCCTTCTTTATTGCTTTGTTTGTTTTCTCGGAGCGCACTTCAAAGAATGAGATAAAACCGAGTTTATGCGAATATAAATCGGACTCGCCGTGTGAAGTCCGAGGGTTTTGTTCTTGTCAATGATCTTTTTAGTCATTCTGCCCGTCCAATGTCCGAAGTAATACTTCGAATAGGTCATCAGTTCTGTATTTATGGATTGAGAGGCATATTCTCCTATTATCTAAGAGCAACAGGTCTAGTGATTTGTCATTGTTTTTTTAAGACTCTCTGAGACTTCGTATCGACATCGACTCGTCGATCGGTAGGTTAGAAAATCAATGAGTTAATGTTGATGCTCAATAATTATTACTTTAAAGATCTCCCTGATATACGAGTGCTATCAATATTCTACCATATATTTCTAAAATGTGGAGATATCACCATCAAATAGATACCACAAAACCCACAAATACTAAACTCTATCCGGAAATTAGGGTCACAACCGACGCTATAATTCCTCAGGTGACTTGATAAATGGATAAATGTTAGCGAGCGTCGTAATTAACCGGGCTACTTATAAATCACGTGGAACCCCGGCTGTCTGTAACAATAGCCGCAAAGTAAGATAAATCGATAGGACAGCTCATACGAGTCCTATTGACAAGCGTAGAGCGTCCGGTTACACTGCAGCCAGATATTATTCAAACTGAGTTTAGTGTCGTTTTAAACTTTATGGGCGCAAATAGGTACGTGTAATATTTTGCAATGACTTCGGAGCAAAAGCGATTTCTGTAGAATTGAGTTTTGTGAAAGCTTGCTGTAGTTAAATTCAAAATTAGAATGATAGAACTATATTTAGCTATGTACCATCGAGTTGTCTTACGTTTAGTACTAATCATTTCTGTGAACAAGCTGAAGATCCAGTTTAGCTCCAATCCAACCACCATTTTCCAATACCGGAGCAATCAAGTCTGAACACGGCTTAACCCCTCGCGGTCACACACTCTCGTCTAATGGCCGTGATTCGACAAGTACAAATGGCCTCCGTGACAAATGGCCAGCGGAAGACCCCGGTCCGACTCCGGCGACGTAAGTTCAACTGGAGATCAAGCAAAAACAGACCTTACCGACGCTCTATATAATTTACGACTTAAAAGTATAAATTGTGATAACGCGAACGGTGATAAAGATTTGGCTGATGATTTATAAATGGAATTTGAAGTGATTGATGAGGAGGTTGGAAATAGTTTTGATGATAAAGTAAACGATTGTAACGACAGATGAAACTATGATATAAAATTGGAGAAATAAGGTTGAAAATTGGTTGAAAATAGGGCGCTGGTATCGTAAAACGATGAGTAAGGTTGGAAAGTGTCGATCGCTTCCTCTTCGCCCCGATACTGATCAAAGGTCTCGTGGATTTGTGAAACGGTCCTCACTATCTGAAGCTCCCTTTACTTCATGTTTTGTCTATTCAAGTCACTGTCAAACCCAGTTATTGGATAAATAATAAAATCGTACCATCGTGGAAATCAAATTAAATAGGGTTGTGATATTTAAATTGTTTATGTGTATTTTTGTTTGAGTCACCTTAGATTTAAACCTAACCCAGTAACACAAGCCACAGTTTGAGACATAATCTCTATTATCTTATTCTTTTCAACCGTAGTAGTGTAGTTCATTTGATGAAACCAAAACCCTACACCATAAGATTCACAATCCATCAAATCTTGATTAGAGTACCACAGGGCTGCCTACTGTCGCCCTTGAGTTATGAGCCGCTAGTGATTTATGGCTACAGAGGGACATAATACAAGTGATGGACGATGTGCCAATGACAAGTCACATTATTGGTTCGCGGGTCGTTATTGACTTTGCGGGGGCTTTGAATATTGTATGCCTTGAGATTTTGAATGTGTGAATAGACAGTTTTTTATGGATTCAGAATTATTGATGGATGTTCTCGAGGAGTTTAGTGAAGAGGTCAGATTCCAGTAGTTTAGCTTATCTTTGGTAATATATGAATAGTCTCCATGAACCCCCTAAAGGCGTAGCAAAATTCTGATTTCTTATTAAAAAAAACATTGTCCATTTAGTCCTCTTAAAAAAAATCAAGTTAAGATAGAAAAATGTATTTTTTTCGGCACATATTAGTAAATTTATTATATTTATTAGGTTAAACCTACTCAAACCAAAGAAAATAACATGATTTGAAATATTTTATTGCTTTTGTTAAATATGAGTCAAAAATAAGGATCAAAATTAGATCCGGTTTTAATATCCTTTATATTTATGCATTTCTGAAACTCATCATCTGCATAAACTCGTCATAACTATGCAAAACACCGATTTTTATATCCGAAAGGTTTGCCCCAAACGATCCACTTAAAGTGGAAACTACTTGTGATTTATAATAGTTAGTAATTTCTGTTTCGTATGCTTTGTTTAATGTTGTTTCTATCACATGGGAACTGATTAAAGGGATTAAAAGTAGCCTATGTTTTATTCCAGGCCTAGAACTTACCTGTTTGAAAAATTTCAGCCCGATCCGTGCAGTAGTTTTGGCGTGTAGAGGTATCAAACATCCACATTTTCGCATTTATAATATTAATGTGGTTAGTGTGACGGATTAATAATTTGAACTTCGAAACCACGAACCAAATGTCGGCTGTTCGATTCGAGTTACAAAGTGGCCAAGCCAACCTGCCCCGAATGCCAGTAAGCGGAAATAATTGTATGGCTGATTCACTCAAGACATGTCACCTACATCAAGAGTAGAAGGCCGATAGTAATTTAGCTAGGGTCATTCTTAACGCCTGGAGTATTAAAATCAAGTCAAGTCTCATGAACCTGCGACACTTGTTAACAGCGGATCAGATATTCAAGAACGGCCACCAGTGGATGGAACGGCCCGTTCTAACTCTAACCCTTCACATTCCAGCTCCCATTACTACTCACTAATTCCACGACCGACTCAATAGCCTCCGAGATTTAGTGTTATTACCCGACATTTCCTCCCGGCAACGTTTTAATTACACAGATCGGCGATAAAGCATCCGCGCCGCACTTTTCTTCATTAGAAGATGGATGGCGGGCAGGATTTATAACCGCCGGTCTAATGTAGCGGTCGGGTAATGGTTACCCGATAGCTGGGCGATTAGGTATTGTTGGGTAGGGGGTTGTTCCACTTTGTTCTAGAGCATCGACGATTCGAACTATGAATGGCGTCTACACAATTGGCCTAAGGCGAGCTTAAAGCTCTGTGCACATTAATCCAACAAATGTATTTTCTTTCGTTCTTTTAATACCGCTACCACCAGACAGAAGAGCAAGGAGCGGGACAGAGTAGAGCGGCGTAAGTTTTTGCTGATTATCTTTTAATAAAATATTTATTTGAAAAAATAAGCAAAATGTTCCCTTGATATTCAATTATTGAATAAAGTGATGACAATAAAAAATATTGTGATTAGATAGCTGGTACTAAATAATAAAACAAATGGTACATGGCACAATGGCACAATTATTCACAGAAACCCAGATTCACAGAAAGTTTAAGTACGTAGGCTACTAAATTTCAGACAAAGGGCGTTGTCGATGTGTCATGTGAAAGCTGAGAATCATTCTAATACATGTCGTGGCGTCGTCGTTTGCGAAATATCTACAGATCTATGCTCTGAACGTGGAGTATTTTAATTTCAATACGCAACAGCGTCAGCTACTCGTATAATTTAAACGGATCCAATAAACGTACCGAACCAATTGTTCTGACTTTCGAATGCGATAACAATAAGCTTGCTCGGCGCTCACTGGACTCAATAAAAATACTTTCATCCGAATTCCTTTGCAGGTCACGGTTATATTTATGATTACCTTTTTTAATTAATCTAGACATTGTAAGCACGAAAATCTGTGTAGAGAAAATTGTGTCGCGATTAGTACCATGAATGTGCAGTTTGCCATCGCGGTTGCGACGTAAGAATCACGTACGTCGAAGACGTAGTCAAGTGAGTCGACATTAAAGCGACAAGGTACCAAAACATTTTCAGTGCAGCCAACTGCAAGTCCGTCACACGCAACCATAAACATCGTGATGAGGACGATGACGACCGAGGATGCTGTGTCCGGGAGCCGTAGCAATTTAGCGGGAAGTCCAATTAAGACTAGAAGACATCCTGAGATATTTACTACGTTTTAGTCTTTCTGGGTACACAATGCATGAAAACCATCATCATCACAATCAGCCTATGCTAGTCCACTGCTAGACATAGGATAGGCCTCCCCTAATGAGCGCCATAGCGCCCTGTCTTCAGCTTGACGCATCCAGCATCTGCCAGCAGTCTTTCGCAGGTCATCATCCCACCGGGCCGGAAGGCGTCCTACACTATGTTTACCGAGTCGTGGTCTCCACTCTACAACACGTTTACCCAACGGTTGTCGGTTCTCCGCGACATATGGCCGGCCCACTGCTTGCTAATTCTTAGAGCTATGTCCCATATGTGTGCTAAAACCCTGTTTGGGCGCAACAATTATTTTCGGTTCGCTCTTGTTAGATTTCTATCTTTATTTTGATATTTAATTTTTATTGAATAAATTAGTTTGGGAATGTCATGTTTAAAATAAAATAATTGTCATTAAGTATTGGTTATGAATACTTAATAATTGAAATGAATACGATGAAGTTTTAAAAATTCTTGTTCGCTCAGTGTGTAGGTACAAATTGATAATGACAGCAATACATTTGAAGAGGTACATACGTAAGCTTTTGGATTTATAAGTAGAGTTGTTTTCAACTTAAACTCATGTGCGGCGTTTTTTAGAGTCTCGCCGCACACAAGCATTCGTTCTGACAATAAAATTGCAATTGAGGTAGGTATCTACCTAATTTTTGGGTCAAGGAAACCAAAGGCGATTTAGATACGAGGTTTCCCCCGATGCTCTATATTTATTAATTTATCACCTGTCTGCTTTTATCTATGGTATAGTTTTTAGTATTTGTTGACTTTTAGTCTGGTACAAAGGATATTGTACGGATTAGAAGCTTATCTTATTTACTTGCATTATTTATGACATGAGTTAACTTCCATTATCGCTGTAGTATTAACTTGTCAAAATAAATAGATTAGTAGAGACAAGTGGTTATGTACCACGATAGTACATTATTCTTGTTATGTAGTCCTTCTTAATTTAATGCTATGAACAACGTACTATAGAATACCTCGGTGCCAAATGATTATGTAGGTCGATGGCGTAGAAGAAAGTCTCATATATCTCACTTCTCGCGATTGTGTGATACATTCACTTTTCTACAAATTGTGTGTGGCAATTTCGGCGTCTTCGTCAGTCGGCTCGTTGGTCTAGGGGTATGATTTTCGCTTAGGGTGCGAGAGGTCCTGGGTTCAAATCCCGGACGAGCCCAATTTTTGCTTTACGTTTTTTTTAATTTTTTCTCAACAAGACCACTAATGTATTATCAAGTTTGAGCAAAGGTTGATTTTAGCATATTTGCATTTAAAAGATAATTATGTTATTTGTGCAGAACACGTTTCTTATTAATATTTGGTTAGAACCGCACAATTGCAAACGTATAGTGATGTCAAGCTGAAGACAGGGTGCTATGGCGTTCATTAGGGGAGGCCTACGTCCAGCAGTGGACTAATAAAGACTGATGATATACAATTTGCAAGTAAGACTTTTATTTCAAACTTTGTTAGATAAAGATTATCTCATACAGCAAAAAAAGTTTCTAATGGATTTGTTCTGCAGCTTTTAGTCCGCAGAGATAATTTGATAAGTCAGAAACTAGAAGTTGAATGTTACAAGTAATGTCATGATGGAGAAAGGTGATACCTTTACAGAATTTAATAAACGTATCAAGAATCCCACCGCGCCGCGCTCAAACCAGTTCATATGTAAATTATCACAACGAATAACGAAATCAACTCATAAATCCCACAAAAGGGAAACTATTGACATAAAGCACTCAACACACCGCCTTGCCATAAATCGCTGTATATCTTTAATCAGTTAATAAGTACGTGTCCGACGCGGGCGCAGGATGCATTTATAGTCGCTTATCCGACAATAAAGATATGCAACGGATAGTTTATAATATTGTCGGTGGGCTAGTGACGTGCTGTGACTCTGATTGTGTTTTATAAGTGCATTCTGAATTTATTTTTCTTCTGCAGATTTTTTTTTATTTGTAAAGTCAATTTAACAAACGCCTTCCGATCTCTTTTTGTTTTAACTATGGTATGGTACACCTCAAGATTTGTAAGTCAGAACCAGAACCCTTTGATGGAATTGAAAAATTACTTAATGTTCTATTTTTAATTATTATTATTATGTTCGTCCTATTTTTAAATAATTTGGATTAAACATTGAAAGTGTTTAGAGGCGCTGAGTTACTAAGTGTCATAAAAAGGTAGAAAAAAACTTTCCGATGCTGACCCGATTTGTTCGATAACTATTATTACATGTCCGTGTTTTCGAATCGAAGTTATAAAAAGTTACTATAGATTAATAATGTATAAACAGACAGACAAGCCTCATAAAGACTCCAATGCCCAGTAGGCGTGTACAACATACTTTACGAGTGGTCTTCACTATAAATACAATGCCTTTATCGCTCTGTAGGTTCGTTTACTTAGCATTGTTATTACTATAAATTGTGGAGATGCAATAGAGGGCGTGACGGCGGCGCGTCGGATGTGATTGCGTGATTTGCTATGGAATTAATCGGAATAAGTTTTACAATATCAAGCTGAGAACACACCTTTTTATGTCGAAAGGTCTATGGTCTAAGGATATCAAATTATATAAAATTCGTATTGTCATTTATATTGTTAAATTGTTCAAAAAAATAAATATTTATAAGCCTGCCTTTTCTTTATTGTATATTCTGCATGAAGAAACTGCTAGGTACTCAATGTTTTTGTATATCTATACCTCTTTCTGAAACCTTCCCCATTTGTCCGCGTTAGAAGAAACGTCAGAATTTATTTGAATCCACTTTTCAGTCCCTTGGCGCGTCATGTTGGAAATTTTAATAGTGAGCAATCAGTCGAGAAAAACTGAAATGATAGTGAATTGTTTGGCATGAGCCTCTGTTGAAGTTCAAAGAGCAGTCATCAAACTCGTAGCGTAGGCTGATCGTTGTCAAGGTCAAATTGAACCTACGGTGTTAAGTTACTTTCTTGGTCTAACATACACTTACCAACTACCATCCCAAAAAATACATTTCGCCTGGTAGATGGACTCAAGACTTGAGTTTATAACAGTAGGTTGTATCGTCATATTATACCAACGATATCTCTTTTGTCTTTCAACAGAAGAATGAAAGAAAATAAATTTAAATATAATAAAATAAATAACAACTAGCAACTTGCGGTTCAGTACCGAATGTTTAATAAAGAGGATAGATAATTATATTCCAATAAAACAAACACCTCTACCTTTATTCCCCTACCTACTTTATACACCAGTAAACTAAACCCCGTCTCAATAGCACAAACCGATAAGATCTACAGCGAGTTTAGCACTATCCGAGTCATTACTGCTATTTGTTAGCGTTGACTGTAGCACTCACTTTGGCTAGACTGTGGTGGTGGGATCGTATCGGACATACTAATTAGCAGTGACTTGGAGAAATGTTGAGTGAGAGAGTACCTAATAAATTCAGGATCAAGGCGAGAGATGGCGCTTTACATGAAGTTTATTAGCTCGTCAGCTACACGGATCACATCACAAGTAAAGATCAACCTAAGCGTTTGATACCTACAGCGCAAGTAGCATGGGAAGTTATTTTTATACGCCGGACATTATATACATTCAACGGAATGGAAATATCAATAAAATAAGTAGGTAATTCTATGTAAGAATTATTTTCAATGTGTTCATTCAATGATTTCAGGGCACGTAAGGCTCCAATTTTATTAACTATCCAATTTTTTATTATATTTATTTCAGTAACTTATTTGTTCTGTGGTCCGCTAGTAGAAAAAGTTTTAATCGTTTGGTATTGTTAAAAACCGACAGATTTTTGTTTTAAAAACCGGTGTAAGTACGGCAGTATTTGCTACCACTCGTTGCAGAAGACGTAACATGCCGTCGCTTTATTAAAGTTTCTAATAAAAGGTCTATCATTAGAAACGTTAATAAAGCTACTGAGCTACGGCATGTAGTTACGTCTTCTGCAACGAGTGGTAGCAAAAACTGCCGTACTAGTTAACTAGTTCTTGCTTAGGAACAGCTCATAAATCACCCGAAACAACCTGTGACTCCACTCCACTTCACCCGTTGAAAAAGCACCCACACCTCCGTCCAACGCCGTCCATCACGCCAACAAAGATGTCGTTCACCCGACACGACCATGCATCCAGGGAAGTATCCACTAAACTAGGTACATAAATTATTTTGTCTGCTTCGCGGAGTGTAAGGAACTTCTAGGGGATTTATCACGAGGGGATGTGGTCTAAAGGGAACGGGAGTATTGGATCGGTTTCCTTGGATCGCACCAAATACATGGAAAAGCAAGGTACGGTCGATGACTACGGTATTACTCAAAGTTTGAATTTCGTTGGTGCCAAGTTCCAAAGCAGTTCTTTAGTAATGTGTTCTTATATCCTCTGAAATTCATAACACCCTGCTTATCATACCTTCTATTTCTTGTGTACCATCCGCAAGTTATGGTCACTTATCCTCAGTGGTGATTTTCTACTTTACCAGCTAGTTAGTCACGTGAATGGCTTTTTGGCAATTTCATCTCTGAATCATCATCATTAGAATTTAAGCCATCACATGATCCATTGCTAGTTACCATGGGCATTCTTTCGCTTCGTAAAGCCATTTTAGTCTAGTGTTTTTCGTATCAACTTATCCCTATATTTCCCAGTAATATAGAAATGTATGTTTTCGAGCTCGCTGTAAGTTTCCCCCTTGACACCAGCCACTTCGCACGAAAAATAGTACCGAGTGCCGACAGACATTTTGTATAAAGCAAGGGGATGGTTTAAAATATTACGCGTCGTAAGGAAATGTATTTTTTGTTGGAGGTGCGGGTTTATTTAGTGCTGCTGATAAATGTTATTTATAATCCGGAAGCTGTGTCGTGTATTTGCTGTATTTCCGAAGGCTGGTTTTTCAGGAATTGAACAATGAGTGGCTAGAATACAATCATTGTTTGAGATTTTTTCTTAATCTGGAACCAAGTTTACTCTTCAGAAGTTCCGTCGTTGCTTAAAGCGCTGATAGATAATGAAACTGTGTGCGATTCAAACAATGTTCCAAGTAACAAGGATACAGAAGGGTGTTTGTCCTTATAAAGAGCTAACTAGAGCTAGCACAGCGTATTAGCTGCTTCTTTCTTTTCTCTGTACTTCTTTTCTCTTCCTTCATACAACATGAGAGGGTCCATTTATGATTTAAATCAAGGGTTTTGATATTAAATACGTCCAATGTTGTACATAATGTTGACCTTTCAAAAATGGATCAATAGAGAGTACCTATACTAAATAAATGGGATCCTTCACCATTGTCATCATGATCATCAGATATACTGGTACAGTGCTGTGCGTCCCTGAGCATAGCTCTTTCCATACCTGACGACCGATGCAACGCAGAGGGTGAAGGTCCGCCTGCTACGCAATAGGTTTCGGGTTCGATTCCCGCCTTGGGAAAAATATTTTTACGATTTACAAATATTTGTTCCGGGTTTTCGGAGTATTTACTATGCATAATAAAAATATCTATGTAATATTAAATAATAGTTTCTGCTTGCGGCTCCGCACGCGTTGTTTGGCTATTGGCGATCCCATGGGAACTGATGTGTGATTTATTCCAGGCCTTGAACCATCTGTATGCAAAATTTCAGCGCGATCCGTTCAGTAGTGGTTTTGGGGTGAAGAGGTAACAAACATCCATCCAGACATCCAAACTTTCATATTTCTTAATAAGCGTGATGATGTGATATCAGTTATTTAGTACCCATAACACAAGCTAAGCTTGGGGCTATGTGGTACTGTGTGGATGGCCCAGCATTATTTATTTATTTATAGCTCGTTGCTTTGAACTGCTGGACTTGAGCCTTACCGTGAGTGTCCATATCCATACTCCGAAGAGTCCCTCATCATCATCATCAGCCCGTTGGCACCCACTACAGTGGACCTCTTTTTTTCATGCCAGCTCAAGCGGGCAGTGCGAGCCTCATCTACAAATTCCGTAAGCAAAAGAAAATTATATATAAACCCTTACAGTTGGCGCGACAAGGTTCCTCACGTGTGATAAATCAGGCGGCCATAAATAGCGCGCCGCCGAGCGGAATCACTTTGGCGGAGATAAGGTGAAGCTACGCGCTGCCTCGGCTTTCTTGTGATCTGGATACACGGAGGAGGAATCGAAAACAAAAATACTACTTAAAGCCCAAAAGAAAGATTTTTAATTTAAATTTTTTAAATGAGTTTTGAATACATCTAGTAACCTTTTTAATGCTTGCCAGGAAAAGAGGTTTCTTGAAAAACATTAGTCAATATAATAATTACGTAAAAGGTGTATCTAACTAAAGAGAGTACTATTGAAAAATCCCTGTCAAATATCGTCTTAACCCATCGTTGGTCACAGCAAAGGTAACTTTGCATCAAGTGACATTGTGGTCAAAGAAATGACTAGTCTTAAAAATCCCAATTACCTTTTTGCAAAAATAAATATACTTTTGATAATCGTTTATAAAAAAACAGTTAAAGTAAAAGTCTCCTCGCCGTTCGTACCGCGTCGCCCATATCTCAGAGTTATTTCCCTCGGATGAAATATATGGCAATTTCTTTGAATTATACATGGACCATATTTCATCTGGTACGTAGCAGCCTACGGCGTAGGCCCCTACGGCGTAGCGGTGTCTTGCACCTTATTTTAGCTTATTCAGGTTATTTTGCTATTTGTTTATGAAGCATTGTTTTCTGTTTTGCGCGCGGAAAAGTAATTTATGTTACACGCTTGTTAAATTAACAATGAAAATTAGGTTTTAAAGGTTTGGTTCTATAGTTTTGGCAACAAATCAAAAGTTTGTCGAACTTAACGTAAGAAGCAATGTTGTCGGTATCATCGACCTTTCGATAAACAACGTTAACTTATTTTTGGTATCATAATAACTTGAGCTGCCATTAGATTGTTTACAAAAGTCTGTAGTCTCTAGCTCAACTATTTCAATTGTTAATAGAAATACTAGTTTAATTTGTTCAATTTGTAAAGTATTTTTTAAGAGTCTATCTTACTTTTCTTAGTACTTTCTCTAGTCAGAAAAATTAGGACCAAAACACAAAGAACTAGTCTCCCATGACTCATACATACTGGTGAGACCATTTAACCACACAACACTTTCTTTGCCCACGACGCGTACGTGTTAAATCCACGAATGCGTCGTGGTCGTGCCTGCGCCGCTGCCCGCCCCTGACAGGCTGGGCAGTGTAAGCGCTAACACTTTACCTCGCTTTGTTTCGTTAATATCTCGCTATTACCCTATCAGCCTACGTCACAGCTCCAATCTGTACGTGAAGGTACACAATAATCCATACCTACTTATAACAAGCTCCTTTGTAGTCAGCCAAAGGGCTCGAGAACATTCCAGAACAGAAGCAGCTTACATCGTCGTCAGTGCGACCAGCTCCGTGTCAGCTATTCAGTGCCTTGTCTTCATAATTGCATGCTTGGACGAAGATGTTTAAAATTTTTGATATGGTACTCGTATTTAACCTTAGTGGCACTATGCCTCGTCCACGAATGTATCTTCTGTTTGGTATATCCATCACTATGAAGTTTCGTTATTGTTGACAGAATGACAGAATTAAGTAGTTCACAGACACCGTTTATTTTGACAGAGAGCGAGTCAATCGACACGAAAAATGAAAATTCTAAACTTACGAAAGTTTCGATTTATATGGAGCCGACATAGTACTATGTAGGTATCTAACGACAATTATTCTGGATGATTTTTCCATGAAAAGTAATCAAAACAGTATTAAAATTATAGTTTACCAAAATAGCTCATTCTGTCTTTTTATAACGGAAAAACGCGTGCGATGTCGCGGGCAGACGCAAGTAGCAAATAAAGCAACAAAAATAATACTATTTTTACTCTGATTCCAAAAATAAAGTTATTTAGTCGCCTGGGTATATTCTGTAACTTAAAATAATTCAAATAATTGAACAACAATGTCAAAATCTATAACAACTTCTTCCTAAAAAAAAACGATTGTCATTTAAAGTGTAATCGGTAAAGCATAAGGATTATAACTATTTGATTGTCAGTCAAACTACCAAACAGCAAGTAAAAGAGTGGAATGTCTATAGTTACTTATAGGTTTATAAAGACTTTTCCGTTTTGTTCTACTGTACATAACTTATACTAATGAGTTTGCAAAGTTTTCGTTTACTACCGTTGACTCATCAATGTTTTACTGCTGAAACGCAACCAATCACTCAAAATCGTTCAGTGTGGAAGTGAAGTGTTCATGTGAAACTATTTATTAATTTATACAAACAAATATTTCGTCTAAAACAATGTCTATTTTCTTCTCAGCTCCATGTTCTGGCGACAGTTGGTGACTATTAACCGCAAGTAATTGGTTGACACCGAAGTATTAATATTGTTAATATTAGCACAAAGTAACTATGTAGTACTACATTATTATTAGGTAGGTATAGAGTCTAGAATAGGTATCATTCATAGTTTGGTATTAAACCATGACAAAATTGAAGCTAGTAAGGAACAAACTGGAATTGACCTTAAAACAGTTAGGTAGGTACTTTGCAAGAAAAACTACACAATGTTGATACTCAATGAATTTTCGCATACAACATTCTTCTAAGAAGAATAATCAATTACAAATCAAAAATTTAAAGCTCAAAGTGCTTGGGACTCTTGGACTTTTGGATATGTCACAACTTTTAAAATATACAAAGTTTTTTTTTAGATGAGAGTGGAGAACCAAATCTGAAACAATGAGAGTTAGAGAAAATTAGTAGATCACACACTAATGTTATAAATGCACGAGTTTGGGTGTTTAGATGTTTGGATGTTTGTTACCTCTTCACGCAGAAACTGCTGAACGGATCGTGCTGAAATTGCATACATGAAGTTCTAGGCCTGAATAAGCTTTTTATCCATTTATTTATATTTTTTATCCCATAAATCAGTTCCCATGGATAGAAGTAATCATAAGCGAAGCCGCGGGCGAACACTAGTAAGTAAATAAATACAAACCAGGATCAATCTTCAAACAATTATTAGTGGTAGAAGCGTCAGTCGATATTCGAGAAGGCAAATAGAAGTCCAGTACTTTTTCTCGACGTACCAAACTGTCCTAACAAACATACTCAGGTAAAGCGCCTCTACCATCCACAGTCAGCTATGGATACCTTCACACGTCAGATTATCGTACATCATTAAAATCACCATTAATCCGCCATCTAACCTCAATCAGCTCCGTGCAAGATCCGCAGCTGTCACGGCCGGTGAGCCATCCACACAAAAGATGACAATGACTTCAATTTATCACTTGACACTTCGCCTTTTAAGACGTATAATATATTGGCACATTAGGAGTATAATAGACGATTCACTCGGTCGTTTGTCATGTTTTTGTGTACCAAGTGTACTTTACCATCTCCGTGACCCTTACTTACTTCAACATAGAGTAGATGTTCCTTTGTTTGTGGGGTCGTTGCAATTTGGTCGGGTTTCCACGCGGTATCCATTCACGGACGTGTGTTCATAAATTGTCCTCGAAAAAGTACAATTGGAGAAGTAAAAGGACAGAAAAATTATTAGTTTATTATTATGTTTCGGGGTAACGCCGTGTGCAGGTCATTAATCAATAATTGTTATAGAAAGCGAAAGTTTTTGTATGATTTCGATGAAATAACATAATGTGTGCAATGTATTTGTTATACCTTTGACTCTTTGTCATTACCTCCCTAGTAGGTTAACAATAGAAACGGCTTTGTGCCAGATAAAATTTTGCGATTATTAAAGCAAAGAGGAACAAATTAATTACACCCTCAACACATTCACTTAACACTTCAACACTCAAGAACTCACTAATTACCACAAAAAGGGTAAATCCTAACCCCACGAGAGCGAGCTCATTTCACTCTCAACCCGTCAACCGTCAGGGGTATAAAGTACCATCTCTTAAAACTCCTAAAGGCGCCTCATAAGTTTGAGTTATGGCCTCGTGGGACCCAACAGTAATGAATATAGCCCACTGTATATTTCAATTTGGTTATGGCGTGAAGTACCGATGTGTTTTTACGAGCAGATGTTTTCGGGTTTTTGTGGGTCACTCACAAATGAACGGTGAAAGGGTTATTATTCTTCGTGTTTTTGGCGTGAGTTGAACAATGCTTTCGCGAAATTGGACATAGAAATGTCTCATGTTCGGGTAATGAAGTGAATAATTTATTTTCTTTTGGCTTTTGGAATGTTAAGTCAAAAGTGTGATTTGTGACCGTACCTATGTAATGTATCCGCCCAAACACTCAATAACACTTTCTTGTTTGTATCTAACCAAAATTGTTATTTTATTAACATAATATATTAATTAGAACCGAAGCCCCAAAGCGGAGATGTAAAAGTTGTGACTTATGACACCAAAATGGATATAACGAAAAATGCTACAATAATGGAAACGCCTAATGCCACTGTGTTGTATAATTTTAGTAACTGCTAAAAGCGGCAACAATAAAAGAAAGTAATATCGAGCTCATATTATATGCGTTGTCCGTTATAATTATAAATGTACGTTCTGGTTATTATTTGCCACTGTAAAGCCCATCTATCTCTATCGCTCACATCTAAGGCACACAATACACGAGCTAATTCACACTCACCATTTAGGAGAGCACGCTGAAATTGTGATATACAGTGTGTTTCATTACGTACGGGCTCGTAACCGGGCCATAATTCAAAATTATGGGCCGCTTTACGACTCGGCAGGGGTAGATAGCAGTTTTTGCTTTAATGCCAAAGTTAGAAGATTTTGCTTGTAATCTTTATTTCTGAAGATTGTTCTGCGTAATACTGGTTATATTATTACGGGCTATAAAGTGAGATAAGGCCCATTCGTGCGTATATTAGTATAGTATGTTTTATATTATAGTCACGAGTCATAAATGAAAGTTTAGTGCCATTTCAGAAAGTATTTACTGAGAGAAATTGGTAAAGTGGGTTTCTTGCCCGACTTGAATTTACCGTTTGTGGTTTTTTATTGCAACTTTCTTTTGTTTCACTGCTACACTCGCGACGTTGTGAAAGAAATAACAAACACAAAAATCTTGACATCCATAAACAACAAATTAAAGCTCAAATAAATTGTCAGTTTAAAAGACCGCAATAATAAAAAGTCCCCTAAAAATCGCAATAAATCCTTATCAATAAATCAAGCTAATCTTCCTAATAGGCGCAACTTTCAACTTTCAATGAACGCTACCCCACACGCGTGACAAAAGAATCGTGTACATCATCTAACAAACCAAACACCACGACACGGCTTATTTATTTATGAGGACTGCCACCAAATTACTAATGCTGGTGGTCAAAATTGAAACGTAGAGACGTATCAACAAAATCACCCTGTGATTTAGTAAAAGGATGACTGCCAGCGCCAATGCTACATGAATCGATACGTTGGTGGAGCGTGGCAATGTATTGAGCGATCGCTATCGGCTCATTTTCTCGGCCCCATACTGGGCGCGTACAACGGCCGTGTCAGAAAAACGGGCCGAGTGTCATCTCGACAAGCGACAGCTGTGGTGGCGACAATGCCTACGATTCATCAACTCGACGTGCTCGTTGGGGTGTCATGTCGCTTTCTTAGGGGTGGGTTGCTTTTATCCGGCTTTTTATGTCTTCTTACTATGACTTGGTCTACATGGTACGTCTTTGTAGCTAATTTAGATTCATCTTGCTATAATTACGATCATATTGAATTAGTATCCGATTCTAGATTAACTCGTTAATCGAAATCAGACCGCGCCGTAGCCGAAATAATCTTTGACAAAATATCATTACTTTTGTACAAATAACTTAATCAAATCTGTTAGGAAACTTTGAAAATAAATCTCACTAATATTATAAACGTGAAAGTTTAGATGGATGGATAGATAGATGGATGGATATTTGTTCCTTTATCACGCCAGAACGGCAAAACGGATCTGGATGAAATCTGGCACAGAGATAGATTATAGTCTGGAATAGGACATAGGCTACTTTTTATCCCGAAATTCCTACGGGAACGGGAACTACGCGGGTGAAACCGCGAGGCGCTGCTAGTAAAAATATAAATATGATTTAATCCCTGAACCGATCCGGCAAACTCGGCCAAAGTGATACAAAAAACTCTTCTCTTAAGTAAAATCGTTCACATTTTACACGCATTTTAGCTAAATTATCCGAAACTTTTACGCTGTGGCGACAGAATGACATGAAAGGACAGACAGGCGTACGGAATTCACAAAAGAGATGATTTAGAAAGGAAATAAATAACGTAAGAGCCGTGAAGATTGTTACTACAAACATACATTTCACGGTTAAGGATTTGCAAAGCTATTGTGGTTTGTTGGTGTTAGGTTTCTAATGGCAGGTGTTTGAAGATTGAGGTGAAACTGCTGCAGCTGCTGAGCTGAACTAAGTCAGTACAGTCGTACCTACGCGCTGAGGAAGGTAAAACAAAATATATAAAAATAATACAGCTTGAAGGTTTTTATTTTTCTACGGTGAACATGTTTTTCAGCTTGCTTTCAAATTATCTCATTGTAAGCTTAGATTTTTAAAACCTAGAGTAAATTAGAAGAGATATTTTTGTTTAATGTTATAATTGTAGGTATGGAATGATGTTTTCAAAATTATATAAAACCTTAGAAAGTGGCGGATTTATATCAGACCTCCCTGAAACTTAATATTTCACGCTCCATGAACAAACTTATCAATAAATGGTCAACTTCGACCACCCAATTACAAAACTTCTTTGTACCATCAATCAAATACTTCCGAAGTGTAATGACACAATTGAAAAGCATAATAAATTCATACAGACATCTTCAAATGCCCCACACTGGTGTTTCTACAATAGAACTTGTCCACATGACTGTCCTTTTGTGACAGGGAAGGCTTCCTGTGCTTTCAAAACTGAATTGTTAACACTACTTACTACAACAAACAATAAGGACTTATCTCCAAAAATATTTTTAATGGAAACAAGACTCTATTTGACAAGTAAGAGGGTAGTTTTCCCCTTAGATGTTTGGAGACACGTCCTTATGGTTTGTGTGGTGTAAGTGCACAAGGTAATGGATTGGGCGATTGCCGATGAGGTCTGTGGGTGGCCTCTTATGTCGGTAGCTTTTATTGCATTTGAAAAGTGCAGGGAATATCAATATTGCTTTATTTCAGAGCTTAGAAAATGGTTGTTTGACAGGGAATTTATGGCGGTCGTAAAGGTGCATCGTACTACAACAGAAAAAAGTTTTAGCGTCAAACTTATTGCAGGTAAAATCGGTTTTCTCGTTTAATTTTTAATTTTATTACTGCAAAATGAGAAAAGATTCATAACAAATAACTGATGGATAAAAATATATTAAGTGCCGTCTAGGTAGATACTTAAGGGGAGACAAACTCATTTAGAGTCTCCAAGTCGGTAACAGCAATAAAAATAAAATATGCTTATCTTATTGCCCATAACAGAGCCTTAAGTCACTCAGCTCCAACATAAACGAGTGACAAATAAATGCAATGACGCTAAGAGATGTTATAACGTGCTATAAGTGCGCTATAACTGAGCTATAACGTTTGTTGTACCGACGGCTCGAGATAAAGTGGTATTATGGGTTTTGAATGACCCGTTCTTTATGACAGCACTTTGGGAAAGGCCTAGTGGCTGAGTGGAAATATGTTCACTTAGATCTAAAGTTCGTGGGTTCAATCTCTTGAAATGATTTTTGTGCACAATTTAGAGAATTTAGGACAGACTATACCTAGTTACTGATATGTTAATGTCTGTCTCATGTTTTTAAACTTCTGTCAAATGCCTCTACCTAGCCGATGAGTTACCTCACGAACTGTTACTTTGCATCACCTTTTTAGCAAAGCTGCACTCACTGCTGTGTAAAGGTTGACAACTTACCTATTCTCTTATTTTCTCCTTCAAAAATGCGTTTCATCACAAAAACCGTTCAGATATCTTCACAACCAAACTAACGCAATTTTACAAAATTACTTAGCATCACCTTTCTTAAACTTTCTCGTGTTAATTCATAATAAAACCATTATCATCATCCAGTAGTATTTAATAGCTTTAATACTCCTTTTGTAGCTCAAACATTAAAAAACCTACATCCAATTAGCAGCCGAACACACGGACTGCTACAATTCTTGTGATTATGAGACGTGGTGGCTGTCAGGTTATTATCTACTGTCGTATTTCAACTTCATTTTATTTGTTTTAGGGTTCCGCCTGGAATATTGAAACGTTGCAGCTACCTATAAAAGAGAAAGCACTAGAAAATCATACATTCTATCAAAAAAATTATCTAAGTAAAATATTGTTTTTCATTTTGTCTTCGTATAAAATTAATTGAATATTATACTTCAATTCTCCGTTTAGTGTCGTTTTTATGTATCAATATAATAGAAAAGGTAATTCGCTCAAGTCTTTTAATTTATTTATTAATATTATGCGCACCTACGTGAGAAATTCCGACATAGTGTAAATTATTTGAGAATATAAATAAAAAGAAATACATAAGAATAGAATAGAATAGAAAAGAATAGAAAAATCTTTATTTGTCACTCGTACAAGCAGGAACAAGCATAAAACGGGACCATCTGCTATGCATCAACCAACTCTCACTTACCCACCTCATGTTTTATCTGTACCATATTTCAAGAGACTGACTTTATTATGAGAAGGAGATTGAGGTGTTCAACCAACTATTCAGAGTTTAAGAGCTTGGTGGCTTCCGTTTGCGTAGGCCTTCACTGTCACTTGACTATATTTTAGAGGTTATGAATGACACTTATGGCGTTTAAGTAGCTTTTATGTCTATAGAAACAATTATTCGAAAATCTTGATTTATTTATGTATTTTTATTTTAAAAACCTTTGAGCTGAATTTTACCTGAATTACTACTAATACTATACCTTTAATGAACACATAATCTTTAGTAATTATTTATACTAATGAACCTTCGATGAATGTAATTCTGTCTGACTATCAGGTAGTACAGTTTTACGGTATTTACGCTGGACTTACTGCTTACTTGAAAGGCAGACGAGGAGACGGTATCCCAAGGTTTTATTTTAGGCGTGTGCGAAACCACGAACCGAAGCTAGTTTGAAACAATTTAAAAATATGTATCATGTCATTTAGTGATCAATAACCAAAAAAGAATGTCACGTTTCCGTGAAACCGAACCATAAATAAAATGATTACCGCTAAGTGAAACACAAACGATAATGTCAATCGAACAAACATTGAGCCCCTTACAATTGTACAAACACTGACCTGCCGAATAAAGCCGAACTAAAATCTACTTTATTTTCCCCCTTCACCATACTAAAACCGTCTTTAACAACAGAACAGCAGGGTTAGTTTTAGATGTGATGATTCTAGGAGATACAGCGTTGTTGACGTGAAGTGGCAAGTGGCACAGCACTATCCATCATCAGTAAGTGATCGATGTAGGCAGTCTAAATATTTGAATTATTTTGATATCGGGAGCGCGGTGCCAACACACTTGCTGTTCGATTATATCGTTGGGCTTCGTTTTTGGCTTGAGTTTTAGGGTTCCGTATGAAAATGCTGCCAAAAGATCAATATTATTAAGCCAATGCTGTCTGTCTGTCCGTCCGTCACACACAGGCCTCTACATCGGAATACCTATGGAGAATACCTTTATTAACAAAGAACATCACTAGCAAATAATATAAACAAATCAGAACAAGTATTTACAATTGAAACCATTGAGCTAACTGCAGTTATTAGTAATATTTTTATGATGGCTGTAACGTGTGGTTTTAAGCTGCTAGTTTCAGTTGCTTAATGCATGTAAAAATAAAAACTATACCTGTCTCAGGAACTCGTCCACTATAGACACGCACAGTAAATAATTTCATAACTTTTTATTTTGATGATTTTGAACACACCTTCACAATAATAATGATGTCTTAGTTCTTTCAAATATTTAAGCCAACGGCCCACTTTTTCATTGTAAGGTTTTTTTATCTAAGTTAGCTAACATTTTTTTTTCTAGGTAAACCCAAACGGGATCTTTTTTCCGATCACGGAGTACCTTTTCTTTCAGACATTGTTGAACCGTTGGCAATTTGTCCTTACCCAGTTTGAAAATAAAATACAGAAATTTTTACAAAAACCAAATATATAATTTTATAAACTAAAATTTTCGTGTAAACTGCAGAAAATTTAGAATTTTATGTCTATTATATTTATGTCTTATTTTGATGATAAAAATGTAACCTACCAGCATAATAATTATTATTGTAAATTGAGGCGTGAGCTCGAACAACGCTGTATGTAGCAATTTGCGATTTCGAGAAATAGTAAAAACAAATATAAATTTGCTGCAATAGTTTTTTATTATGAAAATCTTATAACTAATAAAATTTAACAGTAATCATTATAAATAACATTATTTTTTATTTAATTATCTTATTTTGCGGCCCTTCAAAGCAATGCTCCGAACGTCCGCCATTTTTTGACATAGGTACATCATTGTTCAACTGTATGTCGAATTTTGCATATTATAACCATAATCAGTACGAATCATGCCGGTGCTGCCATAAAGCGTTGTTCCATCGTTAGATAGCTTTCGCCAATTTGTGACATACAGCGTTTTTCCAACACAACACGCCTCAATTGACTTACCTATCCAAGTGTGAATTGTGCTCCTTCGGCAAATAATGAGTTTGAGTACGTTTTTAAAAAAAGTTCTAAGAAACATAAATCCGCATATTTTATAACCTGTCGTGATAAATCTAATTATCCGTCTAAAGTAGGTACGTAATTCCGGACACAACGTTGGACTTCGGATCGTGACTCCACAATTTTGTAGCTCTACCTATAAATGATGATAATGGTGTTTAATTTTAATACCTTTTGACATTATTAAATCATATTTTTTTATCGTTAAAATCGTAATTCAAAGTCGCTAAACGCAAATAAGGCAATCGTCACACCTGTCATGCAGTCGCAAGCAAATAAAGGAGCGTTTGTAAATACGCGACTGTCAGTTGTGAATCAGAGTAAGATTACTAAAGAGGGGTCTTTTTAAACATATTTGCATAGTATAAAAAGTTAATATACTTATAAGTTATTATTATCACTACTTGGGCAAGTAGATAAGTAAGAATAGGTCTTTTTTTCACGTCTTCCACTAGCGGACAAGAAAAATTATATGAAAATATTTTCACACATTAAGTGGTAACACCTTTCTATTAATCTAACAAAATAATTAATTGTTATGAATATAACCAAAATAAACTAAAGTTTGAATTTCGATGTTGTCCTACAATATTTAAGAATCATAATATAGGTATTCAGTTCTTACATAGTTTTTTCTCAGGGTATATTAAATATTAAAAGTATACCTTATACCTACCAAACACCGTGGGGGTACCACAATATTTGCAATGGTTTTAGTTCTTCAGTGACATTTGACCAAATGTTATAGGAGGTATGAACAAGTTAACGAAACTTTCCAAAACGAAAATCAACTTATATTTTTCTACTCTGACATTTTGTAAATACGCTTCTGTCACTCCTATGTTGACTCAACAAATTGCCTTTTGCAATAAGTTTAAAAATATTATGTTAGTTGATAACGTCTGTTTAACTTAGATTATTTGTGATAGCTTTTATTGCCTACAGTGTTTATTATTTCTAGGGCTCTATAGTATATTGG
Source organism: Eupithecia exiguata (assembly GCA_947086465.1). Lineage (NCBI taxonomy): Eukaryota > Metazoa > Arthropoda > Insecta > Lepidoptera > Geometridae > Eupithecia > Eupithecia exiguata. The sequence continues at coordinate 13,080,282 of OX352233.1, forward strand.
TGACAAAGCGCCTTTTTTAAAAGCCGCCAGGTATTTTTTTAACAGAAATAGTAACCAAGCATTACTCGTTTCTTATTCTCTAAAAACCTCACTCACTTTCCCGTTACGAGAATTCATATGAGAAACCAATGATTACCTTCTCTCTTAGATAATAAATGTAGTCCTTCCCTAGGTTCCTATATCATATCGACTAAAAGAAGCTCGCTCTCTCACCTACTTCCTGTAATAAAACAGGGTCCGCCTGTCTGTCCGTCATCGCGTGATGGATGTACGCGGAGCTCGTTAATCACGGGATACGTCGCGGCTCGGGATTCGGGATTTATAAGTCGGAAGGCTCTGGGGATAATGTTATTATGACTGGATCTTGTTAGCGTTTGGTTTTTAAAATGAGCTGAGCACTTTGTAAACAAAAAGGTTCCATAACTTTCTGAGCGGTTATCCCAAATTTAACTACCTAGGTTAGTTAGACACTATGAAAAAAAAAAACGGAAATATAATTTACTGATTACTGATACCTAATAACAACCTTCATATTTGCATGTCGCATCTATTACAATTTTCGATCGAGTGGTTTTCTACTTTTCATCCACTACGCTACCAGTGTAATCAGCTAACTCTAAAATCAGGCTGGACTAGAGAACAATACCATTCAGTACAAAAATTATTTATTGTACACCGACGAAAACAAAAAAGCGTTACAAAAGATGGGCGGATGGACAATAGGCGGCCTTATCGCTTGGAAATGATATCTTCCTGGGAACCTTTGGATGGAAATAATAATATTAGGTAATTTAAGAAAAGCAGGAGGTGTACCTATGACAGGTTATGATGATAATATCGTTCTAGCCCAGGATCATTCACTGGGTATAGGTCTGCTTCGCTTTTGCCAGCCCTCTGTTTAGTGCTTCTCGCATAGACAGCAGAATCTATTCCACCTACTCCTTTCCCTGCTTATACGATTCCTATTTTTGTATCATTATGTATCAACTTTGACATTTATTTTATCGTGCAAGTTCTGTCAACCAAGGCAATAATCAGCCATTGTAATCAAATGCATTAACACTTTACGGACTTCTTCCCAAATTGACAGGTCAGTGACGTGCATCACAACATAACGTCGTGTCGATAAATTTAATTGGCGAAATCGTTCGCTGACGTCAGCTGTCAGCTGTCAGCGGTGGCAGCATGATGAATGGCGGTCGTTAATCACGGCGGGTCATCAGTCATAGGGCGAGTGAATCGGAAGGTGAAGTGGCAAGTCTTGCAGTGATGGAGGGGTTATGAATTACGTTTTTGGGGGTGTTAGTAATCCATTTCGGTTAGCTATTTCATCTTCGCAAGATGTAGGTAGAGGTAGTTATATTTTTTCAAAGAAAAATATAGACATTCCTTCGAAGCTATTTAATTATATTTGTTTCCAAAATGTAGTTAACAAAGTATCAAATGATTTACAGGATAAAATACTTGACTCAGATCTGCTCTGACACCAAATACTTATTGGTACGAAATAACAAACTAGATAGAGTTATATTATTAACTATCTCAAGTTAAATTAAATAGAACCATAGAGTACCTATTGCATTACCATGTACATTTTTGTTTATGTCTGTAAGTATAATGTTGGATAATGCATAAATCTATACCATAAATAAAAATAGTTTTCTAATTATTGGTTATAAAATATTATTTTATACTAAATTTTATGTTGTCTCTGTATTATAGAGACAAGAATTTCATATAGGTATCATCATCGAAAAAATGTAATACCTATTAGTGTGCCGAAATAACGTGACATGACATCTGCCTGTTGTTTAACTTCTAAATTCAGCGAAGATAATTTCTCGTTTTATAAACAAACTATTTTTAAAGCTGTCACTGAAATAGGACAAAAAATATAGAATGACTCATTTATAAAATATTTATATGACTTTTTCACACGTCAAAAAAACTGAAGAACAACAGAGGATCAACAAGTGATCTTGACACTAATGCCCGCGTCACGAGTCTTGATGTGCGCTGTCACTGAGCTGTCAAAACCGATGTGACAACAAAAGAAATGTCATTCGACGCGTGAACTTGTTCGACGCAGCTGGTTTATTTTCAGATGGATTGTTGTTAGGTATGTCACTTAAGAAACGGTTGGTAGAGGACATAAAAAGAGTTTGAAATCAAATAATAGATGTACGATTTTTGGGCGCCTTCCTTTTATTGTTTTGTTTTGCGTTTAAATTCATGATTATAGCGGTTATGGCTTACCAACAGATTAAAGAGATTGTTTCTGATTATCAATAAAATTAGAACACAAGTGCCGGGAGGCGCTAGCTGGAACATTTAGCTCCTGTTCTTTTTCCCAAAATTGCGTTGTGTTAAAAGGTCTCCCAAATATTCATCTTACCATCGTGAAACCTATAGTTATTTCCCTTTTAAGTAGGTAGGTACATTTTGTACCTTGCACATGTCTAGGATCTAAACATTCCCTTCAGATAAGGACGTCGAGCTTTGACAGTTCCGAATGCAGTCCGCGTCATTATAACGACATAATACGTTCGAGTGCGCCGAGATACCGCCCTAATTGACACGTCTCTACGGCACGGGAAGTAGGGAGGTTGTTGTCGATGGAAATGATAATAATAATAACACAATAATAATTATTTAGATTTCTGTGGTTTTGCATACCTTATAAATGGTTTTTTACCGTCGATAGCCTCAAAGAGTTGATAAAATTTGTTGAGTTTACATTTTCGATACCTAACGGTCTATTTTTAACGTTTTTTTTTAAAGAAATGATAACCAAAAAAAAGGACGAAAAAATTTATATTTTGTCCTATAGGTAACCTACGAGTTTTTGAAATGTAATGTTCATCAATTTTATGTCGTTTGACTTTACTGGATTTTAAATGATATGCGTTTGATTTGTTTCAATAATGTCCCTGCACCTAAAAAGTCCTGTTATGAACCATTAAAAAAAAATATTTATCGGAGTACAACATTACATTTTAAGTACACAAATTCTTTCCAAAGTAGTTAGGTAGGTATGTAGCCAGATCAGAAGTAAATTGTATTGTTTTAAGCTGCTTATCACACTGCTAGGCAAACAGCCCATTAGGATTTTAAGCCCTGCTTTCATCGATAAAAGGTGTCCCATCCCTACCAGTGACAGTCGGAAGGCGAAGACGGAAGTAATGGCGCGCTGTCGCCGAGCGGACTGCCAGACTGTCACAGTCGTGTCGCTTGTTACTTGTTGAAAGTTGTGTAACACGAGCTTGTATGGCTTAAGGCTAGGTGCTACCTACGCGCATTCCTGAAATTCATTGCTTTCATTTATTTATGCCAATGTTCATAGGTAGGTAGTTTATGTTCTAATTTATCTGAAGTAAGAACATACTCCCTGTTGGGCACTGGTAAATTCAATGTCAGTGTCGTTTTGGTGTCATCAGCCCATATTAGTCCACGTTTAGACATGGGCACCGTATATTTATATCAGTCAAGTTAGATAAAGATAAAAGATAAAGACAGGACAAAGTTTTTATTAAAAGAATATAACTTTGGAATGGGCAATGGAAAATTAATTTAAAATTTGGAGCTACGAGGGAAAGCATTTTAAAAGATTGGAATAAAATTTAGGAATCAGGGATACAAACACGTAGGTAAGCGTCAGTGCGTTAGTCTAGGAAAGTAACAGGAAAATCCCACCTAATTTTGCAGTCATTTTGAGCAAGAATTTTACAGCAACGCTTTATGTCTACTCGTAGTTTAAACCAACTGCCTTGGCCTTACCCAGAATATCGATCAATTAATAATTCCAATTTGGGGTAACGTAAGTCATTTGTCATTTAAATAAGTTTTGAGATAAAAGGTTGTATTGTTTATTAAATGATTGCTATCCATGAGTCAATCAATAATAAAACATATTTTATCGGGCAATAGATTTATTTAACCTTTTGTGGATAAACTTCCTCTTACAGCCATAAACGTAGTGAATAACTATTCAAAATATTTCAAAATGGCTGCCGTCATCCATAATACATAAGTTAAGTGTGTAAATAATTACAATTCCTATAAAAGTACGGTGCAATTACACTAAATCACTCCAATCAAGTACAACCACTTGCGATTCCAGAAAAGAGCTCACAAGGTAAATTCAACCTTTTTCTCATCGAATAAGATAAACGTCTTTATAAGAAGGTGTTCTGCAGTATGCAGTCAGTTAGTTATTTATAACGATGAGCAATTAATTGACATTCATTGACAGCTATTGCGCTGTCATCGGTCATTCACGTGGATACATTGGATACATTCACATTGATACATTGGACATATCGACAGTTTAATGAAGTATTTGCTTTGATGATTAATCTCTGTCCTATTGTTATGAGAAGCTTGCTTTCATTTATGTCAATCAAAAACAATAGGGATATTGATTCTCATGGACGATTCTAGCAATTCCCGTTATTTCAATATTTAGTGTTACATCTAGATTTGTATACCTACTTAAAACGGTACTGATATTGTACAATAAAGAGATAATATGAGAATATTAATTCACAAAAAAATTAATTAATAAATACCTAATGCTGGACTGGAAAATCCACAAAGCACTATCTAACGCCAAAGCAAGCCGAGTTTGTTTTATTGGTACCAAATAACTGATGAAAGTGATGAATTGATAATACTTATTAAGTAGGTAGGGACATTAGTACATAGATAATTATATTTCATTATAACTAGTAATTTTATAGCTCTCTGCTAGACCATAATGACGCTAGCTGTCACCTGTCGTTAGATCAACAAGAGAACTCTTTCTACATAAAATTTGATTATTTTCTTTGTCTATGAAAAGCGAGCGCGGACCGAGCGCCTACGGAGGTCAGTGCATCAGCAGCAACCATTCAAACCGCACTCATTAACATCATAATTAGTCGTAGTTTTATACAATATACCTATTGTTTCCATACTCGACTTTTATATCAGCATCCCGGGAAAAACTAGCCGCGATTCCTTCAACGCACATTTTCCGATTGCTTTTTGCAATAAATAATACATTTTTAGATTTTATCAATAATAACACTTTTAGATTTTTTTCTGTAATTTTATAAAGTAGGTACTCTATTGATTTGGTGGTTATGTCGATTCATGCAAGACCACACCTAAACTTGTCACTTATCCAATTTATACAGTAAACTTTACATCAAGCGATCTATTTATGAGCCACAGTATTAGTGTCACTCATAAACATTTCCTATTCCCCGCTCACAAATGCCAGTACAAAATCTCGGCAGCGAACCATTTAATCCCCCGGTCACGAACCTATCGCATGTCAATCACTAGCCGTCAGATTATCTCATTAAACGATTTACAAGCGTTTGCATAATGACATCCGTTACCATTGTCAGGTACTTCGAGCTGTCAACGAGACAATGGAAATTGATCCCTGCGTCACTGTCATACGGATCATGGAATCGCGGACCAAGTTATAATGAGCTTGATATAGGTACCGCAATCAGAGTTGGCGCAGCCGTCTTTTATTTTTTATAATAAACTACGCTTGCTAGATCTGATGCTTACTATCGCTGGAAGTTGCCCACCCAGCTACGAAAATACAACAACCCTGAAAAGCGCGTTGGAGTGACGATAATTATATTCAAAGAGGCTGAGCACACGTGGATGTGTAAGGTATAGGACAGACGAAGCTGGTAAGATTTGATGGAGGCCTATACACGCGATAGGGGATAACATAAGGGCTGTGATGATGAATAACTGCGCCGACAAATAATGTGTGACGTCCGCGTAGTCCCTTACTATGAAAGACGATTTCGCCAGCTTTAAACAATTGAGCTGTAGTATCACGACTGCTGTTTATTATTCTGTTTTATGCGAACGGAATAGAGTTGGATGTTGTATGTCCTGGTTTTTGCAATTAGCTAATTACAGCGGTCGGTCGCGGACAGACAGCGACACGACAGCGTGACACGTGTCACGGGTGACGTTGACGCTGACAGTGACGGGACGGACTCGTGACAACTTTCCATGTCTGTTGGACTGAATAGGGCTGAGGGATAGGAAAGTTTGTTTTGCGATTGCGGTCTTAATTACTATTATTCGTTATTTGCTTTTTGTATTTTCTTGTCTGATAAATGAAAAAAATGTAGGTATAACTTATTTTATTTTGTAGGATACTTTTATCATATATTTTCCAAATGCAGATTAGTGGTAAGTACAATGAGGACTAAAAAATTTTTTAAATAAAATTTAAAGAAGCAAGTTAATGCCAGCATCAAACCAAAGCATCCTGTTGACGACGGGCTAAAATGGACTCATTCTGAAAAAGCTCGTTCAATTCAATAACTACCTACCTATAATCGTAAACTGAAACTAGCTACGTCATTAGGTAGAGTAGGTACCTATGTCGACTTGCGTGCGAGTTTCTATCTGACGGGAATTAATGTTTACAGTTTTGAATGTTGATTCACAAGATCGCTGAAAGAGCTCAAGTCAACATAATCTATAACAAAATAAAACACCATCGATAATACTAAAATAGCTGATCTCGAGCTCGTTGATTTTCCCTCTGAACCTGGCGTGTCCAAACAAGTCAAGTCGAAGATTGCAAAGTGTCAGCTCATTCCCGCTGCGATATAAATCCAAGTGGATTCCGACAAATAGCGCCGCATAATGAGCTGCCAACCCCTCAACGCGGTTATTAGTCAGGTTGCAGCTAGCTCGGTTACATGTAGGTACAATAAGAATGTGTGGGTTTTGGCTCTTCATGTCCACTGCTGAACGTGCCTCCCTTTTAACAAAGAGGTTTTGTCATAAGATAGATAGATAACTCTTCATTGTACCACACAAACACAAAATACAACACAGAAGGAAATGCTGAGAATCAAGTACAAAGGGCGGCCTTATCACTATAAAAACTCTTCCAAGCAACCATGGGATGGACTGGACATAAGAGAACAATATAAACGGTGGCGTTTGAGTTATAATATGAGCAAACTAAACAAATGCCATGTATTACATAACTTATTTAAAAAACATTACACAGTCTATTTCCAAAACAATACATTTTTGATAAAAATGAAGGAAAATTTGGTTTGGGTGCAGCTGGTTGAAGGAAAACTTGGTTTGGGCGCATATTTAAAACACACAATAAAAGCAAAACGGTTTTCAAGGAAAAAAGGGTTTTCAAGGCAAAAAACATTGGGTCCCAATGTTTTTCCCCTGGTTTTCATAGAAAACACAAACAACCAAGATTTTCCTAAATAATGTGGTTTTGCATTTGGAATGGCTGCAAATCTTAATAGGTAGTTAAATTGTAAATTAAAACACCAATGCTTGACTATCTGCGCCCGTTTCATAAGAAGTGAGCTTTCTACTACTCCAACCTCCCAACCCATCGTAGCAATCCGACGGTCGCTAAACGAATGTCGTGTTCCTACATACTACCTATTTATTATTTTGCGGCACTGTACTATTAATAATGCTGTCTGTGGTACACGAAAACACTGTAGGTACTTGCTATTGTGGTTCAGTATGTACTTTTGACATTAGTTAGAGCGGGCGTGATTAAAGCTGTCACATGAAATAACTGTAAATTCGTTATCACTTTGTTATTTTGTTTTAGGTTTAATGGGCGATCAAGATACCTACTGACAAAGCATACAAAAGATGGATTTAGCATAGGATGTAGCTAATATCTTCCAAGCAAACTTGGGATGGACTGAACACAAAGAGAAGGGTAAAGACCCGGAACTCTATGATATTGATAGATAAACACGGCACAGAATCTAAATCAAATCAGTTTATGACAGTCTTTCATGGTCACTTTTGCATATGTCAAAGACGCATCGACTTAAATGACCGCGTTCATCACTTTCAAGCATCGAAAGCGAATGTTTTTATTTAGGGAACTCCGGTTACTCTCTCACTACACCCATCCGTCACAATCCATCACGGTTGCGTCACTCAACGCGGTGTCACTCGCACACGGCATGCCATACACTACGGTTGCACAATCCACGCATACCAACTAGTCTGAATAGTCAAATAGAATTGTCACTTGTCACAAAACTCACATATTGAATCATCATCAACATATAAAAGTCCACTGCTGGCAAAGGCCTTCGATAGGCCCTAATGAGTGCCATAGCGCCGCCGTCTGTATTCGAAGTCTTGAGCTTGCCGCATCCAGCGTCTGCTTAGCCAGAGAACTTCCTTTTTGTTTGACACCATTTTTTGCTACTGATTGCGCGAATACTTGGATGAGTGAGTCAATGAACTATTAGTAAAGTAGTAATGTATTAATAGCTAATTTAAAACGTACGTTAAAATTCATTATGCTTATGAAGAAAAAATCTCAACTGGAGTCGGAATGTACTACGTAGAAATTGAACCATTAGATCTTTAATGACCAATTTTTCTGACACAAAGCTTACCTGTGTCTACTATATTAGTTGGAGGTACTATAATATAAATGAATCAGATTTTATTTGCTCTCATCTCTAAAAGGGAACTAGTCAAAATATATGCCATATCATACCAATGAGTCCCAAGAGTTGTACGACATTCGGTTTTATTAATTTAATTTGCATGACAATATCATGCGCAATGCCAAGTATTTGATTCTAATAGATTAGTTGAGATATCTCTGTACTAATTATACGAAACGACATTTACTTTGATCATTTGTGATCACCTGATCACGTCTCATACAACGACAAAATAAATCGTAACAACGTAGGTATTATAATATTTTGGCAGAGGATTTAAAACAATAATCTAAACCGACATAAATATTATAATCAAATTGAAAGTAACTAATGGCTGTCTACAACTAAGAACAACTAAATTAGATCAACCTTACACGAGTATGATACAACAGTCACGTACAATTTATCCTTGATAGGTTCTAAGCAATCAAAATCATCATTATGCAATCAAAAAATATCGTCATAAATAAAATTATAATTATTGATTTTGATCTTAATCTACCGATAAAAATTATTTTAAAGATATTGAACGATAACAAAAATAAAACAATCTTTACTAAAAGACCTTTCTAAAATCACATGAGATTCTAACAATGGACAATCGTCAATTTTGTCTATGTTGCGTCAAATTACATGTTCGATGAAATTTTCATGTTATTTTGATCTTCTTTGTATAAAATTTCATACTTTTTGCACCCAATTGATTTTACTATTTCTACAAATTAGTATGGTCCTATGCGTGGGTTGCATAAAATTTTCTTTACAGCGGGGTAATGCAATCAGCGTCTTAGGGACGCTTCCGACTGGTATTGATATGGATCAGTTGAGCTTCCAATATCAATCATTTTTGAATTGTAAATACTAGTTCTAATTTGTTTCTATTATTTGATTTATTTTATTTGATAATAAAGATCTATATTTTCGTTGCACTTTGTAATATTTAAATTATTGTGTACCTTTTTAGTCTTTGTTTTACTTGCCTGTCACAGCTGCTGCTGCTGCCCTCCAGGTGTGGCATGGCACCAGCACGGAGTAGCTTCATCGTTACTGTGCATTAAGCTGAGCAACAACCTGCGTTGATGTCACGGTTGTAACTTATATTTGTTTGTACTATGCTTGTAAGTGTGTGACAGTAAATAAATATCTTTTACTGATTCTAAGGTTTTTTATTTATTATAGTACTCTGGGTAATTTCTAAGAACTCCCAAAGATTTACGGGTCGACTAGATAAGATCACGTAGCTTAGTTGGAAAAAAAGAGCAACCCTGCGCTGAAGGGGAAGGTGCGGGTTCGAATCCCGTCGAGATCGTAAATTTTTGGGATTTATTAATTTCTTAGAAATTACCCAGAGTACTATAATAAATAAACAACCTTAGAATCAAGCAACGGCAAAACCTCTCGTCAAAGAACTAAATGTAAATTTGGTCTTTGAGCAGAATTGGATAACTTCATTGTTTCCTCTGTAGGTGGCGCTGACGGCGTAAGTGCCGAAAGAACTCCCAAAGATTTACGGGTCGACTAGATAAGATCACGTAGCTTAGTTGGAAAAAAAGAGCAACCCTGCGCTGAAGGGGAAGGTGCGGGTTCGAATCCCGTCGAGATCGTAAATTTTTGGGATTTATTAATCTTTTACTGACTTTACAAATCAAAGCTAAGCATAATGCGAGTCATACACTTGATGCCTGAGTCTGAGGTGTTCTCTTTTCTAATAGTTAAAAAAATCAAAATAGATTCGCATGTTTACTAACCTAACCCATTAGAGTTCGTATATTCATAGAGTTGTGTCTGCCTGTTATTAACGTATATATATTAGAAGCAGCTTTATATAATCTACCAGCCTCATCACCTATTTATCCATAAGAATGCTCTATGTATACGCTGTTGGTTCCAAATCACATTCGAAAAACTAAGTCACTACAAAACTAACTGAGGATAAATTTGAGCAAACTCACCACCTAAAAACGTGGCAGTGGCAGAATTGGCAAATTAAGATAAATCAAAACACACTAAGAAACCAAAGCAGTAAAAAACCAACTAAGGGCAAACCTGTGCAAACTTACAACGTGGCAACACTGGTGAATTAGAGCGACGGAGCGACGAATCGTCAATCATCTGCACGCATTAATCTTACGAAGACAAGTTGATAGATCATCGCGCCGCGGCGAGGAGGGAGGAAGCAGGAATGGATACGGTAATACGGTTATCGTTAGAATGAACGTCCCAGTCATGGACAGGAGTATAGTGAGTAAGTACCCAAGAATCAGGTGATGTTGCAATATTGGCTGAGTTATCTCAAACGTTGCTTGGAATAACAAGCTTGGCAGCCTGTGTTGCAGCGGATTTTTTTCTGCTTGTCACATCGTGTATTTGTCAACAATAATTTGTCATTTGCTAACAAATTGTCTACCCGGCTTTCGTCAACGATGTGCTTAAACAATTGTCAAAAATAACAAACGGATAAAAAACCGGCTGTTAATGTCACTTTGAGTTTTATAAACTCCGGTATCTGTTATATTTAGAGTATAGGGTATTTTGGAGCTCTAGATCTAGGTACTACCACCTCCACAATTTCCCGCTCCTTGTCAGACGTACAAGCCCTCTAGCTCGCAGGTAATAAATCGCGTTAAACAAGTAGGTTGGGCCGTTTTATCAAAGTCAATCGCTATCACGCTGCCTGAGTAATTACTACAGTTTGTTCTAGCCTATCTAACCTGACTGAAACGTGATATGATACAATAATGTTATGATATATGATGGGGTAAATTCATATTGCATGGTTTCTCTAAGTAAGTGGTACTTTACTCAAAATCAAGCAAATGCTGCTGGCTAACAAAGAAGTAAAGATAATACATTTTAGCGCATCCATTTATATAGACCCAGTCATGGTTAGCCTTGACATGGCAAGGCTTGTTGTTTATGAAACAATTTTCTGACAAAATAAATTTAAAGATGGGAGCCAATCAATAATTTTAAGGTTGAACTAAGTTGAACAGCGAAATTGAGGTTAAACAAACAAATCAATCATCCCACAGGAATTAAAGACAGAAACACCAAAAACATATCAGCACCTGAAAGCAACAGGAAGTTCACAGATTCATTAAACGGAACATCAATCATGCTATTAATCATCGGGAATGAAAAGCGCCACAAAAAGCGCAATCTTCAAACACATTACGCAACGAGTAGCCTGCCTCGCTTGATTGATGGATTCCACAATCACACGCTGTCGGGGCCAGGAGTGAAGATCCCTGGTTGTTAGATCATAATACTATGTGTGTGTGAAGATCCCTGATTTAGATTTGTGTGTGAAATGGTGCAGACTGAAGGCTATGTCGACAATAAGATTGTGGTAACTACAAGAACGGAACGCAAAGTGCAAGGTCTTCGATCTCGCGGTCGCTGGTTTCAGGGGCCCTATTTTAAATCTCCAACACGAAATTGCGTGCTCCGTTTCGGTCAATTGGTGTACTTAAATACACTGAATTAGAGTACCAATTTACTGAAAAAAAAAACGGGACGAGAAATTATTTTATTTTTAAGGAATGAATAAACGCATCCTGGCGCAACCCAAATTACCTGATAGTCAAAAGCTTTCAAATACTGAATTATGAAAACTGGATTATAAAATAATTCGAAAGCTTTCGAATAGCTAACTATATCGGTTGAATTCGAGTTTGAAAACGAACGAGATACGAATTATGAAGAAAGCTTTCAAAACCAGATATTTTTTGGTACTTCTACATACGAGTGCACGCGGGCGATCCAGTGTCGTAACAAACCTAGTAATGTAGTTTTTTTGCCAAAGTAGAGCTTGTGAACAGATCTGTCTAAATTTTTGAACGCATTGTGTTATTAGTTTTTGATAAATATATAATACTAGCAGCGCCTTGCGGTTTCACCCGCGTAGTTCCCGTAGGAATTTCGGGATAAAAAGTAGCCTATGTCCTATTCCAGACTATAATCTATCTCTTTGCCAAATTTCATCCAGATCCGTTCAGCCGTTCTGGCGTGATAAAGGAACAAACATCCATCCATACTTTCACGTTTATAATATTAGTAAGATAAGATTTCAAACACAATAAATATAACATGCATGACAGATGACATCCATATCCGTACTATACTATAATATTATAAATTCGAAAGTAGCTCTGTCTGTCTGTCTGTTACCTTTTAACACCTAAACGGCTGAACGGATCTTAATGAAATTTGGCCCCTACCAAATTTCTTTTTTTTACCTCCCTCGGTAAATGATATCCCGAGGACGAACATAGGCTACTTGAAAAGCACGTGGGAAATCGTGATTGTGTTCGTCGATTTCTCCGTCAATTATGGACCGATTTTAAAAATTATTTCACTATTGTACAGAGAATGATTCCGAGTTGGTCCCATGTATTTCCGAGCGATTTATGTTAATGGATTCGAAATCTGCTTTTTATTTTTTAACTAAAAAGTCCTGAATGATGATTGACGGAGAAATTGAAGAAACATACATAAATTTGTCGGTTAAACTATGCCCATAGATTGGTCACTCTGAAAGTTCTGTTTCACCTGAGGGTTCACCATTGCACAGCCTTACCAACTGATTGTATAGAGTGAAGGGTCAAGTTTGACTGGTCGCACAAACGGTGATAAATGAATGTACGGATAAACATGGCTACTTTATTGCTGGCAAGCGGTATGATTTATTAATGCTCTTGTCAGATTTAAAGGCAGCTGCGCTTGGCTCTCGAGTTTTAGCTTTTAAATTGGATATAAAAAAAAAGATGTAAAAGTTAAGTAAAAATTTGTTTAATTTGATGCACAATTCCAACAATATAAATAAGAACCAATCAATTACAGTAACAACAAAAATGGCCAACACTCAGCGGATCCTATGGAAAAAAGAAAAAAAAAATTACATAGTACCTACTGTTGGTAGATTGTAGTGTATAGATCAAAATAACGAAGAAAGGTGAGTCCCAATGGGAACAGACTCAATGGAAGCTTCATACAGTCATCACATCAACAAGTCACGGCTCATGATGGATACAGCGATGTATGATTGTGTGTAAAGTATGTTTGGTTGTAGGTTTGTATGTATATTTAGTACCTACCTACCGCTCCACAATTAAATGTTATCATTTAGATTTATATCTGTTTAAGACTTTTATCTATGTTGCTACGAAGGTAAATAATATATCTATTGAAAGATTAAACAAATCTTTTATTTAGTTTAATCACACAGATAGGTACTTATACGTACAGCTGTACAGACATTTATAAAAGTCGGAGAACGAAAGGGTTCAATAGCCAGGTACTTACTCGTACTCTTACATGCATACACCTTTGGAATATGGAGTAGACAGCTGATGAGGTTCGTGAATATCTTCACCACCTGTGTCCTGCCACCACCTACACGGTACTGGATGTAACTCCGAAAGAGAACTACAAATCTTATGAGATTGGAGTGCCTGACCTGTATCGCGACCGCGACAAATGTCTCTCCATTGATGTCTGGCCGGTCCATGCGAGAATAAAGACCGGGGTTCATTTGAGACTTCAGACTCAACCAAGCGTTCGCCAAATTGATTTCATCAGGTGATTTTTAATAAAAAATATGCCTATTTTAGGCTAGGATTAGGAAAAGAAAATTCGAGTTATGATTTTTTGTTTGTGTTTAATGTTTAGGGATAATTCATAGAATATGATGTACCACAATTTGTGTAATAAGCTTAAGGTCGTTCAAATTATTAAATAATAAAGAAATAAAATAATAAATATTCAATGAGCGAATACGCGGGCGGCAGCTAGTCGACATAGCAGATGGAAATCATGTGACTAGGTACCTCGTCTTGGTAGCATCACTATCATTATCATCAATAATGATTTACAGTGCGATTGGTTTATTATAAGCTGTTAATAAAGATCGATGAGTAATTAAAAGATTATTAATTAAGCCATGGACTTACAAGTTTCTTGCTTTTATCTGTATTTTAATACGCACTGGATTTTTATTCAGATAAGCAACACAGAGATAAAAATACAAAATAAATTGGTAGTAGGTTTTTTTTATTACAAAGTTCAACCTATAGAAGTATTAGGTATCTAACTAATAAACGAGTCCCGAATTTTTGTTTGTATGTGCCTAGTTTACTGAATACTGATCCAGCAGATACACTGCGTGGTCTACGATGCAACGCGCTCTTCAACCTAAGGCTGATTGACTCTTTGTGTGCCTACGACCCACATCCCTATGTAGACCTACTCCTAGCGGCGCGGGCGCGGCGCAACCTTAGGATCGCACTACGAGGCCTGGGCAGTGAATGCCTTAATCCTCATGTGCCTGGAATACCTGGAAATAAATTAATAAGTAACTATGGCCACCGAAGTCGAAATTCGGCCTAGAGGAAATTATCATTACCTGCAAATTTTGGTAGGCGTACAAACAATTTGATGACCAGGTTATCTTACTGGCTTTCTCGTTAGCTTTTACGCTACGGAACCCAAGCTGTTGGCATTAGGAGTCATTAGTAGAAGTGGCGAATCCATCATCCCGTCATAGGACGAGTCGGCTCTTGAGCGATTAACGTCTGATGGCCTCTTTAATTACTGGCTTTAATGTGACCTGGCTTTTGGGGGGATTGACCTGAGAGTTTTTTTAAGGAATCAAGTGCAAGACTTTTTTGAATACCTATTCATAGAAGATGCTAAATAGTTATAGCTTTATGGAAAAAAAATGATGGATAACATTACCCTCTCCTTCTAACACATGCCTTTTTTTATTTACCAGTCTCTACGCGATTAACACAAATTATAAAGCAAGACCTTGAACAAATATTTGCAGATCACACAAACATTCCAAACTCGGACGGCTCACTGCACTTGCACAAGCATCACTCTAATCTCTGTCATTCCCAGCGTCTCACGTGGTGGACATTCGCTGATTGGGTCCCAGAGGTCGTCTAAGTTTCAAAATTTTCAAATTTAACCTTTACCGTACATCAGCCCAGGTTCCTGTTTCAGCTTGAAAGGTACTTACAAGATTTCGACAAGTCTGAGCGAGATTGACGGTTCTGTGCAAGAAATGAATAAATAAAAAATAAATACATAATGCTGCACAATCCACATGACATCATCTAGCCCCAAGCTAAGCAGAGTTTGTGTGGGTACTAGATGACTGATATACTTAATATAATGCATTAAATAGATATATATTTTTTATCATACTCAGAAAATAACCAGAACACCCGGAACAATTTATTGCTGATTGTTCAAACATTTGTCCCAAGGCGGGAATGGACCCGCAACCTCCTGCGTCGCAGGCTGACATTCGTCTGCCGCACCACATCGGTCGTCAGAATGAAATTTACTAAAGAATTAGTGATCAATAGTAGCAAAAAATAATTTTATTTCGTTGCACGAAGATCGAAAACAACTTTATTGCAGGATATCTGTCCCAGAGATATCTGCTATGCTAACAACGTAGTTTTATAGGCCTGTATTATGCAAGCTTGCATAGATTGCTTGTCATTGATCTACGCATACGTGACGTTTATGCAATAGAAAACCGTTACCTACTCAAGCATATACCTATGACTGTGCAAGCTTTTATAACACTGGCCTTAGACTTTGATCAATCTGTAGTCGTTAATAGCACCTACCACAACTTTTCGCAACAAAAACCGTTTACCTCCCACTAGGATGTTCTTGCGTCCGCAGACAACAATGATGGTCGGTATTTCTTCTAACAGCAGCCAGGTGGTCGCTCGAAGACTGGTAATGAGGCTCCTGCTGAGGACCCTCGCGATGTTGGTGAATTATGGATTTTCGAACTACGAGGTTTTTTCCGAGGGATTTTGTTGTAACGATTTATGTGAGAATAGAGTCACGTGTTGGAGTTTGGGTAAAAATCTCTTGAACATTATCAAAGCCAGAAAAACTTTAGAGTAGTAAGTGATTTAGAACAAACAAGTCAGATGTACTCTTGTGCTAATACAATTTTTTAAGGTCCTTGATTCATTTTCTTTTGTTTTTTATTCTTTATCAAAATGCAGAGAATGATGATTCTTTGTTAAGCCAGGCTGGGCTGGTTAGATACAATTCTGTCAATGTCAAGTAAAGGAAAATAATTATAAAATATGTGAGTTATCAAGTTACATATGAAGATTGTATGATATTTTCACCAGAGCCTAGTTCGTTATCAAGCAGGGTGCACCACGTGCAGGTGAGGTTGGCTTGGGAGACGAGATGTTGGAGTCCCCCTGACACTCCATGCAGAGAATGTTTTGCGAAATAATAATTAATTTAAATTAAATAATTAAAAGAGATGGTTTCATCCAGACCGGTGCAGGTGGCACAGCTTTGGTATTAAAGAGAATTTATTTTGGGAAATAGTGAGTAGATACATCCTTCAATTATGATACATACCATTTTACACATACCTCATTTTACACATACCTCATTTTACACATACCTCATTTTACACATACCTCATTTTACACATACCTCATTTTACACATACCTCATTTTACACATACCTCATTTTACACATACCTCATTTTACACATACCTCATTTTAAAGTTAAGTAGCGTTTTTAAGCTTAAAAGTAGGTAGTTTAAATTCAAATATTGTTCAAGAGTTTCAACATTATCATTTTCGAGTTGCAATGATTTCAGTCCGTTTGTCTCATTTTATACTTCAAGAGACATAAATCGAAAGTTTCGAAATAGTATAGTTTACGTGCGAAATGGCGTATCGTAAATATTGTGTCGACTAAACGAGGACATTTTGAATTATGGCGAGCGGCGCGTCATTTATCATCCAGTGAAAGTTCTTTAATAACGATATTATTTATGGTCTTTGAAAAAGTGATAATTGTGGGTTATGCCGGTTGGGGATTAGGTAATTATTTATTAGAACTTTATTGGGTCATATCAAATTATAGGATTGTTTTATTATCAAACCCATTTAAAATCTAGTTACTAATGACTAGATAGATCTCTTATACTCATTAGATGCTTAGAACCACCTAAAACCCTTGAAACTTCTTTTTAATCACCGTCCTGGCAAAATTTTCATAAAAACCCCCTTTGAAATGATCTTCCTATTAAGAAGTTTAGGCGTTCAAATAAACGACAAATCGCGACATTTTTGCTTTTCCAAAAACCTTTTCACTAAAGGAAGAGTGCAGTAAACAGGATGGAGGAGTTAAAAATATTAATAACTAGTTTCTGCCGGCGGCTTCGCACGTGTTTTTAAGGTTATCCCATGATAGAGAGGGATAGGAACTGACTTATGGGATAAGATATGTTTTATTCCATGCTTATAGAACTACCTGAAAGCAAAATTTCAGCCCTATCTGTTCATTAGTTTTGGCGTGAAGAGGTAACAAACATCGAAGCTTTCGCATCCCACTAATATTAAAAAAGTGTAAGTTTGAATGGATGGATAGATGGATGGATGTTTGTTATTCAATTACGCCAGAACGGCTGACCGGATCTGGATGCAATTTGGCACAGAAATAGATTATAGGCTGGAATAATGTAAATATTATCCCGGTAAAATGTATGGTTCCCGTGGGATATATTTGTTTTAATTGATCTATACTTTCTAAGGTTTTTATTTATTATAGTACTCTGGGTAATTTCTAAGAAATTAATAAATCCCAAAAATTTACGATCTCGACGGGATTCGAACCCGCACCTTCCCCTTCAGCGCAGGGTTGCTCTTTTTGTAGGTGGCGCTGACGGCGTAAGTGCCGAAAGAACTCCCAAAGATTTTCGGGTCGACTAGATAAATATTTTTTCCCGGAATTCCCACGGGAACGGGAACTTTACGGGTGAAACCGCGAGGCACTGCTAGTTTATAATATTAGTGTGATGACTGTTCGTAGCAGTATTTTTCTGCGCGTGTAGTCTGAGGCTGAGCTTCTCACCCCGACCAAATAGAGTGCATATTTTTTTCAAATAGTTGTAAATTTCTTCCATGTAGTAAAGATTAATATACCCACCTCGATACACGCTATGCTAGTTAAGTAAACACATATGTTCGAAATCCATCACGTATTCGAAAGGCTCCAACGTCTCATTACCGACATTCCCAACCATTAGCATCTCACTACTTTACAGTCACGACTGCACACTAATATACGGTTTTAACACGAATTCCCTCAAATTATGACTCTACGGATACCAGAGTAGTATAGTAGATGGTTATGAACAAACTACTTAACGCATTCACTGCCCAGTCAATAAGAACTGTTGGTTGGGACGCATCGCGCCGTCGCGTCCCGCCACACGGTGGTGTATGACATCTGCGTCTTGGGTCATGAAACTGTTAAAAGATGTTTGCGTTCGATACTGCGAGTTGTTGTTCTCAGTCATTTACCTTTATTTAGGTCTCTATTTGTCACAGCTGCATTCACACCACACTTCTCAAGAATAATAGCCGTTGATTATAAGGCAGGAGTGTCAGCGGCGACGCGGTAATGACGGTGTAATTGCATTATATTATAGAGAGAGGGCTTGTGGTAATAACAGTGGGCTGGTGGGATTATAGTTATGAAGATTAGTGGGCTGACATCTGTCGGAGGTCTTTAAAAGGTCTAAAGGCTTTTGTGAAGGTCCAAATCCCAGCAAAAACTTATTTTACCTAGCTTTACGAGCTGAAGGGAGTGAAATAAGGTTTCTAAAAATATTGTACTTTGTTTATTTTCTAACTTTAATAGTTAAGTGCCTAAGAACTAACAAAATATAAGTCTGATTAGGACTTAAATTTTATTGTATTTATATAATTAAAGTGTACTACTTAAATATATATAATGTGTACTAAAATATATATAATTGAAGTGTGTACTAGGTACTTTTTATTATTATATTTTTTATGTTGAAAAATTTTTAGAATGATAGTTATTTGGAAACCATTCCGCATAACACCTTTTTTGATAAGATCCAACAGAATACATTCGCGTGCAGCGATTTTTTTATTTATTTTTTATAGCCAGTGATGCGCTCTACGCTAAGGTGCCAAAGACCAGCGCTGCAGTGCTCCCCGAGCTCATGCAGCACACACTGAAAGGCAGCCTTTTGGTCTCACTATGTCTATTATTATTGTATTTTATTCTTTCTTTTTATTGTATTTTCTTGTGTCTTGTGAACCAATAAAATTAAATTGTTATAATTGTTTTATTGTCACTTCAAAACTCTTAAACCAAATAAAAAAACAGCATCTCTTCTATTAGGCCTGTTGTCTCAGATTGCCCGACAGTGTATAATTAGAGGTGATGTATCAATCATCGTGGGCGGCATTGTCTGGGCGGGACATTAATCTCCCTTTGTGCTGCCTCATCAATTACAGACAGACAGACTTTCTGTATACACGTACAGATGTGTAGATAGCAGCTTTGTGTATGGTAGAGAGTACCTATAGTCTTTACTGGTTTCTGCCCGCGGCTTCGCACGCGCTGTTTCTATAGAAAAGTTTAAAGGTGATTTCTATCCCAAAGGAAATGATTTATAAGATCAAAAATTTATGATTCATTCCAGGCCTAGGAATATATTTATGCAAAATTTCAGCACGATCCGATCAGCAGTTTGGGCGTGAAAAGGTAACCAGCATCCAAACTTACAAAATTCGACGCATTGCTGCAAAGGCTGGCAATTACAAAAAGTGCCAGGTGTTAGGTCATTTCTGTTTTATTCTCGTTACTCACTGCGTGTGACTGCAACACATAAAACTTGACTTTTTTAAAGGAACCTGACGAAACAATCAAACTCACAATCCATAACCACACACACAAACGAACATAAACTCTGCAATTCCAAAATGACATTTCAATTTCCAATAAAACTGAATCAATACAATTCAATAAGTTGGAACATTGAACAACATAAAGCCGGGTCCACACCGTATGCTGTCGACTCTGTCGGTCTGTCGATAGTCGTGTTATTTATGTGGGTTGTCGGCGGGCGGCGATTATTCATATTTATGCAGCGCTAGTGTGGCCACGGCTGATATATTGAGCGGAGGAAATTACTTTGCACGCCCGAGGTGCCCCGGGAGCAGGCGGGGCGCGAATCCTAGCGGAGGAAATTACTTTGCACGCCCGAGGTGCCCCGGGAGCAGGCGAGGCGCGAATCCTAGCGGAAAATTATCTGAGCTTTCTTCATTATTTATTCACTTGAATGAGCTTATCTCTTTGATTTTTTTTGTTGGGAGTTGATATAAGCGACGTTATTGAGTTACGCAAAAATAACAGAATAAAAAACTTTTTTAATTTAAATTTGTCTAGAAAGTTACACCAAATGTACGACGTTTTGTATAGGTTTTTTATTTTACCGTTGGTAAATCATCATATCAGCCCACACACGTCCACTGCTGGGCATAGGCCGCTATTTGTGGAGTCGTATGGGGGACCATACGATTCCACAAATAGCGGTCCTGAGTCGCCTCTATCCATCAATTCCCTGCGCCCGCTACCACGTCATCGGCCAAGCGGTTCCCATAAGTACCATAAGTACATTCGATAGAAACGCTTATTGCTAGCAATTCAGCCACAGTCCCACCTGGGGCGACAGAATGAATTGTTCTATAACGTTACTAAACAGAAAATCTTATGTTAATCTCTGCAAGTTACCGCCGCACGGCAGGCATAAATGTTTGAACGAAGCTTTGCGCTAGAAGATACTGATTTTAGGTCGTTTATCGATAGAATTACAGAGCAGTTCGCTTACAGTTTTGCATGTCGATGAGAAAAGTTTGGAACTCTAGTTGAATTTGAGTTTAAGGGTTGTTTATTCTGACTAGACCAAATGAAGTAGGGGGATGAGAGGCTTCTTCTCTAGTAAAATATCGAAGCTATAACATTGAAATAACTTTTGATATCTGAAATGCACGAATCACCACCAGCTTTTTTATGCTTTAAGTAATTGTGGTACTTGATAGCTCAAGAATATAAGTCACGATATCCAAGACCTGCAAGATGAAGATGTAAAAAAAAAATTTGCTGTCAAACCAACGAAAAATCGTCCTTTTTATTTCAGATCTGCAAAAGACGGCCAGTTTTTTTAAAATTGGAAACTGCATGTTAATCTTTTGTGCTCATTTTGATTAGGCTATGTACACAAAGTTTTTTCAAGCTCTGTGTGCGCAGCCTTATAGTAAGGCTCCTAAGTTGAGTTTAATGGGCGCCTGATTGACGAACAACTTAGCCTGCCGCGGCTTAGTTATTAAGCAAAATTACTAGGCTCATAAAATTAAATTTATGCCCTGCCTTAAACGAAAACGGTTAGGCAGGAGCTCGAGGCTATGTTTTGTAAGGTTTATGAAAAACGTATTTCTGTTTCCTAAGCAATATATTTTGCATATTTTGCTGAAATTGCGACGTTTACTAATGTTTGGGACACATTGGAAAAAGTTTACAATGCTGAAATTTAGTACTAACTACGAGACTAATTTATATGGCTAATTTAGTTAACTTTCAATGTAAGTGCTCGGAGACACAAAAAAATGCATTAAACTTTTAAATGTTATTTTTATTCAGTAGTTTTGGCATGAAGAAGTGGGTAACAAACACACGTCCATCCATTGAAACTACCGCATTAGTAATATTAATAAGATTGTGCAAATAATTCCCAGAAGTCATTCAAAACGATATCATAAAAGCATCAAGAGCACGACCTCTCAGTCAGCATACTCCAAGAACAGGTTTCTGCCCACTCGTCACTAGATATTACCATTATAGTAGATAACTCGATTACGAGCTCATCCTATTCGTATATAATTTCCATCAATTCTCATAAGTCCTACAACGAGCGCATTACACAATATTTATCACATAATAGCGACAAATTAAAATGCTCGCTGAGTTCTATGGCATTACTGCCACATGAACATTGATGTGGTAGGATTTGGATGCGGTTTATTCTAGAAGTTTAAAGTGGAAAAGCAAGGAAGACCTCAGGGCCGCAGCGGAAGGTCCGTCTGCGACGCAGGAGGCTGCGGGTTCGATTCTCGCCTAGGAAAAAATGTTTTCAGATAATTGCTCCGGGTGTTTTATGTGTAACTAGATTCTGCCCGCGGCTTTGCACGTGGTGTTTGTATTGAAACGTTATAAGGTTATTTCTATTACATAGGAACTGATTTATGGGATAAAAAGTAGCATAAGTTTGATTCCAGGCTTAGAGCTACATCTATGCATTACATTACACAATTTCAGCTCGATCTGTTCAGTAGTTTTGGCGCGAAGAAGTACCTAAATAAACATCTATCCATCTATCCAAACTTTCGAATTTATAAGTGTGAGTACTATCGAGTCACTCTTTTACACTTCTTCCAATAGTGAAACAAAAAATAAAATAAAATACAACCAAAAAATAAGTGAACAGAAAATCAATGAACAATTTATTTCTTATATAATAGGTAATAAATGTAATAATTTAGTTAAAATCATTACTCGCCTAAGTGCATATTTTGTAAGCCTAAAGAGATAAAGTACTTGAGCTCCGACTTCTATGCATGTACAGTGCGCGTCAGAGTTAACTATCCCCCTTGTCTAAGAGAGATAATTTTATAAAATATCTTCTATCTTCATCTTCTTTTTAATTCTGACGCGTACTGTACATAATATCTACGAAAAAATTAAATTTCGTCCTGATTCGTACAGTAGTTTTGGTGTGAAGAACTATCAAACAGTCTTTCATCCTAACTTTCGCATTTATAATGAGTGTGATGATAATTCATAGAGTTCTCTCGTAGGCGCCGTTTATACTTCGAAATTATACATCGCAGTTCACATTAACAAACGTTGTCACGTTAATAAACTTAAATTGCATTTATTACTCAATTGTCGTCACTCAGTCGGAGCGAATTGAAAATGAAATAAGAGTTTTCGTGACTCGACTCTGTAGATAATTTAAACGCTGATGTTTAAATTTTATCCAGATAGTACGTAGTCCAATAAAAGTATGTAATAATGAGAGCTACAGAGTAAAAAAATATACTGCGGTGTCGAGATAACATACTATAGTACCCTAGGCTCACCTTAGCTTGGGGCTTGATAATACTTTGTGAATTGTATAGCATTATTATTAATTGTAATTTTCGTTGATAAAGATTTATATATTATCAAAAAAAGGCCTTTGCCGAAAATAAAAATATTTACGTTTTGTATGAATATAACACACATAAAGCACAGGACACGCTCAGCGACATAAATCGCTGGTAATCGCTCGCCATCGCCGGCGAAATGAATATTCACGATAAATCAGCTTTTAGCTGCTGCGGAGGCGGTGTGGAGACAGCCTTATCCCTTTTTGTATCGAACTTATGGATTAGTGTTCATGTGTGAACGGAGCCTTATAATGTCAAGAGATCAGTGATCGATCTAAGAAATAATGAAATAAAACGTCAAGTGCGAGTTGGACTCGCGTAACAAGGGTTCCGTATAAGACCTTGTTTCTTGTCCAATAATATAGGTCAATATTCATCACGAGGTTAACACAAACATACAGTACTTGTGGGTCTAAGTATTATGGAAAAGCCAGCTTGTAATAAACGTTAAAGATTTTCCAGAAACATTTTTATTATCCAAGTAATAGTTCGGTAACAAAACATCATAAATATATCATTCGTGCAATTATTACTTATTTATTATTTTATTGCAACATATAATCTTGCAGCCATACATACATACATTGCGATCAATTCATGAATCATAAAAAAACCCCGGTAATAAATAGGTAAGGTTAGTAATTGTTTGGGGAAAAAATGACAATATTGATAATATTTTATGACTTTATTGGAACCTACTGAATAAAACTTTTATTGTATATAAGCTATGATTAATTTGAACAGCACTGCCGTCACCTGACACTGAAATGGTAAGTTAGAGTTAATCAGCAACATCATCAGCCCTAGTGAGTGAGCATAACAAACATAACGTCTTCAGCTTGCGGTCAGCATCTGGCAGCAGCGGTACGCAACATGTCCGCATTCACTAGCTGGTACCTAAACACACGATTTATTATAGTAACAAAGCGAATGCATACCCACCTATTTCAAAACACGTAAATTGAAACGTAAAATTCATCAACACACACAAACACAGCACAAACAAAACCACAATTAACCATTAACATAATTCAATGGCCACGAAAATAACAAACAACTTATTGTTTTGCGAACGGTACAAAGCCATCAATATCTCAAATGAAGCGGTTACAACGCTAACTGCTCATTGTGCTGCTTTTGATTTATTTTACAACCGTACTTTACTTTCACTGCAACGCCACAAATTAGCTAAAGTTTACGCCACACAGAAAACTCACTACGGTGGGTCCGTACCCAATTTTAAATTTCTGGTTATTCGTAAAGCTTAAAAATTTATTTAAAATAGTTTTTATACTTAATTAAACTTTAAATTGATTGATTGTCTATGAATAACTTGTAGCTAATGCTTATGACCACATCGAATCATTCCAATTAATGATAAAACCGAGATCGTTTCTGATCAGTCCGAGAAACCAGAAGTCGCCAGACGCCAGGCTGAACCAAGCTAAGACTGGGTTAAGTTCAAGTGTTTGAGTAACAGCTGAGAAAATGAATTAAAAAACCAATTTAGATATCATGTGGTTGAAGCGGTTGCAGCGTTCGACCCCTTCAACTGAGCCCGTGGATGTCTAGGGGACCTACCAGATGAAAGGCAGCAGCTTTCTTCTTCTGTTTTTTAACACCTTTATTGCGATTTCCAATCTGCTTGCCGAGCTGGTGTTATTTAATTCAACTCATTCACACCATCAACTTTTTGTCAAAAATTAGAAAGTGGTCCACTAAATCCCAAGTATCTACCTGTACTAGACCAGTGAAATACAAAATGATCCATTTTATAATGCGGAATCAGACTCTACCAAGCTAGTCATCTCTAGTTTGTATGAATGATTTCTATTCTGCAGACCGTAATAAAATAATTCAAAATAAATTGTAAATTATTTTCATGATAATAAATCCTCTAAGCTCCTCGTATGGGATTTTAAGAAGTCGACTACTTCTAATTATAAAATAATAATTCTAATTTTAAAATATTCACGCCAAATCCTCTTGAATGGGGCCATGTTCAGCAGTTGCGTATTTGCGCTGATGAAGAGATGTCATTTAAGTGGATTTCGTGTCTAGAAAGATTTATTTATGCAAACTGTAATACTAAGAAAATGAGGCCGGGAAAAATAATTAGTGAGCTTTCTGTATACCGTAGGCAGTAGTATTTTGTGGCACTACTGACCGTAGATGTGGAATTGCAGGCTGATTTATTTGCCGACCTTACTTTGTGGGCTATAATTTTAGAATTATGATAAGAACGGAAAGTTGCTTTATTGTTGCTCAGTAAGTAGGACTTGTGAAAGATTTGTACTCTTTCGAGTCACGAATGCCTCCTATTTATAAACATATTTGTTTTTTTTAATCTTACTCTCTAAGCTATTTTGTTAGCAATTAAAACACATTTTGACGACCTCGGTGGCGCGGTGGGCTAAGGTCCGCCTGCGACGCAGGAGGTTGCGGGTTCGATTCCCGCTTTGGGACAAATATTTGTACGATCTGCAGGTATTTGTTCCGGGTGTTCTGGTCGTTTTCTATGTATAATAAAAAAATATCTATCTATGTATTATGTATATCAGTTATCTAGTACCCATAACTCAAGCTCTGCTTAGCTTGGGGCTAGATGATGCTGTGTGGATTGTCCAGCATTATTTATTTATTTTTATTTTTATTGTGTAATCGAAAGTAAATGACCCTTGCGAGACACAAGAGAACAATGGAAACGGATGTTAAAATGTGTTTTATAAAACGGCACTCACTTTGTCCACGTTGTCTCCTTCGACACATTCGGTTCGGAAAATGTGCGGGCAATTTCTCAATTCAGATGTGTTCGTGAGTGTACCCATCATCCATCATCAGCCTTTGTAAGTCCACTGCTGGATGTAGGCCTGATGCATCCAGCATCTGTCTGCTACAGTCTTTCGCAGGTCGTCATCTTACCTGACAGGAGGGCGTCCTACTGTATGTTATGTACCTACGTAGTGTATCACTCATTTCATAGTATTTTTAGCCGTTTATTGGCACTTTCATAACGAATAAAAAAACAAAAGAAGTAAACCATTAACTAGTGAAAAAAGTATAAGAGATTTATATAGATATTACATATACATAGATTACATAGCTATATACTCACGAAAACTAATCAGCAGGTCAATTAATATTTTGTTTTCGTGTCGAAGAATACAAAATATTAATTGACCTGCTGGTCAGCTTTACAGAAGTTTACCTACAAGTTAGGAGATCGCGGCAGATTATTAAAAAAATCTGACCCAAAGACATAATGTCTGTTAAACTTTTCAACACCCACACAAACTTAATAACATTAATCGCTCGTAATTTAAAACCTTTTAACCCAACTTGTTCTGTTAACCCTACATCGACCGCGGTCCATAATTACCGGCAATACATCGCGGGTCAAATTGACCGCGCTCAACAATAACCAGCCGATTAACCACTGTTTAAAATGATTTCGCGATATTGATTGATATTGAAATTGCTGGGTTGAAATGGGTTTTCGATAGGGCTTTATTATGAGCGCTCGTTTATGAGTGACTGGACCATTTAGCGTGAGGTTTTTAATGGAGTTTTGCGACGCTTGCTTCTCAGGAGTGGAAGTAATTCTGACTTATGTGTAGTTGACGTATCACCGTCATCAACAACAACGATGTCCTAAAAAAATACAACCTTCTTCAAAACTGAAGATACTTCTTCTTTATAATTTTAAAGTCGTTTCTTATTATTAGATTGCATGATTTATGAGTCATTAAATGATCAGTATGTGGAATATACGCTTGATTGGCATCTTAAATCTTGGACATTATATAATATAGTATTTTTAAACAAACCCAATTTTTCAGTATCAAGTCTTAGTAGCCAGACTATTTAGAGGCCCCTCGAATAACAATAATCATTTCTTATTAGGATTGTCTCGACCAGTACCTATTCAAGATAGGTAGGTAGTAGTAAATCTATAATTTAAATCAGCTACCGGTTATTGATTGCTGCATTGCCAACTTTATTACCATTGTAAGCGATTTATAAATCAATTTACTGACCTCGACTATTACTATTTATAATGGCAGTTACCTCACGTATTAATCATGGTTGACGAATGGGTCATGAGTTTCTCATAAAAATGGAAACATACTCGTACACCAAGAAAAACAAGTCTCGGCAAACAGCAACGAAAATAAATAAACTGGACATTAATATCCTGAGCACTAGTGTCGAGGGTTAAAAGTTGGAGACACTCTCAGAACAGGGACTAAACGAAACACTACTTACACATATTATCATTATGAACACACTAATATTCTAAATACAAATGTTTGTTTTTGTTTGTAAAAGCCTGCCTCCTGCCTATAAAATACAGAACGAAGCGAGCTGAAATTTTGCATAGATTTACTAAGGTCTTGAACTGGAATGCGTAGGCCTATAAATCAGTTCACATAGGATAGAAATAGCCTTTACCTAAACGTTTCATTAGAAACAACGCGTACAATTATGGTAAGAAACAGTAACAGAAATAGTCCGATGCAATTAAATATATTAGTCAATAAGTCGATAAACATAAAATAAAATGTAACTAGATATCTAAATCTTCACTCAAAGCTGAACGTACGGCCATGATCATGACTAATATCAACTTGTTGTAAGTTTGTTTTAAACCAATGATTTTATCAGTATAATTTGTATTCTCAAGCCTGCCCAAACCTCAAAACGGCAGGATGTGAACTCCTATCGCCCATCTTGATGTTATCAGCGCCTATTTAAATATCAACAGACGCCATAAATCTCTTTAACCCGTTTGGCGTCTCAATTGTACCTTCAAATTACAACCTTGTCAGTCTCCCTTATTTATTGAAACTGCTGAGCAGTTCAGAATATTCTATAGACATGTTTGTTTAAGGTTTACACGAATAACATCATACGTATTGGAGTTTCGTCGTGGTTATCGATACCGATGTAGTTTGATGAATTTAGAAGTGACGCTGTCTGTCTTTGTTTCAGTCTACCTGTATGTCTTTATGTTACCTTCTCCCTCTCTCTAAAGGGCTGGATAGATCGAGAGAGATAATGTAATCTGGCAAAAAAATAGTTAGGTTCATTGTACCCAGAGGAAGTAGACAGGATACTTTACTTTCATCCAAGTAAAGCGCATGCAAACCCTACGACAGAAGCTACGCTACAACCAAATTGATTGTATACCATCGCACGTATCTTATGAATTTAAGTAAACCACTAAAGAACCCACTCTTCTAGGGGTTAGGATTTGATTCCACGACCTTTGGATCAGAAGTCGCACGCCCACACACTGGGCCGATGTAAACTTGCAACTAGTAATTTCCGAGCATTGAGATTTCAAGGCGTGACTGACTGTTAAGGCTTGCGCCCACAGTCGGACAGAAAAAGGATTAATAATGATTTGAGGCTGGGTTATTATATAAATAGGTCAAATTCACGATAGAAGGCAAGAAATATGACAGGAGCTTGGTGATGTGTGTGATGATATGAGCACGAGATTGGTGAGACATATACTTAGGTATTAAAAGGGAGTCAAATAGAAAAGTTGTTTGTTCTGCTGATATCACTCGGTGTGCGACAGAGGGAGATCGTGGCGTGAAGTCACAGGAAAGAAAGAGAAGTAAAAGATAAAATAAGTCGAAATAAACAGATCGTCAAATATAAATGCCGACTCATACTTGTCTTCACAAAACAGAAGATGATTTTGAAGCTAATAAGAGAAACATTTTGAAAGGAATAAGCTAAATTTTATCGGATGAATTACTTTACTCGAGCAGAATAAAGTCAATTCGTGTTTGAAGATGATGATTGGATTCATGGTTGGAAGTAACAATCATGTCAACCCATTTCTACCAATAACTTCTTTTACTAACTGGCTTCAACAAATAAACGACAGATTCTGGCATTCCAAAACCTACGACGATAGTTATCTACGGAATACCTGGGTTTTATAAGCATCCTTTATGCTTATAACACCCAGAGATTCCTGAACATCTTTGACTATTGCAAAGAAATTTCCATCCTTCCACACTGTATTGATATCTTCGCTGGTGAGTGACGACCTTTATCCAAGTTGCATTCGATGCAGGCTCGCCCATTAAATATGATAATCTGGCCTCATCTGCAAGCCTTTGTTTGAAGGGCAGCCAATTGCCTATTGTGGATTTTGCAGACTGCAGGATGGGTACGTACGATGCAACGGGGCATTGCTGCCAGCGAGCGTCTTGGGGACGCTTCCGATCTGAGTAAATTTGCAGCTGTCTGATTGGTATAGACCTATCTCTGGGTTATTTGCAACAATCTGCAGTTAGGTCGATTGTTTGTAACATACATATATCGGTACTAGATGTAAGTTTATTTCAATTTAGTGAAGTAAAGTGTTCCAGTTAACTTCCGACGATTTTCCTAAGATCACCTTCATAAAATATCAATACTTTAGTCCGATAATCATGGAATAACCTCCTTAACCCCTCGACCCTGACCACAGGCGCTCACAAATCACATCCACGTCCAAATAGGCAGGAACTTTACCGAAATTATCGCCGGCACGACTGCCTATATAGGTAGGCCTAAATAGCTCGATCATTTAAAGCTGGCGCGATACACTTTGTGCATGCAGCGAAACACATGCTATATTTTGTCATGCGCTGAAGAACGCGCTTTAGGATTTTTCCTGCCAATCCGCTGAGTATTGCCCTTTTTGATGTCGTATTATTACATGCCTCCTCATCAGCTCTTATAAGTCGACTGCTGAATGAATGTGCCTCCCCCAAGCAAGGGGGGTTTGCCATAAGTACATAACTTTTAATCTATTTTGTATAGTATAGCTTACTTAGTAAAATAAGTTTTATGTACGAAAGTTTTTGATAGAAATGGGCTAGTACGATTATTAAAGAAATTAAATAAATAAACTTATACATATTTTTCATTATTTTTTTATTATGTTTTATTTTTTTACCTAACTACGACAGACTTCAGACGTCAGCGGCACATTATACGAAAAACAAAAGACTATCGCGACAACTCTGGTTGCGCTACCGATGCCATGAGTGTGGTGTGACCTATTTCTAATGCCTTAGAGTTGAGATTGCCGTAGAGCGGTGTCCAGGATAATATAGCAGGATTTATGGCAGTTGCGCGGGCGCGTTGATTTACGCCTTCCTTGCGACGCAGAGCACATCGTAGTTGAATGATTTATAATTTTCACTAGCAATTTGCACATTATTAGGTGGAAAGACATAAGGCTGTATTGACCTGCTTTATTAGGTTAGAATAGTCTTCGAGCGAGAACTAGTCACCCACGGTAGGTAGGTATGTGGTGGGCGAGGATGCGTCGAAACCACTGCACCTGGCAGCTCACGGAAAATAAAATGTATAGCTTTGATCGTAAGTGTATTTTTTACTACCAGTACTTTTGGAAATTATGACAACGGCAGATTTGTTTCTGTACTTTCGCCGGATCGTAGAATAAGCCCGTTGTAATGGCTAGGCCGCTTAAAACACTGATTATTTGGGAAAACATAATACATTTTATTCGTCGAGATGTTTATGGGACATTTAGATTAGACATAATTTTGAATGTTGATCTTGCTATAACCGGCAAAGGCACGCCTAGCCATTTTACAAACGGGCTGTTTCTACAGTCCTACGGCGATCTATATTTTGTATACACTACATTTATGCCACTATGATAGGTAAACTATTTCATATCCTAAATCCAACCCTCACTGTTCATTTTGTCACAGCAGCACTGTGAAATGGCGCAAGCATTTTTGATTTACACCTTCCCAACGCAGTAAATTACCGACTGATAATGCTTTGCGATAGAGATTGGTGTGGATTGCCGGAATCGAGGGCTAAGCGGGGCCTAGAGGGAAATATGAGGAAACGGCTCCTATTTCATGGTCTGTTGTTTTGGATGTTTGTAGATAAATGTCTCTTGGTGTTGCAGTCTTGGCCAATAATTTTGCCATCGCCAGCTGAAGCAGCAGATGTCTGTTTGAATACAGCACCAATATTTTTACATTGATGAGGTCCTCCTAGTCGATTTTGGTCACAGGGGCCAGTCTTAACGGAAACTAGCTATATGTTATAGTGCAATAGATATCTATTACCTCACTCTCATAATAGGCTACTTCACTACTACTGGGAAATAATTCTAACGTATTGTCTGATAAAAATACTACAAAGTGTAATTCATATTTCTTCTTATTAGTTATTATAATTAATTATCATTTATTAAAATCACCTGATTACGCTTTGTTACGTTGTCACTGACTAGCATGAAAACCATTTCAATTCAGTAGGACGGCAGACCATCACGACCGAGGAGATTTTAGGTATTTTACATTGCTGTGTTACTAGCTAAACGCAACCCATTGCAGTTCGCTAAGTCTCCTCTGATCCTGCCATTCCAATTCATTAGCATGAGCTTATTGAACCTTCAAATATATTGACTGGTACTGACATAAATTATAATTATATTTGAAATTCTGAAATTTTAATTGTATTATTGCATGCTAGACTATAGCGAGACATGATCATATAATTTTTATTTATACCACTTGTATACCAAGTTTGACGCAGATAAATCTTTCAATCTCTCGACGACCTCAGTGGCGCAGTGAGTGGGTGAAGGTCCGCCTGCGACGCAGGAGGTTACGGGTTCGATTCCTGCCTCGGGAAAAATGTTTGTAAGATCTGCAGATATTTGTTCAGGGTGTCCTGGTTGTTTCCTACGTATAATAGAAAGTATCTCTATGTACTATACAGTATTATGTATATCAGTTATCTAGTGCCCATAACACAAGCTCTGCTTAGCTTGGGGCTAGATAATGTTGTGTGGATTGTCCAGCATTATTTATTTATTATCTCTTGTGACGATCGGCTCAGGCTTAAAATAACTGTTTTCCTAAAATGTGCAATTCCAGTTATCGTGATTACACCACAACTCTTCACTTTGCTTATAATGAGATTCAAAACTAACAAAATATACAAAACCATCTGACTGTTATTATAATACAAAATGCTTTTAAAATCAGGCATCAAATAATACATATCAGAAAAAACTGTACAATCTTATATCTCAAGAACAATATTACCAACACACGGAATTACCCCACACGTTCATAAAATAGTCTTTAACCGTAAAATAACATATAGAAAACTGAGGCCATTGGGGCAGATAGAGCCGTATCGGTATCTTCATGAGGCACTTGAGGCAGTTACAGATATAGCCATCGCACTTGCATGTGCACTCGTGATGGCATATTTCCATAGCTATCGACCATTGTTCGCTGATAACGATTTTGTAGGGATGAGGTAGATTGAGATTTGATTTGATTTGAAGATTGAGGATTTAGAAGCGTATATTGAAATAATACTACGGTTTTTTTGGCACCCGTTTTCACTCATCTTTACACAGTGTCGTTACAATATAGCCTGTGTGCGAGGTGCGAAATATACAACATACCTACTCGATCGAATTTTAAGTGATGATATCGCTGCATTGAACTATACGCTAGTAATAGTACTTCAGTGTATCGCTGCCATTTCGATAACTGCATAATTTGTTAAATTTAAGTGCTTGTTTTATGATTTTCAAAGATAATAAGTCGTAAATATAATTATTAAATTCAATTTCCGCAACTTAAAGATGGATCATAAATTGGTGAGCAATGTAATGTAATCTTATGTAAGTACAAGAATTTTTCAAACTGACTGAAACTAATAACATCTTTAGACTTTGCTTTAGCTTCGATAAAAAAAATAATAATAATCTACCTACTTTCCAAGACTCGTCTCCATTTCCCCCATCTCTAGTACATTGTCTTGCAGTTGTTTCCGACACAGCCCTGATGGTCCGGACAACACGTGCAATAATATTTTAGGACATAACTGAGAGAGAACACCTACGTAATGTGAAGGAGGTTGCCTACTTCTTTGTTAGACTCTGATCATAGTTAGATGTGTTGATGTGAAAAAAATGGATATTAGAATGATGAGATTTGAAAATATCACAGAATCCCGGTACGGGTGTTAATATGCCGTTGTCGTTGCGGCATAGGAATCGACCCCTCTGACTCGACCCGTGGATATCGTACAGGTGACTGAAGAAACCTATCTAGAATAACATCACCAATCCGCCTGTCTAGCGTCGTGGTTATGGCAAAATTTGCCCTAACTTAAGGGATGCATCAGTATTGGACATAAGAGTGCCTCAAGACTCTAACGGAGATAAGGTTACAACATAAGTATGTTGTAATCTTGTACGATGTACTTAAAGGGACCATAAAATTATTTCTGCTGTTCAAGAAACATGGAATACCAGAACCATAAAGGAAGCTAACGATAAATAAACTAGATCAAAAACTGAAAAGGATTAAATACCAGCTCTAATTATTTGAAGAGGCTTATTCACGAATCGACATAAAAATAATATTAAACTTCATACAATAACAAGCAAAATAAAGTACATGATGTAATGTTCCTCAGCATTTCTAACCCGAGAACAGCCAACACTAGACAATAAAAGAGACATTCGCTAAGCAAACAAAAAGCCGCCAAGAAGTTGGGATATAAAGGGGAAAATTATTACGCTTTCAGCAGCGCATTTAAGCAAAACATATTTCAAAAGTTTCGGCATATTAAGCAACATTTATTTTGGCAGTGAGCTGGCCATTACGCCCGGAATGGGGCTAGAGCAGAAGTTATGAAAAACATTGGCCCTACTAACAGTTCTGTTCTCGAGATCTACAAATAATCTCGAAAACGAATTGGTCAACAAAGATGATCATTTGTAAAGTGGAGCGCGACGCTTAAAGGCGCGAAACATGATTTTATTCTGATTTCCTTTTTTGCTTATTAATGTAAGAAGGTCAGACCTCTTCAATGATTATAGAGTCGCAGATACCTACCTAGCTATAGATGCTATACTTACAAGCTCCGAGTCATTATCTTGGAATATACAATTTCAAGATAGTGAGCATTATAAAGGAGATTATATAATTTAAGTCCCAGATATAAGTATTTTTAGCAGGCACTACTACCATAACATTAACTAATCTGTGCTCCTACTTTTAGCCAGAAGTTAAACCCATACAAAGCTTAACAAGGATGCATATCTTTCTGAAGGAGTCTACCTAGCGCAAAATTAAATCCATTTATTTTAAACCATAAAAGTCAAACCACAGTGATTTATTTTCTTTAGACCTTGGGCTCTAGGACAAGTCAGAAATAACTAATTACGTAAAGTCAAAATTAACGAGATTATTAAGAATAACACTCAAAGGGTCTGCTAGTAGCGTTTGGACGACAGCAATACCCCAAAACTATGGCTGTGTCTAACATTTCAGAGTCGTTTTCAGGCGAGACGCCAGCGTTTTATTATTTACACCAGCTTTATTCAAGTAGCCCAGTCGCCGCTAAGTTATGATCCTTTTATCTTCATACGCAACAGAATAGTTATTGGGACTTGGCACAGTCGTATTCATAAACGCAAATGGACGACACAAATAACAGTAGTGAAGATCTTCGTCTCGGAATTTGTAAAAATATAATTCGGTCGGGTATGCGACATGAAGAGAAAGGCTAAAGAAATTATGTGGTTTGGTTTTGTGGACGATGACAAGAGTAAGAAAGGAGTGCAGGGACGACGGTTGACAGAAGTGTGTTTAGGAAATGATTGCGGTGACCTTACTGTACTATAGGATCAGTATCTAAGTGGGAACAGGACCAAAAATTACGATGAAGTAGTTTTATGAATATGATTGATTTAATTGGATTGGATGACAGTGAGTAGAAGATAAGTTATGGCCTATTCCAATTTACATTACGGTAATGATGTCTGATCTTTTCATTGCCTTCTCTGACAATTCAATATTGTCTGATGACCTTGGAAATACAATCTCTGTTGATTAAAATTCTGACCATAACCCAGTGATTTTAATACAAAAAATCACACAAAGCTTGAATAATGGGCCGGTCCCAAACACCTCTTCAAAACTTCAAAAACATTCAAATTCATACTGTCATTGTGCGTTCTAACTAGACCTCCCGCGGCGAGGGCGGTCCCCGCCCATCTTGACAGCTACAACCGCCCAGGGCCATAGAACAACACATAGTCAGTAGTGAAACACCACAGGATAAACCACAATCACTATAGACCGGAACATAGTATGCAGGACTGAATAGTAAGTCTATAAAAGCTTGAGTTCTTTGTGTTGAAAGGAAGTAGGTTTGTTAATTTCTATTACGGTTTTTGTTGTTTGTTTATGGTGTTTGTAGGTTATAATAATTCCCTGTGGAGCAGTTCAGGTTTACCTACTTATCTATCTCGTGCTCGTACCTATTCGATCATCTCAGGAGTGTATGAATTCACATTGCCATGGTTGGTAACGTGATTTTAAAAATAGTGTGAAAAAAATCATACGAATACCAAACTTCGTAACTGTATTTAATTGTCAAATACGCGTTGTTATTTATTTAGCTATTCTTACACATATTTTAATCTTAGTAACACCAGAAATGTCTTCAATAAGAATCAATAAAAAAAATCAAGAGGTACCGAAGCATCAAATCAATGTAACAAAACGTCAAGCTCTCAAGACAAGAGTCTTTAATCGCAATAAACCAGAGATAATTGTACAGACATAAGGGAAACAGACCCTAAAGGCACCATCAAGTCGTTCACGGTTATTAAATCCAGTACGTGATTAAGAGTCCCCTGGCGGCCCTTGCGAACATTAATTTGACAAATGGCGTCCAAATTGTCACGGGACTTGAGACCTCCGCCCATTTTACAAAGTGCTGTCTGTCCGTACGTACCTACTCTACGCCTTCGTCTTTTGTGTATAGAACTTCGTGTAAGGTATATGGCAGATAGTTTATTTAAAAATTACAGACAAACAATTAAAACAAATAAGAACTAGTATTTACAAATGCAATAATTGATTTAACTGCAGGCTGTTTCAATCAATCTACAGGTAGCTCAAGCGTCCTCAAGACGCTCTGGCTGCATTGCCAGAGCGTTACTGCTGTATGGTAATGCTGATGCGCTGCACCAGCTGTCAGGTCACGTGTCGCTTAGACCAGCCGAGCCGATACATAGGTAATCAATAAACCAATACATTAATATAGCGCATCCACATGTTGCATTTGTCATGAGCTTTGACTCGCTTCTGTCATATCAATCAAAATAGACGACATTTGTGATGATTGGGTCTCTGACTTTTCTGCAAACACCTTACCACCCTGTAAACCCTTCTGTTTACTTATGTAAGGGCTTCCTAGGCTGGTTGACCAGCCTAGGAAGCCCTTACATAAGTAAACAAGAACAGGCTTGTCATGCCATGACTCTGCCAACATGTAGAATGACCAAATAAGTATTCGCGGTCACACAAAAGTAGAAAAATACCCTGATGGTTAAGCACTTTAGAACTTTGCTCGTAAAAAAGAAAGGAACGATGTAGGTAGACCCTTGACATTTCAGCCTATGCGATTGCTATGAAGGAAGGTAGGTATAAAGAATGCTTGTGCCTATTATTTCAATTTGAATATACGCCCATAGCGTCCCATTAGCAGATTCAGATTGTTCGAGTGTCGCATCGAGGAGCTCGTTAGCGAAGGCGGAGCCACTCGCGATAACGAATTCACGTTATTATTGCTGAATGTTTTGTGAGGGGATTTATTTTTATTTGAACTGTTAGTTACACCTACGACTAACTGGTACTGAACAATAAAGCAGAAAATAAAATGATAATTCATCATCATCATCATCATTATCAGCCTATATCAGTCCACTGCAGGACATATGATAATTATTAAAACAGAATCACTGGTGTAGTGAAATCTCCCACTTATCCCGTAAGATTCGACTAAACACGAGAGACCTACCTGAGGAAGAGCAGCAGCTGCAGCTGCAGCAAAACCTCCGTGCATTTTAACGCATCTACTGCGATCAATCATCTGCTAAGCATGGTGATTAGAACCCTGGTTTGAGGGACCTCTGTTAAGCAGTGGAGTATGTGCCAATAAAGAATTGTAATAATATATGTATACAAAAAGAAGAGAAGAAAGCATACTCTTACGACAAATTGCTAGTAAATAGTTGGTAGGTCACAATGATGAAACTTTTGTGTACCATACAGAATTTTCTATCTATCAGCTTATTTGCTTATTATCTCCTCCCACTCCTATTATCTTAACTCAAAGAAAAAAATATGAGCGCACGAAACCACAAAAAGATCAATATCAATTTCACTGAATTAAAGAGCTGCGTTGAAACATAATTGTCACTTTCCCCATCATAAATAAATAAAACAAAATACCAAATAAAACTGCCACAACAAATATTGTACGCCAAAAAAAGCAATGAAAAGAATCCATTTGAAACATGAACTAGCCATAAATATCGGGGAATGTTGAACAGAGACATAAATAATACTTCTGTATCGGCGGTAGTAAAATACGGTCGGTAGCGGCGTAGCGGTCTGCAAGCGATTGTCTTCATGATTTGAGTGGCAGTTTCGAAAAGTGGTGGTCTAGGGACTTCGGAACTTGGACTGTTGTCATGTACATTAAACACGTCATGCACGTAAGACTATGACTTTGAGATAAGTAAGCTAAGTATTTCCTGCATTTTACCATCTCTAGTAATTATATTAATTTTTGTGTAGGTCAACGGTGTCTTATTTATCATTATCATCATCGGCCTATATCAAATGTGAGACTGAGATTCTATTTGATTGGTCTTTCTTTATAAAAAAATGTACGGTTCGAAACTATCCTAACACGGAAACATTCACCAAAGCCATCTCAAGTTCATTAGTAGAAGCAGTCAAAAAAGCCAGTGCCTCCGATAATCTCCCTCGCAGTAAATCACCGTGACCCCCTCTATCGAGCATCGCGTAACCTGCAGGGCTGACAGACGATCTGATGGTGCTAGGGTTACTTGGGTTAGGTTTGAAGCGGAGACAGATGCTGAAGGTTCGGTAAATAATGTATGATCAATTCATCATTCGATAGTGCTAAATTTATTAATTGTGTGTGCTTTAATGAGAAAAAAATTGTTATTTTTCGCTTTAATCCCATTTGATAACATATCCACCATAATGAAATTTTGATGCCTAATTTATTTCATTCTAAAAATACTGATTTAAAATGGTCATCTTTAAATTAAATGAACGATAATTATTAAAATTTAGTGACATTCTAAATAAACAACAACTAAACAAAGTAGTTTATTTGTCGTTGTGTATGAATTTATTGTTTGTTACATAATTTTGTTTTGTTTCTTCTGATGGAATGTTTATCTATATTTAAAGAAGAGACGAGAAAACTGGGTGATATATCAAAAGAATTCTGAAACCACAAGAGCTACGAAGCTCAAATTTTGCATGGAGTTTCCTTTTAGGACGTAGACACTCGCTAAGATACGGATTTTTGGAAATTCGTTTTCTAAAGTGGTTAAAATTGTGTCGAAGGTCATTTTTAAAATAGCTTCAGAATCGTAACTGTTGGTCCGTCAAAATTTGTAGCGTAGAAATTTGACTTAAAATAAACAGACACGTGTTTCAGAGATTTTTGAAATTTACATACTTCAGTTATTATGTCTCTACCGAAACTTCTATCTCTGATTTCAAACGCGTGATACTCGGGAAATAATACTCGGATGTACTCATTAGCCTCCTGAGACCCAGGACAATTTTTTTCAGACTATGTTTATATAAACTGTTTTTTATGAAACTCCATAAAGTAGTCAATAAAAAAAATGAGTAAAAAAAATCCCCCCTCCCCGTTTTATGTTATGTGCTCATATGAGGTCACTCGGCGTTAGTCCTCGAATGATGACATAGACTATTCGAATCGATTTATATTTTATTACAATTATACCTTGAACAAAACAAGTAGTTTTTGAACTGAAGTCTTTATCGGCATGTGAGCGGCTTTTTGAGACCTTTTATGGTCTGATGGAAGTGAAACGATTGCCACCTTCCTTCTTTTGTGTTTCGGTTCCAGTATTCCATCAGATTCTGAATCCGTGCTATCACTTGACTCGTCATTGGCTTCGATAAAATGATGTCCTAGGGTCATTTTGAACTCTTGCAGTTGCTAAAACTGGTGGAAGGCGAGGAGTACTTATACTAGCAGTATCTTCATTCGATGAATATATGTTTTCAGGCTGTCTTGGCAATGTGTCACTGGTGCTTCCTTCGTCATCTGAGCTGGAATCCCCTTCGATAGTGTTGACGCCACTGGGCCTTCATGCTCTTCCTCAGAAAATGCCTCACTATCAGATTTGTCCAGCCACTCCAAAATATCTGCCTCCATACCTATAAAAAATAACCAAATTTAAAACCGATGTCATCAAGCGATGACATTAAAAAGTTGGAATTGAGAACTAGTGTCATCGAATGATGACATTAAATTTGAGGTTACGGTATTCACAACAAACTTATGTTTTGCTTGAAATAATGGTTTAGAAATGTAGATAAATATTACCTCTTTTGATTTTATACAAAAAACTATGAAAGTAACGTAATTTTATAAGGATTCAAATCGATTAAACTCACCCCGCGACATGATGGCTCCTCTTCGTTACACTGTCTCCGTCGCCATGACAGATATGCGTTCAGAAACCAAGTCAAGTATTTTTTTTCTTGTATTGGCACTATAGACCTACATCGTAGACGGCGCCAAATTTAAATTTGTGCTAATAGGTGAGCTCCAGATTTTTTGTAAGTTTATGTCATCGCTTAAGTACTCAGGGTCTCAGGAGGGAAAGGTAGGTACTATTCGTTTTAATTATAGTGACGCAAGGGTTGTTAAACGTTCCCTTAACCTATATTTTTATAAGAGAAAAACGGGGGAACTCATCAAGAAATCTCTGAAACTACAAGAGCTACGAAGTTGAAATTTAAATGGAGTTTTCTTTTAGGACATAGGCTAAGAACTTATTTCTAAAAATTCACTTGTTGGGTTTTAAAGGTTTTCTCACAATAACTTTAAAATCGTACAGGATTGGTAGTAAAACTTTGGCTTTGATAGTTTGCATGGAAACCAACATTACTTAGTTAGGATATTACTAAAGTGCACTCGAATGAAATCACGGGCGTGTCAGTAAGTTTTTTATATTTTGCAGTCTAGCTAGAGAATATTCAAATGATATCTTCATTTACATTGCTTACGGCATTATAAATGTAGGTACAAGTTTATCTCCTTAATGTTCAGACATCCGGCAGCCCTGTTCACCTGTGGAGAACGTATTCAATTTTGCATACCCTCATATCTGCATCGACGCCATTGTTCGAGCTGCGCCGTATTTTATACAATCACATCTGCAATGCTCGTGATTTAGAGCTCTTGCTGTCGATACTGAATAAACCTCGCATTTTACTTTATTGTTTTGTGCTATCTTATTATTTTAAGAGTGGGTATCGTGTAGCATTGGTTTCCTGATCTTATTTGATTTGGTTCATTTTAGTGAAATACTATCTTAATGTAGGTACTGTTTTTAGGATGTAAGTCCTATTTTAACAAGATAAATATTACAGAATACTTATAACCTTATTCATGTTATAATCATCGGTAATTCTAAAATTTTACGTTTTCTAATGCTTGAATCAGCATAATTTTATAGCATGCAATTTAAGATTTGCAATTTACTGAATAATGGTTCAATTCTTCGCGAGAATCCGTCTCCCCGAGGCTATTATTTTCCGATTCGTCATACTTATCAACTCAATCACGTTTTACAAAACCAAGACCCATTATATCCTCAACAACCACTACAATTTATTCATACCCGAATTAATCATTCTTTATCCAAGCATCGTCTAAATTATGACCTCAGAGTAACAGCCAGCCCACACTAACCACCGTATAATCAAACGATTTTTCCTTCGGCAGGTATACATTAATGGGCCATAATAGCAAATTGAAATCGTCCGATTGTGGAGCGATCGTCGTGCAATTAAGGCGGGAGACTATAAATCGGTGGGTATCAGTACGGGACATGGAATGGGCGTTCAGGCCCCTTGGCGGGCCTTAGGTCGCGGTCCACTGGGAGATTCTTTGATTAAGATTATCGATCTTAAAGAATTTTTCTTATTAGTACCTAGTGTAAAAGTTATGATGACATTAATCTCTCTGTTGTTCTAGGTAATTGAACACGCTGACAGAAAAACAAACGGGCCACGAAGGTTAATGCTGAGATAATAAAAGTAAGCATTGAATCACACTCTAAAAAAATCTGTCAAAATATTAATTACGAAAACAAATAATAACTAAATCATCAACTTTCCCAACCCCATACGACCAGAGAATCCAACTATGATGAAATAAAAAAGATCACTGCTAGAAATAAAATAGATAAAGATAATTACCAAATTTACGATTCCGCTCCCACTGTGCCCTCTCATTTCAAAATTATACAAACGCATTATGTCTGCACATGCATCCAGTGACGTGGCCGCGCCCCGGTAAGTGCCCGCCTGACGTGCTAAAGAATATATTAGCGAAGATACCCGCAACATGTTGAATATATCACCGGAGATTAATGTCGAGAGCGTTCCCCATCTGGAATTTACAATAGGACTTTGGACACAGATTGAATTGCTTGGCTGATGATGTTAACTATGAATACTTTGTAACTAGGTATTCAGCTGTCAAGAAACAATGGTTTGATGGGCTTTAAATATATGAAATAAAAGTACCTAAGTATGATATTATCAGGTTCCTAGAAACAGGAGAATCTTAGACAATATTTAATGTAACTCTATAAAAAGTACATTTTCGACTATAAAAATTGTTATTAAACATAAAACTATGCAATAAAAGCCATATACCTATATCTTGCCGACAACCTCAAATGGTTTTTTCTCACTAAACTCTCATAACCGAACCCCATAACAATAAGTATTAAGCACTCTCCTAAATCTCGAACACCATAAAGAGTCAAAACACAGAAATATGGAATAAAACGTAGCTACATAAAGCATTTCGCGTAACGTACCGCACTTGGTTCCGACTGCGGGAACATTCTTCTTCTTTATGATACCTATTCAAATAGAAGAGATGTGCTACTGGACGAAAATATGAATAAATCTACGTAGATAGCGGTTATACTGTGGCAATTTTAGAATGGCACTGATTAGCTGATGTTTATGGTGATGGGAGGGTTGATGGTAACGAATAAGCTGATGATGAACTTTGAGAAATTTGTTTTATTTTTATATAGATGTGTTATAAAAGCACTACGTATAATATTGATACGGCAAATAGTACATCCTTAAAGCAAAGAATTGGGACGAAATAGGCTGGATAAGAAACGAATAAAGTTGGAGAAAACAATAGATTGTCATTCTGTGCTTATTGGAGATATCAAAGAAGTTTTTAACTTCAATTCTTTATGTAATCTTGTTATTTAATTCTATAAGGCACATACACATACATACATAAATAACATGCATAAGGATTTGAATCTGAGTATAAATAATTTCATAAAAACAATAGTTTCAAAATAATAATAACATTAGCAAGTCCAGACCTACACCACTCCTGGTTCACCCCAAACCCCGCTATTTTTCCGCGGGGTCATCCCTTAAATTCTTTTTATTGCCGCCCTTGTAAATCATTGTAATGCTTCAGTGCATTATTCGTCGGAAACTTCATTATGGCCGGTTTAATGGTTCGGAGGAGCGATAAAATCTAGCTGGTGGCCGGACGGTGTGGTGCACATCTTCTGGAGTTTAGCGGGATTTGTCGGATACGCTTTAGATATTGTAGATTGTAAGCTCATTGTGGTGTTTTACAGATAGCAAGGGTGACATTTTGTCGGATTATAGCCATGTTAGGTTTAGTTTTTGACTTGAATTTAGTTTTCTCGCTATTCGGACCTCGCAGTGATGTCTTCTAGTGGCTAGGAATCAATCACTGCTGAGTACATGTATCTTTTGCTTTTCCCTGCCGCCTCTGTCTGTTTTCTCATGTTCATCATCAACATCATTAATCATCTAATATCATCAAAGATACGGTCTTTTCTGGTCATCCTAGTTAATTTCTCGTCTGAGATTTTAAGGATGATCCTGTATAAAGTAGGTAATACTTTGATTAATATTTGTAGGATTATCCCCTTTGCCCTGAACGCGTAGCCACCTCGATCGCCGCCAACGATACATCACTTGCAATTTGTTGCGATAGCACTACGATAGGTGGCCTGCGCGGGCCTGTATTGTGCTTTATGGCCCAATAAAACGTACAGGCTTTCTTTCTTTAATGTCTCGCGTAATGGCCGGCCCGGGAATTAAATGTCTTGGAGGCTACTGTAATGGTGTTTAATCAGGGAATTTACAAGGGGTAGGTAATGATTTAAATTAGTTTTTTATCTGTGTTTTTACGTATCGGGTTGGCAGCTTCTAGAGCTTTTCCAGGGGCATAAAAAACTGAGTTCTATCTAACGGAGGTCATACCTAAACATTACTTTAGGAGAACCGGATAACAAAAATATAACTTATCTAGAACCAGATCACTTAACCTGTACCTGCATAATTAGCTATTCCCGCAATTTCATCCGCCTGAAGGTGGTTTTTTCGAGATTCACTACGATAATTATGAGAAACCAGAATAAAATTTATGATTAAAAACTTAACATAGTATAACTCTATGAAATTCGACGAAATATTGTACATAACTGCAGTCGCCTGCAGCATTCAAATGACGAGTGGCATCTCATTTCACTAACAATACAGCTAAAATTTAATACGCCATTGATCGAAACCAAATTTTGTATCAATTTCAAAACGTTGGACTATTTGACCCCCGCTGAGGTCTGAGAGCCCTTTATTCAGTACTTGAGGGACTGGCAAAGATGAAATATGTCAGATTGGGACTTCCTAGCTGTGATACATCTTAGCCAGACCCTTGCAAAAAGTGTCGGCTATTCCCACTGTGCTTTGCTTTGTTATTATTGTAGTAGGTAGCCTAACGTTTGGTACTCGATCTTCGTAGCACCAAGTCAACCGTGTCGTGGTTTTGGTCTTATTCTATGTTTAATCTTCAGCACGGATTATTTATTGTTATTGTGAT
This sequence comes from Eupithecia exiguata, assembly GCA_947086465.1. NCBI lineage: Eukaryota > Metazoa > Arthropoda > Insecta > Lepidoptera > Geometridae > Eupithecia > Eupithecia exiguata. The sequence goes on from OX352233.1 coordinate 13,124,952, forward strand.
TACAGTCTCTAGAATATTTATGTTTTGTCAACAAGTAATGGCCTTCCCTTACCGTAATTAAAAGCTATAAAAGAACTTAACTCTGTCTACGCTTTTTCAAAATGAGAGACAGAAAATACTTGATTGCTGCACAATTAACTTAGGCCTACCAAAATATGTAGCTTTAAACCAAATAGAAGTTCAGAGAAGTTTAGCTATTTCCTCATTTAGCAACATCGCTTTAGCCTGGATGCTCAGAGGTTATGAAGAGTATCAGATAGTAACTAATACGCGAAAAGCATAACCCGCCCTCGAGGGTGAGGTGGTTTACTCGTATCGAGATCAATCGCGATAGTATAATGCTAACAGAATCGGACCGATACCGGACTATCAAAAGGTTCTGTTCTCTAACAATTTATTTTTGCTATTCCCTTGAATAACTCAATGATGCTAAATGTACCTGCGTTTATATCAATAATACCTTCTGCACCCGCCAACTCTTTGAGCGTAACACTAGAGCCCCCGCAAAGTGCCCCCCGCGGGAATCGAACTTATTACCCGCGGAACGTTGCATTGTAGCCGGCATTAGCCGTAATGACGGCGCGGTTTCACTGAGGCAATGAGTTGAAGTTCTTCTGAAATTATTCGAATGGCTCCTACTGTTTTTATGATAAATGGCTTTGAAATGAGTTTGCGCTTCAATAACACATGTTGTATGTTTTTGTACTTCTTTAGAAATAATGAGATGATAAGCATAGTTTAATGTATAGAACCACGTTTGGAAGTTTCCGGAGTTTTATGTGCTCTAAGAATGTAGTGCTTGACTCGAATCTCTGCCGAATTTCCTTTTTACTTCCACTATTTTCTGGTTCTTTCTTTATTATGAGTGTGTCACTACTGGCCAGTTTTTCGTTTCCTTTACTTTACAACCTCTTCCATTTTAATTTTGCTTAACATACAATAGCACCCAGTAAATAACTCACAACACACTACAGAACGCGTTGCCATCATCGCGCTCTAAAGACCATATTAAACAGTCTCCTCGAAGCCCTCCAGGAGGCATCACATTAATCTCGCGCACCAGGCGGTCTTTTGTGCCAGAAATTATGGTCTACCACAGTAACGTGTTGCGGTGCTGTATACCGCCTGTGTACTGTGTACCGCCCGGGGCGTAATAGGGTGGGAGGAAATATGCAAATAGGGTGATTTCCTAGGCATTTATTAATGTTTTTATTACCACGGGTTGAGGGTTTTCTCGGTGGTAAGTTGCGTGGTCTGGAAAGAATGCTGGAGATCATTATATTTAGATTTATATCTTATCTCACGCTTTTACTGCTCTTACTGTCCTCTCCTGTCCAAAGACGGACAGGGCAGTCCTAAGTGATGTTGTGATAAATAAACAACAAGTCCTGAAAATAAAATTTATAAAATTATGAATTGCACCTACTAAAAGCCAGTTTTCGAGTTATTGGACATTTTCGAAATTTTAACTTCTTACAACAGTTATTGAATTATATACTATTTAATATAAAAGCAGAGTACAAAATTACACAAGTTGACAATGTAACTGGCTTTTCCATTTAAACATCAAACATCAAAGTGCTTTATTTCCTTTAGACCATAACGATTTTTGATCGCTTTTATTCATGTTCAAGCCTATTTTCTCGCTTTCTTCATCCAATTCACAGTATGCGTGCTTCTAGCTCTTTACTTGCTTCTCTGAACAGAACGATATCATCAGCGAACCTGATTGGTGATGAAGGTTTCGTCCAGCGATTTTAATTTCTTTGCGTTTCCGATCGAGCTGCTCTAATATCATTTGGGATAACTGCTAGTTAGGTTATTGTTAGCATCAATAAAAACATAGCCTCTTTTTTGTAGAAGTCGAGTAAATATTATATTTTTCTGTATTAATAACTGTCTGATTTTTATAAAAGTATCGAAATGTTATGTAGCCATTCCATTGAACGGGATGGCGCCATCATATAAGAAGTTGAAGAAAAAGGCCATTATAGAAAAAAAGAAAAAAAGACGAGAGGGCAAAAATTAAAATATAGGGAATTTTATGTAAAATATGGATAAATGTATCAATTATAATGCTGTACGGTAAATGTAGATCATTAAATAACTATGTATTATCTGATGCTCGCATTTTAACTGGTTTTTCCAACAAATCAGAAGCGAGATTAACCTTACGTCCCACAAATGGTATGTAGACTTTATTTTTATGCTATTTGCTTATCAATGGCCTTCCACAGAGTGTACCTAGGTACTACCTGGTAATTGTTGAGTTAGTAGTCTAAGAAAAATACTCACAACACATACCTGCTTCAACAAGAAAACTCTCTGAGTAGGTAACATAATATCAACATAATGTTATGTATAAGCATCAAGGTGCTATCCTAATCATAACCTTGGAGGAAGCAGCAAGATGCAATGCAAAGAAATGCTAGAGTGGGTAAGGACACAATGGACACCTACTCCTGCCGTACCTGTTCTTCTCACAGAGAATACTTACACATACACAACTCATCACATAGGTACTGGTCAGGAGTATGAAGATAAGGTTATAAAAAGGCATGTAATAACACCATCAACTTCAAAACTTATTATAAGACATTCCGGTTCTGAACTCTTCTTACTATTTCCTATAAAACAATAGCTACCTTTGCGAAACTTGATCTAGAATGTCAGGGACTGGACATGTCGAGGTATGCAATTCAATTCAAATTCGTTGATTCCATTCGGAAATCAACAACAAAATAAAATAAACCAAGCTATAGCTATGTTATGTATATAGAATTGATATTAATATGATATACTTATTAATATCAATTCTACTGTTAATCAGATCAGTTACTTTACCTTGGAAGAAAAATAATTTTTGGTAGTGACCAAAGTTTACAATGACTCCGACAACACATGATTATGTTTTCTTGTTTATGAAAAGTCTGGATAGTTTAGCCCAGCTTAGTTCTTAAAAAAAAATCACATAAACCTTTTCTCTAGCGGGTATTCAGGATCAAACTGTCTACTTAGTTTATTTTTTAAATTTTAATAGTAAATAGTTTCATTTTGAGATAGTTATCAGGTTACACCCTCATACAATAAACTGAGCAAGCGCTTATTACCATTTTATTAGTTGATAATTGTTCCTGTATATGGGTCCCGGGGAGTCCCTGTGGGATGAATTCAGGGAAATGAACATAATGACAGTATTATGTCAATATATTTATGAAAACTTGTACACTCATGAGAATATCAAACGGTTCCCCAAAAATGGCAATATATATAAATTAAATACTAGAAATAAGAATAAACTAGCTGTGTCCACAACTAGGTTACACAAGGTTATTGTATCTATTAAAGTATATGCTTCTACAACAAAACCCCAAGTGAGTTGCAAAAAAAAAAAATATTGTCAATAAATAAATTCAAACAAATTGTTAAACATATCTCTTGTAAAAGGGCCTACTATGAAATATCAGATTATTTAGAGAAGAAAACCTGGGATGAGTTTTGCTCCAACCTGAAAACTAACATTAGGTACTATAACAAGGTAACGGTTTCTTGTTCGCTTCTTTACCTTAAAAAGATTGTAATGGACAGAAAAATCAAAGTGATCATTTATTTCCTAGTTTTACTTATGTAATCTGAGTTTTGTGACGTGTCCAAGAGTCCTGTATGGTCTAAAGGACATAAACTACCTACTTTGAGTTTTGAATTATGTTGCATACAATGTGCATGATCACCAATTGTTTTCAAACTGATGCTGTTGATTGTTCATGAAGGAGAAAGGCTGTTGGTGCTGCATTGAATTGAGTTACCTAGTTTGTTCTAGCTATTCGATAACATTTAAAAAGAAAATAAAAAAAAATACATTAAAGATTTAAAAAGTTCATTATGATATGAAAATCTGTCTATTTTATATTTTATAGCTCCATGCATTATATACGGCATGTTTAGGTATTGCATAGGTACATCCACTATTCCAGATAACTATCCATTCATGGCATTTACCAAATGTCAAGGCGACCAGTTTCAATGGAGACTAGCTAGGTGCACATGATATATTATAGTGCCCAAGTGCATGTGCAATCATGGGTGCACTCACACTCTTATTATATCTCACACTCATAGTCAGATGGAACGGCAGACCAACAGGCTTAATAACAATGTATATTCGTTTAACCAAGAGGTGTTAACAATAAAAGTAATAAATACCTAATACACATTGTACATACTTACTCTTTGAAGTATCTACGCTATCACAACTAGGGATTGCAATATCCGGTCAATTTTCTTATCCGGATAATACGGATTGCATCATTCACAAATCCGGATAATCCGAATTGCCCGGATTTAAAACGCCTAAATCAGGATAAAGAAATATGAGAAATTGTCCAGATAATTCGGATAACACGGATTTCAGATAATCCGGATTGTAATTTCTAATTACCTACAACACTAAAAAAATATACCTATGCGGAAAAATGATTTATGAAACCCATTATTTTAACCCTTCCGATGCAAACTGTTTTATTATCCCATAACGCTGAACTATTTTAATCTACTTATGCGCTCAATTTTAATCCTAATGATTGCACTTATCAGTTTTACATTATTTTTATTAACCCTTAATGACTATTTTTGTTACTCTATGTTCACAAGTTTAACCCTTAATTGTGCACATTATTTTAACTCCTAATCATGTATATTTAATAATGCACAAATTATACATAGTAATAATTATTACATACACAGATAATTCATGCATGGTTACTTATTTATTTATTCATATACAAATTAAATTTACAATCAAATCGTCCAACGAAAGAATGAATATGAGTAAACATGCTCCTATTAGCACACTGATTCATTGCTAATTCGGTAACGAGATCATGGAAATTCTTATTTTCCATCACTTAGTTATTAAGTACTATGACAACAATAATAAAAAGATTTTTCATTTCGTTTACTTGTTCTGAACGGTATTATTATTACTTCTTTGCCTTATTAATTTCTTAATAACGACATTTATTAACTATGTACACCTACCTATCTATTCACTTAAACTGATGTAATTAATGTAATTGATGATATTAGCCGTGTTCATTGTACCTATACAATAGATACAAATAAACAAAAAAAAAACTTGTTAAATTGGACATTTTGTAAACATATCACTAACAGCCAATAAAGAATAAGGGATTTCCATACACAGTTATTTTGAAATATGAGGACATCATTAGATATGTCAATATAATAAGCAAAGTATACACACGATACATAAATTAATAATAATAATACTAGACCACCGTTCACTCAACATCATCTAACCCCATTTCATATAGAATATCATAGTGTACCTGTGTCATTCTCTACTAATTCACCATTTTATGGCTAGAAATTTAGATGGATCAAAAGTGTAAACAATATTGATTATTTTAACTTATGCATTATATACAATTAAATGTGAAACATAATTAATCATACTGTAAAAGTCATGTAAACTAAAAGTTTATTTATTGATTAATTGCATGTTTAAAGGTGATACAATAACTGTTACTATAATGATGAAGCATCGTAATTTTAATAATTATTAATATTATCAAGTTAACACTTTCCTATCTGAGAGCAATCGAAAATATAACGCTTAAAAGTTGTACTTACTACTAAAAAGAAATATGTATCTAATAGTAATTAATAAGGAAAATTACAATCAAATAATAGAATTAAATTAAAACTAGTATTTACAATTTAAACAACTGAGCTTACTGCAGACTGTTGCAAAAAATCATAAGGTAGCTCAACTGATCTATATTCAATTCAATTTATTTATTAATACCATTGGCTCACGAGGAGCACTTAGTCAAGTCAAATGCCTTTTCACATTAGTTACATTTTAAAATATATAACATTCAAGTACATGAAATATTAAATATAGAACAACAAAATAAATAGAACATTAAAATGATTAAAGATAAGTAGCTGCAATAGCATTGTCAAAAAAAAAGTAAAGTGAAAATTAAAATTAAAATGTTAATGTCAGATGTTATATAATGGTAATGAATTTAATAAAATAAAGTTTGAATATAAAAAGTAATAAAAAAAAATGCATATTATATAAATCTTTAAATGTCTTCCATAATTATAGCTATTTGGTGTTTGAGAGTTGTTAAACGATGGCAACCACATGTTTCTTGATCTTGGTCATCAAATCCCATGTAGCATCTATAGTTGACATTTTGTTTTATAAACGTGCTTTAAATTAGTCCATGGCAATTTCTAAAGTGCCAGTTCTAAAATGAACGGTTCGTGTGGACTCCGGCCGGTAACGAAGTTTGCCTTAAGGTGGATTTCGAACCCTAGAACGCGCTTCAAAGCATTACTAGGCATTGCTAGGTCTTCAAAAGTTCATTTATTTATTAGTGATAATATACAGATACCAAATAGATTTACACAGATAAATGTAAGAGTTCTGTGAGCTATCATTAGGTCAAAGTTCACATAATGACAGAAAATCTAAAATAAAGGATAACTTATGGGAATTAAAATAATGCATTTAACAAATCAGTGTTACCTTAGTGACATGCACATTCCTACATAATAATAAAAAAAAAAAACATTTATTTATTTTGAAATATACATTCCACAACATCAAAGGATACATACATTTTATTCATACATTTTTCAATTTAATAAATTTAAACTGGGTCAAAATATTCAGGCAAGCCGTACAATGTGTTATCTATTTAATTATTCATAGAAGTTTCGATTAAAATGTATTATAATAATAATCATCACATCACATTGCTTAATGCCAGTTGGTAAAATTGCTATACATTTTAGTATCATTACTAAAACACAAGAACGCGACAAATCCAAATGGCATCCAGTCTCCTGCACTGAGATCGTACCGTCAGACTAGCGAGAAATATAGACAATGCAATTTGATTGTGCTTATGGTAGTTAGCGGCGTGATGAGTGATGGATGACGAACTTATCTATGCTCCAACATCACAAATTATAATTATTACACAGTCAGTCGAATTACCTTTCAATTGAATTTAAATTTAGTAACGAATAATAAATATTTAACGAATTATATTATAATTTATCGACATCGTTAACAAATTAAAAATAAATGGAGATACTTCAGACAGACACCCGGCCCAAACACTAGCTCGTATAGTTTGATTAAAATTTGCTGACTTGAAATAAATGTCAGTACAATAGCCAACTGTCAAGTTCATAATAATATCAAGGTTCGTTAAGACAATACCAATTATAAATAAAAAAATATTTGTATTCAATTCAAACACACAAATAACTAAAACTTTTTAGTTATAATTAAATGATAAAATATAAATGATTACAGCCAACCATTCTTTAACACTGAGGATCTTAGTATATTCTAAGGTTATTTTCGCGAGAACTCATAATAAATAGATATACAAAATTCAAATCACTTGTAAAGACAAATGTCACCTCAGTCTGCCTGTGACCATGGAAGCTGAAAAGCCTCCGAAACGTCAGGTTATAAACAAAATATAAATATACGCGATCAATCCGGTAAAAATAGTGTTTTATTACTGAGGATCTTGTTATGATCTCTAATCACAGCACTATCCTTGTAATGTTAAAAGTAAGATTATGTCAAAGGTACAAAGCCACAGAAATAGGATATAAAGGCACATATCCAGAAAAACTAAAGAGAAAAGATACATTTAATGGTTATTAATGGAACAGCATCATGCAGCACTTATAATAAATGAATGTGTGTAGGTATATATATATAATATTTTGTAATTGTTCACAGATATAAGTATTGTGAGTTTGCCCGATTACGAGGACTCAAATACACATACATATAAATAAATGAGTTTGCCCGATTACGAGGACTCATAAATACACATACATATAAATAAACGAGTTTGCCCGATTACGAGGACTCATACTGTTTGTGAGTTTGCCCGATTACGAGGACTCAAAACAGATTAATATGATAATTACGAGGACTCACTGTAACTGTTTATGAGGTTGCCCGATTACGAGGACTCAAAACACGTTAAGGAGCATCCTCTACGTCAAAAGGTTTAAACCTTACTGTAACTGTTTAACCCAACTACGAAGATATAAGTAACTGTTTGTGAGTTTGCCCGATTACGAGGACTCAAAACACGTTAATGAGTTTGCCCGATCACAAGGACTCAAATGTTGGTAAAAAGGGTATCGTTCACAGTTTATTTTACTATGATATCATTATAATAAATTAATTCGATGAAGAGAATTTACTATTTAAATAGAGGCTCTTCAGATTATTTTCAAATATTTATAAATGAAAGAACCTAGCACTTGTCGGTGCAATTATGCAATTTCCTCCACTTTTGTTTTGAATGGTGTTCATGAAAAATCTTATCTATTTAACTCTTTTCAGCACCTTCTTATTAGTAATGGTAGCTTTTTCCATCCAGATAATCATTTCCGTGTAACATAAATATTAATAGCTATTTACCTAATTATTAAAACACAATTAACGTTTCGTTCTCTTTCACACAGACGCTGTATCATACTGACATCATGGTGGTAACGTTGGTAAAAAGGGTATCGTTCACAGTTTATTTTAGTATGTTATCATTATAATAAATTAATTCGATGATGAGAATTTACTATTTAAATAGGGATTCTTCAGATAATTTCCAAATATTTATAAATGAAAGAGCCTAGCACTTGTCGGCGCAATTATGCAATTTCCTCCACTTTTGTTCAGAATGGTGTTCATGAAAAATCTTTTCAGCACCTCATTAGTAATAGTAACCTTTTCCATCCAGCTAATCTTTTCCGTCTAATATTAATAGCTATTTACCTAATTATTAAAACACAACTAACGTTTCCCTTTGTTCTCTTTCACGCAGACGCCGTATCATAATGACATCTTTGATTGCCTGCTCACCACCGCCATCGCATTATTAGCGTGAAGATGAAGACATTATTAATATAAACTTTACATTATTATTTGCTTATTCATATCATATAATACGATGATTATGTGAAATATCACATAATCACGATGATTATGTCAAATTAGAATGATTATGTGATAAATGATAAATAATTAATTCGGTAAATACAGTAAAATTCAAAATTATTAAAACTAAATATCAAAAATAAATGAACGAATAAAATTGTAACGCTTCGTTACAGTTTTTATTCATAAATTTGGTAATATCATAAATTGTAAGCCTATTACTAATAAGTCTCGTTGTTATCTAGTTACTGCATCATCCGTTACTTCTTTAATCACACAATATTTAATATTCTGATATTAGAAAGAAATTGCATTTTTTTTCTCTTATTTTTTTTTGTGTATTTTGTGTTTGATAATTAATTTGCTTCATTTATTTCGTTACATAATAGTATAAATTTAGTATTGTTAGTAATCTTGTTTTGATAGTAAGTAAGAAATAAGTCTTATATAACTTATTTAAATCAACAATTTTCAATTGTTTAGTATCAAACATGTATGAGGACATACAACATCTTTAATGGCCGAGCAGGACTAGAGACAGTCCTGTAGGTTTCAGGATGCCGACTGTTAGCATCAATAAAAACATAGCCTCTTTTTTGTAGAAGTCGAGTAAATATTATATTTTTCTGTATTAATAACTGTCTGATTTTTATAAAAGTATCGAAATGTTATGTAGCCATTCCATTGAACGGGATGGCGCCATCATATAAGAAGTTGAAGAAAAAGGCCATTATAGAAAAAAAGAAAAAAAGACGAGAGGGCAAAAATTAAAATATAGGGAATTTTATGTAAAATATGGATAAATGTATCAATTATAATGCTGTACGGTAAATGTAGATCATTAAATAACTATGTATTATCTGATGCTCGCATTTTAACTGGTTTTTCCAACATTATAGTTTTCGTTAACTATGCATAACTCTTGTGGTATGAGTCAGTAGTAAAACTGTTAGTAAAACTAACTTAGTGACTACAGCAAGACCACTTTAGTAATTTTAGATCATTCCAATTTGAATAGTCTTGCTGACGCCCTGGTAAGTAAGGTCTTGGAAAAGTTCTCAAGGTACAACTACGAAGTTCTATTGAAATGACAACGCAAAACTTTGAAACGCTTTGGTAAGCTGACAACCCTAAATCTGGTGCTGAAATGAATTCAGGTTGTGCGGTGTAATGGAAAAGCAATCGGCTGGCTGTAGGGCTGTCGCGGTCAGCCGACGCGCGACGGGACCGGGTTGGGACAATGTCGATGATTGTTTTATCAATTAAGATTCTTTTTTAATGCTCTAAACACCCACTTCTTGATATTTTTTTTTATGTTTACGTTCATTTAAAAGTATTCAGCAGCCTTAAAAAATGTGGTACCAAAGATTTTAAATTACCTACGCATTAAGTGCCCATGACGCTCGTGGCCATGAAGTATAAGTTCTGTTGTCTGAATATGAGTTTTGCAAAGTACTTTCGGAAAAAGATTGGTAGGTATCTGACAAACTCATATTATAGTGTCTGCACCTTTTCTGTGTGTGCAGAGGGGCAATTTCGTCCAGTTTAAAAAGTCTTAGGAATTTAGCCGTTTTTATTCTGTCGATAACTTGTTTGACCTATCCCATCCCTAGCGCCAGCAAACCACCGGGTGTCGGCACCGCAGGACTAATCCGGCTGTGCCCTTTGTGATGTAACTTTGATGGCGCTGCCCTGATAATTGAACTTTAATAAGCTCCTGGCTGAATACTAAACAGAGGGTGAAATTTGAAATGCTTTATGACTTTGTAGGAGATAAACTCTGATATGGATAACACAGATGACGGATGCGGCAAGCTGAAGACAGGCCACTATGGCGCTCATTAGGGGAGGTCTATGTCCATCAGTGGACTTGTAAGGTTAATGATAATAATGACGAATGATTGATGAACACCTATCTAGTGTATCTTTTAAACCGACTTTGCAAAAAATGAGGCGGTTCTGTGTTCGTCAATTTCGCTGTCCTTTTATGAACAGATTGGGATGATTATTATTTTGACATCTTTCTGCTACTAAGTACTACCGAGGCTACGCTACGTTTGTAAGGAAACAAATAATTTGAAATTGAGAAATACGTTACAATTGTTGTTTCTGCTATCTAACAGGATTATCATAATAGGTAGGTAACATTATAATACTAACGTAAACCGTAAAAACTCACGTTGAATATGATTAAATTCAGATATTAATATAGCTCCATCTATGTCAAAGCTCTAATATTGAAGCGCGCCCAAAAATCTTTCATCATAGAGGCCACTAGCTAGAGCACGAAAGAGCAACAACAATCAAGCCAAACCGAACTAAACACTCCCTCGCACACCCACAGATGGCGCTGTCTAAGGCCAGGTAATCTAATACACGCCCTCTGTGGAAACGTGTAATAACTAAAGCGTCACCGATTTTACCAAAACGGGGGTGAAAAGAAGTGACACTAATGTTTTTGGTAACTGGACCTTTTGCTCTGCGTTGGTGTTTGCCTGTTGTAATAGAGGTCGCCACCAGTAGAAAATTTGATTCAACTAAATTGATTATAATAGTTTCTACCTTTTTTATGGGTGCTTGAAACGGAAATAGGCAGCACACATTCACATTGTGAATAAGAGATTACCAATACAAGTTATCGGATAAGTGTATTTAGCCTAGCCTTATCAAGGTCATTGATATTATTCGTGATTTTGGTCATGAATCGTGCGGCTATTATAAAAAACTAGTTTTCTACATACTATTATGTACCTAATAGTTGTAGTTAACTAGTAATTAACTAGCATAATTTCTTTAAATGACATTGTTCCTTTCTTTTTTTTTTCAATATCCTGAGGGAAATTCGAACGCATATCGTACTGCCACGGGGAGACAAAATGATTATGATTATGGACTCTGACACCACTAAAATCCTGAGGGTGTTTTCGCCTCTGACGCTTGTGGTGGGACGTGGGGAAACTTTCGCTTTCTTTCACGAGCCCGTTATCGGGTCAATCACTGAAATGTGCGTGGGCCCCCCTTCACGACGCGCCAGAAACTCGCGACGCGCCAGAAACACGTAACACGCGCGGAAACCTCGAGGACCTTTACCGCCAAATGGGCACCGGACGACCCCATGCGATGGGTCAGTCGAGTGGCCTCGCCGCCTGCCACACGGTCGCAGAGGATAGGGAGAGTGGCCCTCGCAATACCGACACGCCTCCACCCTGCGACCCCAACGCGTCGGCCATCAAACGGTGGCGAGCCAGCCAAGGCCGCAAAAGGCTCCCTGCCTTCTGCTGAGCAGCGCACCTCAATACCGGAACTCTCCCGCCGCGGCCTACATCTCTATGCGGCCATGCTGCCCATACAGATGCCCCCCACACGACACTTCAATCTACTACCACTCCAACTGGGCTTAGAGGTCAAAACCAAGAGGAGCGGTCCGTCCCGGGGCCGGCCGTGTCAAGCAAGGCAGGAACCCTCCGGGGGGAAATTGCTTAAATTTTTTATATTTTTTTAGGATTATAATTACCTACGACAACGTTATTGAAAATAATAATTTTAAAAATTCTTATTGGTTTATTTACTTAAACTTAGAATTCGAGGTACACCACGATACAAAACAAGACACAATGACTTTCAAATAAAATAACCTGAGATTCTAAACATTTTTTATGGTTGACATTAATTGATAGGTAATCAAACCTGAATGCACCTGCGGCACAGCTGTTAATCTCCTACAACGCATTGGAGGTCGTCGACAAGATAATACGAAGAGAAGATTAGGCTAAATAGATTAGGTTTAATACATAAATAGATAAATAATAACCTAATGTTATAAACACTCACTTTATTATGTTTCCTGGATTAGATCAAAGCTGAAAAATACTGGTTAGGGAAGGATATAAAATAAACTCCGTTGCGTTGCTGTTTTCGAAAAGTCTTCGCGCGCCATATTGGTTCTTCCCCTTGCCCCGCTCATAGACCACTTCTTTCTTTTTTTTGGCCCACTCGATGTGTTGCCACCATCGAATTAATAAATTTGAAGACAGTGTTATAAAAATCCCGTCAAATATTTTGTAAAACGAGCTCGGTTTGCTGCAAGCTAACAGTTCGGTCATCCTAGAGTACAGGACTGCCCCCAGTCCTCCGGCCATCTACCCGGCATGTATGGCCTCATACTATTGTAGGACAACAGTAGAAGAAAAATTATACATAAATACATCAGAGAAATATAAGTGATCAAAATTTTTATTACCAGGTTTCTTCTTTGAGACGTGTACCGTTCCTCTTCTCCAGAGCTTCGGCCTCCTTCGTCTCACAACTCGAACGGGTACCGCTTGTCTCTCAGGATATCGGCCTCCTCCGTTCTTTTGTGCAGGTACCGCTTACCCCGCATGGGGTTTCGGTCTCCTCCGCTGATAGTGACGTGCGGGTACCGCTTACCCCGCAAGGGGTTTCGGCCTCCTCCGCTGATAGTGACGTGCGGGTACCGCTTACCCCGCAAGGGGTTTCGGCCTCCTCCGCTGATAGTGACGTGCGGGTACCGCTTACCCCGCAAGGGGTTTCGGCCTCCTCCGCTGATAGTGGCGAGCGGGTACCGCTTACCCCGTAAGGAGTTTCGGCCTCCTCCGCTGATAGTGGTGAGCGGGTACCGCTTACCCCGCAAGGGGTTTCGGCCTCCTCCGCTGGCGAAGATGTGCGGGTACCGTTTACCCTCCATGGGTTCCAGCCTCCTCCGCAAGTCAGCATGAGTACCCATGGTCCCAACTCGGACCATGATCTACTACACGTGACTCCTTTACTTTCTTCTCATCTGTAATAGGTTTTAGGTGTTGGTGGGGAAATGGGGGGGATACTAGGAGGCTCACTAGGACTTCATATAATTGCTCATCTAGCTTGTTTCATGAGGGTTACTAGCGTTTTTTTTAAATTAGAAACATTTTCAAAAATAATAACAACATTTATTGAATATTTTCTTAAAAGTACTCAACTAAACAATCAAATAGAAACGAACATTTAACATTATTTAGGAACTTAAATCGCTTACATAAGCACTATCTTTCTAATTTTTACTCGTAGGTTTTAGTCTTTGATTCTAACGAAATAAAACTTTAATCAACTTAGTATATTTTTTTTTTGTGTTTTAAGTTTAATCATTGTTGTCACTAGAATGATCATCTGTTTCGGTTGGTGATGACTGGAAGGTTATCCAAGGCTTTAAATGATCAGCAGGGAATACATTTGTACATTTACGAGGAGCGTGCCCATCTATACTCGATACTTCGTACCTATCTGTCATGTGAATCATGATCTAATACGGCTGTTATTTTGAAAGGTCCCTTGAATTTTGGTGCCAGCTTATGCTTTTACCTTTCTCCTGTGTGTAATTAGGAATCATTACTAATTCTCCTGCTTTAAACCATTTGATAGGTGCCCTTTTTGCATCACTTTCATTGCCTTTTGTTGTTTTTCTATCATATCTTTAACCTCCATTATTATATCTTCTCTGTCTTGGCTGCAATTGTCTATAATGCCTTCTGGGGCATTCGTTGTTCTGTGACCAAATACAACCTCATTTTCGGGAACCAATATTCTCTGCTCATTTTTTTCAAATGTTTTGTCAAAGGCGAAGTGGCCAGATTCGTCATGACATGACTGACAAATCCGTCATCTCGCTCCATGCTACCCACTACTACCCATTTTAATTCTTTACCTAATCGTCTATACAGGCGATTATTTTTCATGCAATAGTTGCTTACTATGTTTTTGACCTTTTATACCAAGAATATCGCGGATGAGTTCCAGTTTAGCCTCGTGGGGTATATTTTCTCCGACATTTATCATGTCTAAAGTAATATCGGTAATTTTCAGTTACGAGGCTGAGTTTCATAATGTCCTTCTTATTGGAGTCTACAGTTCTGAACTTTTCAATGTTAGGTAGCCTATGATCTCTGCTGTCTTTCTTTAGTGTTATATCCCCAGCTGAGATGTTCAGTAAAATAACATGACCGTGTCCATTTAATATCGTATAAATTCCCTGGAGCACTACATACTCGCGGTTTTCTTTTAGGCTGGTAATTGACGGTACGTATACCTGTCCTGTAAATTTAGTTTCCGTATAAATCGCTACCGCTCGAGTGTCTGACAAGACTGTTTCAGATTCATTGTAAATTTTAATTTTATCTAAGCTCGACTCGTTTGACTAAAAGAATAAATCAGAACTAGTTTTATATGCCACAGCAGATGGTTATTCGGTTAAATTTTGACCTATCAACAAGTCCGTTTTCAACAATTAATCTTCCACAATTAACATTTTGACATCAGCCATTACGGCGTCCAATGAGATATATACATCGCAGCTACCTATAGGTACAGTTTTGTTGGTGGAGCCAAACCCTTTTAGCGTTGGAAGATCACCTGTCATAATTTCTAGTCCTTTAGCCCTAGCTACACTAGCTTTCATCAGTGAACATTCACTACCGCAGTCGATAAATGCTTTATACAATTCGCCATTCATTGTAACCACTTTAATGTATATGTTATTGTCAGTAATTTCTACGCCTGCCTTTGAATCAGTTATTTTTTGATTGAAACCCAGATGGATCGGATCCCCCCTTACTGACGTTTGTTGTCCTATATTTAACATTTTCGCAAAATTCAGCTGTATGTCCAAGTTTTGTGCACTTGCTACATTTAACCAAGGTTTTAGTACACCGTACCGCGACGTGACCGGTTTCTGTACAATTATAGCATCTAATGTTCTTGAATTTATCAGTATCGAAACTTTTAGTGTTCCTTTCTAGAAGCGGTGGTCTCATCTCGGTTGGTCCTTTTCTTGCTTCATTTTGTTGGGTAGATTTGTTTTGGTTAAGGCTTCGCAGGTATCGAAGGACTTCCATTGCCTCTTTAAAATTAGCCCCTCGTGCATTTAGCTTTATATTTTGATCATAGATTCCACGAATTATACAATCTACTGCATTCTTGCCCTCAATTTTGCATGCGTTTATTAGAGTCATTTTATCATAATAGTACTCCTCAAGAGTCTCATCGCGTCGGCTTCTTCGTTCCAACATTTCAGCTAGCTTGTCGCCGTAGCATCGGTCATCCGGAAAGGTCGCTAAGATTTGTTCTTGCCACTCAGCCCAAGTAAAGTCTACCGTCTTGAGTCCCTCATACCATCGTTTAGCTAGCCCGGCTAGTTTCGGGAGAGCATGGTATACGGTCTGTTTTTCCTGCCAACCATAGATTGCAGCGGTTTCATTTACCTTATGAAGCCAATCAGCGGCGGACTGTGTCTTGGATGTCGGGTCATATGTTGGCAAGGCGTTTTGGGCACCAACAAACGAAACTGGACCATTTGTACATTTATCCTTAAACATTTCTAAGAGAGTTTTCAATAATGCATTATCTGCAGAGCCGCTGTTGTTCATCGGGGTCGAGTGTGAAGGACGGCGTCGATGACTGCGTGATCGCGAACGAGTAGGTTTCGCCGAGGTTCGAATCATACGTCTGTTTCTGTCACTCGAAGACGATGTTGACGAATGGTGACGGCGCGGGCGACGGCGGTTTTCTGCTCGATGAGTCCGTTTAGCAGAGCGTCTATCGCGGGATCTACTATCACTGCGTTTGACGCGCTTGTATCTGCTACTATTACGGCGTGTTTTACTTCGGCTACGTCTCGCGGATTCGTTCGTGGCTGTCGAGTCGTAGGAAATACTACGACGGTGGTGCGCCCTCCAGTAACCTTTACGTCCAGGTGGTGTAAGACATTCGGGCGAAGCACTTCTTGAAGATCGACTCATTTCTGTTTTTTTTTTAATTTTATTTTTATTGTTGTTTATTATTCGCATTTGTCATTATTATTTGTTTATCATTTTCATTTATTATTATATATATTTTATTATTATTATTTATTATTGAATATATTTTATTATTATTGTTTATTATTGAATATATTTTATTATTATTGTTTATTATTAATGGATGGGATGGAGAGAAACAGGTTTGAGGAGGAAAGTGAGCCGATAAGTAATAATCAAGGAAA
Organism: Eupithecia exiguata; assembly: GCA_947086465.1. Taxonomy (NCBI): domain Eukaryota; kingdom Metazoa; phylum Arthropoda; class Insecta; order Lepidoptera; family Geometridae; genus Eupithecia; species Eupithecia exiguata. The sequence continues at coordinate 13,141,991 of OX352233.1, forward strand.
TAAGTTTCATGTGGATATCCATTGATACCCAACTTGTCGTTATGTAGCACATGTCAAAGTTCAATATCGATTCAGGGGCTACTCATTCAATGTATCATCCACTAATAGGTATTCAATAATCATCATTTGTGACAAAACAAACAAATAAGCGAGTGACCAAGTAGCTAAAACTTAAAACTTGTCACACTTCATCGGTCATGTCTGGCAAAACACTGTTAAATTGACAAGGTAAATGACCTGTCAATACACATACATTAATGAGTATTTATAGTCCATCATTTAGGAAATTATGGGCCTTACAAACCGAGAACACAATAAAATAATACAACTAGGTACCTACATAACTCAATCAAAGCCCGATAAGTCTTGTGAAGGTATTTATTGAGCTTGACTCAATATTAGTACCTATCCGATGTTGTCTGTACAGATTTATTATTAAAAGTAACTTCTGTGTAACACTGCATGCCCAGTGAACATACCTATCAAGCTATTCTGACTGATTTCTGATATATGACTCTCGAACAGGTTTTTGCAACTTTTACTTGTATGCCCGATGTTGAGAAAACTTCATGACTTGATCATAGACACAACATTATGTTTATTTGTTCTGTTTAATCATGTTGGTAGGTTCAACCCAATGCTTACCTTCAATACCTGGAAATAGAGCTGATGTAATCAACCGCTTCCCACTGGTATCAGATCAGATGAGATATGGATCAGTTGAGCTACCTGTAGAATGTTTGCAACAGTCTGCAGTTAGCTCAATAGCTTTTATTAAATTATTTGATTGTAATTTTCTTTGTTAATAAAGTTATCAACACTCATCTTTTATAAATAAATTTTATGTCTCCGTTGAAGGAACTCACTGTTCATATTCTAATTTTTCAACTGTTTTACTAGTTAATCTCTTTTTTTTTTGTATAAGATTTTCTATTTAGCAATAGCTAAGCAGATGATTACAAAATTATTAGACTCAGCTATCAATCTTTTCCCAAAAGCAGAATGATTGTTGCGTGGGTGAAGAAGTTAAAGGAAACCTTGATGCATACATTGTAACACGTTTCAGCTGCAGTTGCTAGTTGGTATTTATCCTGATGGAATAGGCTTTACTTACCAGGTTAAATAAGTAGAGCACTGCAGATATTTATGTAGGCATCTTCAATGATGTGTAAGCAGAAACTAAGATTTTTTTCTTCTCTTTTTATTTGACAAAAGTGTTAAGAGGAATTTTCAAGATAACTTCCCAATTACTTTGTATCCCATCCTATCTCTAGCCATAGGTACCTATTCTTGTTTGTAGCAACATTTTACATCAGGTAAACTCACATGAGCTCACAGTATAGGTACACAGAAGCTTTATGGAAAGATATGGAAAGTTATGCACAGTATGTAAATACCTATCTATTTCCACAATGTGTTACTTCGTCCCACTGAATCTGTACCTAGTTTTACTTTCCCTGTTCATGGGAATAGATAGATAACACCAAGAGATTCAAAAAGAAGCCGCGTGCTCTTTGTTGGTGCAAGTCTAGAATTATTTCTCGCGACTCGCGAGCCAGTTCCGAGGGAATCAGCGAGAAAACTAAGTTTTATCTGCCTACTTTATATTGGTTTTTCTGGTTAGAACAGTTCTGGTCCCAGTAGGTACATGTCTCACAAATGCATTTTCAGAGCACGCGGCTAATAAGATAGGTAACATTCGAAAAACATACCTGTTTGGATTCTTTGCACTTCTGACTGTTATAAACACTCACTTTATTATGTTTCCTGGATTAGATCAAAGCTGAAAAATACTGGTTAGGGAAGGATATAAAATAAACTCCGTTGCGTTGCTGTTTTCGAAAAGTCTTCGCGCGCCATATTGGTTCTTCCCCTTGCCCCGCTCATAGACCACTTCTTTCTTTTTTTTGGCCCACTCGATGTGTTGCCACCATCGAATTAATAAATTTGAAGACAGTGTTATAAAAATCCCGTCAAATATTTTGTAAAACGAGCTCGGTTTGCTGCAAGCTAACACTAAGTATAACGTTTTCTATGCTTACCTAAAACTACCTATTAACGAATGATGATGGTTATAATGCCGCATACGATTTAGGTGTACAATTCTGTAAAGCAACAGTAGGTACCTACCTAAATAATTAATGAACAATGCAAACATATTATCGATCGAGGGCATGATGTCAGTCACGTAGGTGCCTTGCCTGCTTGTCTTTTATTTACAAAGAAAATTACAATCAATTAATAGAAAAATAATTGTTCTTTAGAATTGGATCAGTAGTTCCGGAGATCATTCACGAAACTTACAAATCCTACCTCGTTCTGATCTAAGTAGATAATATTAAACTATAATTATATTATCAATTGTCTCACACGAGCTCGAACTGCATTGTGCATTTGTGCGTCATTCAATTATTTATTGGGATCAAATAAGAAATCAATAATTCTAGACTATCTCAAAGTATCATCTAGGCCCAAGGCGCCGCCCTTGAACTCTAACTCAAACACAAATAATTAATGGGTATTTTAACTTTATTTATTTAGGCTTGAAAAATAAACACTTAGACAAGTCAAATTTTATACCATAAACAGCTTTATAAATAGTAATTATTATTAAGTAAGAAATAATGTGTTATTGATTTTATTCACTTAATTTTTTGTCCATTTTAGTGGAAAAACTGAAAAATAAACCACTAGTAAGTTTACGTATCACTTAAACATGTCATGTACTTATACACTAATACATGTTTAATAATTCTATAATTTACCTTCAGAAACTGGTGCTCTGGGATGGTTAGTTCGCGTGATATACGATTCTAAGTTTGACAGCTTATTGCACGATGTTTAATTATTTTTAACTTATATTTCCGAAGAGCGGAAGCTGTTGTCTATACCTAATAAACTGGAGGTTTTTAAAATTTCAATGCGGAACCCTTGAAAAATAAGTCGCGGATGAGTTGTCCACTTCACATATGGATTTGGGTACAACTCATCCGAATCAAAAACCGAGCGAATTTTCATTCGGATGAGTTGTACCCAAACCCGTTTATTTTGCCTATCAAGTGTAAATATAATGTGATTTAGATACAACACAATGTTGATGTAAAGCTAAGCACAACATTGATTTTCTTAAAACTCAATTTTGCGTGTTATGAGTAGGTTGGGTACTAAATATGCTAAATACCTACAATGTAAAAAAGGTATAATAATGATTTAATTTTTTATATATAAAACACCACATATCAGCGTACAACCAAATGACCCGCAGAGGGATTCAAACCCGCATCCTCCAGCGTCACAGGAGGACTTTCGCCTGCTGGGCTAGTGGGCTACTGAGCTTGTATCTAATGTGAATTGTTAGCAACAAAGATTTGCCTACCAACAGTCAACAGTGGTCCAAATAGTTTGAATTTATCCAAAGAGCTCAGGTTTTATCACTTATCAGATTAATAACATACGTATAAGATAAAATGGCTATTATAACTACAGATTTGCTAGCTACTATCCGAATTCGCGATATACGGACATTCTATTTGATAATTAGTTTATGAAGGACGTGCGAACTCAATGCGAACCTAGATCAAGGAGATAATAAAGTAAGTTTTTAGTTTACCAAAAAATGCAATTATATGTTACTGTAGTGTTTGAATACACTGGAGATTTTGTTGGAAATAATGTTGCTAAATCCATATTTGAGCTTGTTAAGAATTAAAAAGATGCCCAATTTTTCAGAATGAATGGCGTTAGGGAAAGACCTACGCCGAAGAAATCAAAGGAATATAACGCAAAGGATGAAACGCCTTCGAAACCCGGACACTGGGACCCGCTGACTGAAGGAGTTAAGTGGATAGAAAACTACACAGAGTCAATTGATAAGTTTATGGAAAAGCTTCCGAATTTCCTGGCAACTTTTATTGCAACTTTCGCTGTGGTCACATTCGGAGCGACTTTGAGAGGTAAGGGCATTGATGATGGAACGATAATCAAACGATGAATCAAATTAATGGCATCCTAAATTCATTTGAAAACAGTTTTAATCTGGATCCTTATAAAAGATCAACTAAAGCCTGTGGCAACTTGAAGCTAAATGTTGAAACAGTGATTGTTTTAACTAAGTTTAAAGATGGTACATTAATAATTTTTGGATTGTCCTTCTAATATCTTATCATCAGTAAATAGTATGACGTACATAGGTAGTAAAATAAGTAACTTAATACAAATATTGTGTTATTATTAGTGTTAAGAATCTCGAACTCAATCTGGATAGTCTGAAGGAAATCCTTATTAAAAAAAATATTCTAAAATAGCTTTTTGCACCTACTTATAGCAAAACTATATAGCTGCTCCCCATTATGGCACTGAATGATACCTACCTATTATCAATCATTATATAATCTTTAATTACTTCTCTTTAGGAAATCTCATACATACCATTTCTGGCAGCTGTTTGTGGTAGCTTTCAAATTGGTAATTTTCTATGACAATAAAATTCATAGGTACCATTTATTATTGCTATACGGATAGCAATAATAATAAATGGTACCTATGAATTTTATTGTCATAGAAAATTACAATCAACGAATGAACACATATGAGAACTAGTATTTACAATTGAAACGATTGAGCTAACTGCAGACTGTAGTAAAAAATCAAGAGGTAGCTCTACTGAAAATAGTATAAAACAAAACAATTATAAATTGTAGTACTTAAAAACTCGCCTGTAATGTAAGGATATGCGCGCGTTGAACTCTTTTGTTCTGCGCTCCGGTGCTGCAGCTGTTGAGAAGCTGCAGCTATTGGGAAGGTGAGGTAGCATCCATTGCTACCTCACCTTCTTAACAGCTTTTAATGGCCCATTGCTGGACGCAGGCCTCTCCCCGATAATCGGCTTACAATAAAATACAATACAAAAACACTTTATTGTACACCAGAAAAAGAACATTACAAAAAGACATTACATGAGACAAGCACAATGGGCTCAATGGCATGATATAATCACTCCACTTGCCAAATTTATAAGTTTTGAGATGTACATACAATTCGATAACTTTCATTAGAGGCCCCACTTGACCTAAAAAGTCATATTTTCCTATTTTTTTAAATTTTCACATAATAATTTATACTGAAAATTGTTAATTTGTACAAATGCACGAAATGTATTATTATTTCCTACTTACCGTCCTACTTACTCGTACCTGTGAATGAAGATAGGTACACTTCCTTTTTAATTTTAAAACCCGAGGAATGTAACATTCGGGTCAAACCCCTACGGTCTATAGAGTGTTATAAATTAAGTCCTATGTATATTCTTTTTTTTTAAATAAATAAAATAAAAATAAATTTCAAATTTCAAATTAATAGCTGCGGTAGTTGCTGAAATATTCAAGAAGGAAAGAAGGACAAGCAGAGCGAGACGAGATCGAGATCAGTTTCGGAACCATTATGTTTCGAAACCGATCTCGAAACCCTAAAAATTACAAAATGTTTTGTTTTCAGGAGAATGGGTGGTCATCTTAGTGGCAGCAATGAAGCAGATCACAGGCCAGACGCAGGCTAGTCAGAACGTCAGCGTCAGTGAAATTTTCAACCAGTTCTCATCAGCCAACCTCAAGATGGAGAACTTCAGCGTTATCTTCATCTGGGCGCAAGTCATCTCCTTCGGTATCTACTTCCTTATGGGAGGGTTTTTACATGTGAGTTTTACTTGATTATGTAAACACACAACGGAGTGCAGATCATATTTTTTTTTCCAATCACACATTTATTTAATTTAATTTAGTTCTTTAATAAGTTTTAAGTGATTTTTATTATTTCCAGTGGTATTTCTACATGAATAAAAGACACCTGGCTCAAGAGTGGAAGATCCAGCCCACCAAGTGGCTATCCCCTGAGCTAGAACGTCACGAAATCATGGTCGGAACAATCTCACTATTCATCGTCGGCTCTTTCTCCGCTTTTTTGGCTTGCTACATCCTCAATGGAAACCCGTCCACTGTCTACTTCCAATTCGATGAGTATGGATGGCTGTGGTTTTTCTTGCAGTTCCCAGCTATTTTTATATATCAGGTTGGTAACTAATTATTCTTCATAGCAAGTACTGATAAGGTTGAGCATTCACAAGAATAAATGAACTTGAACAATCTCTAACTTGTTATCGGTACCCACCTGTCTGCACACGATGAAGTTGAATAAAAATAATGACTTTATCAAAGAAGCCAAATGACGGTCTAATAGTGTCCGAACCAAATGTTTTTTTAATAAGAATAAAATAGACTTATTTTGTCAATCTGACCTACCTACATATTTTCTTCAAATTAAAACAATATGATAACAAAAAAAAACTATCAAATAGTTTAGAGGATGTCTGTCTGGTACGACCCCGTACTGCTCTAGCTGCTAATGACATATTCCTCTCTTCCGCATGCCGGTAATATCCTACGGCTGCCTTTCCACCAGACTGTGCTACGTTGCTATGTTTCCAGTCGTCCACTAGGATCGCTTCATTATCTCGCAATTATCATATCTAACAAAAATGATGTGATAATAGAGCGATCGTATTGTTCGGTTGGAACCATAATAGCAACGTAGCACATCGCTGGTGGAAAGGTAGCCTAAAGCCCCTCTCCGCTTTCTTGTCATATTTCTTCTCTCACTACTCCTCCTCTCCCGACTGGGTGAGGTATATGCACAGCTGACTTTCATGTCAATGTCTTTCGAAAAAAGCTGCATGCATGCACCATCCATCCATCCAGCAGCGCGGGGATTACACTCTAATAAGAGACAATAAGGCCAAATACGAGTTATTGTTATTAATTAGGATAGGCCTCAGTTAAACAGTGGAGTTGTATATGCTGTGTTTCTATAGTAGTCATGGTAAAATAAAACTACTCGTAAGCACGTAAACTCAACACAACAGCGTTGCGATAGCAATTTAAAAAAATACGATCAGATATATTATTCCATATCAACATTATTTAATTCCAGGACTACACAACCTACATCCTCCATCGCCTGTACCATACTCCGTGGCTGTACAAGCACTTCCACAAGCTCCACCACAAGTACAAGCAGCCGACTGCCTTCTCCGTGACCGCCATCCACCCCGTCGAGATCATGCATGTCCAGCTCACGATGTGTCTGCCGTTGTTTACCTGTCCTGTTCACTACGGTAAGTACAAGTTTTTGTATAGTCTTTTTTTTGTACAGTGTACCAAAAATTTAGGGAAAAAATTTAAGCTCTTCTACAGTTTATTGTCTAATCTAGCAGGTATTTAGTTTTTATTTATTCAAAAAAATCAAAGTGAACTTTGATTCTTTAGGCTTACAAAATAAGCACTTAGACAAGTCAAATTTTATACATAACAGCTTAATAAATAGTAATTATTATCAAATAAGAAACAAATGTAATTGAATTTGTATTCTCTCTATAAATAAAATTCGGGAATTTTATTTTATTTATGCTGTGTTCTGTGATTGAATCCTTGCTACCCCAGAACGTAAGGACCAATACTCTTTGTTACAACTTATATAGTGGTTTCCATGTTTAACGTAAACCTTTGCATCACAAACCTTCAAATAAATCTAAGACCTTCTCGGTTTTTCATAAATTTTTAGAAGCTTTCAACTTTTTCGTCATCTTGACCTTTTCCATACTTATGTTAGTGGGTCTAGTTTTGTTAGTTTAGTTTATTAACTTACTAATATGTGTGGAAATAGAGAAAAGGAATAACTCCTATTTTTGACATTCAAGTCAAGGCCTACGCGCCTGTCCAAAACTTGCATGTCTCGCTAATGCCTTGATTTGATTGATGATTGTACACGTTAGAAGTTCAATGTCGAGACAATGTTCTCAACTGAGAGCTTGGATCAAAATATATGCTCTTTAACGAGTGTTACGTTTTCAACGATAGCTTTGTCATCAAAAGATGGAGGAGATAGCAAAAATGTTGTTTAATAAGTGTGTTGTCCGACAGTTCCCTTCTACGGAATAGCGATCTACAACTACTACCACGGCATCATCGACCACTCCGGCATTGAATTCAAGGCGCAGTGGTGGCAGCCGTGGCAGCCCGACGCAGAGTTCCACGACCAGCATCATGAGTTCTTCCACTGCAACTTTGGATTCAACATGTTCGTTTGGGATAAAGTAAGTACAATTTCTTGCTTCCTGTCTAAGTAAAGTCTTCCACATTTAATTTACTAAAATCTCAATATGTTTTATTTATGATCATCAGAAACTATGATCTTCTAACAAGACCAGACACTTAAAACCTAAAATTTGAAAATATTTTTTTTCAGATTTTCTTTCAATATTAAATATTGAACCCTAGTATGTTTATTAAAACTGCTCACTTTATAACAAAGAGACGCCAAAACAAAAACTCGCAATCACACTAATTTTATAAATAATTTTTTTTAGTTTTTTTTTAGATAATATTGCTTAAACAGGCTAATAAAATAATGCCAACGTCATTAAGCATCTCCAGCACCTTGCAAAATTTCAAACATAACTTAGAGTAAAGCAAAGAAAACCCTACCCTATGATTAAAATTCTTGTCACCATTATCCGCGCTATCTATTTCACGGACAAAGAATAAGATATTTCTATCTGGGGCGGAACGCGCTGGCTCTTTGCCACACGGTTATGACGCACGGAAAGAAAATTGTATAGACAGGTACTTGAACGTTGTTTCATTATGTACCTATCTCGTTCTAGCAAAGATTCAACACGAAAATTGCATTAAAAAATTTAAAGATGAGACAGATAAAGTCATGATGATGGTGAACAAATTATCAAAGTTAACTTGAATGAGTGAAAATCGCAGAACACAAGGCAAAGGATCATTATTATAAAAGATTATCTATTACAATGAGATATTCATAGTCAAACTCAAACATTAAAGATTATTTATTACCATTGGTGAATGAAGAACATTAATAATTCATAAACAAAGAACATCACAATCGAAGAATAAAACTAAAATTAGTATTTATAATTAAAATATTGGAGCTTACTGCAGAGTAAATCAGTATATTTAACACATAATACACTTTAAAAAGACATATTCTAAAAGTGAATAAAACATGAAAATCGCTACCCGCGGGCTCAGGATAACCATTATTAAGACAAAAATAATCTAACTTTGATTATTTATTCTTCAGCTTCACGGAACCATAAGGAAGAAGAACCTCGTGTACACAGAAGAAACTTTCCACGGCGAGGCACCTGCCCCTACCACCGCAGAGGGGAAGAAGCTGCTCGAAGAAAACCCTGAGCTGAAGGAATCCTTGCACAAGTCAACGGCAACCAACCAATTCGCCAAGTAGAGGTTTGCCACTCCTTGATATCCAAAATCAGCTCTGGGAGTGGTTTTAGATTCTACAACATGACATTCAATTTTATTAGTTCTAACATAGGAGAGATTGTCGCAAAAATGATGGCAAAACTGATGCAGGACGTCAGTTATTTCGTAAAATGTTTTACCTGCTTTAGGTGGCGCTACAACTTTATTATTTTCAATAACAAGTAATGTTATTTTGTGTCCTTTAAACAATAAGTGCAAAACCAAAAACTCTGAAATAATGTGGTTTTCTTTTGTGAAGTCTCTGCAAACCTCTCATGTTTTCAACAATTTATAGAGTTTAAATTGAAATCCATTTATGCTTCTTGCTAATCATACAAGATAACACAAAACTTAAAACATTTCGCTGTTTCCTGCCGCTATATCATAATCCCCGTATTAATCAACTTACACAACATTGTTCCGGGGTACAAGATCATCTGCGAACTTTGATTACCCTTACCCTTAGAGGCCGAAACTTACATTATTAACATTTCTCCCAAAAAACATCGGACACACTTCTGGAAAGTTCAACAAAGGCCCGGATTGAAACAATGCTGGTATAATAAGATTTTAGGAACGGAGCCAATCGGAAATTTCTACTTTTTAGTAAAAAAGTGTTTTTGTTTCGTTTGATACAACCTATGAGGCTAGTGTGAGGTGGCTGGATCACCAATCAAAAGTCGCTGGTTGACACCTATAAGCGCATAGTTATTTTTCAAATTCGATCTTCACAAACCTATCAGGAAAGGTATTGATATGGATCAGTTGAGCTACTTGTAGATAGTTTGCAACAGTCTGCAGTTAGTTAGCTCAATTGTTTTAATTGTAAATACTAGTTTTAATTTAATTCTATTATTTGATTGTAATTTTCTTTGTTAATAAACGTTATCAGGAAAGCCTCACATGATATAGGTAGGGGATAGTATCAATTTGATTGTTATGAACGAAAAAAATAGCTCATTCCGGGTCGAAAAACGTGTTTTCATAAAACACAATGATTCCACCTCGATCAACCACTAATGCATTAATAACGAGTGAATTTGATAATAATTCACTGTAACCGAGAACTTGCTTCGCGTCTACCATTTATCACCCTTGTGAGGCTGAAAAAATTGCTGTGGCCTTTTGGGGCCCAGCGTTCTTTCTCATGACGCGGTCGGTGACAGGGCCTGCCGTGTGTTTTACATGAGAGATTGTAAGTGCCTTCAGTGCTTTGGGAATATGACTTTTAGATTGATGTAATAAGCTGTATTTCTCCTCTAGTTTTTGCCCGCGGCTTCTAAGCTTTTTTTGGCAGAAGTTTTTAAAGTTATTTCTGGTCTTAGTACTATAACAGCCCATTCAGAAGTTTTAACATGAAAGGAAAAAAAACAACAACAATCCTCCATCCAATCTTTCACATTTATAATAATCAGATGCATTATTTCACAGTTTCCTAAAACAATTTTAACATAAGTACTTATCTGAAAAAAAAAAAATTATATAGGTTGCAAAACGTGAAACGTTTCAACTATAGTAGGTAATACCTTCCAAATAGATAGATTGGTAGGTTCCTATACACATTTCACAGCAAACCTAATCATGTTCGAGAGCCCTCAGGGACCAAGTGAAATAATGTGCGAACGAGGGCAGGCGTTTGATTTATTCCCGCCGTGTCTGCGCTGTAATTAAACATCGATGAACCTTAAGGTCGTCGCATACATATGCCGCACTGTGCGAGAGTGATACTGGGGCACAGCACCACTCCCGCATGCCTCTGCCTCAAATTGTGTTGACCGCACGCTATCCACGCGGTGACTGTTAGTTGCAACGTTGCTATCCCGCACAACGCCGCAATAACGAGTTTAAGTCCATATTGAACGCTCTTTTATGATGTGTGGTTGCGATCTTGGATGTATGTGCTATGTCCCTTAGCCGAGCCTGCCCTTGAGTGATGTAAACAATTCCCTGTCTAGGAACAGAACACGTTTTGAGAAGGGGCCTTAGTCGAAAGGAAACTAAGTTGTTTGAATAAAAAAATAAAACGTGTATATTCTACCATTTTCAAATGATTTACGAATGTCGTCAAACTAATATTTGTACCGACCCTAGGATGGTCTTCACCTAGATAATGTTTTCAGGGGATTCGTAGTTTGAAAGTGTCACGCATAATTAAACACTATAATAAAACTTAAGACACAGGTAAACAGTGCACATTATAATTTTCATGAAAAACAGAATAAAACACAGTTGACAACTCTGCCTGCCTTTTACTGCAACTGTAAATGTGACAATGTTGCCAGGTATCTTTAGGTCGAGTGCGATGCCTTTTTACTATGTAAATAAATTTCTATACAAAAAAAAATTCAATGAAATTTAAATTTCTATAATGAAATAAAATATAAGAAGAAATAACATTTAAATAGGTTTTTCTACCACTGATTATTAAGCAATCGTTTATTTTATTTCTCGCAAAGGTCTTAACTAAAAGGTCTAAACTAAGTACTTGTAGGGTACATAAGGACAATGTAGTTTCTGAATTTACATTATAATGAATAGGTCGGTAAAAGAAAAATGCTGAAAACAAAATAAAGAAGTTGAGGTTGGATAAAAGAAATGATGTGAATGACGGGAAGGACAAGGACGAAGAAAAAAAAAAATAAATAAATAGTAAAGCTTATGACGAAGATGGTGAAAGAGAGCGAACAAAAAACTCTGCGTGACTTTTATTTACCTTCAGACCTTACTGGATTCTTGCACATGTCAGACATTTCAAATTAAATAAGTAAAAAAAATTGCTTGGGATCCAGTCCTACATCGAGTCAGGTCCCACACCCAGCAATCCATAGCTACAACCCATCAAGACACTGTTAGTGATTACTGCGTACATACGGAACGTTATAATTAAAGTTGTATAATTGACGGTAGATATGCAAAATTCAAATTACTTGTAAAGACAAATGTCACCTCAGTCTGCCTGTGACCATGGAAGCTGAAAAGCCTCCGAAACGTCAGGTTATAAACAAAATATAAAATATACGCGATCAATCCGGTTAAAACAGTGTTTTATTATGAGTTCTCGCGAAAATAACCTTAGAATATACTAAAAAAAATTGGTAAAGTGATCACTGAATTTTTTGTGCACTTACATCTTTTTCTACCTAAAGTAGGTATATTACCTTTACCGTGTAGGTTTCCGGTTGGGACAAAGTCTATCCCATGAAAAGATGATAATTGCTGGTCTCACTGAAAAGTTTCCAAAAGTAAGCCTAGTTTCTGCGAAGCCGCTGTCGCACGCGCTTTTCCGGCACAAAATGTAGCCTATTATTTATTCCAGTTTCACAATAGCCCTATTGTTTTCGTCTGTAGTTTCCTGAGTAAAACCATATTTTTCTATTAAGTCTCCCGGTTAGATTAATAAAAAATATTGAACACATAATGTATTTTTTCTTTTGTCAGTCAAACAAAAAAATCACAAAGAAAGTGCATCAAGTGTGGGATTTGTTGCTCGTGACTATAGCTGGCTAAAGGAAGGAAGGCTGGATAAAGGAAAAAATACGTGTCCATTATCTACTGATAAATCTATCTGACGGTCTAATTATATTTTTTTAGGACAATAGCCTAGCTTTCCATATTCCATAGCTCGATCTATTCACCACTTTTGACTTAAAGAACCAGCATCTATGCAAACTCCTAAACTTTCGCATTTGTCCCAGTCTACATCAGGACTGAAAATGTAGTGCCACTAAACAAAAGCCAAGCCCTAAATAATACAAAAAGAGTACACACGAGTACAAAGCCAAACAACAAAAGTAATTAACATTGCAGATCTGAAAAACGTAAATACATTGTTGGTTAAATTACAGCTGAATACTGTTACCTTGGCATACTAGGACAGACGAGCATACTCAACCAAGGTGTATTTTAGGCATTTGACGCATCAGCTCTCATACGTCTACTGCGGAGGTGGCCTCAATCATCACCATTTCGGCAAACGTAGTGTAGGCACCCTCCGACCAGGTGGGATGACGATTTGTGAAAGACTGCTGGCAGTTGATGGATGCGGCAAGCTGAAGACAGGGCGCTATGGCGCTCATTAGATGATGATGATCAAGAAAATAAGGTAGTACACTTATTTTAGATGACAAAAATGAGTGAACTACTCTATTTTCTGGATTTTGAAGCAAAAAACTATGTGCGAGTTGACAAGCATTATAGTGCTTTCACTTAGAGATTCAACATTTTTATTTGCATCATGTTGTTCAAGAAAGGTTTTTTAATTAGGCAAAGCTTCAACATGTGCCCAGGTGGGGCACTCAAGCGTACACATAAACATTTATTTTTGCTTTACCACGTTTACGACGTTTGTCTGATCATTTTATGCCTTCTTTTTCTAAGCTAGTAGAGATAACATGAATGAGATTTGGGAAAACAGGCAAATTTATAAAATATGTGTCAGATCAAATGCCAGGAAAGGTAAAAACTTCCCCAAATGTCGGAATCATCACAAAAGCCGTCGACTGGTAATTGACAGATGAAAACGGAGCCATTGTAACCGAATGAGCGAGTGAACGAACAGAAATACAAATCTGATTTTTCGAAACGAGCGATGTTGATGTTCCGGTTGGATAAGTCGAATTCATTTTCAAATTTTATGACAGGGAATTATCATTCGTGGTTGCAGTAGATGAACCACTTCTTGTGGCGACCACTCAGCTGGCTGAACATTTGTCGGCCACTGACCGCAATGTAGTTTAGACCTTTTAGACATACGGACCCATGAAGTTGATACTTTGTACCTACAGACACTGCAAGAAACAATCGCCGAAGTAACATTCATTACCTAATCTGAGCACTCGCTACAGAGGGTATTGAAAGAAAACGAAAAAAATATTTAATGCTTGCTATGATTTATGCATCAATCCGTCACTGCAATAAAGTATTCTAATTGATCACAACGCTAAAGGCATTAAAATTTATTTAATTCCGTCATTATCTGCCTCGATCTTGTTATGCCTTAACTTTATAAATGCGCGTTCATAAACAGAGTGGAACAAAACACCGAATAAATACATTGTTAGTGAACAAACAATAGCATTTTTATCTAGAATTTCATTAATTTCCTGTTATACTTTCTTTTTGAAGTAATATCCGGTTCCAAAAACAATCATTCACATTTCCATCCATCAAATTCAAAGAAGCGAGAAAGTCAACACTAATAAGATTTGGACCCTTCTTCATAATTAAGAAATCAAAAGGAGGGTTTCCCTTCTTACATTTTTTATTAAATTTATTTTTCTCTTGACTCATCAGAAGTACACTCCAGCTCACCCTATTAGTCATACCTAACTGAATTAAATTGGACATTCTACCCTTTCAAAACTCCATCCAAGCATCATTTTGCCTTTACTTTTGAACGCGGATTTCCCGAATTTGGGTTATTTTATCCAAGTGATTTCTTTGAATTAAGAATTCTTGTCTCTAAATCTTAACGTGGGCCTACTTAGAGAGCGGTTTACTTGGCGGACATAGATACCTACAAACCTACTACATTATTTACAACGTATTTTTACTCTCACGAGTAGTGTATTTATTAGAGTAAATCAAGACAGAGAAGAAGAACCCTACTTTTATGTTGTGTTTTTTAATTAGTTTATAGATCATGACTTCCTTTTCGCATTTCTATTTTATGCTTCGTTTTAAATTTGTTTACTTTGCTGTTGTATGTAATCTTTGCATATTTAAATTTATTCTAATTGATGTTTCATTCAGTGTTTCATTTTACTTATATCTAATGGTTTCGATGTTACACCAACAAAATACTTACCCACTGTTATTATAAAAAATGTGTACCTTATATCTGGGATATTTCTTTGAATTCTGTGAGCCGAGAATAAGTGGTTCAATTTTCAAATGCGTTTGGGAATATTACTTTCTAATTTTCTTCTTATTTTTCCTTATAGCCTTTGAATACTTTATGAATTAGAAGTTTTAGTAAAAATCAGCTCTTCGCTTTGAATGTTACAAGTAGAATTTTTATTTTACCCGTAACATTGAAATTTTTTCTATCGGTAGGTAGGCATTTAATTTAACACCATATTTAGAGATTGGTGAGAGATCGCGCGTGACCACGGAGGCTGATGTCCACCAGTGGAACAAATTAGAGTAAATTAAACAAATGCTATTGTTTTTAACACTATTTCGGGGTACTTGTTAGGTTGATATTGAACAAAAATTCGTTGAACAATTAGACAAATCAATGATTTGATCTATAAATCTCTAAATATTTTTTTTTAAATCTTTGGTCAACTAAAACGCTTTTCAACTAATCAGTGTTCCCGAAATAGGCAGGAAAAATTGAATACCCTGCTTTGTTTGTATTTCTCTAAGAATACTAATTGAACAAAGCAAGTGTTGCAAAGCACCCACTCAATGTAAACCCCACTCCAGCGCACACCAAGTTCTCAAAAGTTTCAACAACATCTATTTCCACTATGAGTACTTGTGCTTTTCAAACTTCACTAACTGAACCGGACAAGTTCATAAAAACTTGTTTGTCATCGCTGCTACATGAGTTTTCATAGAAATACTTTGTTGGAGATTGTTTGGCTTATATTGAATTCGATGTCTGTAACGCTTTAGGGTACTAAATCGTAGCCCAGTAGGTAGCTGTTCTTTTACTGAGGATAGGTTACCACCTATACTACTATACACCTACACCTATATTACTATTTTGATGATCAAATATTTTTCCATTTCTATGAAAACTCTTGTAGCGAGAACACATTCTACGTACAGCTTGTCTTTTGATTATTAATATACAAATAATCATTTTAGAAAAACTGAACTGCTTAAAGTGAGTGCATTAAATGGTGTTACGGGGCGCGACTGCTGATATGCTCGCTGCGAGCATAAAACGTCCATAAAACGTCAAAATCCGTCTCGTAGCTCGTTGCTGGTACTGACTGCACGAACGTTGCGAGCGCCTCCTTCCGCCGTACTGACTGCACGAACGTTGCGAGGACCTCCTTCCACCGTACTGACTGCTCGAACGTTGCGAGCGCCTCCTTCCGCCGTACTGACTTTGGTTTTTCGGGCTAAATACCTAGTCATCCATCCGAAATAAAATTTCTGCAACAGTGACAACAGTTTGGATTGATTTGGGCCCGATAACGGAATTGAATTATTTTCTCAAGAATCTTAATCCTAGAGTTAAAAATAAAATATCAAAATACCAATTTTCAAGAATAGAGATCGATTGAATATTACGAGCGGCTATAAAAGATATCTATTTTGTCCAAGTTTGACACTTGTCGTAGTCAACGGACTCAAGTTCCGGGCATCGAACCCATGACCTAAACTTTACAATTTATTATCTTGCAACATTGTGTAACTGGTATGTTTCTTTTAGTTTGTTGATTTAATCTGCCTTTAGACTTGTGATTTATACTCGTTCAAATTGCGCAGTTTTTCGAGTTTATTTTTACAGTAAAATGAGCCAGAGAAGTATAAATAAAACGTAATCCTGGATTCAACCAATCTGGCCTGGGAAGCTGCAATTTAGTTTTCAGTTTTTATTTCCTATTGAACAAATAATCCATTCAATCTATTGGACGAATGTAAATGATAAATGAACTAGATCTAAAAACTATCTCTATTGAATATACTAAGGGGTGCATGTAAACCAGATGATAGGTTTTCATAGAGTTCTTTGAATAGGTCGGCTCTAGTGGTTTTTTCATTTTACGCGTGAAATGTCCAGGATTTTTTGAGTTCGACTGTCATTATTTTGGTTTTCGTAGTCAATTTGGGAACAGTTTTGACGCAATTGCGACCGCAGGGTACCATCCGATTAAAAGACAAAGGTTTCTGATTTTGCTTATTTCACCGTCACACAAATTGGTAACCCTTATGAAATGTTTATTTAGAAATTTAAGTAAGTCTGATCCGAATATTTCCTAAAGGAATCGATTACATTGATTCTTACCTGGTTAATTTAGAGGCACACTTAGAGTGTTACCACATTTCGCCAAAATTTATCAACCGAATTATATTTTCACTTTATATCTGTGGTCTATAACATGATCTTTTTCGGTTTTATTAATAGGTCTGTCCGCTCCACTCGAATCGGTCATTTGCGGCTGCGCCTAAGGGCACTTCAAATATTGAATTGTAAAACTGGTACACGAACTGTATTCAGATTGCAATGCAGCATGAAATATGATATTTTACTCAGTTTTAATTTTGATCATCGTATTTTATAAATAGGAAGTCATAAGAGGCTCTTGTGACCTCTACAGACTTAGCTGAAGGAGCCAATTCTCACGGACCAACAAGGCTGCTGCTCCTACGTTACAGTTACGCCAGAATACTCTAACACTCGTTTTTTGACAGTTTTCAATAAAAATCAGTCAAAAACTTGTCGCTTGAGACGTGCTTAATCTCAGTTGCGTTTGAATATTCGGGGTGCTAAATGTACCCTCAAACCGCAATTCATTTTAATCGTCAGCCTATGTTTTGAGTCGTTTCCTGTAATTGAAATCCAGAAGGTCTCCTGTCCAAACACAGTCACAAATCACGGCAAATTACCGAGAGGCGCAAAGAAGAAATTACGCCCCAGGAAACTGTAAAATACATAAGGCTCGTAGTATTTCAGGAATAATGGGGCCCAAAAATAATGAAGTGGGATGCGGGCCTTAATGAGCGATAACCGAGGGCATTAGCACGACGAAATTACTGGAACGGGGTGTCTTGATCGACAATCAACTAAGAGTGTCTGTATGTTTGTATTTTTTTCTATTAGCTATTAGGGTAAACCCGGGGAAAAATTACATCACTTTGTTATCGAATGCGTGATTCCTTCAACTTCGATAACGTAGGTGAACGCAATGTATGACCAATTGACCATGCGATGTCGTTATTGTCTATTCTACCCTTCAGAATAAAAACAACCCGATTTATTGTCGTCTTTCTAAAACGTTTCTCAATTTTTGGGGTAAATTTTTATTGGTCTAATTATAACCATTGATTTTCCACGTCTATGAAAAAGTGAGAAATCCAATGTCCAACAGTGGGATGATACAGTATAATTGTAGGAAATATTTTACTTACCTTTATCACCTCTTTCAAGCAAAAGTAAATATATGAATCTAATTGTTCTTTGAGTTACACATTTTTATTTCATGCGTTTCAAGCAACCAAAGATAATAATATCTACGTGCCTGTTTTGTAAAATAAGTTGGCTACAATCACAAAATGGACGACGATATTTTCACCAATGGAAACAAAATTAATTATTTGAACAAAAAGAGCTTTAAATGTACCCAACTAGAACGTACACACATCAACATTGTCTAGGGATATTCAACATTTTGTTGATTTTTACAAAAACTGAAAATAATTTCTTTAGAAAACTAGGTATGGCCAGAATCTTTATTTTGTGTTGTATATTAATAATAATAATAAAACAACTGTTTGATATTATTTTTAATAAAAATTTAAGTAGAAACAAAACCTCAAAAATTCTAAAAATTTACAAGGTTCGGTAAATTGTGTTAAAACTATTTTTACGTTGCCATGACTTTATAAAATTACCTTTTTACAATTTAATAATCGTTGTTGCCTCCCCTGACGTTGATAACACATCTGCACCGATTATTCATACTCAAAATTAGGGTGTCAAAGTCTCGCTGGGGTATGCGATCCCATGTTCTTTTTAAATGGCAATAAAGTTGGTCTTCTGTGATCAAATTTGACGGCAAATTTCTGAAATCCCTTCGCTGCAACATGTCCCAAGCGTGTTCAATTGGGTTTAAGTCGGGTGACTGTGCAGGCCAGTCCAAAACCGCGACATCTTGTTCCTGAAGGGCAGCTGATACTAAACGCGCCGTGTGTGGAGGGGCATTATCATGCATCAGCTGAAATTCCTGGCCAATTTGAACTCTATGAGGGATGATCACAAGTTCTACGACCTCGTTCCGGTATTTTAGTGCAGTCATGCTGCCTCTTATCCAAATGAGCTCGGTTCGCGCGCCAATACGAATTCCCACCCAAACCATGATTGTCCCACCTCGGTACGAATGGACCTTTTGTGGCTGCTGGAGTCGACTTTCTCTGCCTGGAATTCTCCAAACACGTGTTCTTCGTGAATCGGAGTGGAATCCAAACCGAGACTCATCAGTAAAGAGAACCATTGTCCATTGGCCATTGTTCCATAACAAATGTTCTTGAGCCCAAAGAATTCGCCTTCCGCGATTGCCTCGTCGTAGAGCTAGCACACGAAGTGGCTTACGAGAATGAAGATCGACTTCATGTAGCCTTCTTCTGACGGTTTGGTCGCTGACTGACAGCTGATGGTCTGACTGAAGCCTTTGCACTAACTGCTTTACTGTGAGATTGGGTTCCCTCCTGGCGGAATTTTGGAGAAAACGATCCTGTCTAGGGGTGGTTACTCGTTTTTTTCCAGTGTGGCACTCTCTTACATCCCCAGTAATACGATAACGTGACCACAATCGAGAAATTACGTTTTGATTGGTGTTTAGGGTATTGGCAACCACGCGTTGGATAGCACCGGCTTGTAACATGCCTATCGCTCTTATCATTTCTTTTCTGCTTAAATGTCGACGTTCCATGACATTACGAATATCACAAAATCCGTTAAAATTAAAATTACTTAGATAGCACTTATTGATAGTTAAATAAAAGTTAATTTATCTTATGCAAAATTAACGTTGTTTAAATTAAATCGGAGTCCCCATTCTATCTTTTGTTTAGTGTTCTTTTTTTTTTTTTTTTTTCAAAGTCTGAAAAGGGAACAAAAGAGGTTTAATTCCATATATAAACTTTTTCTCAAAAGCAAATATTTTGTAAGCAAATCATTTCAAAATGAAATATCCCTAGACAATGTTGATGTGTGTACATGAAATGTGATTTTTAAGCCCTTTGTGTTTCTTTTTAAGCCTAGCTGAATGGATATGCGTGTGAACGACATCAAATGGAGCAATCGTAACATACATTTTTGAGTTCAGCGCGTCACGTCGGATGCCTGACCTTAAAAACCAACTCATACAAATAAAATATTTAATGTCGATGAATTTCAACCTATTCACTCTTGACGCGCGTCACTCAATCTGGTGGACGGTCATGACCGAGGTTGCTTGTTGTTTTACCCTGGAATGAGCCAAATGGAAACTGTATTGCTTTTCTAGATGGTTCTTTTCTATTTCAATAAAGAAGTCTATTAATTTTAGCAGTAGCAGTAGTACTTTACCAGTAGATTACCAACTTAATTAACAAACTTTTAAAGGTTACCCCTTTAGTATGAACAACGCATTAATCCACATACATTATAAAACCTGCAACAATCCAAAACACAGAAATTAACAGCACACTTCCAGCTTTTTATACAGCGCTAGGTCCCTATCAAACACATTAATAATTCCAGTTTCCTTTTAAATCAGACCAACAGTGTAGGTACTTACCTAGTCAAGAGGAGCCGACGAAAAGCTCTCAACTACTCTTTTCCAACTTAAAGAGGTTTATTTAAAATGGAAATAAGCATCAAAATGGTTCGGGATTGGGGATATTTCCCTGTCCCGGGACTCAGAGACGGGTATCTGCGTATTCGGCAGTTCAGGGTTAATTCCTTAGGTCTGGAATATTAAAGTGGATTTTTGGCGAAGAAAGGGTAAGGGCTTATTTTCGTGGACTTCTGTTCCGTCAATTGTAAAGTAGGATTAAAATACTGTGAATCTTCAAAATTGTAAAAAAAAAATCAGTAGATATTTTTTGAAGTCTGAAGTCATAAATGGTAAAATTTAGTGGGTAAAAGAAAATAAACTGTTATTAGGTTCTAATAAAATGGATTCATTAAGAAGGGTGAATTTTCGGAAAATAATATCACAATAGCTTCTGTCAAAAATTCAATCCCACTGCATACTGAAAACGTACTTGACTAGCTATCAATATAATGTTGTAATTGCGAATGTTTAGATGGATGGATGGACGGATGGATATAAAGATGTCTTTTTCTTCTACACACTAAACTAAAACTACTTGATATGTCTGAAATGACCTAGATGAAAACATAACCTATGCTAATTATCATTGAAATCAGTTTCAACAATGTAGAACAATATAGAAATAACGAGTGTGAAGCCGCTAGCAGAAACTAGTAACGTTATACAACCATCTACTAAAGAGTAACAAGTTTCAGAGTTGCAAATATCCAAGAAGTGCAACTCTAAAATTGTGCAAAAGTTTGTATCGGATGGACCGACAATTGTGTTGTGGAAGTTTCTCGGAGATCGCGATAATGGTGGACTTCGCTCAAACTTTAGCTGCAATGTTTACTTAGCTATTGTAGAAAAGCCCTATAACATTTTACTCTACAACGAGGTTGGTTTATACAATTGTATTTCGACACACAATTTGCATTTGATTTGCTGCAAAAACAAGACCACTTAGACATGTTTACCTTGTTTCGACAGCAAATATTGCAGGTTGGTGACAGTGCCAGCGGACGACGACTGGAGCCGAGCAACCGCGATTCAGCGTAACTGACCCGAGCGTGACGTTTCAGCTTGGCTTACAGAATATGCGCCTAAAGATGTTCTACATTGATATATTGCAATATCAATAAATTGATGTATTGTAATAGCGTTTGTTCAACAGACCAAAAAATCGACACAAATATGCCCCAAGTCTGAAAATGACGTCAGATAATGATAAAAACGTAAGGTAATGACGCCATTGTGCTGAACAAAAAGCGCCATCTATATTATCATACGTTAAACTTTCAGCATTAACCTTTACACCCTCCAATATGCCGAATATGGAAGTAGGTTATAAGAGTGTGGTAATGGGCTACATTTCTTGAATATTGTTATGGAAGCAGCGAACAACTCGGTCTTTTATTTGCGTATCATGCTTGAAAATTGTTAAAAACGTAAAATTATTTACCAAAAAATAAAAAAAAATTGTTTAGATATTGTTTAGAATGAAAAATTATAAATAGTATATATGACTGAATAATTGAGAAGAGAATTAAGCTTTGCTATTTCTTGTAACGACGATTAAGGTGAATACTAACCCAAAAATGAAATTTTGTCCCACGCATCTATATGTAGCAGAGAGTGCTTGTTTTCGTTTCAGCATACCATGTAATCAACCAAATAATACGATCCTCTGCGGTTAGATGACGTGTAACTGGTCAGGTTTTATCACAGATTTTGCAGGCGTAAATACGTTTTTACGTTTAATATAGTTATTTTGACTGCTTTTCGAAGCTAATGGACCTTCGTGAAATAGGTATGAACTATGTGAATCACTTTACTGAATTTGGTACTAATTGAATTAGAGATACCGATAAAAAGTGGGTTTGAAGCAAACTACACACACTGTCATTGCCCCAAAAGCCACCCCTATATAAAATCTAATATCTTAAATTGTAAAAGTCCATAACCGGGTGAGTTATTATGTTGACAAGGGGCTCTGGAAAGGTTGACTTTCACATTCTAAAAGCCCAACAGAAACAATATTAAAATACGAGCTATAGCATCTCTTGGAGTCCATTTGCTCAGGTAGGTAATATATAAATTGCAATACCGTTGAATCAAAGAAGTTCTAAATAATGAATAGGAATGTTATAGATATGGTACCTGAATAGCCCCGGGTTTTAAATATACTGAATTTCAGACCTGATTCCGGAGTCGTTAACTACCACTGAATTGAGTTTATTTCAGATCCCGCTCCATGTATTAAACGTTATACATCCACTGTGCGTTGTAGTCTCCCGTGTCTGTATCAATTTCAAACCGTTTCTATATTTCGAAAATTATTTATTATTTTTCGACATCGACTGTTCTGTCCCTTCTCCAATCCTTCCCGTATTCCTTTTGTGTCAATTCAATGAATTCAAATTATCTTTCTCAAATCAAAGCTTTCATAAATAGGTTTTTATAAAGCAAATTAAAACATTTTTTTTTATTGAAATCCTTTTAGATTTCAATACAATTTAAAAGAAACGCTAAATGCAAATATTTTTGCATAAGTACAGTGTTATCACTACTGGACTGTTACAACACACTATAATTAACGGCAAGCATTTGGGACCTTCAAGAAACCTTTCAATATATGTGTTACAGGTTATATAAAATTCAAAGCTCCACCATCAATATTTTCATCAGAAAACAGGTTCAAAAACACCTCATTTTCGTGATTTTGCCTTAGTAACAAAATGTATACCTATTTTGTTACCTAGTATGAACTTAACACCAATTTTACCTGAGACTAAAATAATAAAAAAATATATTATGTTAGCGAGCTTCTCAATAAAATTAAAAACCTACTTGAAAAAATATTATAATGCAGTTAAGCTTTTTGTAATGTGAGTTCTTTGGTATAACCGAGGTTTTTATTTTATTGATGAATCAATTTCCTGTGTGTTGTCAAATAAAATAAGAAACATTGAAAGAATCGATGTATGAAAAATATTAAGCACTAATATTTTTCATACATCATTTGACTATCAATGAAAACTCACTGAATATGTAGAAACCTAAGTAAAAAATAGCCTCATTCATGAGTCCACAAATAAAGACTGCGACTAAACATTGGAAGTTGCGAGTTGTCATTACCATAAACTAGAGTTTGCGGAGCGAGTTCGGTCTAGAATGCGCGCGAGTTGTTTTTGTCGGCGATTTAAGGTGTTTTGAACTCAAATGTTGTGAATGTGTTTTACAAGTCATTGGTTCTTAAATCGCCCAAAAAGAATTACTAAAAGCTTACTCCTTAGCTTTTTTACATGAAAAAGCCAGATACAGGGACTGAAATCAAAATCTTAAGACACTGTATGCCCAATCGGGATGACAAATGAATCGCACTGACCCAAAGGTCATAATCAAACCCCAGGGTTATCGCAATCTCGATAGACCTACGTCAAGGATCCACATCAAACGACTTAACGTTTCAGAACTACCCGCAAAACCAGGCACACCCCAAAAACCACCCTATACCAACGGGACAAGACCGAAACTAAAGCGGAAAGCGAAATGTCACCAAAACTACCGCAAAACAATTATCATTTCGATTGAAAAGTCGACCTTAAGAGGAACAGTAACGGTCTGTTTTCCGATGAGGTGGTCCTGAATTTAATTTGCCCTTGGAAAGGAACAAAGGGTACATTTTTCAATTTCGGTTTTATTGGTGTTTGATGGGAATTTTATTTGTGTGCCACAGAAAGTGTTAATATTACATTTTTGGTATTTTAGGGTCTTTGCCTTACAAGCCTTTTGGGGGCGCTTTTGTTCGGAATTGGCTCTGTTCACATTTGATTGACATTCTATTTTAATACCCGGAATGCTATTCAAGTAGGATCTAAGTGTATTTCAAATGGTTCTTACTATTCTACGAAATTTTCGAAGACGATATGTCATTTTATTTGAATTTTCATTTGGTCTCATCTTTTCAACGCTCATCTGGCCTGTCATGTCCTTTATGTGTAGGGTTGATTTTGAAGAAAGATTAGTTGATCAGTCTTCTGAAATGATCAAAATCCTTTGTCATCCGACACTAAAGTCTCCCAGAAATGCTATGTACTCTTAAATTGGTGTACCGCTGTTTTGCACCACAGGTTCTCGCCACAAATTCAATTAACTTATTTTTCCATGGCCAAACGGTTATCAAATCATTGGTCAGTAATCAGCATTCAAGAAACTGATCATGGCGGTTGCGGTGTAGGAATTGACCTCCATTAGCTCCAACTCAGCCCATGGTCGATGTAAAAGTAGACCAAGTGAATCTACCAGAGGAAAGACAGCAATGTCCTTCTGAGTAATTTTAAAACCCCAACTGCAATCACCTATCTGCCAAGCCTGATCACGGCAAAACTCCTCTCATTAGGCAGGTATGTTTAGCAGTGGACGTGCCTACGCTGATGTACAGTTCAGGAAAGTGGATGTGAGTCCCAGATTCCCCATGACCTTGGAAGTTCAGCCCTTACGTAGTAATGTTATGCAAAGCGACGCGTAGAGAGCGCGTGCGTTCGCCTTTATCCCACAATTTATTTGTCTCTCATCGACTCTCGCACGTGACTTGCGGATAAAACGAAATTTGTGAAATTGGAAATTGCCTGTATTAAATTATTGAAGCGATATTTTTTATGGAAACTAGCTCGGTTTAGGCATTACGTAAATAGGTTTGAACATGTTCGTGTAAAGGCGGGATTTTATTAAGGTTGTTTAAATAATTTGTCTTCTTTGCCTATGTTTGCACGATCAAGGTCGGTATAATTTAGTGTAGTCTGTGCCCTAATTCCGAGTCAATAAAAAAACATTCGATAAATGAAATCGAGAACTATTGAAGTCTTACACGGCTTAGAATGGGAAGGTAATAGACAGAAACGATATGTAGCCAAAAAATGCGACAATAACGTCTCATTTTCCTATTTGTATTCCTGCACTCGTATGCGTGAAAGCACTGAAGTTATAAAATGCCGCAAAAGTGACTGCTATGTCAAATGGCACAAATAAAATAATTAAATAAAAATAAATACAATGGACAATTCACACAGCATTATCTAGCCCCAAGCTAAGCAGAGCTTGTGATAATGGGTACTAGATAACTGATTTACATAATAAAATACATAGATAAATATTTTTCATTATACATAGAAAACGACCAGAACACCCTGAACTATCTCCAGATCGTACAAACATTAGTCCCGAGGCGGGAATCGAACCCGCAACCTACTGCGTCGTAGGCGGACCTCCGTCCACCGCGCCACAGAGGTCGTCACACCGAATCACTCATAATCATTCGAAACTATCATCGAGTTCGTAAGAAACGATTGGATAGTTGTCATACAACGATAAGTAGTTCTTCTCGATCTGGTAGAGGCGCTACAAGACGCTAAATGTATAGGAAGGACTTGAAATCGATGGAAGTATTCGTGAGATAATGCGCACAACTCGTACACTCTAAACTTTATTATTTAAAAGGTAAAATCTTTTTTGCTGCCATCGTAATCATTTTCTATTCAGCTTGTTCCCAATGCTGGTTATTAAACCAATTTTAATACAAACCATTTTTTCAGTCCTTTTGAAGTCGTACCCAGGGTTTCACAAAGCGATTGGAAATCAAAATCTCGCACATCATTCTCATCATCAGCATATGTCACTGCAATTTGCTTCCCTTAATGAGTGCCATAACGGTCTCGCCGCGGTCTTCGCCATGCCGTTACTAGCATCTACCGGCAGTCTCTCGCAGTCGTCATTGATAAATTCAGTAAATTCAATTTATTCACCATTACAGTATTATAAATAGTACAGTACAAATACATAGTAATCTTAGGCATACCCTAGTTAATGTATTTTATGATAATTTTTATTTTTTTCTATCCAAGATTATCATCCCACCACAGAATCTCGAAAACTCGTCACAAAATTAAACCAGAAGCGGTCACATTTTTTACCGGATTTTTTTCCTGTCCATGACTATCAACACAACAACATGGTACCTTGACAATTAAATTCCATACACAATTAGCGAGTAAGCTAATTACCGCGATAGCAGCTCCCCGAATGTGATTATTAACATTAAAATCATTATCAGCATCCCTCGGGAGTAATTCGCACTTACCCTAATCATCCGTGACGTGTGCTGCTTACGAGAGTGTTTACATGGTTCCGTAAGTTCCGTTAATGTTGGCATATTCGAGCTTCTTTAGCCTTTTCTTATCCAGGCTGTCTAAGCCTTAGTAAAACACCTCATATAGGGGGATATTCAAATTTCTTGTATTTATACGAGACGTCTGTGTATGGGGTTAGGGTCACATCCATTTTAGTGTGCCAAATATTATCGTAATCGGTCGAGTAATGACATAGAAAATGAGTTAAATCAGACGGACAGACCGACACAAGTAAAACTTTAAAATTATCATGGATTTTTATGGAGGATATTAACCGTGACTTGAGTTTTGAGCTATCCAACATGTCGGCACAGTTATGCGCCATGATTACGTATATAATAAAGACACACGTGGTCCTTTAAGGGCTCCGTTTTTCGTAAGCATTTACGGAGCCCTAATGAAAATTATAAAAATTAACCTCTACTAAAGAAACCAAAAAAAAAAATGCTTTGCAAGTTGTTCAACGAATTTTATTTTAATCGCTAATGAGCGACCTATTTACTTCGTCATTTATTAATGAAAAACAGGTTCGCGATGAAAGCAGATAAAACTCAAAATATGAATGTCGTTACCATGATCAATGATGTACTGTTACCAAAATAAACGAGAATGAAACGTAATTTGCATTATTTTACAGAAGGAAAAAAAGTCCTAATCACGTCATACTAACTGTTTTAGTCGCTGTGCCCCTAGCCCCTACTAAGTATAATTTAACCTGTGTGCTAAGTGATTCTGATTCTATTTGAATTCGACTAAGCAAACGTGGAGACGTGATCGGAGCTTCCGGTTTAAAAGACGTTTCTATAACAAAGGGTTCTTCTTTGGCTTGCTCTGTACGTAAATTCTTTTGTAAATGAGATTTTGTTTATATAAGCTCGCTTACACGTTATCAACGTGCATCAACTAGCTGTGACTTCGTTCGAGCGACAGGTTCTTTTACCTAATACTAGGACCAGCATGCAGCTTCGCACGTTTTTATCCTAGATATGAAATAGCATTATGCCAAGCTAATATATATCTAGTGAGAGTTTACCAAATTTCGCCTACGGGTGCACTCGGTCCGAGGCACCTTTGAGCTGTATTATAACATTATGAGGTTAGGCTGTGCTATCTGCTTGAGAGGTAGGTATTCTATAAAGTGTATACCCACTGGACGCTGTAGGTATCGTTCTCAAATACCAAGTCCGTGAGTCTCAAATTGAATCACTTGATAAGAGTAGGTACATGTCTTATGTTCAGACTAAATTTAAATTGCTGCTGATATAAATTAAGGCAAAATCTTAATCTATATCTATACTATAATAATATTATAAAGAGGAAAGATTTGTTTGTTTGTTTGTTTGACGGGAATAGGTTCCGAAACTAATGGACCGATTTGAAAAATTCTTTCACCATTAGAATCCTAGATAATAAAACAAAAAAAAGTAATAATAATATCTAAAGTCATAAGCCTATTATTAGCCCACAACTGGACATAAGCCACCCTTAATGAGCGCCATAGCGCTCTGTGTTCAGCTCGCCGCATCAAGCATCTGCCAGCAGTCTTTCGCAAATCCGCAAATTGCAGTCCTAGACTACGTTTGCCGAGTCGCAATTTTCACTCAAGAACACGTTTACTCCAGCGGTTGTCGGTTCTTCTCGAGATATCGCCAGCGCTAAAGTATATTTTTATAATATATATTTTTTTTCGGCCCAAAAATTTTTATTCGACACAAAAAGGGTTGTTATAAGTTTGACGGGTGGATCTATATGTCTGTGTGTGTATCTATCTGTGGGTTGTTGCGGCATTATAGCTCCCAAGCGGATGAATTTGATTACTTATTTTGTCAAAAGTCGACTTCATCGAGTGTTCTAAGCATGGTAAGTCTGTCAAGAGTGTGTTAAAATGAATTTTTTTTGAATACCTCTATTTCCCCGTGCGAAACCAGGGCGGGCCGCTAGTAGGTTATATAGAGCTTGGGTATAGCCAAGAGAATAGTTAAAACATTAATAATTTGGCTCTCCATTCGTCGCTATCCTTTGCCAATTGGACGCCGCGCCGCCGCCGCCCGCCGGCGGGAGCTGAATAAATAATGCTGAGGCCACTTCAAAACTATGCTTTAAAACGACGCTAACATTACTTGAGATGGCTGGTGTTTAAATCTAGACTTTGAGACCTTGACAAAGCAGAGTTTGTTCTACTCTACCTGCTTGAAGATGGAAACACTAGCTTCTGCCTTCGGCTTCAAACGTATTTTTGGAACAAAAAGAAGCCTTTATGTTATTTCCGGCTTCACTGGTCCGGAGACTATGGTTTGAAAAAGTAACAATCATTTCGATTTCACATATTTATAATATTAGTGAGACAACTTATACACTAACGTAAAGACCTTTTTAAAGTTTTAAATAGTTTATATCACTCACTATGTTTTATATACGAAAACTTAGGGCAAAACATATATTCCAAATTTCCCCCTTAGGGGTAACTTCTAGGTGCAAAACTGGATTGAGCCAAACACTCTAACCTCGTTGCTCTAGTTAGACAAGACGAAACAGAAAAAATGATTGTAGAGGTGTCACCAAACTCCTCATTAAGATTTTTATAACAACAGACTGGGAAAATAGTTAAACAACATATTATTTTTAAGAGTTTTAAACTACAAACCAGTCATAACAACGCAAACATGATAAAAACGCAAGAAAGTAGATTTAACTGCTTAATGCATCCGGAACCTCCGACTCGGGTTCGACTTAGGTCCGCCCTGGGTCCGACTCGGATCCACTCATCCATTCCGGTCTGACTCAGTTCCGACTTGGCCGGACTCGTAAAACCGTCAAAATACGATTTAAATTGTAGCTTTGCGTTCAAAACTGACATAATTACCGCGTCCTTTGTACGAAATATGACGTAGACTGGAATATACAGCTAGATCATTCTTCCTGAATTATCTACTGTATATTCCAGTTTAGATACATAGCTACATAGTAGATGGGAAGAAATCACTATCAAACTTTAAACATCGTTTGACACGAATTTGGTACACGCCGAATCGGATCGATCGTCAACATGTATTACTTTGGGGTTCCTCAGCACGATTATATCACATACACATGCGATTAGCTTATAAACAATTTAATGATAATGTTTTTGGTGCCCTAGCATGAAGCAGTCACTTGTAGTAGTAATTTTTGACTTTAATAAGCTAGAAATAAGTAGAGACTCAGCTGTATTGATTGAGCTGTTTTATTGTTCACGTAATTAAGGAGCTAATGCACAATGGATGGCGCGGGTATTCACGACAGCCATTACAATTAGCTAATCTATTTACGTTTTTACCAGATTTGGCATTTTTAGCCCAGTTTAGAATCGGTCGGTCGGTGTCGGTTCCATGGGCGGAAAAGTCACAGGTTTTAATCCTTCGACTTTTTTATTCAGTAAGGCTTGTGTTTTGTCACTTTTTGCAAGGATAATTTACTTGGAAACAGTGTTGGTTTGACTGAAATCACATCTGCAACCTCGGTTTTAATCAAACTCATTGAAACATCAATATCTTAATGCTAATGGTGAATTATTTAATTAGTTATTACAAGGTTATTTTATTTTACATTTTCATTGAAGTTCACTGATTAACAAAATTCAATCATGAAAAGTATATAATTTAATAGTTTAGCAATCATTGAAAGTTCTTTCGAAAGTAAATAACCTCATGTCGAAAACAAAGCAATTTACACTATTCAAAATTAAGTATAATTTTTTGTCATTGATTTTAACAATTCGACTGCGCATTACTCACTTGGCCTTATAGAACATTCCGTGTGCAGCCCCGCTACAAGGCTTCGGTCCGAGTACGGTTAGCACTGAGACTGCCCAAGACGCTCGTCCTTCGTCATATGTACAGCATTATTATTTATCTGTGACCATGTGTAGCGCGCGCTCCTCCGTATCGCACCGCTGGCTGACAGGCTTGGCAGTGAATGGTTCCAAAGACAATTGATACTTATTGAACTAATTTGCTGTAACTTAAAAAAAACCCAAAATAGAATTCTCTACAACCCTCCAGAAGCCAACATTTCACGTATATTTGAATAAAGGATATTATCAGTACAATGCACGTCGTTATGAAACATTCATGGACCGCTTCGATTCCCGCTGAAAGGGCCCGCGGGGCGAATACATAAGTTGGATTACATTATAGGTTCGGGTAAGTACCTGTGTATGTAACACAGTCAGACACAACTACAAGAACCATTTATTTTATTGAGGGTAGGTAGGTAATTTTTAATCAGAAAACATAATTATAACAGCGAGAAAAGTTTTTGATATTTTCTAAATAAACAGCCAAGCTAAATTTATGCCTAATCAGTTTAGTAGTTTTTAACCGGCGAACAACTGAGGAGGAGGTTCTATGGTATGTACTTCGTCCTCTGTTGTTTTTCGTGACGAACAACGAACCCTAAAAACACATACAACAAGACATGTTCTGCTGTATGTGTTTTAAGGGTTCGTACCTCAAAAGGAAAAATAAGGAACACTTATGATATCACTTTGTTGTTCGGCTGTCCGTCTGTCAACCTCCTTTTCTCAGGAATGCGTGGAGGAGGTATCAAGTGAAAATTAAGATGAAATAATTAATAATTAACTTCTTGCAGCAGTGATATAAATCAAACTTCTAAATCCACGCAATCAAAAGTTAGTAAGTGTTAGTTAGTCCGTTTTCCAAGGGAATCACATGCACGTGCTGCACACAAAACCTATAGAGTACTTCCCGTTGACGAAGAATCATGAAATTTGGCAAGACGCAAGGTCTTACAGAACCTTTAGTGCGCGAGTCCGACTCGCACTTGACGTTATATCTTTTATGTATGTTGGACTATTTCTCCGTCAATGATGGAAATGATTTAGCTATTGTATGGAAAATGATCCCGAGGTGGTCAAAAAGTTTTTGGGATAAAATATATCTACAGGATATAAATAAAATGTTATACCTATCCGAGGCATAGTACCTGTCCAAAAACTTAAAAAAACAGTGTAAATACTAATTTGAAGTCTATTTTTAGTTTATTTCTAAACAATCAAATAATGTCGTAAAGAAATCAAAAATATGCCAACTTTCGCATAGGTACCTACTCCTATTTAAATCTTTCGCATAGGTACCTACTTAAATTGTTATCTGATAAACCTGTTACTGTTTTCTCTGACAAGTTGTGTTGTTGTGCAGCCAAGCGATTACGGTAAAATATCCCATTCAATGAATCGCCACCCGGGGAGACGGGGTGTGAGCTATTTCGGTTTGTAGCACATATATTATGTTTCAAAAACAAATACAAAAATTTTCGACGATTTGACGACTGTTAACGTCAAAACATCACAAATGTCGAACTCAATTTTGATGTTTTTATTTTTATGTTCCTGAACGTTAAACTTCATAGGTACCAATGTTACTCACACTTGACTTTGTTTTGCTCGACTACGTTTAATTACTGCAGTGTCTGTATCTACATATTTGTAAATTTTAATCAGAATTGCTCAAATCGAGCAAAAAGGGCAAGTGTGAATAATCGATTAATTGACTTTTAGGTTATATCTTGACGTTGTTGACGTTAAAAATTCTCGATGCCGGATCGACTCCATCCCGCCAGAAAGTTGTATGCATTTTTAGTACCATATTAGCAACCGAAATCGTTTATACCATTCTCCCCGGATGACCCATTCAATGGGTATAGGATATTTTACCGTAATCGCACTGCAGGTCCGTGGAATACGAGAATAGAACCAGGGCCAATGCTGCCCCCAGGGCAGTGCTACTTGACATACGTATACTGTTAAACATAATGCGTCCTATGGGTTTTCGCATTTAAATGTTAATATCATTTATACGCACAAAGGTCTTTGTTGCGTGTCTCGGGGAACCGATTATCTTTGAAATTGACTCTTTGTTATGCGAGTAGTGGGCAGAGTCGTAGTATGCATATGTTTGTATAGTACTAATAATCGTTTTGTTACGTAAGATTTTGTCTCCTATAAGAGTAATCAAATGAGATTTGAAACACTTTAGTTATAAAAGTTATCAATCACCTTGTAAGGTAAAGATTCGTTAAATAAACTTTAAGTAACCAGACCACATAATCGTTTTTGTATTTCTTGGATTAGTAGTTACGCTGAAAAGTTATAGATAACGCCCGTAAAATAGAAGAAATTAAAATTTTTGCGACATAATATGCCTTTTTTGTAACAATAAAACTGTGGATTTTGACATGTAAGGGTTAAAGTTCACAAAACCCGTCGTCCACCAATACCATCTATCTAACCCAGAGGGAATAACTAACAAAAGTTAAATTGAGCTCCTGTTTTTCGTGAAACCGCTTTTATTCCAACAAAAACTCCAATCGCGCTATATCAACGTATTTCAGTGTCAACGCCTGGGACTTTATTTTCATCATCCTACGGGAATTTAGAAATACCTTTTTACTTAAGGCCTACGTTCCAAATACATTCCTCCTACATTCTCTGAGTTTCAAATGTCTATTAAAACCGCTATTGTAGTTACAAGTCAAATCAAAATCAAATCAAATCAAAAATTCTTTATTCGCATAGAAACAAAATGTACACTTAAAAAGGTCAAATTCTTAAAATAAAACGCTGACACGGAAATAAAGTGGTACTTTTGATTTCTGTCGCTTCGGTATGTAGTCTAAAGTAAAGAAACGACTAAGAAACCTTTAGCCTGTTAGTTGTTATTTTTCGAGTTGGAGCAAAACGCGTCTCAAGCTTTTTTATCTTCTAAATAATCTGATATTTTGTGGTAAGCCTTTTTGCACAGAAAGGTTTTGACAATTTGTTTGAATTTATTTACTGATAGATTTTGCAACTCACTGGGAGTTTCGTTGTAGAAGCGTATACATTGCCCTATAAAAGATACGTTAATTTTGATTGACACGTTGTAACAAAATCAGTTTACAATGAAACCCGGGCCGCATGCTAATTACCAGATCTAATTCCAATTTGCGAGTTTCAGCTTTATCCGTATCTGTGTGGACCACGCCGCGCCGCCGACTGGACACGGTTGTTTATACGGGAAGAGCACGGAATAGATACTTGATTCACTTTGAAGGGACCTTTGAGCAAGAATTCGGTTGCTGACCGTAGCGTACTGTAGCTTACTAAAAAAATAAACTGCTATTTAAATAATACCAACATGACCACTATAGTGCAGTGGGTAAAGGTGTGCCGTGATGCAGGAAGCAACGGGTTTAATACCCGCCGTGGGACAAATGTTTGCACGATCTGCAGATATTGGTTCAGGGTATTCTGGGTGGTTATTATGCTTACTGAAAAAATCTTTCTATGTAGTATAATAAGGTATTAAAGATAACCAGGTATCTAGTGCCTATAACACAAGCTCTGCTTAGTTTGGGGCTAGATGATTAGCTGTGAATTGTCCAGCATTATTTCATATAATTTATGATTTTATTTATTTGGTTTGTTCAGGGCCCATGCTCCTCTTAGTTTTTACATCAGGTTATAGTTAAAGGAAGCAAGTGCATTCATCATTTGTCAATACTCTACTGATAGAAACAAGTAACTGGATTATAAAGCTTGGAGAAACCTCGTAGCAAGCTCGTACCCAAATCGTAGCATTTTCGTAGACGTGCTACGCGCTCGTAGCATCGCGTAGCAATTGCTTGTGTACCGTTATGGACAGATTTCAAAATATCTTTTGTTATTTTATAGATACTGATCCCAAATTGATCCTATGAAAATATTCCCGAGGTATTAGTGTTTATCCCATCATAAAAACCATAATTGTTTAAAAAAATTACGACATTTTTTTTTTTCAATTGATGGTTCTTTCCTTGTTGTAAAGGTTGAAATTGAGGTGGTCTCAAATGATCTTTGAGGAATTGATGTGTGTGCCGTAAAACGCACGTACCTGCATGGACGTTTTACGTAAAAATTTACACATGATGATCACATGATAATTTTTGCATTACTGGTCATCAATGGTTTACATGGAAATTCGCGTAAACAAGAGGTCTGATTCATTGTTGTGTCTTAACATGAAATTAAATTTGATTTAAATATTAACTGGATGTCGCCACTTGAAAAATGAGATCGCTATCGAACTACTCTTTCCAAACCCTTTTTTACTATTTAGGAATTTGAAGTAAAATTATAGTTTTTTAAAACACGCAATATTTTAAAACGTAGGTTACTAATTGGTTTAATATATTCAGTATTGTTTTACTCCGCCAATAACAATTTTCCACAATAAGAGCATGTTTTCAAATATTTTACGAGCCACATTTTACAAGTTATTTCTACATTAAAGCTCTTGAAGTAAGGTTCCATCTTAAATTGCTATCTAATTAAGTGGGCGAGATAATTAATTCATGTTTTAGTAATTTCGTAAAATAAATTCCATTGCGCATATTATTTTCCATCTTTTAGTTGAACACTTTGGAAAATGAAAACGAATTTCAAAATTTATCTTGTATTTCATAAAAGTAACGCAATCAAAATGTACTTTTATATGATTTGTTGGGAAAACATTTCGATCACCAAGCAAATACCTGTAAGTAGGTCACACGCGCATTGCGCGACGATGTACTTTAGCCTGTCCCATGTAAACCATCATTGTAATCACTAGTCTCTACATATATAAAAATCAATTGCTGTTCGTTTGTCTCGCTAATACTCGAGAACGGCTGGGTTGATTTAAATACTTTTTGATTTGTTTTGTTCTAATACGTACAGGGGTGGTTTAAAAGGGAAAAAGTAGGGGATTGGTTGAGTAGCTGAGCTAAAATCTGAAAGAGAAAATACGCTTCTTCATTTACTCACCTCAATATAGGCAGGTCCTTAAAGTTGTATAGAACTATAAAAATAGCTACATTCACATTACATGGTCGGTCCATTAGTTCAATACTCGAATAATTTCAGCGCCATCGATTTTTGAGTTAATAAGTAACCATTATTGGGTTGATTGAATTGTCAAATTCCGTAAAACCATACAACGGTTTTTTCAAATTTTTAATGCCCGATACCTATTGGTTATTGAATGAAAAATGTGTAAATATTTCGTATATTTTCCTTACTCATTTAAAATTCAGCAATAAATTAATGTGTAATTCGTTAAACGATTCTAATTTTAATCAGAGGCCATGGCAACGAACAAACTCAGCATACATTTTACAAATTGTTTTTTGATAGGTTTATTTGTCCTTTTATTTTACTGTTTCGTGGGATGGTCACCCATCAACCTTGTCAGGTACACGAAGGGTGCACATTTCTAAACTAATAACCTTTAATAAACGCTGTTCATTTAATTTAAATTTATTCAGACGATCGTTTTCTTTTTTTATTCAGACGATCGTCTTCTAAATAAAGAATTCTTAATTTTTTTATTTGATTTTTTCTACTTAATAATGGTCAAATTAAAAAACTGAATGCCTGACATTTTTGCAATTATTATATTTTTTTGATGCACAGGACTACCGGAAATAAGCGTAATAATTATGTCTTCGAATTTCATAAATTTATTTAGTAATATTGTGAGCCTCCACGAATAGCATGTGATCTGCAAAAAGAGCTACCAACTTGGTGGTTATTGAAATTGACAGTACCATGTCAATATATTTATGAAAACTTGTTGTTCACTCATAAGAATATCAATCGGTTCCCCAAAAATAGCGATATACATAAATTAAACACTACAAATAAGAATAAACTAGCTGTGCCCACAACTAGGTTACACAAGATTAATGCATCTTTTAGAGGGCATTGTATACGCTTCTAAATCAAAACTCCAAGTGAGTTGCAAAAATTGTTTATAAATAAATTCAAACAAATTGCTAAACATATTCTTTGTAAAAATGTGTACTATAAAGATAACATCAGAATAACTAGAGGACAAAAAAGCTTGGGACGAGTTTTGCTCAAACTCGAAAACTAACATTCTAACAAGGTAAAGGTTTCTTGTCGGTTCTTTACTTTACCTTAAAAAGATTTAAGTGGACAAAAAATTAAAGTGATCACTTTATTTCCTAGTTTTATTTTATGTAATCTGAGTTTTGTGACGTGTCCAAGAGTCCTGTAAGGGCTAAAGGAAATAAAGCACTTTAAGTTTTGAGTTTTATTGAACATGAGCTCATAGCTTTTCAGCCAGTGTTCACTGTTAAGCAGATGACGTTGAAGCGATGCATTATGATGGACGCTTAAATTTGTATGAAAATAAATAACCAAGAGACACACTTATAACGCCACCCCATGTAACGTTTCCTACATTGCGCCGCGTACGTTGCGTAGCGTGGACTTGCTGCAGATATTTGTATATATCTAAAACCTCTCATTCTTTCATCACTTACCTTCCGAATTCCATTGCCTTTATGCTATCATGAAACTTGAAGCGTACAGATATCGTGGCCCAGAAGCATGGAGTAATTGGGCGCAGTGGCGGAACAGTTGCAAGATCGAGACTCGCAGACGGGGGAATCGGGGTGACGATAGCGCCCAAAGCATGGAGACAATTCTTTCATATTGTTTTGAAAACTATAGAGTTTTACTGCAACTAAAGAGAAAAGGTTTGAGAATTCTATCGCATGAAAGTTTTCCTAAATATCTCTTCTACCTATTTACCTTATATATTATAACGTGATCTTTTAACTAAAGGTCATTTATATCTTATCATTCGATAAAAGCTCATTAAAGTGCTTCTTTTAATTATCCGTATGACACAGATGACAGAGGTTCATAAAAGCTCTTTTTCAAGCTCAATTCTAAAGCAATGCTCGACTCCAGTTCAATCACATTCCCCCAAATCTTTACAAATAAAACACGTTTTATAATAAAAACCTTTTGCTAAAAGTATCGGGGCTCTCGCATCTTCTTTGTGCGCAATATGTTCCAATTTGTAAGAAAAAACATGAACAAAATAAGTTTCAAAATGAAGGTATTTTGTATGGTATCTTAGTCAAAGCTTTCTTGATATTAAAAATTACGACGCTCGTTTAGAATGTTGAAAAGAATTGCTTCTTGTTTGATGTAGAAATATGGATCATTCGAACACAAATCCCTTATTACGAGGGTGGGATAAGCGAGAAATGAGATATTTTTCAAACCTTGCCGATGAAGCAAAAAGTGCTGGCTGGGTATTTAGTACACTTATTGGGCTCTTTGAATAACTTCACAGGTTATCGATGCGGCTTCACTCGTGCAACTTGCTGGCTTTTGTTTATAAACAGACATAAGGTGTCAAACTTTTATTCGGTCGTCCACAACGTCATTTAGAGACATTGTTTCATCTTGTTACTACGGTTCTTAAAACAGTGTAGTACCAAACAACCCCATAGCGTTGAAACATTTATCACGTTACTTGACATCAGGTTAGATTGTGGTCACAAGAAAGTAAATCTTTAGTATAAAAAAAAAATAGTAGTCAATATTATAAGGACCTTGTTTTTTTTGAGTCGCTCAAGTAGAATCAGCAGTTCGCTGCCAAATTTTCCTGTATGTCGGCAAGAGCAAGGGCAGTAGGTTCAATATTAGATTTTGGTTCAAAGAAGGTGTAACCGTAAAGGAATTCTCTCTGAGCCATCGATTGAGAAAAGGCAGGTATTAGAAATTCTCGTAGGTGTTGTGTGCCGATAGTATTGGATTGTTGTGTGTCTCGAGTCAGCAGAGTTTGTTCATCTGTTTGAAGTCAATTTGGCCTCTTATAGTGCTGGTGAAGAAGCTAAACTAAGTGATATCTACCTATTCTTGGATTTTCAAGTTTTTGATGAAGCCCGTAGCGTTAGTTTAAAAGCTGCCTATAGTTCCTCCCTGATAACGCTACTGTTGTTTTTCAGAAAACTCATTTAAAATGTCATCATCAACATCATCAGCCTATGGTAGTCTATTGCTATACAAAGGCCTCCCCTAATGAGCACCATAGCGCCCAGTCTTCAGCTTGACGTTTCCAGCATCTGCCTGCAGTCTTTCGCAGATCGTCATCCCACCTGGCCGGAGGCAGTTCTACACTAAAGAATAAAGAATAAAGACCAAAAAGCGAGCTGGAGACGGATCAAATGGAGTTGTCTTTTTTAATACCGTTTATAAATACATCCGACTTCGCTATCTTTCAAATAAATATTCATATGCTGGTGAGTTTCACCCTCACTATCATGTTATTTTTAATATTGTCCTCATGAAGAAGCAGGTGTCCGCTGTCGCGTTTCCCTTGAAGCTCACAGCAGCGAGGTGTACAACGTCGGCTCTCGAAAAGACGTGATCTGACGCTAATCGATCTAATGTCGCTACACTAACTTTGTGGAGGGCTGTCTGCCTTTGCCAAGAACAAAAGATTGATATAGTTCATAGGTTGTAATTTATGCCTTGGAGAGTTTCTTAGAGACAGATTTTATACAAAAAAGTTTATTTTTAGAATGATACAACATAAGCTGTTCTTGCTGGCTTTGCTAAAAACATAAGATTGATAAAACACTGTTTTTACAAACTGTTGTAAAAACAGTGTTTTATTATGAGTTCTCGCGAAAATAACCTTAGAATATACTAACATAAGATTGATACAGTTTACTGAATGTAATAAATTATTTATGCCTTGAGAGATTATTTATTAATGTACAAATTGTAAAAAGGTTTATTTTTAGACCGATTTTATAAAAGGTTTTTTAGTTGTTTCTGTTACGTGGTGAAAATATGATAAAAACTATTGTACAGTGCGCGTCACAATTAAGTATCCCCCTATCTCAATGTATGTGGGTTCAAATCCTGTCAGCGATCGTTGGAGATTGGGTGATCAAAATTACGTTTTTTTATAATTTTCCATTTTCTTTTCATATTTTTGACGTTTCCAACAAGAATTGTATGTTCTGTATCATTAAAATGTAATTTTTGTATAAATTGTTTCATTTTAATTTCATTTAATTTGGTAACCTTACTTAAAATTCGATGGATTCTCTAAGTATCAACTTGGCCTTGCGGTAGAAACCGGCAAATTAATGCAAGACTAGATAAGAGTGACATGGTTCGAATCTCGTGAGCGGTGTTTCGTTTTTTTTTATTAATTGTTATCTATTTTTTTTGCAATAATGTAAGATTTTTAATTGATATTATTCTTTATAGGCTTAATTGCAAGTTAATGAAAAAAAAAAAATTACAAAAAAGAATATTCTATAATTATGTCTACAATATTATACAATAACTACTACGTATAAATCTATGATATTATAACGAAATAATTGTTTTGATAAACCATAATAACAAATAATATCTGTAAACAGTGAAAGGTTTTTTATAATAGATTGTGATAATTTAATCAAAAATAATTTGTTTACAACGAAAGAACATTGGTAACAATTAATATTTCGATCTCTCGCTAAATATGCACAAAGCAAACCACACGGAATAAGACGAGTGACAATTACTTTGTTCGCTACAAACGACAAAGTCAAACCCTACCCGCATCCATAAAAAAATGTAAGACTTGTTGGCATTAAAATAGGGACTAATTAGACCGATAGACAAAATTGGACGCATTGTTCTAACAGCTAAATAGCTCAGTTGATCTAATGCCGAGAATTCGAGTCTCCATAAATAGGGTGGATGGTTCGATTCTTAGCGGCTTGATAAGTTTTTGCATTGAAAATTAGTCACAAGCGAATAGAAGTTAGAAAATATTTTGTAGACAAGGGGGATACTTAATTCTGACGCGCACTGTACCTAGTTTGATGATTTACGATTTTAGATTAACTTTTAGTTTGTTTTTCGTGAGATAGCGGTTTTTATTAAATTCATTACGAATTGAAGCGGGTTAGTTACGAACCTTGTTTTTTTAACGCTTACATTCGTAATGAATTTAATAAAAACCGCTATCTCACGAAAAACAAACTAAAAGTTACCCTTAAAAATTTTACATTTAGGTGAAAACAAGATATCTATTGCTTATAATTTTACAGAACTAGAATAAAGCTTGATATTCAGGCTTGTAAAGTAAGCAGGTTGACACGCCACGTTTAAATTAAATACATTCGTGCAGTACATAACTAGAATCGTGTCTATTAGAACATGCCTGGTATATTATTTACCACATCCACATCGTTTACCTTATCGTTTTTTATTATATTGTATATTTTATATGGTAAAAAAAATAAAAAAGTAGGCATTTCTAAAATAAATAACAACACTAAACGAACACAGCATTGATTGATAAATTCAAATCACATTGAGCTGATGATGGAGAGCTTCCAATAAAGAACCGGCCCTTGCTGACGCACCTGTCCGAAGGCATAGCGTGAGCTATCTAGTTGGATAAGTAAACGTAAATTAAAAAGTTTAGACCTAATACAAATAAAACTGTTTTTTACCTTTTTACCATTGAGTCGGTAATTTTCATGTCGCGTGTAAAGACAGCGAAATTTTTTAATTAATAAAAATGGCAAACTGTTTCTATTGAGCTCCAAATTTTATGCGTGTTAATAATTTTGAGTTAATGACTATAAAAGTAAATTTCACTTTGACTAAAAAGAAGCTGCACAAAAAATGCTTGTAAAAAGTACCTAACCTAGCTCTTCTTGTAAAAACTTTTGACCATCGTCAAATAAATATTACTAGAGATAACATATCCTACTCTACGCAGTTTCCGTTCCCTGTGTCGTACAAGTGGACCTCATTTGCGCTCGCCGACTCAGCACGATACCGGCACGATCCTGAGAGACAATGTCAAATCTCCAATACAAGCTGAATTTACCTTCTTTACCCGACTTAGCGAAACGAGGGTTATAAGTTGAGCAGTATACCTGCCTACGAGGAGGGTTATCGCATGGAGGCGCACCAACTTAACCTAATACGTGCAATTTGCTTTTGCAATAAATCAGATAACATGTACATGTAGTGTGAAAACATGCTTTCAAAAAGACGTATCCGTGAAAACCATTGGATTTAGAAACAGTTGTCGTTTGGTTTAGCTAGTTAGTTCAGGTGAAATTGTGAGTGTGTCACTCTTTTTTTTTCACAGCTCTGTGGTTGTTTTTCTTTTGTTTTTGATTTGTATTCCGAATACAGTCAATGAGCGGTTAAAATATAATGCGTTCGATAAACTCATGCAATAAAACTGAGTATTTCATTTAAAGTCAAAGTCAATAACTTTATTTCCTTAGGCTTACAAAATAAGCACTTACACAGGTCAAATGTTAAACTATAAACAGCTTTATAAATAGTAATTATTATCAAATAAGAAGTAAGGTGTTATTGACTGGTAAGTTTATATATCACTTATACAATATGTACTTACACACAATTGCCTATCTATGTCATAATATAGAGTGATTTAGATACATTTATTTAAAGAAAATAACAATAACAGAATACAATAATTACTACTAATATTTACACTTAAATCTATTTTCTAAAAATCTAGGCAGTCACTAAAGGCGAAGTTCTTGCCAAGCATTAACAACGTTGATGTTATCACTATGGAGTAAAAGGTTTTCTTGATAAGAATTCTTTTTATGTACTGTTTTATTTCATTCATTGAGCAAGAGCTCTTGTAGACCTATTACCGGAAGGAAAAAAGATTACACAACATCGCACTCAAGAAATTCCCTCATAGTCAACGACTGATCACGGATGTAGAAAAAAGAAATACTAAAAAAAAAGTTGAGTTAGAGGCAAAAGCTAGCAAATATATCTAAAATGGCAATGCAAATGATGTAGATCATAACAAAAGCATAAAGTGTTAAATAATGAGCGCGCCCATTTGTTATGAAATCGGATCCAAATCAAAAAACCCGAAATTGACCCCTATTCATTTTAATATTAAATCAATGACAGAACCAATTTCAACGGGCGTCCACACGGCTCGGACCGATTGTTATGCTAATTTATTAATGGAAATAAGGTGACAGGTTGTTCTCGATTTATTGGTCTGGAATGACAAGGTACATAGTCTAGATAATCATCATTATGTGTAAAACCGTTAAATGATTTTATTACTTTACTTTGATACAGCATGGTTTCCAAGATCAGAATTAGAATCGAGATGCATGGAGAGATCAGGGAGATATCAGGGAGAAATCTTTATCCGGCAATGTTATAAGTAATTGTAGCCTTAAGATGGAATAGATTTAATAAATATCCTTACATAAATGACCATTTTTTTTTCTCTCCGTCTATCTCCATAATTTGTAATTTGACCCAAAAGTCAAGACAATATACAGTTGAAAGGACACCAAACAGAGCGTGCCGTTTCCGAAACCAACAGGTTCAAAAACCACTCAAAACAGCCCTGTATCATATTTGGCCTTCAGCCACGACTACAGCCATGCAGGTTTAAAGGATAACTCGATTGGGCCGGGAATGGCGGGATATTGGGCCCTTTGTCTCCCAATCAATGTAATTTAGGAGCCTGAACATCAAAGTGCTCCTTTTATTTGCTTCTATTTGCGTACTTTTGTTTAGCACTTTGCACAGCCCCTGCTCGGGACTAATTGTGTGTGCTAGCTAAGAGCCGGAAAATTAGTTTATCTCTCTGAATACAACACAATAGAACAGCTGTAGGTACTACCCATCTGAAAGTGTTTGGTTTAATGGTACCTACCCATAATACAAGCTTTGTTTTCTTTGACACAAGAAAGTACCTAGTTGTAGGTACCTATACACTACACACGTACATATCAGGTTTATTTTTTTAATATCCTGTGATGAGATTCATTGTTGAAAAGAAAACAGAGTGATACAGATCATGGTGAAGAATGAAGAGAATCATGGCTTGCTTAGGCTTGTACAGGATTTCAAATTTGTCATCACAATCTTCGCTTGTTTATATCTCGGTTAACGGCACCATAAAAGTTTTCCTCTTCAAACATTTATCTAAATCGAGCCGATGGGAAATAACGTTTTACACAACAAAAACAACTCTTGGCAATCGCCATAAAGCATCTCAGACTTAAAAAAAAAACAACAGATAACCGTACGTTGTATCGTGCAGAGAAACAGTGTCTAATAACACTCAGGAAACAAAGCGTGTAAACCGAATTTTTGAGAACGCAAGGATTTCACTATCGTTACACTATTCCGAGACGTGTCCCACTCCACACAAGATGCAAACGGGACAAAGGTGACGACGGACAAAGAGTCTTCTTTGTCCCGGCGCCTTGTCATGTGTTTGTCTTGCCGTGTACGCACTCCACCCGAAGAAATAATTGTTCTTACAACGCTTTTGTTTCGGCTGACTGTTTAATTAATTTCACGTTGGCACCTTCGCTCGCTTGTGTTAACACAAACGTGATATAACGTGATGTAATTCTTAAGATCTGCTCGGAAAATAAGCTGTTTCAAAAATGTAAGAGAAACAACAGTAAAGAGAAAAGCTGATGTATAATTCATGCATCACACAAACACGCGGGAAGCGCGATAACGGTATTTTGTTTTGATCGTTTTGAAAATAGAAACGTTTAAGGAAAGAACCCACAGTCGTCGACGGAAAGGTAAAATGTTTTGTTGTATTATTTGACGTTGTATAATTATAATATGACGACCTCTGTGGCGGAGTGGGCGAAGGTCCGCCTGCGACGCAGGACAAATATTTGAACGATTTGCAGGTATTTGTTCCGGTTATTCTGTACGTTTTCTATGTATAGTAAAATATGTATATATATAAATGTATTTTATTATATATATGTGTGAGTCCAGCGTTATTTATTAATTTATTTTACACAGCATTATCTTTCCCCAAAATAAACAAAGCTTAGGATCCAATTGACTCAGATAAACTATCTGGATATTATAATAATGAATCTTGCTTTTTCAGAAAACCAAGTGATTTTCAAACACAAAACTTTTCTGAAAGTATTAGGGCAACTTAAATACGTCAGTGAGTATCAATATCTATGGTGGTTGTTACAACACGAAGATCAT
Organism: Eupithecia exiguata; assembly: GCA_947086465.1. Lineage (NCBI taxonomy): Eukaryota > Metazoa > Arthropoda > Insecta > Lepidoptera > Geometridae > Eupithecia > Eupithecia exiguata. The sequence continues at coordinate 13,186,890 of OX352233.1, forward strand.
TTCGGTTCTGATATTCAGTGTTCAGTACAAACCTGCCTATAGAATGATATAATTATGAAAGCCGTCAAATGGGTGTAACGTCTGTGTGTCATTCCGTCAATCAGACTCACCGTGTGTAGATCCCCTACCACAACATGGAGCATGTTTGTTTAGAGTCAAGGCACATTTAAAGGGAATCGAATTATTGTCCCATTTTTAAAGATTTTAAATGGTTATTGAACCTTACGTTAGGCACACGCGCGACGTCGAAATTCACGAAATGCGCGCCCTTTTTTTGCGCGTGACAATCTTCATTGAAATGTGTGCCTTACGTTGTGGAGAGGGCTCAATGGCATAGCGGACGAAAGTCCGCCTATAACGCTAGAATTTGCGGGTTGGAATTCCGCCTCGGGACTAATTTTTGCACGTTCTGTAGATATTTCTCCGCCCGATGACTCAACACACAGCGAGCCGCATAGGACCCGCGCGGGCCCTACGCGAGTAAAGTTAAGGCTCTTATTAATCTGTTATCTAGTTCCCATACCATAACCTCTGCCTACTTTAGGGCTAACTGACGCTGTGAGAATATTATAGCATTATTTTTTAATTTATTTAATAATAATAATGCGATTAAAATATTCAACGGTATATGCATAGATTTTAAAAATCAATTATTTTAGTTATTAACTACTGAAAAAAACCTATTATTTTCTAAATTAATTAATGAAAAAAACAAACAATGCTGTCCTTTTTCAGTGACGTCACCTTTCACTTTGTCAACTCAAAGAGCTTCTGTTCCTTCAATCAAAATAAAATTAGAAACAAATAAATGATCAATAATAATTAAATTTTTGTAACTATTTTGTGACATACCTACGAGTACCTCTAACTACCTACTCTAATCTTATACTATTCTTATATTTAAATATCTACTTTCAATGATTACCTACATTTCACAATAAAAACATTAAAAAATACAAAATTAAAAATGAAGATATATATATATATGTCAATAGAGAGTACAAGTATAAATATTCAGCTTTTTTGAAGCCTAATTAGCATATACCATATTAGATTTCCGTCCAGAGTGCCGCGACCCGAGCTCGTGTACTCGTCTACCGTTTGCTTCAGCCGCTTAGAGCGGAACTTCGGCTTATTACATTCTATACTTTGTGATTAGTTTGATAAGTCGAGCTTTGTTGCTTTATGAATAACTAGTTTCTGCCCGCGGGTTCGCACGCGTTGTTTCTACGGAAACGTTTAAAGGTGATTTCTATCCCATCTAACTGATTTTTGGGATAAAGAGAAGCCTATGTTTGATTCCAGGCCTAGAACTACCTGTATAATAATAATTATAGATAAACAAATAAATAATGCTGGACAATTCACACAGCATTATCTAGTCACAAGCTAAGCAGAGCTCGTGTTATGGGTATGCTAATTGAATTTAGCCTGATTTGTTCAGTAATTTTAGCGTGAAGAAGTAACAAACATCCATCCATCTAAACATCCAAACTTTTGCATTTATAGTTTTAGTATGATTAGTGTGATGAAACATGCATCGGAATTTCAAAATTAATTATGTACCTTTTTGAGCCATTTTTGAGATTCTAAAATGCAGTAAAAGAAAATTAAAATGAATTCCTTCACAGTACCTATTCGCAAGCCACCTTTATACTTGATGATATCGACACTTTATTTTGCCAAAGATAATTTTTCATTTGTCAGTAAAAAGTGAGATAGAAATACGTACAAAATTACAATACCATTTCTAAACATAATTAATTCTACAAAATCAAAGGGTTATTTTAGTTGGAAACTAGCGCCACCTGCAGAGAATCGAAGTAAAGTTCACATAATTATGTAAAAGCGATGTAAATCCTGCAGTATAGTCGTTTAGAGCGGTGTAGGCGGAATTGAATATGGAGGTAGTAAGGGTACGACTCATTTGAATTTTAAAATCTGCTAAAAGGGTTTATGGTTTGATTTGTTTTTGTTTAATGAGTGGCATCATCCTTCGACCAATACCTACCCCACGATTCCTCTAAGCTAAATCGTCTTATGATAGTCCTCAGCTGGACGGTTTTTCTAAAATCCTAACTAATATTATAAAAATAAAAATATAGATAAATTCCCAAACTTTTTCGGGAACTAATTCAATTTCAATCGACTTGATTGTAGACATAGAGTTAGTTGAAAGGATGGAGAGTAACATAGGCTACTTTTTGTCCTGGTAGAACATCAAATTTCCATGGGAGATTTACGGGAATAATCCCCATAGAAATGTGAAACTCGAATTTAACGCGGGTGAAACCGCGGAAAAAAGCTACTACACTAATACTTTTATGGTTTTCAGACCTAATGTAGTTTTTTATGCATTCGCTTCGACACATACGACATTAAATTATGACCCTAACAGTAACTTTGCTTATTTTAGGGCTAACTGACACTGTGTGGGTTGCAGCATCAAAATATAAACTGTTTTTGTTATTTAGTCCCTGTGATCCAGATAAATGGCCTGCACAGGAAAGTGACTCAATTGCTCCCAATCGTGACAATCAATAAATGCGAGTCTTCTATGATTGACAGTGTACCTACCGTTTTCCGCTTTGCGCGGTAGATAGCGAGGTATTTAAGTACCAGGCTTAGAGTGGATTCCACCAAAGTAGTATAATAAATCTCGTTCCAAGAATAATACGCTAGCTGACTCTTTTTTAAATGAGGCCTTAAGTTATTAATTATTATCCAATTCGAGGGAAAAACATTTTTTTTTTACCTAGAAATCCGCAATACTTTATTTTAAAAGTGTACTTCTCGTAAACAGGTTAGAACGGTGTCAGTCATATTAGTCTTTATAATCAGCTTTTTCGTTGATGAATCGGAGATTGGTGGATTGGTGGCTGGCAATACATTATAAAACCTAACACTTACTCAAAAAGATTTCCTAACTTTCGTGTGTGTGTGAGTGATACGCCTCGTGCGAAGTATACTGGTATGATTATCTATCTCTGTTTTTGGAACTTCAGTGTACTGACCAAAATAATCAAAGCTTAGGTTGTTAACAACAGATTTTTTTTATAACAGTACAGTTACAAAATAATCTGTGCTGTGACGTCATAGGGGTCATAGACATTAAGCAGTTTCACCGCACAGACAGACTACATAGCGAATATCACTCGTTTAAAGATTTAAAATGAATTTGGCTTAAAGTCCTATAACGTTATAACATGGAAGACAGCGTTTACAGATTTCAAAATAAGAATTAAAAAAAACTGTAGTTACCTTACACTTTTAATATCTAATATCTAGAAACATTGTTTTTTTAAGTAAATTACTACAGAAAATATTTTATTTTATTTAATGTGCCAAATATGATAATGATGAGGCCTCCCCTAATGACCACCATAGCGGCCTGTCTTCAACTTGCAGTCTTCCACAGATCGACCTAGTCGGAGGGCGTCGTACACTACGTTTACCGAGTCGTGGTCTCCACTCAAGAACACCTTTACCCTAACGATTGTAATTTCTTGACAAGATAAGGCCGGTCCATGCCACTTCAGCTTGCTTATTCCTAGAGCTATGTCGATAACTTTGGATTTCAGAGAAACTGATGAACTGGTGGGCCAGCCCTACCGTGGTGGGTGTCCACGTCTCGTGTATGCACCTTTATTGTTTTTAAATTGTATGACTAGCTGGAATTGTGTGATAATATGTAATTTCACTACTAATCTAATCTATGGATCGTGTTGTCCCAACCAATGGATTAGATTTTTATATTATATTCCACTTTAATCCATTTTTTTACGTAATTTTCACTGCTTGTCGATTTGAAGTCTATAGATAGGACTCGCTGACTCGCTTTCTCTTATAGCCTGCACCGGTCGGGAGCGAGATGGGTAATCACCAGGGATCGGAATAGGTAGAGTTTTTATGTACCTAATGTTGTAAAAAACCTAGGATAACATAACATGGATATGCCTTTTTAATCCCTGGATTGGGGATTGATAAAATGTTTTCTCATTTTCAGGGATTGATATTATTGTCTTCTAAATTTCTTCTTTACTATGTTAAACACAAATTAAGTAGCGTAACCACCACACCTGGCCTTCCTCCAGTAGTACCTATCCAAAATATCTTACTAATTTTACAATTATGGTACACAAATTAATTGGGTACACAAAAATAGTAATTTTAGATACGAGATTAGACCAGGGCCAGGAGAGGTGGAGGCGTGGAGGAGTCAAATAATAGAATCAAATTAGAACTAGTATAAATTTACAATTGAGCTTACTGCAGACTATTGCAAACAACCTACATGTAGCTCAACTGATACATATCAATACAGTCGAAACTGTCCCCAAGACGCTGGCTGCATTGTCCTGCTGTTCAGAAAGAATAGAGACATGGATAAATGAAACGAAGTTGACATTAAGTTTATATTTTTTATTAATCAAATCAGTATCAACAAGTCAATGAAATCAAATATCAAAAAATCAATGAGTTTCTATTTCAACTATGTCAGAAATACTGGCGGAAGCTAAAGGTTCATCGTCCACATCATTTACTAAAGAATTAAAATATATTATCATAATTTTTTCAATATTTTCTTCTTTTAATCGGTTTCGATATGGGTGCAACACCCACTTAAAAGTTGAAAATGATCTTTCAACATCAACTGATGTGAGCGGAGCAAATTCAAGCAGTTTCGTGGCTAGTTTCGCTAATATTTCTAACGACATCCAAGTCTGGATTTCGATTCATAATTTGTTCAAGTTTTTTTCTAGTGCATCATTTCCCGTCCAATTAATGACTGCTCTCACTGTGTCAAAAACTACTAAAGCTTCCGTAATAGACAGGTTATGCTTTTGCAAGTTTTCCAGGGCTAATTGAATGATTTTAAAGTATTCCTCTATGTAAATCAATTGTGTTTGTAAATTTTCATTGTTCATTGCATGTTTTGCTTGTCTAATACAAAGTGCATCTCGGTTGTTTAACATAGTAAATACGTCTTGTATTTTATCAAAATATTTGGTAAAGTAAAATGATGCCTCTAGCCAGGTGCCCCATCTTGTAATAACAGGCTGTGGAGGCCAAGGTAAATCTGGGTATTTTTCTTTCAAAATTTTTACTCTACTTGGGGACTTCAGAAATGTTTTTTTTACTTTTGATATAAGCATATCGACATTCTTGTATTGAACTCTTATTTGTTCTGCGAGACGGTGCAATGCATGAGCCAAACATGTAATGTGAACAAGTTTTGGAAATTTACTTTTTAAAATACGCCCAGCTAACAACATGTATGCTACACTGTCTGTACAAATTATCAACACATCATTTACCCTAGATTCAAAAGAATCGCCCCACATATTTTGAAAAGTTTCTATAACAAATAGAGAAATTGTATTGCCATTTACTTTTTCTAATGCTTTACAAGCTATCAAGTGTGTCTTATTTGGTTTTAAGGGGCTTAAAATCCTGACCATTAAATGCACTATGTATCTACCTAATATATCTGTGGTCTCATCTAAGGATACCCACAATTTGGCGTTTCCTATTTTGGTGTAAATTTCTTGAATTCTCTTTCTGTAAACTTTTTCTAAATAAACTTTTCGTAGTAACGATTCGTCAGGTACAGATCTGCCACTGCATTTGCAACATAAATATTTTGCAAAAAACTTTTTGAATGCGGTGTTATTGATTTGAGACCACGGTATGTTACACAAGATTAAAAATTCTATAAAATCAAAATAGAAGTCTTCCATTGGCGATTTTCGGGTTCCTTTATGTGTAGCTCCATTAATGTGCCGGTCTAAATTGCTTTTTTTGTAGCCTTTATAGAAGTTTCACACTTAGCACAAAATATTGTTCCACTTGCATGGTCGTAGATTAAATTTGAATCGTCTTTGATCCAGCTCCGCACAACATCTTCCCTTATAGTTGGGTGTTCCAGGATGGCACGAACAAAATGGAGGAGTTGCTTTCTTGTTGTAGAAATGGAATACCTAGAATACAAAAGAAGATTGTGAACACAAAGTATTTTAATTTAACAGCAGTTTAAGCGATGTAGCTAAAGATCAAAAAGAGGAAGGACCGGTTAGTTACTCTATACACAGATTTAAAAATACCTAATGAAAATGCCGCTATGCTACAAAAGCTAGCCTGGGTCTACAGAATTTGAAGAGAAAAATGTATAATAAAAATACTCTTATCTTTTAAGCTTCTAATGTGTTTTTCAAAGGTTTTCTATACTAACGTGAAATTCGTAGCTGTTTGCACTCGCTCATGGCTAGGGACAATTCATTATTTATAAGATGCACCAAAACCGCAATCCTACTATCTCTATTCAAGGTCAAAAGTTAATAACCAGGTATAAATTCCCGGAAGAGTTCATTGTTGTATAAGGTATTTGTTGATTAAAACTTATATTGTTTGCTAGCAGCAACACAATGTGCAAGTTCATGTAAGATGTGATATTTTAACATAATAAGCATTTTCCTTTCGACATTACAAGAATTTGATTCCGAGCATAGCGGCACTTTTTGTTAGGTATTTTAAAATCCGTGCATAGCGGGAATCCAGCAAACTAACCGGAAAAGACTAGCACTAAACTAGACTAGCTTTTATGTGGAATATACATTAAAATTGAAATTTTTATGTAGTCAACAAATAATAAAGTTATTGAAACTCACCTTATGTGTATCCTTATGGTATCTTGAAACTAAATTCAAATACAGGAGCAATAATATCACGTGTGTTTAGTATTGTTCACAACACCACTATCAAATTTAAAGTCCCAGTCCAATAAACGTAGCCAAAATCGTCAAGTTATGCAGGTTCAATCCAAAAAAACGTAAGCCAAGGTCAATAATATGAAAATCCAATACCGAAAATAAATGCACCCACACTCAACGCACCGAAGCAAACGAGTGAACCAAAATGTATATCCACCCTCTCTTCGAACTGGTCGTCCCCTCACCCCGTAACGTCCACCCCGCACTCCGCCTTGTAGCGGTAGGAATATGAACAATAGAAAGAGAAATAAATAACGTCTACGTGGTCCACACGCTGTGTTGAGAAACAAAAACTGCTATCTGACTTACCGGGCAGGAATCAATCACTTTTACATTTTTTTTATAATATTAAGATTTAATACTATAAAAAAAATGTAAAAGTGATATTTTAGGAATGAAAATGTTTCGTGTTCGAAGTACGTAAATAAATGTTAAAAGAATCTCGTGGATTGATATTGTATATCAATCCCGAGATTAAAAGGCATATCCATACTAAGCTATCGTAGTAGCGTATATGACGTCATTTGGTACTTAAAAACTCTACCTATTCCGATCCCTGGTAATCACACGGCTCATTGCTCGCTCATCAGCCGTGACGTCATCAATGGCAGCGTCATCAAATGCTCTTGTTGACTTCTAGTTCGGAAGCTACCGGAGATTATAGAAAAAGATAAAAAAATTATATATCTGAGAAGACAAAACTACCTATAAAATATACGAATACCTACTAAGAAAATATCCTCAAAATGTTCCTCAGTTATATTAAATTCTGAAGAAGGAAGGCCTCCTCTAAAATAATCTCAATAGTACAGTCGACGACTAAATTCAAGCTGATCAGTTATAATGCAAGCTGGGCGCACTTTATTCCGACACCAAAAAAAATTCAATAAAATAAGGATTTAGATACATTTTAAATTGAAATATATAAAATGCCATATAAAAAACTAAACATAATTATGTAGATAATAATAATGTAAAATGTATCCAAAAATGCTGTCCAAAGTCACTATTCCACGCGGATGAAGTCGCGGGTACGGCTAGTAAAATAATATGCAGCATAGCGCACCTATCGGCACCAAGTGTTAGCTACGGGGGTCATCGGGTGCGTCTTCAATGATGAAAATTTATTTAAACTTGAATAAAACGTATATTTCTATAATCTAGGTTAACAGAGGTGCTTTGCGTCGAAGACAAGAAGGAATACAATTTTTAAAGATGGTGGCTAAGCCGCCGATAGCTGTGTTGCACAGGAAGCTCGCTCTGCTTTACCAACGTAGTTTATGAAATTCGTGAATTTATTGATGTGTTGTTATATCGCACGTCCAGTAGATGGCGCTATTCCAAGCTTCTTGACTAAGTAGGTAGCTTTTGTGATTAACGGCGCGAACATACCGCCCGCCTTGGAAGCACCGGCTTCCAACAATGGGATAGTCGTGGATCAATGGCTGCTGTCTGCTTGTTCCAGTGGCAAAGGGCAGATTTTTGAGAACGCCCTCCGTATCGTTCCACTTGCCGTTCGTATCTCGGCAACTCGTGAGACGCCGTCCGTGCCCGGAAATACTTTCGTGACGCGACCCAGGCGCCATTTCAGCGGAGGCAGGTTGTCTTCTTTGATAAGAACTAAGCTCTCTAGGCTTATGTCCTTCTGGTTGGACTTCCACTTCGTTCTCTGTTGAAGCTCCGAAATGTATTCCCTTGACCACCGCTGCCAGAAGTGCTGACGTAGTTGCTCGATTCGATGATACCGGTTCAGCCGCGACATCGGGACGTCCGTGAGGTCATCGTGTGGAGCTGGAGCAGTCAACGGTCGGCCAATGAGGAAGTGACCAGGAGTCAACGGAGTGAAGTCGTTAGGATCTGGAGACAGAGGGGACATAGGGCGGGAATTGAGGACAGATTCTATTTGTGCTAAAACTGTGCTCAATTCCTCATAAGTAAGTTTCGCGTTACCTACTACACGACGTAAATGATGTTTGCAAGACCTTATGCCACTCTCCCACAGGCCTCCAAAATGGGGTGAATATGGTGGAATAAAATTGAATTTAATTCCATCGTTAGCTGTGTAGTCTATTATTTGATTAGAATTTTTATCTAAAAAAGTATAGAACTCCTTTTCAGCTCCTACAAAATTTGTTCCGTTATCTGAATAAATAGAATCAGGTTTACCTCTTCTACTAATGAAACGTTTTAAAGCCAAAATAAAGTCATCAGTGGATAAACTTGAAACAAGTTCTAGATGTACCGCACGAGTTAGGAAACAGACGAACAGACATACATACGTTTTACTAAGACGTGCTCCTCTGCCCCTTTTGTTAAGAACATAGAACACGCCTCCTAGATCCATTCCTGTACGACCAAAGGGAAATCCAGAATCCAATCGAGTAGAAGGTAAATTGCCCATTCTAGGCTGTAAAGTTTTACCTTTGACTCGCGCACAAGTAACACATTCACGCACAATTTTACGAACCAAGTTCCTAGCACCCAGCGGCCACCAACATTCACGTAATGTTGCTAACAGTAGCTGCGGTCCACTATGAAGCAAACGTCTATGTTCGTATTGCACTATAAGCACTGTCAAGTAATGTTTACTGCACAATAATAATGGATGTTTCTTTTCGTAACAAAACTCTGTTGAGTTTCCTAGTCTACCACCGACTCTAATTAACTTATTATCATCTAAAAATATATTTAATCCAGAAATACGATTAGTAGATTTGCTATTTGTTTTTATAGGAATGTTATTCAGCAAACTACTGTACGCGTCCGGAAAGGAATGCATTTGCGCTAGCCTAACTAGCATCATTTGCGATGCATCGAGCTCGGTTACTGATAAGGAACCGGTTATACGGTCCTCACGCCTCGAGCGCGAATTTGAAATGAATCGTAGTACATACGCACTTATGCGTTTAAGTTTTATGAACGATGAATATTTATTGAATAATATAATTTCATTTGAACTAGAATTACATGTTAAATTAATTGATTGCGATTTTAATTCGGGAAGTTCGTTAAGAATAATCGATTCATTGGGCAATTTGTTGTTTGAAAAATTATGATTATTATTTTGTAAATAAGATGGACCGTTCCACCACAACGTACTGTCGATTAGTGAATCGAGCGGCATACCTCTGGACAATAGATCGGCCGGATTGTCTTTGCTCCGAACATGTAGCCAGTCTGCGTCATTTGTTAACTCATTAATTTCGGAAACACGATTTTGTATGAATGTTTTTAACAAATGCGGAGACATACGTAGCCAACCAATAACAATAGTCGAGTCCGTCCAGAAGTATACACGATTAAATGTTAGCCGTAACGAGTCGATTATCTTTTTATAAAGCCTCGCTCCCACTAGAGCACTCGACAGTTCTAATTTTGGGATGCTTAGAGTTTTCAGTGGAGAAACCTTGCTTTTTGCACACAACAACCTAACAGCAACTCGAGACTCATCACTATAAGATCGTATGTATGCGCAGCCACCGTATGCGTTTTGAGATGCGTCTGTGAATATATGAAGCTCTGTAAATTGAGCTTCATCGCCGATTGCGTGACGAGGTATGCGTAACTTATGTAAACAACCTAACGTACTGATGAAGTTGTTCCATGTCGATGCGAGATCTTTCGAAACGGCGGAATCCCAACCTATCTTATCGAGCCATAATTTTTGAATGAGTATTTTTGCTACAATGACTACAGGAGAGAGTAGGCCTAACGGGTCGTAAATCTGTGAAATTACTGATAACATAACCCGTTTCGTCAACTTATCATTTTTGTTATCGCAATCTATTTTTGTAGTGAAATGCAATTCGTCTTGAACGTTTTGCCAGCCTATACCTAGCGTTTTGTTTTGCGTATGTTCACCGACAAATGTATGAGCGCAAGATTCGTTAGTTACGTCAGCGTTGAATGTCCATTTACGTAGTGGGAAGCACCCTGAATGTAGGACTTGCGACGTTTTTTCGCATATAGCTAGAAGTTCATGGTAGTCGTTGTGACCTGTACAGAGATCGTCAACGAAGAAATCCTGACTAATAACCCTAGCTATGACGTCATCGTTACACTCCAACGCTAACTGACGTATGCAACGCATTGCAAGGTACGGCGCTGACGCAGTGCCGTAGCTTACTGTGTTCAAGGACCAGATACCTAAAGGGTCTGCTGGTGTATCCCTCCATAGCAAAAGCTGGAGTGATCTTTGATCTGGTTGTACTAAAACTTGTCTAAACATTTTCTCAACGTCAGCGCAAGCTACGTACTTATACTGCCTAAAGCGTAACAGTATTGAAAATATATCGTTTTGTAGTGCTGGACCTGGATACTGTATATCGTTAAGCGATTTATTCGAAGTTGTCACAGCACTACCATCGAAAACAACGCGTAATTTAGTAGTAGAACTACTTTCCCTAACTACACCGTGATGCGGTAAGAAATAATTAGGTACATCGACTTTGTCTACCCGACTCATATGGCCTAAGGCCGCGTACTCACTCATAAAGTTGGAGTACATTCGTTTATAGTCGGGTGAACGCTCTAGTTTACGTTCTAATGACAGAAACCTATTTTTAGCTGAATTGTATGAATCACCCAATGCTTGAGGCGATTCTTTCAGCGGGATGCGGACTGAGAATCTACCCCCTGATTCGCGTTTAGTTGTAGTAGTAAATAATTCCTCACAAATTTGCTCATCTTTAGAAAGAACTTTATCTACTTGAGGTACATTCTCTAATTCCCAAAAACGTTTAAGTTGTTCGTCTAAACCTAAGCCTAAGGTTTGATTGAAATTGCAGTGAACTTTAGAATGGCTATCTAAGTTCTTGGAAACGCATAAAGGACCCGAAAGTAACCATCCTAGCTTCGAGTTCTGAAGGAATGGTCCGTTTACCAGTCGGATTCTAGTCCCGTCAAGTATATCCCAAAATAAATCCGCACCTATCAATAAATCTATTTCCGAAGGAATATTGTAAGTAGGATCGGCTAGGTATACATTGTCCGGTATTCGTATAAGCTCGGTATCAATGCTTGTCGTGGGTAAACTGTTTGTTATACGCTGCAAGACAAAGCATTTAACCTTCGCACTGTAATCGTTTATTTTTGAACGCATAAATAATTCGCATGAATGATTTGATTGTGTCACTGATTGTGCGACACCTGAAATCTGTATTGTGGACTGTATTAGAGGTGCATTGATTCTTTTTCGTAATTTATCTGAAATAAAGCAGTGTTGAGAACCATTGTCCAGAAGGGCTCTGGCTGTGTGGTAAAAGTTATTACTATCTGCTACCTCAACTAATGCCGTGCATAACAATACCGGTTGCAATACGTTACATGGTGTAGAACTATCGCCACTGTTGTTAGCGTATTCGTCTACACTGCCGTGGTACGTACCTACACTACCTACTGATAAGGAGTGCAACGCGGTCGATGGAGTGGTCTGAGACGAACTCTCAGCTGCTGACTCCTCGTTACCCGACTTGAGGTGCAAAAGTGAATTATGTTTGTTCTGACATTGTTTACATGGACCAAAAATGCAATCGGAAAGTGAATGACCTGCACGCAAACAATTTCTACATAACTTCCTATCATCAACTACTTTTAACCTATCCTTGATGGACATATTTAAGAATTTGAAACACGTATAAATCGCATGATCACCGTTACATAAATGACAAGTAAAGCCTTTACGTTTAGGCTTACTTTTAGCTCCTGACTCGCTAGTCGACACGTAGCTGTGTGCAGGCGCATTGTTCTTTTGTAAGTTACCCTTTGATTCATTTTGTGACTTTTGTTGTGGCTTATTGTGACTTGAGCTAATTGAGTCTAACATGTCTGCCTTTTTCTTTAGAAATGAAAGCATATCGTCTAATTTTAATCTTCTATCGGAACTAGCATGAATAGAACCTTTTTCTATTTCCCACTCTCGCTCAGTAGACGCATCTAACTTCGTTTGTACTAGGTAAATGATTACCGTATCCCAGGTACTAGTGGGTTCCCCTAACGAAGTAAGGGAGCGAATGTTTCGCAAAACGGTATCTATCAGCTTTCTAATCTGTGACGATGATTCCTGTTTCAAAGCCGACATTTGAAATAAAGCCTTCATGTGATTCTGAACTAGAAGCCTAGTATTGTGAAACCTGTTTTCCAATAATTCCCATGCGTGAACATAGTTCCTTGGCGTGAATTCGAAAGAACTTATGACTTCTAAGGCGGTACCAGATAGTGAAGAACGCAAATAATGAAACTTCTGGATTTCGTCTAGATCGGGACAGTTATGGATCATGGTAACGTATGCATGTTTGTACTCAAGCCAATCATCAAATTTCCCACTGAAGGTAGGTAGTTTGATTTCTGGTAACGAACGGTAACCACTATTTCTCACAATATTCGTACACTTGTTTCCAGTTTCTACACTTTCGACTAAACTTTCAGCTATTGCTAAAACAAGAAAATATGAAGATTCGAACATTTGAACATATTCATTGTTAGAAACGGCATCTGACTCTGAACTTAAAAAATCTACTTTATTTTGAAGTTCATTGAACTGTTTGAAATTGTCTTGACACGCCTGCATTCTAAACTTTATTTCTTTGACTTGTAGTTTAGATGGGCATGTATCCATAAAAAGATCTAGGTAATTCTGAAACTGAGTCAACCTACCTTTGAGGTTACCACGTTGTCGTCTGAGAATCGAAAGTTCATCGTCAGAACGCCTACTAGTCGGAGAAACTTGAGGAGTTTTATTACTAGGGACACTTAAATTATCTTCACTACCCATTATGAAGGCCTATGTAAAGAATAAGATAAGGTACTCACGTTTTTGAACTGCGCGGGAAATGTAACGGTAACGGCCACGCGACACTTGGTATCTTTCTGTAATGCACAAACGACACAATTTTAGCACAAATGGGAACGTATGGAAGGATTAGACGGGATCAATGACCTGACCGTTGTCTAGGGTGCTGGTTTCCGAGGTCCTTGTGACGTCTCTGGATGACTTGTGACTTCTCACGAGCAGGCTGAAGATGGAATCTTCTCCCAGCATAAGCAGCAATAATCCGGCTCGAAGGACCAAAATGTTAGCTACGGGGGTCATCGGGTGCGTCTTCAATGATGAAAATTTATTTAAACTTGAATAAAACGTATATTTCTATAATCTAGGTTAACAGAGGTGCTTTGCGTCGAAGACAAGAAGGAATACAATTTTTAAAGATGGTGGCTAAGCCGCCGATAGCTGTGTTGCACAGGAAGCTCGCTCTGCTTTACCAACGTAGTTTATGAAATTCGTGAATTTATTGATGTGTTGTTATATCGCACGTCCAGTAGATGGCGCTATTCCAAGCTTCTTGACTAAGTAGGTAGCTTTTGTGATTAACGGCGCGAACACCAAGTGTGCGGCATTTCAGTAAGCCTGCCAGCCTGCCGGTGGCGGCGACAGATGCGCATTCAGTATAAGGAATCCTTTTTTCCTTTTTAGGTACGGAACCCAACCCTAAAAAGCAAACTAAACCAAACAAGCTAACTAGGTTTGACTCGCGCAATTAGTTTTAGTTGCTCTACGTAACTCGATAGTAGTCGGAACTAGGATCGTTCGTTTCCATTTGCGATATCGAACTGAATAAATAATGAAGTTTCTCGCTCGTTTCAACAATAAATTGGCTAAATAGAAATTACTTTACAATGTAGAATGCATTTTAGATAGGAAGTGTATTTAGAGGAAAATTTATTATTGGAACTTTAGTAACACGAAGAGTTGTTGAGTCGATTGAGCTTTCGAGTTGCTCCATTTTAGAATGATGTTTGGTTCAACGCCGAGTGGGCTTCCCAGTTTGGATTCAAGTGATTTGTCAAATCACTTGAATCCAAAAATCGTTCCTAACACTTTAAATCAGTTTTTAACTGACTTTAAAAAAGGAGAAGGTTCTATGCTCCTATGTTTGTATTTTAATGTATATTCATCGATTTCCCCGTCAGTTATGAACCTGTTTTAAAATTTTTTTCGCTATTATAGAGATTCCCCGACATGGTCCCATAAACATTTTATTCCCAAGGTATTTATTTTGCAAAATTTTAAACATGTGTTAAATAAAGGGATTTTTCTTTATTTTTAGTTTATTTATAACAATCAAATTATTCAATACGGATGTAAGCGGGTTAACTACTGTAACGGTCTAGAAAGAGCTAAACTGTCTCTATGCAAATACATATATTAACATTTAGCGTTTCATATTGGAAACTTAAAAGATTTCGGTAACAAAATAGTTTGATATGCTATTTAAAAACCTATTTAAATATGTATAAAGCTTTGATTTGAGAATGATAATTAAAATATATTACATTATTGACACAAAGAGAATACGATAAGAATATTTGCAATTTATGTATTACCTAAGGAAGTGGCCTTCAAGAGATGCGATAGCTTCTTATAAATTGAATATGTATTTGTCGGACTTTAGAATGTAAAAATCAACCTTTCTAGATTCTTTACAGTTAATAAGCAGACTGATGCGGTAGTCATCAGCCTGCTTATGTTTCCAACATAAATAATCTTCGTAGTTTAGACTGTGTGATTAAGTGTAAACTACGAACGTTATTTATGTTGGAAGTCAGCTGAGAGTCGCGGCAGCACGCACGCTGCCCAAACTACACTCAGCCTGAAGATGTCCTTTATAAAGGGATGAAGAGGAATACCTCTTGGGTGCGCTACGAGGAATACCTCGTAGCGCACCCAAACGTGGTTGTTCTTCCAACAGTTATAAGGTTCGTATCTAGTCCGCGTACATCTGCAATTAATTCGTTAAACTACGATAATTATTATTGTACAAATCGAATTATTGATTACCGCAATAAATTTGAAACCCGTGAACTCAATCACACTTTTAGATCGTTTATTACATAGCCCAAGATCACAATAGTTTATAAATGCGAAAGATCTATAACATGTTAGTTAAGTACGTCTTCACACCAAAACTTCTGAGCAGATCTACACCACCAAGGCTACTTTTAAGGTATACCAAAAAAACGTGTGCGAAGCCAAAGGCGGAAGCAATAAAACCATGGTTGAATGTTTGTGGAGGATTGCCAGTAAGCAATTTTGATTTATAAAACAGCCAAACAAGGAAAAGTCATCAAATAAGTGTAAAACAGAAAATAGGGAAAGAGTATTTTAAACAGAAATGATTGGAGTAAACCGCGAATAACACAGTATCTGCAAAACCAGTAGGGAAACTTTACAAAAGAAGAAATTTTTTAAAAGAATAAAAATGTGTATCTCACAAGCATTACCTGTACAGTACATCTACTGACTAATGTATAGCCCAACTCCTTGTTGAATTTTTGTAAACAAACCGCCCATACTTAACCTGAAATTCATTCTGTTGTCGCGTCCTTTTGTACGCAATTTACATTACTTGTCGATTTGAGATCCTTCCTTGGGAGTCCCATGAGAGTTGGGGAGGCCTATTGTGTGGGCCGCTACATGCATCAACATACTCGCGCCTTCCCATCTTCCTAGCGTTTCCGGGCTGGTGCGGCGGCAAATTTGGCGGAAGATCTCAAGAGGCGCAAGTCCGTGGGAGTCGTGACACTAGGTCCAAGTTTTTAAAAAAAATATCTGAGCGTCTGGTCGAAGCGACGCATGACCCGAGAGCTGATGAGTACCTGACACAGCGCATCAGCATTGCCCTACAGCAGCGAGGCAATGCAGCCAGCATCTTTGGCACGCTTCTAACTGTTGTTAATATGGATCAATTGTAACAATTTGTAACAATCTGCAGTTAGGTCAGTTATTTCAATTATAATCATTAGTTTTCCCCGCCTATGTCCAGCGGTGGACGTGTGTGGGTTGATATGATGATGAAAAATGTCGAGAACAGCTTTTCCTCTAAAGAATTAGATTCATCTATAAAACGTTCTAAGATTGTAACCACACTACGAAACTTATTCTATGGATTGGAAAGTTGCAATTCTTCAGAAAACTTTTGTATGCGCCTTTGAATATTTCTAAGCAAACTCAGTATTCATATGTAGGTTTTGCGATTTTCCCCTATTTGTGAAAGTTTGTCCATATTTACTCAACTGCGCAAGAATAACGGTTATGTTTTTTCAACGCATCGTCGAGGCTTCTATTGAGCCCAAGAAAGACAGTTTTGTGTACCTACCGGTGAGGTACCAGTAGTTTTTCAGATTTCAGATGTTTTGGACACGGCGGCCAGTTGCATCTGAGACTAGGAATCCGCGCTGGACATAATTACAATGCACAAGTGTCTGCGCACACTGACGCACTTTCAATTACACAAATTAATATGCTATATGATATTGAGCAAATGAAAAAATATGTGAAAATTTGTTTTTTGATAATCTTCACGCGGTTTTAATCTCGGCTCGGACCCGACACGGTCTAGCGTGTGTCATCCTTTATTAGGTATTCGTTCAGATCGTCAGATCATCGTCTATCGAAGGATTCCTTTATTCATGATACTGGATGCGGCGCGCTGTCATGTGGCAGCACCAGCTTTTGTCACAATAGAGGGCCAACAAAGGCTTTGTTGGTCCATTGTTGTGGAAACGGGTTTTTACGTACGCACGGCTAATTGTAATCACGTATCCACGTCGCTATTTACGTAGAAGTTGCATGCCTGCCGTTGTTTAAAAACCTGGTGTAGTGGTGGGATACAGTAAGACTTTAAGGTGACTAACAGCCGGTTTTGCATACGCTTGTTGTTTTTGACTATAGTTCGAACACATCGTTGATGAAAGCCGGGTAGACAATTTGCTAGCTAATGACAAATTGTTGACAAACACACAATGTGACAAGTGGATGAAAAACCGGCTGTACCTAAGTCTGTGAGTCATTCGGTACCCATGACACAAGCTCTGCTAACTTTGGGGCCTTAAGATGTTTGGTAAAAAAGTCCAGCAATATCTATCCGAAATTATAGTGGTCAGTATAAGTACCTTGAAGAGTAAGAGCACCTCTTTATCACAGATCTTTATTTTTGTCCCATTTTTCGATGGTGCCTTTATTAGAAATCTATAGGTACCAAAATCCATCGGCGAATCAGAGAGTAAAAAGTGGAAACTGATCCAATATAGGATAAGCAAAGTGAATCACAGTGAAATAGGCCCAAGAGGCAACTTTGACTTCGCTCTTATAAACCTCATACATAACCAAAAGAATCGTCAAAATCATCAAAATAATATTTACTTATAACGTACGTACCTTATAACGTACAAAAAACCACATGGTCAAAGAGAAACCCTCTAATTTGAAGCCGATAGTCCAAAATCGATTTTAGGATCCTTAGTAGTTATACTGGGAATGGCTCTAGATGTACAATGGCTGGATAATCTGATTTCCGATATGAAGGTGCGCGGTTTAGCAAGTTCGGTGCAAGCGCTAGTTAATATTGAACTTGCAATCTTGTTACAATTTCCAGACTATTGCGAGTTAAACCATTGGAACTTTAGTTCAACGGGCGCGCGCGGTTTGTGGTGTGGATTTAATTTAAAAATCTTTGTAATTTTAGCTGAAAATTACTTTGAAAACCAGTTTTACACTATAGCAGATTATTATTTTATGATGTAAATTGTAAATGACGACGCTGTGACACAAGTGAAAGTTTTCGTGAGACGTTGGGAATAAGTTACCTACATGTCACGTGAGACGGTCGGAATAGCCATGCGTGGGACGTTAGAAACAGACACTTCTCATATTGAGGCGTTAGGAATGGCTCCAGGTTACGATAAATAAAGCCGGTAAACACTCAGGTGAAATTTGGAATGGTAGGTCAAATAATGTAGTAAATCAAGTAGTTCACTACATTTTAAAACTCGTACAATATTCATAATAAATTTTCGTCATTGATGATTAAGTCAGCAAAGAAAGAACCGTTATCAGATTCTGATTTTTCTTACTAATTTATAAACGCAAACGACATTACTTACTAAACCAACTTAAAAGTAGGTATACTTACAGTCATAGTCATCCATGGGCCATACTCATTACATCCTGTGGACAAATTCTGCTACCCAATGGCTTTAATATGACAATGGTATCGCCGCAAGAAACTCTAGGTATTGCGTGCGGTGCTACTTGCGCGGAGACATTGATAGAATGGTTTTAATTCAACCTTGACACTTTTGACGCGCGATCCTATATATTTTGTACTTTAGTAATTTCTTCTCCAAAATGTGTCATTCTTCCTCTATCCTCGTGTGTTTCTCAGCTTATTGTATACCTAAGTTACCTACTGTTTTCATATTGTGTACCTACTGTTGGTTGTATCAGAATAAACTTATTTCATTCATTCATTCTGAGATAATGAAGTAGCATCCTGTAATACCAAGTCGCAGCTTTTGTGCAACTTGGTATTAAAGTCGCACAAAAGCTGCGTACATAACTACTAGTAACCATCCTTTTCTGCTGTCGGGTTTTATACAATGCGCGTTCCCGATAGTTATAACTAAAATTATGACGTGATTGGAGTAAAAGCAAATACCTACTTAATAAAGACAGAAAGAAAATGGCTTGGTCGAAGTAATCATCAAAGAGTATTATTATAACACACCGATACAATATTTTTGATTTTATAGATCTGCTAGTTCATACTTATGTTACATTTAATTTGAGGCATCTGAGTTGGATAGACGAAATAAACAAATCGGCTGGCATGGACTGGCTAAACAAAGCTCAAGACAGGAAAGCATGGAGTAGAATGGAGGAGGCCTTCACTCGATGAGGGGTCCTTAATAATACCCATTATTATTTTAAATTCAAATTCAATCTAATTATTATAATATGTATAAATTAAGTCTCATACATTACTATTATATTTATAATTATTAATCCTTTATTAAGGAAATAAAAATGCTTTATTATTATTATTATTATAATTTTAGGCATCATAAATTACAACGTAAGGACTGATTTTTACGGGCTGTATAAAGGAGGAGGTTCTTAGTTCGGCTGTATGTTTATTTTTATGTACTCGTATGTATGTCACTTTATATATCCGTCAATGGTAAACCGATTTTGTTGATTTTTTTAGAAGAAATCTCACTCACCGTAAAAGCCTACTTCCTTGCTTGGGCTTAATACTACGTCTAAACCCATTATACAGGAACCTGAAGTCGGTTTATGGATTTTTAAAACACCAGTAAAAAAACTCTCAAATAAAAATACAATATACCATTAATATGCCTAAAAGTGAAGATGATACAGGAACATATAATATAATATAATATAATATAATATAATATAATATAATATAATACGCTAGGTACCAAGTAAGTTATTAATGGAGTTATTTTTATAATTAGTGATAACGATTTTTGTTGTTTTATTAATTGGATTTTACATATTATGATTAACAAATTTTTAAAGTCCAGCATTGAAACTCTTAGTAAATAAATAATATTTAAAAACGAATAAGTAGGTACGCTCTGGCATTGGGTACGCCTCTTAAAATAGCTGTAAGGTTTCTTTAAAAAATATAAGTACAAAATTAATTAATTGCGTGGCTCAGCTACCAAAAAGTGAGCTTGGACTCTGACGGAGTTCACGGAGATCGGCTTCCACTTCATCAAGCTAGCGCTACCTAGGGCGGCAAACTGGTCTACGTCGCGAAGATTCTCCTAGCGGCAGACGGCATTGATAATTGTGCCTCTGCAAGCGAATCACTTCAGTATACTCATCAATTCATTACGAGCTCCTATAATAACGTTTTATGCATTTCAGTGGAGATTCGTGGAATAGCCGAGCTTTATTGATATTGCATAGAGAAGAGCAAGATTATTTGAAATTACCTTTTTTGTGATTTTATAAGTGACTACTTTAGACTCTGTGGTCTATATTTAAGAAAGCTAAGAGGTTGGTTTATAGAAACGCGTCAACTCATTTAAAGTAAAAAACAATACAAAAAAAAATTATCTACCGCCGAAAAGGCCCACAGTGATGGACGTTTTTTAGGGTTCCGTAACTCAAAAGAAGAAAAAGAACGAGAAAAGAGGAGGATAGAATCAATTTGTTGTCCGTCTGTCCGTCTGTCAGTCTGTCCGTATATCCGTCTGTCAACCCACTTTTCTCAGAAACGCGTGGAGAGTATCGAGTTGAAATTCACATCATACTCAGGTTCGTAACTTCTTGGAGCTTCAATTCAAATCAAACTTCTAAGTCAACGCAATAAAAAGTACAACCGTTTATGACTAATTTTTTTAATTTTCCAAGGGAATTTCATGCTCACTATACCTGTAGGTACTCCCCTTTGACCAAGAATCATAAAATATAGTACAAGTAATTGAAAAAATCTAAAAACCGTAAATTTGTTGTTAATTCACAAAAAAATGTTTGTTTGTATTACTTACGAATAAGTTTGTACGTAACCGTATGCACGAGTCCAACTCGCACTTAACGTTTATTTTGTAATGGCTATGTTATCCGACTATTTTTACCGTATTTGCCAATGTGAAGGAGTAAATAACTTTTTTTGGGCCTGGAAGGATCCCACACCCTTTGGATTCAGAGTCAGACTTCCTCCCACTCATCTCACCCAATTGCCAATATGAAACGCCTCTAACATTATTCATCAGAGCTCCTCGAAGCACCCTCAACGCAAACTTGCTAATGTTAAATGCTTTTTGTATCTAAAACATAAAGCTAGTTCATTAATCTTCCGCATATTAATGAGAGTGTTTTAATTTTAATTCAGTTAATGGACTTTACTCGAAGTTTTCTCCTAAAGCTGTTCGTAAAAAGTGGTTTGCGGTCAGCATTACTTTGCATTCGGTAACTTAATCGAATTTGAACTTTATATTTCCCGTAGCAGAGTTCTATTGTGTTCATTAGACTTGGTCCTGGTTTTTGTGCGGACGTCCGAAATGAGACCTCATTGAGAGGGAAAACAATGTTTTCAACTAACTATTGAATTGAAAACAGGAGGGTCCCTCTTCCGCAAAACTTGAGCGAAGTTTCGTTGAATAACATCTGAAATAAGTTTCGAAATTATTTTCAATTTTGAAACAATGTTTTTGCAAACGTGGTTGGTAAAGAAAAACTCTACTCTACACGTAATTTAGATAGCAGATAAGAAGTTATGCGTACATTGCGAGCTATGAATCCACACTAAAATAAATTACGAATCAATTGTAATTTTGGAGCCAGTTGAAATGAAGAGATTTATTACTAAAATCAACATTAAGGGCGGTTTACTCACCGTGGAAAAGCACGGTTGTCAGTGTTGGATGGATAATTGTGACGACACGTTTTCTCCACAGGTCGGTGACGGCACCGTACTGTCTGCTCTTCGGCGCGCCACGTCTGCGCCGCCGGACCCGCGCCACAGCCCGCACCGTACGTTTTCCATGGCGTCAATAAGGTATAATATTCAAAAAGTGTCGTCTGGTGATTTTGACCCTAAATCATTTTTCATACAATAGAGAAAGAATGTTAAATATGAATGAATGTGTGAAAATAAATTATACTTACTGACCTTTGAATTGAACTTGACTTCCAGTTTATTGATACTTTTAATATAATACATCAAATTATAAAAAGTACTGAATTTTTAAAGTAAATAAAAGTATAAAACCTACGAATAAATTGAAACTCAAGTTAAATTCAATGCTTGTTCCACAAAAATGGATAGTAATTGCGAATAAGTTATTGGTATGTTATGAACCTATAGGCTATAGGTTCATAACATACCGGACGGACGGACATGGAGCTATAGGCTATAGCTCCATCGTTTTAGTATTGGAAAAGCAAAATTAAAATGAATACTTTAGCAAAATATTCTGAAAACCAGAGGACCTACGGTTATTCAAGGAATTACCTACCTTTTACACAAGGCTGTACAGTAAATTGTATAACGACCCGCCTACAACCCGAGGTGTATTTGACAGTATACAACTTTGATTTCTATTCCGTAAATCCTTTGTTTTGGGTGTTGGGATCTGCATCAAAAATATAAATCAAAATGTACCTAATAATAGTTACTCTTAAAGCCACTAAGATCAATTTTAGTTTCTAGTTTCTTCAATTCAATTAAGAGGCAGATCTTCTATATTTATCACCCCTTCGAAGGTTAATTGGTTAATGGTCTGATACCTTAAGTCAATTATAGTCAGACATATACTTTTATCTTAAGTCTCTGAGTTCAATATAACATTGACGTAGACCTTCAAGTCAATTTGCGTCAGAAATGCCTAATGGATTTACTACATTAGGCATTTTAATATTTAACCTATTGTGATTCGTGTTACTTAGGTACTTACTCCAAATAAGTTAATTAATATTTACAAAATTTAAGATGCCTCAAGTTTACCAAAGCTTGTAGGTTACCTAGGTAATTTGTTTTCTTTGTCTTAAAGTAAAATAAATTGGATGGATTTTTAGCCAAGTCTGCTGGAAATAATTTAATAGTAGTGAACAAATTCTTATTTAAGTTAGTTTTGTAAATATAAAAAAGAACCTTTCGGTAATCAAAGCCTAGCTGCCACAGGCGTTCTCAATTTCAACAAAAAATACTCTTAAATAAATAATTAATTTAAAAAGCTGAGATTTGAAAAAAATCTATGGCGAACCTTTCACATCCATAAAAATACCATTAACCTTCGACCTTAGCAAAGCAAAACAAATAAACTCAAATAAAGCACTTAATAAAGTCGTTGAAATCCTAATAATCCTAAAATTCGTAGATATCGCCTCCAGTGTCCATTTGTACAATTAATCCGTAACACGCAGTGAGCTTCTGCGAATGGCGCCTGATGGAAATTAATAAAACCAGCCACGCGCGGGTCGACTCGCACACGAAGGGTTCCGTACTAACTTACAAACCGATAAAGGAATCAATAAAAACAAACTTTTTAAATAAAAAAACGCAAAAACCAACGTGACGCGGAACTGACCGCGTCCGACGTTTCTTATCTTCGGTGGTTGCTACTCAACGTGGTATGGACGTTGGAACCTTTTATTTTATTATTTATTTTATTTTATTATTTGTTGTTGTAGCGATAAAAAATATAAATTCTGTGTAAAATTTCAACTGACTACCTTTTACAATTCATGAGATATATACCATTGACGGACGGATGGAGAGACAGACGAACAGACAGCGGAGGAATAGTAATAGGCTCCCGTTTTCACCCTTCTACACGAAGGGAAGGACGGAATCCTAAAAAAGATCTTCTATAAGGTTTGTGCAGACTGTCCAATGTTTGGTTTTGAGTTACGATTGGGGGATGACGTTAAACTTAAAACGAATACGGATAGGATTTAAATGGTTAAAAAAACTCGTTTTTAATTGATGTTACAATTGAGACCACATTTAATAAGTGATTATTAATATATTTAATATGTCGTACAAAAATAGCTGCCAAATGATTTATTTGACTACATATTTTAATGAGTTCAATAAAGTACAGATTTCACGCTGAAGAATACAGAATTCGGCTCTAAGAGTCGAGTAGTCGGCGCAGCCTCGTACTCTGCCTAATTGAACGGACGGAATGCCTCACAAATTGCTATTAATTCCAGTTGTTTTGTAAACGAACCCTGTTTGGTGTTAGCTCATTTATTTCACGCTAAGGCGTGGAATCTTTCAGTTATTTTATCTTGTAACATTCTTTAATTGCTTCATTTGTAACAAAGGCTCTAATGAAGACGATACGCCGAACCGTCTTTTGACTTTTTTGTTTTACAAAAAACCAAGAATATTATAGTGCCGTGTGGTATTCTGGCATTGCACCACCCCTTCAGTTACTCACGGGTGTCGTAAGTAGTGAATAAGGAACATACACCGCAGTGTATGCCTTACCCCAGGGGTGGGCAGCAGCGCCCTCTGTAGAACCACTCCACCATTGAACTGCGATCCCTAACACGCATGCCCGGCATGAGGAGTATGGGCATTAACCCCCAATGCATATTACCAAAACGAAATGGCCCCTAGTCTCCGGGCATCTCGCTATTCCTGGCCATAGTAGCGGCCATTTTGACCACCATCTAGCGCAATTGTAAGTGGAGTTAAAGAACATTAAATGGCATCATCTAAGGTTATGTGAACTCCGTAGAGAGCGGGTAGGACACCGTATTCTTATTCAGGCCACTTTCTCTACTTTCGCGAGGGTGATATAATATCCCAGGGTGGCGTAGATTTCATCGTCAACAAGGCCCTCTCTAGCAACGTTCAAGAAATCTCCAGTGTGACTACCAGAGAAGCGTACCTTATACATCGGCTATCCAAGCGGTATAGCATGAAGGTAATTCAGGTCTACACACTGACCTCGGCACTCGAATAATGAAGTGGAGGATATGCATGCCACTAAGGCTCTCTTTAACGTTATTATAGAGGACTTAAACGGCAAGGTGGGAATTTACCCCAAATAGAGAAGAGAACTCTAAAATCGTGGAGCGGGAGTTTGATGGTGCTCTTTTTTTAAGAAGGGAGATAAAATCCATCTTTAAAACTACAGCATCGCACTCAATAACTGGTCATTCATAAAACGGAATACCTGCCTACTCCTAAACTGAACTTTAATTAACAAGAACCATTTTAATCAGATAAGGTGGAGTTTGTTTTCCATAAAGTGACTGAAAAACGAAAAGTTTCGTGAAAAATACTAAAAAGATAAATAGTTGAGATTAAATGAACACAGCGTTCCTTCTCAGATTCTTCGTGTTTAAGGTTATGTGTTCCAAAGGTCGACTACAGTAGGCCAGAATGGAAACAGCTTGTTTGTTTCTATAATTGTAGGTAACTAGATAGTTACACTAGTAACTTTCTTCTAACGTTAAGATTTTGGGTGCCCACAACAACAATGCCGAAGTACAGTGCCATGTAGCTGGAAATCTGGGCAGTGAACGCGTTCAAGGGCTATGAATTAAGAACATACATCTTAAAAGTGAACGTTTTCTGACGTTCCACATTGGTTGGTGTTTGGGAAGTATTCATGGGGATATAACCACGTACCAAGTAAATATTTAAGTGATACCGAAAAAGTGGTATGTTGACTTAGTGCTGTGTTTATCTGGGCGTGCGATATCATCACACGTATATAGGTACTACATTATTGATAAAACTTTAATTTTGCATAGGAATATAAAAAGGCTACTTATTTTTTATTATAGCTTAATTGAAGCCAGGTCGAAGCTAGTGAAAAGATTCTCTTAACAGGCTCAGAATTCAAAAGCTTTCGTGTACTTGTTACTTTAACATGAGCTGTGTTTTTATCTGAAAAAATATCTTAATTAAAAGTAGACAGTATCCGGCCATCCTGAAACTTAATTTTCGCCGAACACTTTTCACATTAACGTAAATGTGTAATTAATTCCGGAACCAAAATTCGTAAGAGGTTAAATTTTTTTCAGGTTCTACGTGCTGCGTGATTATAGATCTCAATCATTTTGAATTTCATCAAAGTGGAATTATACTAAGGTAGAGAACCAAAAAAAGAAAATATTTTTTTTGAAACCAAACAAAACACATAACATAACACATTACAATAATAACCAAGTACAAGAAATAACATAAAGAAAGCTCTGCTTATTTTAGGGCTACTCAATTTCATGTGGAAATGTCCAGTTTAGTTTATTCACTTTATTTCCTCGACAATTTATCAAATACAAGTTTTTTAGACAGTCTAAGGTTTGTTCAAAACAAAGCGACAAACCGAAGCTGACGTTGATCTCCATTTAATGGAAGTAACGTTGACTAAAAACTCCGGGAAATTACAAATTGTGTTGTGGCAAGCTGAAGCAATTTGGTGGCAATAGAGGAAAACTTTTAGACGAAAAATATTTTCCGTATTCTTTTAATTACGTACCTCCCTAATAGGAATTTAATTGGTGTTATTTTAGCTATCCTTATAATAAGGTTTGGTCCAGTTTTCCCTAATAAGGAATTATTCCTAATGAATTTATACTTATTAAATTATACAGAGAAAATAATGGATGCACGCACACAGCGACATAATAGCCCCAATAGCTAAGCAAAGCTTTGTGATTGGGTACTAGATGACTGATAAACTTAGTACATTACATAGTTTTTTTCATACCTAGAAAATACCCAGAACTCTCGGAACAAATACTTGCAGATCGTACAAACATTTTTCTCAAGGCGAGAATCAAACTGGCAACCTCCTGCGTCGCAGACGGACCTTCGCCCGACGCGACAAAGAGGTCGTCGGTCATTTTTCATCGTAAGGTCTTTTATGGTTACTTTTCTGACGGTGAGGTGACGTGCACGACCTATTTTATCATTATTATGTTTACAGCTCTACCAAAATTATGAGAAGCTTATTTTTAGGTTCAAGATTGAATAGTTTGGCAAGAAAACTGTTTTCCAGAAGTTTATGTTCATAATCTGGCATCCAGCTTAGCTATACTGCGCTGATGCTGCTCTTATTCTGTAGCTTCAAAACTACAGCACAGTATGTGCATGTGGGGTACCTCTTACAGTAGGGACGGAAATTAGGTATATAAAAAAACTTGTCACTTTGTTTTAAATTATTTAACAATTTATAATCGAATGTTAAAGGTTTTTCCTTACGAATTAAAAAGTAAGAATTACTTTTGAGGTTTACACCGTCGTAAGCTGTTCAAATGGGAAATAGCCTGAATGACCTAGAACACATTACAATAACATCAAAAGAGGTAAAATATTGAAGTTCTCCAACCAACTGCATGCAAATACATCTCGACTGTGCCCGCAAGGATTGTTTCTGAGTCCCCAGTGTGAGATTCCATCTTCAAAGACTTCCCGCTTCGTGGGAACTTTCAGCGTTTGATTCCATTTTTGAATTCTTTGATTCTCTTCTCTGGCGGTCGTACTTCTGACGTGAAATATATTCTTAGTTTTTTGTAAAGATCGAACAAGTTTGTGTCTTGAATTTAAGATTTATTTCGCGTTGGGAGATCTATTGTCTGTTTTGATAGCAAAATACGGAATTCGGTTTCGTTATAATCTACAAGTTTCAGTCCGCGGCTTCGCACGCGTTGATTTTATGGACACGGTCAACGGTTATTTCTATCCCATGGGAACTGATTTATGGGATAAAAAGTGTCATATTTATTTTTCCTGGCCTAGATCACGGTAATGTTATCTATACAGTATTCTGTCTTCATACAAACGGCCGGAATACGAGTCATAACTGTCACCTCATGTGAGGGCGGGATCGTGGTAGGTACAACCAGTCGGGGATGCGCCGCGCGCCGCCGCAGCGCAGTGACGAACGAACTTTTTGGTACGAACGAAACTATTTTTTATCTAATTTGAATGTTTTTTTTTGTTTGACAGAATTGTCATTACGAATAAGTTATTGATTTTTCTTTTCAATAGGTAAAAAATGTTGTAAGCAGTAAGCGTGCAATCTGAGAATTTTTTAGTTAAATAAGGTACTTTAGTTTTATATTCAACTTAGAAATAAATAATAAAATTAAAATAAAACAAATATTAAAGGGGGGCTTCGATACAACAAACGTGTTTTTTTGCTGATTTTATAGATAATGGTACGAAACCCTTCGTGCGCGAGTCGGACTCACACTTGGCCGGTTTTATTATCATTTATTTTATATTTATTAAAATATATAATCACAAAACTAGAAAGAAATTCAAGTAGGTAGGTACCTAGATGAAATTAAAATACTGCAGGCGGGCAGCCCTATCGCGTGCTTTTGTTTTGTTTTGGTAGGTAGTTATTTCAAGGACATGGCCGAGTTACAATACTGTATAGATAACATTACCGTGCCTAGATCCACCTGCATTCAAAATGAGCCTGATCCGTTCAGTAGTTTTGGTGTGAAGAAGTAACAAACATCCATCCATTCAAACCCTCGCATTTATAATGTTAGTGTGATTAAAATCTCGCTCCACCCTACGTACCTACATGCTATTATTTTTACTTATTGCAAGAATCCAAAAACAAACAAAACAAAATCCTATGAATGTTTCCACTCGGTCAGTTCAGTACCTATCTACTCATCGAAGTCGTGTCGAAGTGTTCGAGCCCTGAAACTTATGACTTCTAAGAATCCAATAGGTACAATCAACTGCAAAAATCAATGAACAAGGACCGTTCTTCTATCGGAATGCACTCAACATAAAGAAAACCCATAATAAGCAGCCATATTACACATAGATAGATGGATAGAAAATTCTTAAAAAACAAAGATTTAACTGGACATGCGCTTAATTACTATACAAGGAAGTAAGTACTCATAGACTGTAGGTACCTTATTTAGGTTGTGACTGTACCTTATTAAGGTCAAGCCTTCGTTAGTCCTTGAAGAGGCCGTATTTATCACGTGTGGACTGTGTCGCTGAGCCGTGAAATAAGCGCGTGTTATATCAGACCATAAATTGCACAGATAAGTCAGCGGCGGTCATATTTGAAATATGGCCTTTCTGCCGAGCTCTATAAATTATGCCTTTTTATTTAATTACATTTCGTTTTGTTTTGCCAAACATACAAGTATAGTATTATATTATCTGTTCCCAAACTTTGACTGACCGAAATATATTGTTGAGAAATTAATTCCCGTTTATTTTCAGATAGTAGAATGGTAATAGCGTCTAATTACCACATCAATTTTATTGCCTTTTATATTTGAGCATCTGATCTATGCGTCGCGTGACCCGAGAGCTGGTGAGTATCTGGCACAGCGCATCAGCATTGCCATACAGCGGGGCAATGCAGCCAGCGTCGCGGGGACGCGCGCAACTGGTATTGATATGAATCAGTTGAGCTACCTGTAGATTGTTTGCAACAGTCTGCAGTTGGCTCAATTTTTTCAATTAAAAATACTAGTTTTAATTTAATTCTATTATAACATTGCAATTTTCATTGTTAATAAAGATTAACTCTTATTAATAAGGTAGGTAGATAATTATCTTTGAAATATCAGTAATGTAAGTACTAGTAGATATTTTATTCAAGTAATTATTCATACTCCCCCATTATACATATTTTGGAATAAGGTTGGTACTTATTTTAATTTCAACAATAGTGTATCATTCCCAAACGGCCATTAACTTGTTTTGTTAACAGATAGCGTGAATTTATCTAAACGACTAGCATTAACTATCGTAAGTAACTAATTTATTACGCGAGTTTCTCATTTAAATAAAGCTTCGCACTAAACTGAACTCAGGCATACACGGTGACATTGATTGGACCGATGCATTTTCAATGAATAAATTTTGTTGTATGAATTATCATTCACTATCATAAAATTGAGAAGATTTTGTGTTTTGGGCACTAGATAATAAATTTCAGCAGATCGTACAATTCTTTTTCCCGAGGCAGGAATCGAACCCAAAATCTCCTGATTTGCAAGTCGTTTATGAAACGGTGTCAAACTCAAAATCAGGTATAACGGTAAGGTATGTGGTAAGAATTGGTTGCAGGTATGAGGATGATCGGCATATCTGCCCAAAAAAATACAAAATCGACAGTGACTTTAATACTTCCGTGATTAACCACCTGTGCCGAAATAATGAAAAACTCGAAAGAGCCCAAGTTATACCGTTCTAAGTGATTTTGGTACCAAATCCCTGTAAAAACAAGCTTCTAAGAACATTATCCTGGGAATGTCAAATTGATTGAGTAGGTTTATATTAAGAGTTGTATTTTATTTTATTTAACTTGCTTTATTCTACTTTTAGATCTGTTATTAAGTAACCAATAGTAAACTGAATCTGAACTTATGTTCGACAATCGCAGCTTAGGCGGTTAGAATATCCACCGTGTATTAAATGTATTTTCACGAAAAAGCATTGTAGTTGCTATTGTATTCAAATGTCATAAAAGTTAATGCAAGTGGATTATTTTAATGTTAGATTCTCTATCTGAAGTCATTATTATATTTGAGACTGAAGGTAAATTACCTCATTATTCTCACTGGGTACTTAATGAAATGTTTTTGAATTATTACTGACGAAATTAATTTTATTAGATTGTGATCATTATCAGCCTATATAATAGTCCACTGCTGGAAATATCCAAGTAGACATATAAGCGACCTGTCGTCAGTTAGTAGGTACCTACCAGATAACTAATATAGAGGATGCTCACAGAAACAACATGACCTGATTCCACCATCTCCCTTCCACTCCACGACAAGCAGACGAACGGTGCATTATCACCCCTATCTTGCGGATATTCCTTTCACTCATATAATCGGATCCCCTCTACCTTTATCATTCATACCGCTAAGGTTTGGAAATCGCAGCCTTCGTCTGCTTTCCCGGTTAATTACAACCTGGGTCTCTTCAGAACAAGAGTGAATGATGAAGAGTGAAATGTCTTCTAGACCTTCGTGATACATCGTCACTTACCATCAGGTGAAATAGCGGTCTAACAAAGGACTATACACTTAAAAAAACTGCATTTCATACAAACGTTTGTCCCAGGGCCGGAATTGGTCGTGTAACAGCCCGTAACAGTTGATAAAAATAGATATCAACAAAGATTAAGCCTGTTTATTATTTATTCTAGAAAGTGTTCAGTCTACAAGGTGAAAGTTGCGGACCCTCCATTCCACATTTATTTTTCGCCGGTCAACAGTTTGATCAACTAATTTGCCAACTTTACTTTGGACAACACCGTGGTCTGTGGCAGGTATCCCCAATTTGCCAAAAAACTTTGTTTTGTTACAAAAATGGGTGAACCTGAAAGTTTCGGTAGAGTTTTTGTGAACGTTGGGCAGCTTGTCAAATGTAGTTGTTGGCTGGATCTACATGTCAGCCTGAGCCGAGTCAATAAGTCACAAAACGCTTTAGGTATAAAGATAATATAAACTAAATAATTAAGCAGAGGAAATGGAGCTAATCCACCTGACCTAATAGTTCAGAGTGGAATAGATTCAAGCAGTAGAAACTAATCCACCTGACCTAATAGTTCAGAGTGGAATAGATTCAAGCAGTAGAAACTAATCCACCTGACCTAATAGTTCAGAGTGGAATAGATTCAAGCAGTAGAAACTAATCCACCTGACCTAATAGTTCAGAGTGGAATAGATTCAAGCAGTAGAAACTAATCCACCTGACCTAATAGTTCAGAGTGGAATAGATTCAAGCAGTAGAAACTAATCCACCTGACCTAATAGTTCAGAGTGGAATAGATTCAAGCAGTAGAAACTAATCCACCCGGGCTATGGATCAGATAGGAAACAAAAAGTGGAAACTAATCCATTAATGGATTAGCAAAGTGGGTCAGAGTGGAATAGGGCATAAAATGTTGGCAGGAACTTGTAGATTTTCATCTTAATTTCAAACGATCTTACGTCTCAGGTAATGATGATGATAATTCTTTGTTAATGACAATATGAGTCTGGTTGGACTCTTTTCTGCCGTGACGTGTCACGTAATAGAAAATTATTGTAAAATGTATGAGTTATCAAATTGAGAAGATTGTTCGCTATCTAGCTGTACGTCGTTCATCTATAATTATAGATTAGTAGAATTAAGATTTTTGATCACTTACTCTCTAGTGGTTCCCCGAGCTCGGGGAATGCTGCTCTTCGGTGGCACCTATACTCAATTAATTATTGCATTCTAGTGTACATAGGTGCTCAAAATGTAGGTAAAGTGACACTAAAGACCCTGCTGAGTACACAATATAGCTATATATATAGAGAGCAAGACGTCATTGTTGCTAGGTTACCTTAGCGCAGAACGCGTCCCTGGCCATGGAACTCACCGAAACAATATAGGTAATCATAAATTCTCTATCAAACACAAATTCCTAGTAACCGTTTCCACGTCTACGGAAGAAGGCGCGGGAGCTAGCCTAGGATAAACCAGAAGGATCGACTGTTAATCTCCGGCACGCCTCCGAGGCAGTATCCAGCGCAATACAGCCTTAATGGTGGGCACCAGCAAACGAGAAATAAAGTAGATGATTGTTTTTTGTGGAACGTGGGGTATGATGTATCTTAAAAGTACCTACTGAATTTTGAAAATAATAAAGCGACCAATTCTACTGGCTACATAGTTAACAGAATAGCTTGTAGAAAAAGTCCTTTAATATCCAGAAGAAATGTATCTATGTAATTTACATACCAAAAATAAAATACAAAAAATAAACCTACCAAATAATTTAAAGAAGTGCTTCGATTTTTCTTGTTAGGTTGCTGGCTACGTACTGTTGAGAGCCATCCGTACCAACTTCCATTCTTGTTGTTGTCATGTTGTTCTATTGTGAGTAGTGGCTGGCACACGAGTAGGCCACAGGTCATAGCGAGTCTCTCGTCCACTGCGGCCCCTAATGGTGGTCCCTAAAAAATGTGTAGCCGTATAATTTGATGGGCGACTAATGAATTTGAGGGCATTACGTTTTATTTGGCCATTTTACTAAATAAATGTGTAACTTGATTAAGTTTATGGGTTAACTGTCCTTTAGAAACATTAACTTGATTACTATCAGCTTCCTTGATTCCTAGTTATTCGCGAAAAATTTTGACTGTACAAAAATTTACAAGTGGTACCTATGTTGAATTTTGTACAATTGAAATTTTTCGTCAATACACGCATTATTAATACAATAATAAAATTCGGTTTAGAAAGTATTGTCGGACATATGAATTTAAAAGTTATATTTGTATAAAACCTTGCGCACCTATTCAATTTTCAATTTTTATTTCGATAACCTACAAACGGCGTTACGGGTTGAGCCCCAATTGACACCAAACATCGGCGATTTCTCCGCAGGGCACCAAATGGGAAACACATAAACTGGTGAGATGTTATCGGACAATATCGCAAACGTAGCAGGGACCACACTGAGATAAGGCAGTACCACAGAGACAGAGAATTTCGAGGACTACCTATTTGTACTGTAGGTACATGATATTGTATGGTACCGGGCAAAGTTAGGTTGTAGATGCGAAGATAATGATGAAAGATGTTTACAAGTTTCGCTTGCTTGCAGCTATAGCTTGCCCAGTTAAGCTAGCAATCGCGCGAACAAACTGAAAATATGCGACATCTTCCAATCATCTCACGGAAATAGAAAGATTACTCCCTGTATGCTCAGCGATGTAGAAATTGATAGATTTGCGTCCAAACCATGTGAGGTAGCTGGTAGGCTGCTTAGAAACAATAAAATTTACGTTCGTTTCTTCGTGTTACACAAAAAACTGCCAGTAGGTTTTTGTTACACTTTCCTCTTTTTGCTGTTAACATAATTTCCATATAAATAAATAAAAACTCATTTAGCGTCAATAAATTTCTTTACCTAAACCAGAATTATACTTACAAAATAATACCTATATTATTAATTAAAGTAGGTTCCTATAACGTTTACATCAATTTCAATAGTACAATGAAACACTCTATCTGGGTGCACACGGATCCTTGTAGTTTAGGAGGTGACAAGCTCTTATGTTAGTAGGTACTACAGACTAGGTCTAGGTCGTAGACTAGGTCGTCAAGTGGTAAAAGCTCTCATTAGGATGACGATGATTTAAATCTTGATTCTTTTTGTGTGTTCATAAGTGAACAGATTTTATGGAAACTTGTGGACAGATACGTGAAGACTGACCTAAGCTCGAAAGACATCACAAACTTAAGGCGAAATGAGTCGCAAGACCCACGTTTTGACTGTACGCAAAATCAATTCTAAGGCAATAAAACACAAAATTTAAATAATTAAATATCTTCAAAAGTTTAGGATTCTGGTAAGTAAATCATGGGAGTCGAAACACGATTTAATCAACTTGACTCGATACAAAAAAGACGCAGTTTACTCAAAATCTTCATTTTCACTAAGATACCTACTTTTACGAAAAAGCAGTTTCATTTCCTAGTTATTCAACATAGTTTTAATAACATTTTGTTTAAGTCTTTCCTAATAAATATTTTAGACGATTATGGTTGTATTTTATTGCGTATGAGTAAGTATTATTTTTATAGCAGTAATTTTTTTAAAATAAAAAACAGTAGGTAAGATTGCGCGCCCCTGGGCATTTTGCTCCTTTCTCGCCTTCCCGCCGCGCGGCGGTTTAGTTCGTCCTTGTCTCGAAAAAGCGAGTCTATTTCGTCTTGTAGGTAAGTGCGATAATATTACTAGGTATCGATTATCTAAGTAACAACATTATGTACCTGCTCGGTATAGTGTTCTAATAGGTATGAATGTACTTAGTTATGTTATATCTCTCTGAACTCGTATAAAACAGAAGGTCAGCAATATTTCCCGGCAGCCTGCGTGCACAATAAACCTGGGTTATCTCTGGACTTGCTTTATGACATGTTTTTGTCTAAGTTTCGTATTTATGTTGATGTATCGGATCGGATATTACGCAATGACGTATCGTAGATCAGAGGTACCTACTTTAGCCGGTATATAAGGCCAAGCTTTGTAAACGAGATTTACACGATAATTGATTTCAATATTTTTTTTATAAAATGCCCCTCTCTCTATTTGATTCGGTACGTATATCACCAACAAGCAAAAAATGATGAAGACATTTCTTACCGTTGCGTTGGTGCCACCCCGACTCACACTAGCATCGTCGGTATCTAATTTATCTTGAAAATTTCAACCTCTGCAATAGTCACCCTGTCCTCAGCTTGCCACATTCAGCATCTGCAAAAAAAATCTTTGGTGGAAAACCCATACTTAGGTGTCTTCAAAGTTATTGACACTATATTACACCATATTCTAATTCATGTCGATATGACGCTATATTCTAATCCAGCCATTCAAGCTCAAATTCCACCCTCTCTCTAGCGCAACAAAAGCTATAGATAAATATCGGCTATGATCCGCCGCCGCCGCCGCCGCTCTGACCGCGCCGCAGGGCCTCGGGGGAAATCTTAGTGCAACGGCAAACGTTTGCAGCTCGCTGCTGGTTATCTAGCTATTTGATATTGCTGTTGGCTGCTTGTTGCTGCTGCGGGGTTGATGTTGGGTAACGTGGTTGGAATTGTAGTGAGAGTGGGAAAGTTGCCAATTGCATTGTTTATATGAATGTCTACATCTGACCTTTTATCGCCAAGCTATGGTCGGAAAATTTGAACATGAATACATTGACGTAGTGTAAAACTATTGTAGGTAAGACAGTTAAATACGACTAAATGTTTAGCTGTTCAAATTACAATTATTCCCATCATGAAGAGTTTTTCAAATTTAGATGTCAAAAACTGGATGGATACATTATTAACTATAAGTAGTTGAATTGAATGAAAGTTCTGACGCTCAAAAGAATGCTTGAAATTGCAGGCGACGTGGTAAAACGGCATTCTGCAGGAAAGTTAACCTTTGAAGTCGGAGTTCCGTGTGTGTGGATATGCAAGAAAGCGACTGCGCAATAGAGGAGCTACGAGCGATATTTCAGTGCAACATAACCTATGCCTCAGCAACTAAAAGTTTGTGGCTTCCAATACGAGAAAAAAAATGTGTATTATCCTGTCATTTCTCTGCTTATACTATTTCAGTAGTAAGAAAAAGCATAGTTTTAAAAGATGTAATTTTCCAAGCGCATCGTCATCAGTCTATGCAAGTCATAGGTGGCCTATGACTTGCATAGACTGATGAGGATGCGCTTGGAAAATTAGAGATCCTGATCAGAGTCCGTTATCTTCAGTCACATCCTGCAACTGAAGGTTGATTTACCTAAATCGAAAACATTTCATAACTAAGCAGAATAATACGCTCAGTTCAGCTCCAAGCTCTAAGCTTAACAGAAACTGGCAAGAATTCGGCAATGGACAGACGGACGGACGTGTGAATGTGCCTTCAGTTAATATCGCCAGTACAAAGGATGTGAGCTGCAGTATGCAGCTAGCTTTTTATAGTGATGGGTGAGAAGGAACTCAGGTGATCATTTTATGTAGGTACCTACACAATTTATCTTAGATCCTGGCCTGAACACGATACAAAATACAATTTATTGTAGTGGAGTCAATACCTATGTATAAGTACAAAATGCAGTAAAATGCCTACAAATATTTTAATATATTAAAAATTCTATTAAAAAATATAATAAAACTTTATTTTATTTCCGTTGGTTTCAAATCAGTAGGAGTGTTTACCGATCTTATGAAGCTAAGTCATATAAGTGGGTAAAAATTTTACACCATAAATTAGTTTAGCAAAAATATAAATATGGTTCTCGATTACGTTTAACGAACGTTTTTTGTGTGGACTCGGAATAAGGGTACTGGTCAAGCTCATTTTAAGGATCAAGTTTATTTAAATAATGAAAATGGAAACACTAACAAAACAGGTAAACTATCAGTTAAAGTATTTCATTATGGAATTTTCTTTGTTGGCTCTAAACTATGAAGTCTCGAGATATTTCACTGAACCAGAATGCGCCAGGAACGTTCCTCATTGAATCCACAGCCGCAAGCAGCTCCCGAGTGCAACTCAATTATTTAACCGCACCAATGTTTTGAGTTATTTAATCTAGTAGCGGGTTCGATTCCCGCGGCTCGGACGTAAAGTGCAGTCGACAAGGAGTAGTAAACTAGGATGAGATATTACGATTTTATTTTATGTATTGTTGAGCGTTGAAGTGCCG
The DNA here is from genome assembly GCA_947086465.1 of Eupithecia exiguata. Classification (NCBI taxonomy): domain Eukaryota; kingdom Metazoa; phylum Arthropoda; class Insecta; order Lepidoptera; family Geometridae; genus Eupithecia; species Eupithecia exiguata. Next base: position 13,224,171 of record OX352233.1, read on the forward strand.
ATCGTATTTAGTTTATAGCTGGCTTGGAAAGGCTATATCCGGCTATGAGTGTAGTTTCTGTGTTGGTTTAATGTGAAGCTGTTTCAGTATCTATATTTATATTGCGGAAAATTCATATATGATGTATCTTAACAACTGCACAGTACGACGTACTCAGTGTTAAACAACTTCGAAAAAACGAGGAGGTTCTGTCTTAGGTTATATGTATTTTTTTATGTATGTTCGTTGATTTGTCCGGCATTCATGGACCGTTTTGGATGATTATTTTGCAGTAGTATGGAAGATAGTCCCGAGGTGGTCTATTAATATAATTATTTCTGAGGGATAAGTAGTTATCCCGCAAAACTTAAAAACTCAGGGATTCGAAGTCAATTTTTAGTACATTCAAAACAATAAAATTATGATGTAGGTAGTGAGAAGTTTCTATTAAGGCACAGGAAATAATAAGCAGCCGTTCGTAATGAATATTTATTCTGACTGGCATCGGCGCCATCGCGCCGAGCTACCCTCCACCAATTATTAATAAGTGTGTAGGTACATACACTTCAGGTAGTTCATTTGTTTTTTGATATCATAAGTAAGTACCCAGGTAATTTCATTCCTTTTTTGGGGTAATGTAACCAAACAAGACAGGGACATACTACTTAGATCGACACCACGTTTTTCCGTCTGTCCGTCCGTCGTAGGCTTTTATTTCTGTAAACGTAATTGTAATCGGAAAAGTGGTTCATCACCACCGCCTTATCAGCCCCACTTCACTATATTCCAGCCTTCAAATTCTTGAGCCAGTTCCTACGGCCCTGCGCTCGTTTAAGTTTTTAAGTGTTTTTATAATCAGTGCTTTAAAGGATATTTATCTAGAGACTTTCTGACAACTCCTCTATTAATTTAAGGTTCCTCGGTAAAACATAGCTCGGACCCGACCCAGGGGAGGCAGACGGCCGGCGGCGTCAGGAAATCACAAATGTTTTGTTTATTACATTTTTTACTGGTTTTGAAGAATTTTGGTATTTCGCCTGGTATTTTGTAATAAGCAGTAATTGTTTGACCATAAAATTAGTGTTACAAACATTAAAATTAAAGCAAAAGTATAAGCGAGTCTCATTTAAAACTGTACCAGATACTGGGTAGGTAACTTACTAACATTTTCGGTAGAAAAAACGATCGTTCTACGGTTTGAACTTACTTAATAATCTATGGTACATTCGTTTCTATAAAATTTGTGGCAAACGCCGAGCTAAAATGAGACATGTTTGCAATAGAGCAAGTATAGATAAGATAGCAAAAACACAAATGATTTATTCATATGATTTATTCGGAAACAATGTGGGATGCCGCATGAGTTATGTATTAGCACAATCTGGAAAAGAGATTTTAGTACAGTTGTGCAATTTCCGCTTACTTCTGATATTCACAACTATTTACTACCGAGCAGCAGTTTCTCATTGGTTCTTATCGGTAGTTTGTGTTGGAGGAATACCACCACTACCACGCCGTTCTTTCAATACAAACTAGGTTCGTTGTTAACTCGTTTGAATTCAGAATCAGTGTTAGAATTGAAGATCGAATACTACAACTTCTAGTATTCGATTTTCGATTATACCTCTACTAGACTCCATTGTAAAACGGTATTCAATCTGAGTACTCGACAGTACATAAATACGAAATTAGATTCAAGCTCGTGCGCGCACCATTCTTGTTGGTCTTTCTCGTGAGAGAAAGCATTCAATCTCCCAAATTGATATAGGTAGTTAACACGAGGGGTGGGAGGGTGGAATTGGACAAGAGCAGTCGCAGCTTAGGTGATAGTTAGTAGGGCAGGGGCACAGATGAGGTAGGAGCCAGTGGGAGCTCAGTTACATTCCGTTCACGCGTACATCGTGCCGGCTGCTTTGGGATAGGGTTTGGTTCAAGTTAGGAGAGGTCGTATTTTTACTTTGTAGAAAATCTGTACCATTTGTTTTCGGCAAAACCGGTGTTCTGAGTAAATTCTATGTACCTATAGGTAATAAAAAATAAACACACGACGCATTTAACGTATTCTGTTTTGTTTATCAGCCATCAATATCATCAATATTTTAATCCATAACACAAGCTCTGCTTAACTTGAGGCTTGGTGATGCTGAGTGGATTGTCTATTATTATTATTATTTATAAAAAAATGTAAAGAAATATACACAATTGTATTATTTATATAAGATTGAAAATGGTCTTCCAGACTAAGTACTACTTAGTACTACTTTAGTTCTGTTTCTTTCAATGACAGAAGATGTTAGGTTGAGGTAAGTACCCCGTAGCTTGGCCCCTGTCGTTAATCAGCCCCGGTGCATCCTCCCCTGATTAATACCCTCCGTGCGGCGATTCGGGACCGCCTGTTAGCTGCAATTGCGTCCAGCGCAGCCAGATTGCTTAGGTATAACCACTTTGTCTTCTAGTGCTTACTTTAACACTGTAGTGCTTAGGTAATACCATTTTGGTTTGATGATATAAATAGGCTGAATAGGTGCTTACGTTGAGGCTCTCAATAAATACTTCTTTAAATTCTTCGAGTGAAAGAGCTGGTAGGTACAATTAAATATCGAGATTTGACAACTTCTTGATGTACCCAATTCCAACAACCAACTGTTTTTAAACATGAGAACGCCTGGTTCTGGCTTATAGTCTAACAAGCTTTAAAACATATTTATGTCGTTGCTATTTACAAAATGCTATATTTGTCAGAATAAACATAAACTCGTAGGTTTTTTGATTTATTATAGTACTCTGGGTAATTTCTAAGAAATTAATAAATCCCAAAAATTTTACGATCTCGACGGGATTCGAACCCGCACCTTCCCAGAGTACTATAATAAATAAAAAAACCTTAGAATCAAGCTCTGTAGGTGGCGCTGACGGCGTAAGTGCCGAAAGAACTCCCAAAGATTTTCGGGTCGACTAGATAAGATCACGTAGCTTAGTTGGAAAAAGAGCAACCCTGCGCTGAAGGGGAAGGTGCGGGTTCGAATCCCGTCGAGATCGTAAAATTGTTGGGATTTATTAATTTCTTATAAACTCGTAGACTCGTTTAAGCCTTCGGGGGCTTCGGGGCTTCGTTTTACGACTACCTACCTGTTGTGTTAGTAAAGTTCACAGTTTACTTCCCTTTTCAATTGACGAAAAGGAAAGGAAGGTTTCACGTCTACATTGTATTATTTTGTACAAACCATTGCGTATTTAAAAATAGTGAAATCGCTACTTGTTTATTTTATATTTTGTCGACTCACACTTTAGCTTTTCTTTGCCATGAAAGTCGTATAGTTTGAGTCGCAATCCGAACAGAGAATGTAAATAGTTCTCGTTCGAGAGCAGCAATCCCACCGTTTGAGTGCGATCGGTAAGCCGGCGCCGGCGCGGCGCTTGCTGCGAGGTTCCGATTTGAGATAGGTGGTTTGGGCAATGTTGCTATCAATCATATTATTGACATGAAATTGTGATGATCGGAACATTATCATGATTCTGAAATGTCAGTTTCGGGGACAACACTGATGAGCGTTTTGGTATTCAGAGAAATAGTATTTTTAAAACTTATAGGTAGAGATTGACATAAATCATCTTCAAAAATCTGATCCCGAAAATATCACTAATACTTCGTTTCGTTATTTTTACATTTCCGTTGGTACAACAAAGGCTTAAAATGTTTCATGTAAAAGAGTTACAGAACTCAATTTACTGTTGGTGGTGTTTTTCAAACTTTTTTATCTAGTTTTATGTACTCGCAACTGAAACACTGTTCGCATAAAACTTACAAAGCAAAAGGATAAAAATGACGGCTCGAAAAAAATTGGCCAACTAAAAACAGCTGAAAGCCTGCGGCTCTCGTAACACTGTAGGTTTCTAGCTATTAAAGATACGCGGTTTGTTTATGTGCAGGGTGCAGGCACAAGGAACCGCGGGAATGATTCAATCTATGAGGTCAAAGCGAGCTCGGACGTCGCATGCAGTGATAGGGAACTGTGGTGCATATACCAGTGTAATGCAGTAACGTTTGTCCAGTATTTTCTCCTTCACACTAAAGTTAGAAATATATTTTGTATTTTTTTAATATCTTTATATGAACTTATATTTATATAAAGAAAAACAATAACAGAATACAATAATTACAACTAATATTTACACTTAAATCTATTTTCTAAAAATCTAAGCCGTCACCAGAAGGCAAAGTGCCCAGAATGCTGGCAGCATTGCCACGTTGAATGGCAATGCTAATTCGTTGACCGCCAGCTGATAAAAGCCAGCATTTCGAACACTATACATTTATAATTTTTTATATTTATTGATTATATATTTATTAATATATTAAGAAAAACGTTGGTAATTAGTATTTATTTTTTATTTTTTATGCTTAGATATATTTATTGCAGTGTGGATTAGGAATATAAAGATAGTTATAGATTAGTGGACATTGACAGCGGTGTCTCCCATTAACCCTGGTTTATCGCTTAGAGTGCAGTTATTTGCATTTATAAAGTGGTTCGCTGCAAGCCCCGCACTGTGCCGTTATTGCCCAACAAAGGCTCGCCCGTCTTTGAGCGCGCACAATTTCGGAACTAACAACATGTAACAAACTGTAAAACGCGCTCTAACGCGAGGCAGCAGGATTTCAATTGAATCTCCGGACTCAGTCGGAAAAGCAATTTATTTGAATGATAGTCTACCCGAGTTTGGTTATGAGATTTCTTTCTGTATGTTGCTGAAGAGATAAAGACTCTTCACTAGGAGCCTGGTCCAAAAGCACATTTTACTGTGGTGTTCATTTATCTGATAGTTTCATCTGTATTTAAACAAGATGAGGCAAGTGCGAGTATGACTCGCGCGCCGAGGGTTTCGAGCCTTTGTTCATGTATACAAATACTTTAGGAACCGGTTACTTTGGGAACCGGTTACTTTGGGTTTGGAGTACCTACCTCCTGGTCAATTCTTCGACTCTTTCACGACTTTCAATATATTTCAAAAAGTGTGAAACCAAGACTATTTCTAGAAACTGTTTTGAATTGTTCATCTTCCTTATTTGACATCCCACTCCAAGTAAAAGATGGAAAAGATGGATGGATGGAAAAGGGGAAAATTAGTTTAATGACCATTTTTCAAAAAGTGTTCTTCTCTATGTTTGCCTCGTTAAATTTAAGATGGATTGGTATTGATATGAAAATAAAGAAAATTCTACAAACGTTACATACATTGGATGGATCGCTCTCCAAAATTTCTAACAATTTCAATAAGCATTTCAAAAACTCTCTTTGAGATGTACAGTGCGCGTCACAATTAAGTATCCCCCTATCTCAATGTATGTGGGTTCAAATCCTGTCAGCGATCGTTGGAGATTGGGTGATCAAAACTACATGTTTTTTATAATTTTCCCATTTTCTTTTCATATTTTTGACGATTCCAACGAAATTGTATGTTCTGTAGCATTAAAATGTAATTTTTGTATAAATTGTTTCATTTTCATTTGGTAACCTTACTTAAAATTCGATGAATTCTCTAAGTATCAACTTGGCCTTGCGGTAGTAACCGGCAAATTAATGCAAGACAGGATAGGAGTGACAGGGTTCGAATCTCGTGAGCGGTGTTTCGTTTTTTTTATCAATTGTTATCTATTTTCTTTGCAATATGTAAGATTTTAAATTGATATTCTTCTTTATGGGCTTAATTGCAAGTTAATGAAAAAAAAACAATTATTACAAAAAAGAATATTCTATAAATGTCTACAATATTATACAATAACTACTACGTATAAATCTATGATATTATAACGAAATAATTGTTTTGATAAACCATAATAACAAATAATACCTGTAAACACTGAAAGGTTTTTTATAATAGATTGTGATAATTTATTCAAAAATAATTTGTTTACAACGAAAGAACATTGGTAACAATATTTCGATCTCTCGCAAAATATGCACAAAGCAAACCACACGGAATAAGACGAGTGACAATTACTTTGTTCGCTACAAACGACATAGTCAAACCCTACCCGCATCCATAAAAAAAAATGTAAGACTTGGCATTAAAAATAGGAACTAATTAGTTAGACCGATAGACAAAATTGAACGCATTGTTCTAACAGCTAAATAGCTCAGTTGATCTAATACCGAGAATTCGAGTCTCCATATAAAGGGTGGGTGGTTCGATCCTTAGCGGCTTGATAAGTTTTTGCATTGAAAATTAGTCACAAGCGAATAGAAGTTAGAAAATATTTTGTAGACAAGGGGGATACTTAATTCTGACGCGCACTGTACCAACCAATACCTTTCACTTGGTACCCCACTCGGTGAAATAGTAATTCCACCCCTGTTTGAAAATTAACGAAAAAAAGTAAGGATGGCGATGGATATCAACGTATGTTTAAAATAGAGACAGTTGCAATCAAATCTAGCCTTATTGCTAGTAGCATCACAACGCCTATTTCCTCGTTCCTCGCCTCATCCATTTCGAATCCTATCATTCTCTAAAATTACGTCAATATTGCTCTCAAACGGTTCGCGTTCAGTTCATAGCCAAACCTCAGACCGCGCAATATAGCGCTTTAATCTCATGTGGGTCGATGACGAGTGATTCCGCTTTATTTGAGCATGGATCCGTTCAAACAGTTTTGGCTCATAAGTTAAAGCTAGAACTTAAAACGAAGAAGGATAAATAAATAATCATCATCATCAGCCTATATCAGTCCACTGCTGGACATAGGCCTCCCCTAATGAGCGCCATAGCGCCTTGTCTTCAGCTTTGCCGCATCCAGCATCTGCCAGCAGTCTTTCGCAAATCGTCATCCCACCTGGTCGGAGATAATCGGGATAATAAATAATGGTGGACCCAAAAATAAATTAGTCGCTGCTAATGGACCTTTCACGCTACATCATCTATTCCGTAAAACAGCAGGGTTACGAATGTAATTATTATCAAATGGTTCCTTGATTGATGTACCTTGTGTACCAACATTTGAATTTACACATTACAAACTCTCAGAATTGTAACTCATATTACAAACATTTGTCCCGCAATGAACACGCAATTTACGTCTCAGAATGACTTTTATCTATTGCGCAATTTTAGCGAATGTAGTAAACCGTGTAAGTGTAATAAACACCTTCACACACATCACACATTCATTTATTCTCGACATCGCCCAAACATTATCATAAACATAAACAAATACGAATGCAATCCATTCCGAAACAATTGCGACAACGCGGGTCGCGACAGACTGCGCGTTGTCGCTTATTACGTCACAGTTCAACAAGACACCCCGTGGTGGTTGAACCACCATGTACGCACGTCTCAGCATTCTCATTGAACGCATAATACGAGTAACATTATTACTCACCCGTATGAGTCATATTATTATTACGGATGTGTACTCAAAAGGTAATCGCACACGCACAAATCACAGTTTCTACACCGTTCTCGCAAGCCTTTACCTCAAATCGTGAGTACCACTGTCCACGCGGCTACAGCTAGCGCAGCCAACGCACGGTCGGCAAAGAGCTAAATTATCGTGCTTCTTGTTATTTGGGTGGCAGCGCACTGTTTGCTGTTTATGCTGTGTCCAGTGCATTCAAAGATTACAAACATCAGGCATCAGGTCTTATTTGAGAGCGGTGCGGCCCATACGAGATGCGTCCTTGAAGCATGCAAAAGAACTGACAACAATCCGAGCTAGTTTATAAAACACAAAACCGATGTTTTTTGTATTATTAAAATTTCTGTACTTTGTTTTCTTGAGACAATCGTACCGTGACATATTACACTACAGTTAAGTCTTGCTGATGATTATTGTACAAGTGTGGTTCAACGTTACGATGAGCGGATGGAGTCCGCTTTAAAAAGATAATAATAATAACATTGGAGCAGTTGGCAGGCGCAGCCGGGAACACTAGCGTCGTTTTTTAGCGGATGGCACAAGGTATGAGATTACACCTTTATTGATATTACATTTTGGAAACTATTCATACTTGATATTTCTTGAACAGTACCTAATAAATAGGAACGAAGTAATTGTATGTATGCATTAACGGATCAAGCCGTGTTGTAAATATTTATGTGAGGGATCTAGGGATCTGACCTTTCTATAACACTTTGGGTGCCCATGACTCACATGCCAAAGTAAACCCGCTCCTAGCGGCAGTGGGTTGCACCTGAACCTGGCCAGAAAATATAAAATATATCTTAATTTTACGTGTCGGTCTTTGTTTCGTAATCATAACAGATGTGACATCTAACAATCAAAGCTCAGAGCAATCTGTCACCCATGAGAAGGCGCGTCACGTCGTTCATTACGACGCATACACCTACCGCCCGCGCTTGTATCGTATTCGAAGAACAAAAGAATAACGGACTTTTTTCCAAACGACATCAACCCATCACGCGATCACAAATTGCAGCAGATTCCTGTTTCCATCATTACTCACAGCCATCCGCAGCCATCATCACCAGTCAACAACCCATCGGTGGACGCCTTCGTCGCAGAGAGCAGTCTGAGGTTAGTGTCACATTATATCTTCTGTTTGATTGTTATCGTGGCGGACATTGCAGATCATTATCTAAAATAACGTAGGTACGATCAGCAGAGCTGGTCTTCCCAAATTAGCATTTCAAGTAAGCGAATGCTACAGTCTTATTTTAATGCAATTACTATGTCTTCAAGGCTTTCGTTCAAGAATCAGTATGGGCGGCTTCGATTCATGGTGTTAGAATGCTAGAGTAACTTATAAGAATAAGATGAGCTTTATCTTATGCCTTGTCCCCTTTACACCGACCAGCAGAACAAGCGGGCACCTCATAAAATATTATAACATACAAAAAATTCACACACACACACAATATCTACCTACATATGAGTACCTACATTCACGCGAATATATGTATAATAACTGTTACGGCTATGTATAGTACCTTTGTTCTGGCTGTATCGTCTCTGGAGAGTTGGCAGTGCCACCTAGTGAAATAATCTGTGTATTTTATCAGTACTGTTACATTATTAAAATGGAAGATTATAATAAGATCAATGTTTCTTTTATTCTCATTTGTTTGTAAGGACTTTTGTTATTATAAATCAACATATCTATTATTGCATACACAACGTGCTTTCTAAAGATGAAAATATAACTTAAATACGACATAACAAACCAAACTATACCTACTTGTGACCGTTCACGGCTATAGACAGAACAAAAAACAGCGTTGTATGTAATTTAAATAGTTGAGGAAGACTATTAAATAGGAATAAAGACGTTCACGGCTATAGACAGAAAAAAAACAATGTTGTATGTAATTTAAATAGTTGACGAAGACTATTAAATAGGAATAAAGACGTCTAATAGTTAGCAGGCAGCCACGGGGTTTTATTTGCCCGAGTTTGAAAAGACGCGGTGAAAACGAGAAAGAAGAAAATTAATAACCCCTGTACATACTCAAACACGCTTTAGATTTTAGCATTCACATTTTAGGAGGTTGCTCATTGAAAACTGTTGTTTGATTTCTGCAATAATATTTGGTGTTTCAATAACGTCCATAATGCATGCCACATCGTCACTTTCCGTCCTTTCAGGTGAGATTGTGGTCAAACGAAGGTCTATGGACTTAGTGTAGTTCCTAGGCCAGGCTGGTTGTACTGTGTACATACATTTCCGTACACATTGTACGCACATAAACATCCCGCAATCTCTCGCGCTCACGATAAGGGCGTGGGAAGAACAGTTTCCCATAAAGAGCTCTTCTTATGGAAATTGATTGCCCATAAAATGTAATTTTAAAGCCCTTTTGCGTATCTTATCTATACAACAGCACCGGAGAAATGCCACAAAGGACGCAATATAGATACTTTTTCAGCGCATTAGAATCTGGTTCTTGTGTTGAGGTTTAAATTTCGTCAATAAGTAATCTGATTCGTTCCACTCTTTATACTCAAACGCATAACAAATTGGAATACCTACGTCTAAAGTTGCAAATTTTTAATCGATTAAAAAAACGGAACGTCATCGTCGGAACAAAGTAGCATATATTATAATGACGTTCCGAACTTCATTTTCAGCCCGACTCGCTCAGATCTTCTGGTGCTATCTCGTGAAAAGCACAAACTTTTGCCTTTACAAGTAATTTTATTCCTCATCATTCTGTTTCCCTGCAGAATGCGAGGGTGTTCTCGTACTACTCGTGTAACATACACTCCATAAGGTTATGCTAAATCTACCCTTATAATACGAGCATACTCATCTCAAGCTCCTCATAGCAAAAAGCCAAAACTAGGACAAATTCCATGCAATTTTCTCACATAATCTCGCCGCTAAACGACAGGTCATAGATCCAGCGGCGTAATATATCGCGCGCTATACATCATGTTACCTAACGTATGCCGAGGCACCCACCTTAGGATTATTCAGAAGGTTTCGGTACTTTAAATTGATTTATGGAAAGATTGGAATACGATGATAGGAGGTGCGAATATCGCACAATAACGCGATGCGTTGTGTTTGATGTATTCAATGTACTTTTATGAGGAGGGTGGGAATTATTTGTGAGTATATTATTAGGTGAACGTTTGTAGAGTTATTGGTTTATATTGAGTCTGATAAATTGCTAGTTGGTATAAGCTTGCAGGCAGATGCTGGACGCGACTGAAAACGGGGCTCTATGACGCTCATAAGGGGATGCCTATGTCCAGCAGTGGACAGAGGTATACTAATGATGATAATTGTACTTGACTAACAAGATAGTTATTTGAATTGATATCATTTTCGATTTCTGCAGTCAAGATTGCCTATTTTGTCAAAGAAATATTTGAATGTTTGAAAAAATTATTAACATTTTGGAATTAAAAACTGCTAAGAATTTGAAAAGTGATAGGCATTTTTTTGTACTTGTTTGTAAGAAACGTAGGCTACTAGGATCTTTGGTTTGCAATAACCTGACCTGAAATCTATAACAATCAGTTTGTTAAAATCCTTGTTTTTCTTGCTAAAAATATATTACACACAATTTCCTTTACTATTGGTGGAAACTCACATCCTAAGATAGGCAACGTGTTACGAGTGGTTGCCCCGAACACCCATAAACAATTCACCACAGAACTTCGCACTAATTAGTGCCCGCTAATCAATTAGTAACGGCAGCAGTAATCCGTTCAATCACCGCAGGCAATATGTGGAGCGAATGTATTTGACAGGTCGCGGTACAAATGCACTTCGCACAAAAATATTTTTCTCCTTCATATTTTGTGTTCTTACATAAATGTTAACAATATAATACTTTTGTTCCACCAGGCTACTATGGGATCAGCTTGTCCTTCATTTCTTTAAACAATCGATTATTATTTTTGTGGTTTTATAGTGGTGGATGGAACGAAGCTTGGAAGGCCATTATTCAGCGTTGAGTAGGTACCTATTTTCCGGCTGAAAATCATAAAAATAAATTTTACCCCTAATTCTGGCGATGAAAATCAGCAGGCAGGTGAAACAATGACATGAGAATCAAGCAACATAATCGGTTTTTGTAAATATTAGGGTATATTTTTCATGGCATTATGTCTATCCTAAAATAAAAATAAAAAAAAAACATTCTAGTAATTTTCACATTATCTAACTAATAAGCAAAACTATTGTAAGCCACTGTTATCACGGTTGTTTGCTGCTCAGTGTATCAATACAATACTCGTACATGTATTTTGTTCAACAAATTTGTGACCGTACAATATTCATGCGTGATTGGATTGGTCATGTTTGCATAATCGAACATATGCGGCGCTCTATTCAAACTATTTCGATGCATACCCAGATGGGAACTTTTAACAATTACTTGTTACAGATTATACTTTTTAGGGTTCTGTGTTTTTAAGCATAACGGCATCTTATCTGACCTAATCGTTGTGACGTCCGCTTTTGCTTTTTGATTTTATACCTAACAAAAAAAGTATAGGTCTGACAAAATTCATCGAATAAATCAAAATGATTGAATGAGAAAAAATGAACTAAGTTATCATAAAATACCGTAAAAGTTTTACCCCAAAACCAACAGGGATAAATATTTAGTTCCAAATTTAACTTTGTGTGTCAGTTGAATTCAAAAGCCTTCTTCTCTTCTGCCATAATAATCCTTATACCTATAAAATCAGAAATACAGCCAGTGAATGCACGAAGTATTGGTAATCCTATTAGATTAGGTGCTCTGAACTGAAGTTGGACAGTGCCTCTCGCTTATGAGACTGGTTGGCGAGCTCTAATGAGATTCATTATCTCAACATGCATTTCTGCGCATAAACATGATACAAATGTAAATACACCTACTGATCTGGTTTAACTTGTGTACAACTTGTGGGTTGTATTGTACCTGAGTTACAAACAGGGTAGTTAACAAATTGAACATAATTTGTTTACCAACTCTCTATCTAGCTGTGGAAAAGTTTTACCACAAATGCTTGACGTTGATTTCACGCAAATAAGTATGCGTATATAAATAAAAAGCATATATTTCGAGAGAAGGCGTATGAGGGAAAACCAGTAGCGTAGACCAGTAGCGTAGACCAGTCGTGTGCCCTAGGTATTGCTGGATTGACGAAGTTGAAGCCTTCGCGAACTCGACGCTAACAGCTGGCTGGAAACAGCTCAGAACGGAGATGTTGGGAGAAGTATTGTGTCGGAAGCCGAGATTCACTTTATTTTCGCTGAGCCACAAAAGTAGGTACCTAAGTGTATAGTTCGGGCAAAACTCATAGAACCTTCATGGAACTTAGAAACGAATTAGATTGCTGGGCAGGTGTCACTCACAGCAGTGCCGGTACACGGGCAGTTCACCCTAGCGGCTACCATTGCCAGACGGTGCTTACGCGAGACTATACAATAAAATGCTGGACATCCGATAATTCACACAGCATCATCTAGCCGCAAACTAAGCGGATCTTGTGTTATGGGTACCTACTAGATAATTAAAATACTTATTACATAACATAATGATACCCGTAAATACAATTTGAATCTCTTCTAGTCTCGGTTTTTGAACTAGAGATTTTGGTCTTGTTTTTGTTATGAGCCTGCCGAAAGCCTGTTGCTTGGAGAAATAAGAACAATAAATTTATCATTCTAATAATATTTATAAGGGCTGTTATACTGAAATGCGGATTTCCGCCCGCACGTGCGGATCTGGTTCGTGCGCGGGCCACCCCTAGAGCCCGAAAATAGCCCTAATTGAAAGGATACGTACAGTCAGATTAGTCAAAATTTCTCTCCTCATATTTCTTTACTTTTACGCAGTCCCTTTGAAGTCAGACAAATCTCTCTCTGATTGTAACAAAAGTCCATAATATACTGTGTTACTATCGTTACGCACATTTTTCGTCTTTTTTTTCAACGTCGCGTCTTAAGGTCTAAAGGAATTACAAATCACACCTTCAGATTTATTTCAATACTAACCAGTTCAAATGGCAGGTGTAGGTGTAAACAAAAAAGCTTTCAGTATCTTAAACAAAAATAGACGCTGAGTAGGAATAACGAGCTCTTATCGACACACCCTTTGTCTCGAAGGTTTGAATAATTAATGCTGTAATGGCAGATGACTCGATTCCGAAACCTTCACCGCGATTTATAGAACAAACAGCCTCCGAAAACAGACTCGAATGAATTTATTTATTCAAGTAATTGTTGTATCGATTCAGTTCGGTTACCGGGAGGCTGTGGTGGCTTAGCGGGGGTTAGCCTGAGTATAAATCCCAAGCCTGAATATTTTAATTTCTATATTACCCTGTTATGTGTGTTTAATATTTAGTGTATTTAATCATAAATACCTTTTTTATTCCAACAGAAAAAAAGGTTGTTTAGTTAAAACTGTACTTAATTATTATGAAATTATCATTGTATTATAATAGTCTTTTTTATACTTATACTCATTTATTCGCCGAAGGAGCACAATGTCTACTTACATATGTCAATTCTAACCGATGCTCAAATTATAATATAAAAAGTCATCAGACAAACAGGATAGGAAAACAATCAAGGAACTTAGGAATAGAATACAAGTAAAGAAAAGAAAATTTCACCTTACTGAAATATATAACAACTGGTATTTACAATTGAAACAGTTTATCTGACTACAGACTGCTGAAAACAATCTAGAAGCACTCAACTGATCCAAAGCAATAGCAATCGGAAGCATCCCCAAGACACTGACTAAATTGCCTCGCTGTATGCTAAATAAGTAATTCGAAATAACATAAGAAATATGAAGTATTATTTCAAAGAAGAACGATCACGGTCCATACAAAATTAACCCACGCCCTACAGCAAAGAAAATTATCTCAAAAAATAAAATATGTAAAAAAATAGCATACTTCGAAACTCCATCCTTACACTCCAACATATAGAAAATGCTTTGAAAATTCGTTCAACAGTATATAATAATGCTTAAAGTAGAAACAAGCACTCGCCGCCGCGGTCGGGTTAAGCTCTTTGTGCGGCTTTAAGCTGCTCATTATAAACTTTATTTATTTGCATTAAATTGCAAACGAGTTGAAGTTAATTTATTTTATCGACAAAAAACAAAAAGCACACTTATCTGTAAAATCTGAAATCATTGTGTATAAAACAAATAGCGCATTGATGGTTTCGGTAATGCAGCAGTTATTTTTTATTCAGGGACGCCCAATATTCTACCCATTATATAATTTCATCAATTATGCTTTTATATAAAATTATTTTATTAATATTTCCGTATAAAAGTATAAGTAAACCAAAGGTATCTTTAATAATGACTAGTATCACGACCAAATTCCAATAACAATTCCATAGTACAGAAAGGCAGCAGTGCCAGTGGGCTCAGGGCGGATACATTAGAGGTCGCGTCGAGCCGGACTAGGCGGGCGGGCGGGTAGGAGGCTTCCCGGCATCCAGATAACTGTTTTATTGGCTCGAGCAATTGGTTTTCAACTCTACCATGTAAAAAGTAATCCGATATTTCTACGCATCACTCGAATATGGATGCGGCAAGCTGAAGACAGGGCGCTATGGCGCTCATTAGGGGAGGCCTATGTCCAGCAGTGGACTGATATAGGCAGATGATGATGATGACTCGAATATGGATACAAGTTAGTTGCTACGGTGTTCTTGGTGTATTCTTTGTATGATAAAAGTATATTTTATCATACAAAGAAAGAATTAAAAGTATCATGTATTTAATGCGGACAAAAAAATGAAGTGGACAAATTCAATAATACCTTGTTTCTTATTGGAATTACCATTTATAAAATTGTATAAATAGTATAAAATTTGACTTCTCTAAGTGCTTATTTTGTAAGCCTGAAAAAATAAACGTTATTGAGTATTAATGAATTACGTACTATAAATATATCAGTTATCTACGAGAGTAACCAAAATACAATTGCTGCTTACTTTGGGGCTAGATGATGCTGTGAGGATTGCCCAGCATCAGGAAGCAGTTTATTCGCTAGCAAACCAAAATTGATATTTTCGAAGCGGTTAGGTGTTGTTAGCGATTTTGGTTTGTATTAGTAAAATCGCATCCACATTATTAGGTACATAGCAGGCTTCGTTTAGTTTGTCTGCGATATATGAAAGAATTTGTTCCGAACGTATCGCCTTCGCTTAGCAAAGTAGGGCCTGAGGTGAGTGTTCGACAGTTTGATAGCTTTTGAGTGCTTGCAAAAGATGTAAATAGGAAGCAAGTTCGTCTAATAAAACTATAAAACTGTTATGGCTTTCCGATTTCTATTGATGAAAATACAATGGTATACCTATACATTTCAAAGTGTGTTTATTTTTTTGTTTGTTTGAAAGGATGAAGAGTAACATAGGCTACTTTTTATCCCATAAATCAGTTCCCATGGGACAGAAATAACCTGAAATAACGCGTGAAAAGCCGCGAGCAGCAGCTAGTTTATAATAATTTAAACATGTTTATCAACGCGGGTAACTTTAATACTAACTGTTCTAAAATAACATAAAAACGACCAGCGTTACAGACGATCTTTATCTGTCTAAGACTACGAGATCTAAAATAACCAGCAGCGACATTAATTACCGAAATTACCTGTACAAATGGCAGGAGACTAATCACACATAGTCCTTTATCTCCAGTTTTTCGTGGAGGGTCGCGGCTGAGTCCCCTCATCCTTCACAATAGGATTGGCAGGGTCCTTGGAGACACCTTCGGAGATGGTGCAATTCAACGGCGGAACTCGTGGTTCCCACAGTTTTTGTTCTAAAATGTGTGTTTTTACTAGTAGCTGTATAAAATCTGGATGGAATTAAAATCAGTGAACAGTTTAAGTGAATATATATTAACATAGACACGTTGCTAGGGCAGATCAATGGACCAAGGTGATAACAAAATGGTCCCCGGTGGCAAGGTGTCCCCAAGTGAGTGGGGTGTAATATCGTCAACTTTCTGACTCCTAACCCTTTTTTCTATCAAGAAAAATTTCTTTTTTTTTGGCACGACCTGGGATTTGTATCTGGGAATTCGATATTAGTTGTTAAATACGTAAACGCTAGATTAACGAGACAGTCTTAATTAAATGTGATAAAGAGGAGCACCATATACATCCCCACTGATCTATGTATATGGTGCTCCTTCTTTGTTAGTTGGCTAAGATGGTAATAATTTTTTAGGTGCAGCCTAAAAATTTATACTAGTACATGACAGACAGGCAACGCATGGTTCTTTCTAATTTACTCGATTCAGAATGTCTTGCCATAAAATAGTCCTCGCTCACTTTGCTTTGAGAAGAGGCTTATCAGTTTGACAAATCCTCAAATAGGATTTCTATGAAATAGCAATAGGCTACAATATAATATCACTTATACTAACCACTACTGGTAGCTCCTATAACTTAGAACCGCATCATAACTACCTACGCCGGTAGTTAGGGGATTATCTGTCCTTCTGCGTAATCCGCCAACTATAAACAATCCCTCTATAGCTTGATGGATATCGCCAGGAAACGCCTATTTACGGATACGTGTCATACATTATTTATTAACACGAATAACTACTTTTTAAGAATTTTAGCAAACCACTCGATATCTTTCCTCTTCCTTCTCCTCAACAGCCTATGATGGTCCACGGCTGCACGCGGGCCTCTCCCTGATAATCGCCTTATTTGCTTTTATCTCTATCCGTTTTCTGATAACCAGTTGTACTCTTATCTTTACCACATATTATTATGAAAAAAGTCTCTGAATTCGTCTGCCTGAACGCGATAAAGTAAAAAAATACCAAAAGGATTTGTATACTGTTTTCACCAACGGATGCGATGGAGTAAAGCATAAAGAAGTTTTTTAATGTATACTTTATTATGAAGTTTGTATAAATGGGCTGATATGATGACAATTACTTTCATCATCATCATCATCATCAGCCTACATCAGTCCACTGCTGGACATAGGCCTCCCCTAATGAGCGCCATCGCAATTACTTTAGATGTCGCAAAAAATATGTCGACTGAAAGTTTTGCACTGTGCGCTGCGCAAGCGAATAGAGTTACATGAAAACATTGTAAAATGGAATTACTCCTCTTTAGAAGATCTACTAGCTTTAATGCTCTGCTACCCCTTTGGAACCTGGGCTGGTTGCTAGTCATTGGTATAAAAATCAATCCTAACTTTTGTGGTTTCCAAAACAGAAGAAAGTCAGTTATAAGAGATCAAACGAGCGTTATGGCTTAGAAGACGTTTTCTCCCCGTGACACTACTTAGCTGAACCAGCTACAGGAAAATGTTATATCTCGAGGCTCTTTCGATAGTGTCACTGACAAATTAACCTCAACCGCCACTTAACACCATATTTTTTTTTCAAACTATAGTTTTAACATTGTTAATTATCGCCCATGGCACAACCAAGATAAATCGTTAGTTATACCAAAAAGAAATGAAATGTACGCATAATAGAGGGTATTTTTTGAGTCATCTGTTATTCAATACCGACTGTAGAAATGAAATACTTATGATCGACTTATGTATTATGAGTAGCAATGAGCATTGGCTTTTTCTTGTTTACTTATAATACGAAGCCAAAAACGCCAATGCTCATAGAGACACCGTCCAATCCGTTACAATGCTCAACTCATCCCACTAAGTGGTATTCTTGTGACAATCCTTGAGTCGACAGGACATGTACTTAATTATTCACTGAACAAAACATCGCGTTACCGCGCCTCTGCTTCGACACATATTGGATTTGTAGGAAGGGACACAGCTATTTAAGGTATTTTCTTCTTTAGGTTCTTACCCCAAAATAGTTGTGTGTGACAAATCTATGCGTTTTCAAGACTTACCACGCCACTAAATAATTAATCTTCCATTTAATATAATTTTATCCTATAGCTTTTTAACATTTCCTATGATCTGCAAGCAGCTTCAGAAATAAGATAAATAGAAGGTTATAAATTAATTATCCATCGCCTTACGGGACTATCCTGAAGAGTAGACGCGGCATAACTTGAACCTCTGAGTAACCATAAGAATATGAGACCGATCGACGTAGAGCCAAGCATTAACAGATGTAGCTAAAAGATATCCTGATAATACACTTTGGGGAATGCCCCGGCCCGTTGAGGAGACATTTCGTTCCCTTTATTACGTTTTGTGTCCTTAATCACGCCTTTACGACATTTCTCAGCAAAAATGCGACGACAAGCTTGAACGGACGTTTAAGTGATTGTGGACATTGGCTTGTCCGATGGGGACTTGACATAGCTTTATGGCTCGAGGCGTGGAGAGATAAATGGGCCATTGGGCCGAATTCACCAAATATCCACCACCTTTTTTGCGGCAATAACCAAAATTCAGAGTGTGGCATGGTACTTCACAGTTATTCTGTACTGTGGACTAACATGACATATTGGTTAACTACCAAAAACACCGAGCGAATCGATTTTTTGTATGAATTCGAGTGCCCAGTCCGACTCGTCGTTAGAATTATTTTGTTTCAATGTGATGCCCTCAGCTCTCGCGGCGGCAGTTCGCTCGGTCGAATAGATGTGCGCTCAGCTGCTCGATACAGATGACAGATGTATTCATCAGTTTTTCACTTACACTATTTTCACCGCATATTGGTTTAATAAATTTTCTATTGTTATCAAATTGCATCCAATGAGCGGCGAAAACACTATGAGTCACTCACAAATACTAGCTGCTAAGACTTACATACCCACAACAACAAAAACTCTGTGTGTCTACTTTCTAATTACACACAAGTCCGTTGTGAATGCTTGTTTGTGTTGCAACATTCCTAATAATTTTTATAGTACTAGTAAAACACACGAAACAATTCTCCAAGAACAGCGCTAAAATTAGCTCGTTGCCATCGCTGACCTTGCTCGCGATCCCGAGAGCTCCTTGACCCTGCGCTAACGAGCCGGCTTTCGTATGCATTTTCATTATAAATGCATTTTCTCATTTGCATTCATCGCTCTGACGTCAGTGGATAGAACCTCTATGTGAAATTCAATAAATCGCGGCGACACATTCCCGTGAAAAAGTATCTTATCTTTGCTGCGAATGCATAAAATGTTGAACCATTATATTCATGAGATTATTCAGGTTGAAATAATTTTAGTTATAGAGGAACGTAACTTAGGTGGCAAAGGGCACTTATTATAGCCACTGCTTCGTTTACCTTCTGTCAGTATGCTGTAGCTGTAAGTATGTACTTGAAAATTTCACAGTGAGTATATATAACTTTAATCTTTACTACATCAAATAAGAAAAATTAAAAAGAATTAAAAAAAGGGAGGTCACAAGTGTCATACAAGAAATGCGATTTGGTATGTTTTTCTTGAATTATATGTAAAATAACATACATTAAATCTTGTACGTTGGCACGGAACCCTTCATGTGCAAGTCCGACTAGCACTTGGCTGGATTTATTTTAGTAATTAGCCTTGTAAATCAAACATATTAAAATACTTACAATATAGTCTACAACAAACATACAACCCAAAACCATAAGTCTATTGGCCCAAAAGCAAAAGCGGAAGGTAAAAAAATATGTATTCTAATATTGTTTTACCCTAAGGATTGTCTATTATATTCTAAGTACCTACGTTGTTTATTTATTAAGGTGTGGGAATTCCTGTTTCTTTTCCTCTTACATATTATTTGTTGTGTATTATTTTAGGAAGGTGTAGGGAAAGGAAACTTTCTTGTGAAGACGCTTCTTGTTTTAAGAATCATTGCCTCGTTCGTCATGTGCAATATAAATTAGAAAAACAATGAAAACGGAATAGCACTAAAAACTTGAAATTTCGACGGGTTACAAGTTACAAGGGAACTTCGCTTGTCGTTATAAACTAAAGAGCCAGAATTTTATCTCTAGGAACTGAATTATAACCATCATTGTACGATCTGTAGATACTTGTTGGAGTGTCCTGGGTGTTTTCTATGTGAACCAAAAACATATGTACGTAATTATATCTATGTAATGTATTAGTTATCTACATAGAACCCATAGCTTAAGCTCTGCTTGGTTTGGGGCTAGAATTATCTGACATTATATTATTAATATTGTTAGCCCCACTGCTGAGCGGTAGTCACTAGGTTAGGATAGGTTTGAAATTTCTGTAGGTATGCGTGTGTCATCCGCCTCGGTACATGCACAAGCCTGGACCAGGTGTAGCCGACGGTCATGCAGATGTGTTCAACACATCGCACCTGTGGACAAACTGCGTTTCACATAGCAACTGCTTCATTAAAATATACAATTCTCACAAGAAATGCAGCCTTCGCAAAGAACATTCCAGCACATTTTAAAAGGAAATTCCCTGAAACGTACAAGTTAACTAAGAACGAAACTATCCTATTACAGGTTTATTTCTCTTAACGGGAAAACCTCGTTGTGTAAATGTGTAGTAAACTGAAAGCACATGTTCAAGGAAACAAGTACGTCGTAGATACTCGTATCGCGTCGGACGGCGGCCACTTTTCTCTGTGCTTTATCGGGAGGCCTGGGCGGGCGGCGCGCGGTGGCTTGGGCGGGCGGGCTTCGGCTTGGACGGCCGGAAAATACACACCAAATTGTAAAGCTCTTTTACTAGTGTATTTTCCTATCATGTCAATATTTTTCTGAATATAGCTAAAAGTTTTTGGATAAAAGGAATATTGCGGAAAGATTGATTTTCGAAATATCTTTAGGGTTCCGTACCTCAAAGGGAAAAGAGGAACTTCGTAGGATCACTTTGTTTGCCGTCTGTTCGTCTGTCCGACTGCATTCGTGAATTAGGTTTATTGGTTTTATTTAAAGAACATCTTTATTGTAGGTATTTTTTTCTTAAATTAGGCCCGTTACTCATTTGATAAAAGGTTTTAATTAATTCAGTATTATTTACGTTCTATGCAGAAACTATTCTAAGTTTACTTGTTCTTGTTTTGATATGTATTGTTATTCGTTATTATTAGCATTATTGATTTATTCGTTGCAGACAAGATGGGAACGGATGACAATGTCTAACTTATTTTATTTTATATTTTATTTATTTATTTGGTAAACAAAAAGCTTAGACTTTTCTTGGCTTGACAATTCATACGGCATCATCTAGCCCCAAAATAGGTAAAACTTGCACTATGGGTACTAAATAGACGCAAATTACTATTAACATATTTTGTTAGATTAGACAGCTGGCAAGCTTCGGTCATCATGTGGACAGACAGATATGTCTCTTTTTTAAATTATATACCTAATATCCAAATAACAATGTCCTGACGTAGATTCCCAGCGATTATCCTACGCTTTTCCTTAAATCACATCCCCGAAATCCCCCGGCTCTCAGCACGGTGAAGCTACATTATGCGGCGTCACACGGAGGTGCGGGATCCTTTCCTTTTTATATTATAATGGAAGTTGAGCGTGGCCCTTTGTCTCGCGAGCTCATAATGAACGCGCGCGAGCGAGAGGGCAAACTTACAAGCGGTAGCGGACTAAAGTTAGTAAGGATAATGTTTTGCAAAATGCAGAAATTATGCTGTGTTTTTGTCCATAGAGGTACAGTCGTTTCTGAAAAGTAAATCTTTTATCAGTGTCACAATAATCACAATATATTTATATCTTTTGACACTTGCAGGGTCAAATGAGTGATGTATCTGCTTTTCTTTTCTATCATGATCTGTGCGGTATTTATCTATACCCCCTCGTTAACAAGTATACTTAACCATTGACAACAGAGCAGTTCACACAAGCTTAAGGGAGTGCGGTTTACGATGCCTCGCCGGAATCAGGACACCCTTCAAACCGGAACCTAGTAATCTAAGATGGCTGTTGTTGGCAGCGGATAATGCGCTAGGTATTGATCGCTACCGCTTGTGCATGATCCCGGCCCACCTGCGGTTATAGAGAGTACACAGTAAGCGTATGAAGAGTTCTGTTTCTTGTTAGTAAACGGTCGTAGCTTTCCGGATTTTAATGTTTTACATTTGCAGTTGGAAACACTTACATCACCCGCCGTGTATAGAATTACAAACTTTGCGTGATTATGGTTTCATTTCTATGTGTTCTCGGTGCTTTTGTGCTGTTCTATATTTCAATATGAAAGAGAAACGTTTTGTGTAGAGCTGTTCAAAGAATTTAATGTCGCTTTGAAGTTAAAATAATGTTTTGAATAAATCGTATTAGGGCTTACGTGTTGATACTGTTATGTCAAAGCAAATAAACTGTTACCGGAATATTTGATAAAGGATTGCTAAAGGTATTATTACTCGTATGTCGCAGCAAAATAATCCTAGTTGGATTCGGTAAAATCTGTACAAATTATGTGTATGGTTATTTTTAAAAAGAACTTTTATAGGATCACCTTGTTGTCCATCTGTCCGTCTGTCTGTCTGTCAATCCTCTATTCTGAAATCACATGCACACAAAACAAATAGGGTGCTTCCCGTTGACCTAGAACCATGGAATTTAGCAACAAGCAAGATCTAATACAACAAGAAAAAGAAACATCCGAAAACTGGAAATTCGTATTATATTCACATAAATAAAAATTTGATTCTCGCCATTTCTTAATAATCATAAAATTTGGCAAAATCTATTGAGTACCGGTATTGGATAAAGGGCCAAATATCATGATATTTGGCATGAAAACAAGGTCAATTATACGGAACCATCGCTGCGCGAGTATGACTCGCACTTGACGTTTTATTTTATTATCATATCTCTGTGTCATTCAACAAAATTAAAATAAAACTAGAATTTACAATTGAAACAATTGTGCTAACTGCAGACTGTTGCAAACAATCTACAGGTAGCTCAACTATATCAATACCAGTCGGAAGCGTGCCCCAGTCTTTCTTCTAATATTTGTTCTACGTCATACGCATATTATAACGGTGAAAGTTTTGATGTTTGAATATTTTTATGTTACCTCTTCACGCCAAAACTACTGAACGAATTGGGCTGAAATTTAATATAAGTACAGTACAGTTAGAAAAAACTACCATTCTGTAGCCAAAACACACGTGCAAAACCAGGGGCAGAAGCTTATACTTTATATAATACGAATCGTTCGATTGAATCATCAACAAAACAACATTTTAAATTGTAAAGTGGCAAAGCGCTCGCCCGTCCAATCTCGGAACAAATCGCGGGACGTGATAGATGGCGCCACCTGTGACGGATGGTGTGTATCGGCGCGCGATCGCGGCGCTGAGGCGCTTCTGAGGCACTCGGAGTGAGACGCTACGTACTTTATTGCCTTTATTTGTTCATCTGGTTCGTAGTCTGATTGTGGAAGAATATCCATCCATCGCAAATGACGATTTTGTAGCCATAAGTCAAGCCTTACCTACTACTTAGTAACTACTCGCGAATTGAGAAGGCCAGTGTGAGGATGGAGGTGTGGGCCGGAGCATTAACTTTCTTTTAAGTTTAATAATTATATGTGTACCTAATGTGTGTGTTATAGACTATAACTTTTAAATAATGTAATATTCATTCATAAAATACCTCGGCATAGGTACTACTTCCACTGCTCAACGTGCCCTTAGAAGGGGGTTGCGCAACAATAAACAACCTATTACACACTAAATGTAATGTCTAAAACAAGTCAAGTAAAGTAAGTAAAGTCTGATTATTCTTTTACATGATAGTGTAGGATTGGTAGAACGTCAGAGCACTATAATATAGTTTTTCTGTAGTAGAAGCACTCATGTCAGGCACTCAGTTGTCAAAATGTCTAAGAAATACTTTTTAGACAGAACTCTGAAGTAGAAATCAGTCCGTATAATACGTTCACTATAGGTACTTTCACAATAATAATGTTTGTGTGAAACTCCGTAATAAGCCCAGGCAATATACCGAAGTTATAAAAATACACGAATGGAACGTAGTGTTGTGACGGCATGGCGTGGTATGTCTACTTTTACGGTTTATGTCCAAATCCAAGTAACAAGTAGGTAGATAGGTAATAACATTCGAGTAGATACAACAAGTACTCTAAAGCATTATTTTAAACTTTATTCATTTTCTCGATTTTCCGTTTTTCTTCATAAGCAAAAAAAAATGTAATCCCATCGACTAGGTAATCGCTCGCAAATCTTCTCAAAAATCCGTATTTAACCAGCAAATGGAGTAAATCGACAGTAATTTATTCCCTTCTTCACCATTGCCTTTGTCTCTTTCGCACACAATACATTCCTCACGGCTCATTTGCGTGCGCAATCGACCTGAAACTACGATATGAAGCGATTATGTGCTCTCCCATACCACGCCATCTTCTTCAGCCGAATTCGAAATTCACTTCAAATTCTACCATCAATTCTGATGTTTGCAAAAAGAAGCGAAATATGTACGAGCATTGAAAGCAAGTTCGTTTCGTTGTGGATTTGTAAAATGTGACAAAAATGTGCATTTATTTTAAAGTGCCTTCTGGTGGAAGCTGCGTCACTTCAGCTGATCGAAGGCACTTCCTCTGTTGTAGGTACCTGTGTTCATCGGTAAACGGTTCAATGCAGCTTGTTTCTTTGTCATCAAGTTTTTAACATAAAATTTGAAGACATAAAAATAAGCAAAACAGTTCGTGTTGCTATATAAGCAAGTACTTCTCCAGTATTACCTTTTAGTAAGCAATTAAACAAGCATATGTTAATCAAACCCTTACACAGTGATCGTTCACAGACTGATTTTATTAGTTTGTTTACCGATAAAAAACAATTTAAGATACAAATAGTAAAGCCAAAAAGGAGTTTATATGTACCTAGAAGCCAATATTCTCTGGGCAAGCATTTGCCTTTAATTCTTAAGAAACCGCATGACTCCTATCATGGCACATATTCGGCACCCTATAAAGTACCTACTATCAAATAAAAATTACGTAGCAATAAAATATATTCAAGAACGGGAAACTTTTTACAGCCCCATAAAAAGCTATGGCATAACGATTCGACCCATTTAATCTGTGGCCTCGATGGTATCATGTTAAGGTGCGACCACATCGACTACTGCGGTTGCGTTTGTTAATGTTAAACTAGTTTGATCTGTTTTATCTTTTAAAAAGTACGCATGGCGAGAACGTCTTTGATGTTAGAGGCGTCAAAAGGCTGTGGTTTCAGCTTGCTCGGCCGCTTTTTTATCTGCCATTTTTGTGTTATAAAAAAATAGTCACCTTCTGGGATTTTTTTAAATGCCTTATGAGAGAGATGTCAAGGCTGGGAAACTGGAATAAGCCCTAAAGGTATGAAAGCTGCGAAAGAGAAAAGAAAGCAAAAACAATTCACAATTTTTCAGCCATATGGAAAATATGTACAGCAAGTTTAAACGTCTGTTTAGAGCTATTCGCTACCCAGACCGGAAGCGGAGGGTTTTGCTTCGATTTTAGCAATTAGATTATTAACCTTTCTACAAACGGTTATAAATAAGCTACCCATTTAATTTGTTCAAATATCGAAATAAATAAATTTATAATTGTTAGTTTTCGTACGAAAAAGGTAATCTTTCTGAATAAATACTTCCATTTGCCTTTTTTTGGTTTATTGCCAAAATGACACTCAGGTTAACAGTAAACTCCAAAACAATATCGTTCCAATATCATTCAATATCAGAAAAAAACTACTAGATTATTAAAAACAAACATCAAAACAAGTCCTTCCCAACGTATGATTCAATAGCATTAGAACTACGAATGAGTCATTCAAACAATTGCAAGCCGCGACGATTCGACCGCACGGCAGTGCTGCCCGCTGTCCGCTTAGTGTAGGCTCGCCTTACTGCACCCCATAAGTTGGCATGGCGGCCCGACGTAAACATCAATGGTGCCAATAAATAAATTGTATTTTGCATTCAGCTGTGTCTTCGAGCCAACCGTTGCAGTTACTGAACGGAATTGAGGTCTGAGTGGCCGGCTTGTGTGGTAAGCAATAGCGATTTGATTTTTAATATCTCTTTCAGCGGTTAAATTCTATTAACCAATCGCTTTACTATGACAATGGTTTCGTCGCAGAATCGTCCATTGATGTGAGAAACTCTAGATAGTGTGTGTGGTGCGTAATGCACGAAGAGATTGATAGAATGGTTTCAACCTTGTCATTTTTGACACGCGTCCCTCTATCTATACTTTCTGTAATCAAATTTAAAATTCCAAAATGTGTATCCCTGCCTACGGCCTTGATATCCATTAATCGTTTAAAGCTATATGCATTATTGGAGTATTTGTTCTTAATTGCAATGAATGTAAATATAATTACAAGTAATCTCAGTGCATGTCCAGACACTGCGCCCGCGACTCGCGCCAAACTCCCTCCAGCCGAGCCGTAGCCAGCCGCAACATGTCTTTTTCTCGACGAGCGAGTCCTTCGCCAACGCATGCGTGTTTATAGCCCTCTTGTACAGGGGGTTTCAATCATAGCGGGTTAAACCAAGTAGATGGTGAGCTTTACTAACTGTATCAGATCTGCCCCCTATGTTTGGTTAGCGGTTTTAGTTGGTTCACGAATTAGAATTGGATTTTGTACAATGTTAAGGAAGGCCAAGGATGAGGTGGGTGGGGTGGTTTGATCTGCTTTGAATGGGCTAGTTGTATGCAATGATGTAATTTTTTAATCAATATTCAACAACTTTGAGTTTAGGTACTTTGTATTTTTACCTCTGGCACTGAATCACCTTGTACATGTTCATAATGGTATGTATATTACAGTGTAGGCGGATAACGGCCTCAGACTGGAAAGTATCGCGATTTATTTGTTGACGAGTTGGAGAGAGGGATGGGACGCGCGAGCGGAAGCGATGGAAGTAGCGTTTACACTTCGCACGTCTTTTAACGGTTGTACACTACCACTTCATTCTTCCAAGTGTTATTGGTTTTTTTTCCAAATGGTTCTTGCGTCCGTATTTTTTAGGTCTAGTGTGAATATTGGATTTTTTACGAAATACCTACGACGCTAGTTTATAAATTTTACGTAAACTAACGACCTGATAACGGTCCGAGAAGCCGTTGTATGCGGTTGGTATTGTGGGGATCTTTGGGGTGGCATATTTCGTCATGCGGCTGCTGAGATAATGATGAAACAGTTAACTTAATGGCGACGTCTTTGGCGTGCTGGGTGAAGATCCACCTGCGAAGCAGAAGGTTGTGTGTTCGATTCCCTCACTGGGACAAATTAAAATATTTGTTCCGGTTGTTCTGGGTATTCTATATGTATCACAAAATATGTCTCTATGTAATGCATTATATTGAATATACCAGTCATCTAGTCAGGAACCCATTACAAAAGCTCTGCTTATTTTAGGGCAAGATGATGCTGTGTGGATTTTTCAGCAACATTTATTATTTTATAAATTTTATTATTCGGGGTAATTATAAGTAGGTTATTAAATGTACATGTCAATTTCAAAGATATTAGGATTTGTACGGCATTACAGTTCTTTCCAAAAGTAGAATGTTTCCTTTAGATTATTTTCAGCAAAATTGTAGAAACAAAGAAGATACAATTCAGTTCTTCCACTTACATAACCGCGACTAACAAGCGTAATACCTGTGTTGCCAGCTCCAGACCAGTAATATCACTAAAATAATAGAGCCCTGGACTTCTTCCGCAAATGAAAAGGAGCATTACTTTTAATGAAACGACATTTTCAAGTGGAGCATTTTAAAAATATGTTTAATAAAGAGAGTAACATTTGGCACAGAACCAGAAAACTTGGAGGTCCTGACGAGGCCTTATTACAAGATAGTATGATGCTACATTGTGGGCATTGCCGGAAATACTGGAAATTTTCGGGTTCAAGTCTCATTATAAAGAAGGATATCGTCATCTTGCCAACGACGCAGCGAGCCTAGTTATTAATGTGACGCAAGTCGCCAAATGACTTGGACAAATATTAAAAGAAAACTAGTAAATAACGACGGAAACGGCCGTAACATCGCCAAAACAAATTTAGAAGTACTAACGCGTCCATGGGAAACACGGAACTCAATGTGTATTACTGAAATTAGTAGAAGAAACGATCGTGATTGGTTTTGTTTAATTTTTCAGTCTGTACGCCAGATATTGCTTGCAATGCGTCATTGTTGAGTGACTGACCTCTGGGTCTGTCCCCTACTTGTAGTGAGGATACGTTTTATAATAACTAACTATGTGCGAATGAAATTTTTTTCGTTACTTCTTTTTCTTTTTAAAGATATTGATAATTATTTTGATGCGCTTTATGATATTTTCTGCTCCATAGCTTTTAGTCATTTTACTCAAACATACCGTATCTATAAAATCCGTGTTGCAGTTTCAAACTCATTTCCTCAGACAAGCCCGTCTTACAATCGTACTGTAACTTCACTTAATTAATTGTTTGTGCCGCGTCCATTGTCTCAACATTTACAACTGAAAGGGTGAAATATGTCCCATTTTCTGCGGCCACATAAAAATCCGAATTAATGAGCATGCTGATGTGGCGACGAACGCTAATGAGGCACTTTGTATTCTTTTCATGACCATTAAACTTTAATCCGATATAAACTTTACTCTGCTTGACTCTCTGTTTATGAAAGTTTCAAAGTCATGAGCACACCCAACCACAAAAAAGTACAGTAAACAATATGCATATAAACTGTGATAAAACAGCTACAATGCTTTGTTTGTCACACAAAATTCCTTTAGCAATTGTACAATATATATTTTGTATGTGCATACGTAAAGTAATTCAAGATTTCTCACTCGCATCAAAGCATTATAACGGAGCGTCGTAGTGCCTCTACGGCGTAGCGCCTGCTACGAATGGCGTAGCTCGTAGCTCTTTGCATCGCACGAATATCTTAAAGTTCATTGTATTGCCAAGGGAAGTTACTAGACAAAATATATTATACTTTTACCAGCTTACTTAATTCAAACAAGCATATACGGCAGTAAATATTTCAGTCTCTCCTTCATTTGACTGAATTCTTTGAAAAAATAAACAAATCTTTTTAATTTTACAAGTCGTTAATTGTATTATTTAAATGGTTAGTGAAACTGGGAAAAAGTGTATTTTAAAACGCTAAACCCTAAATCCCTTTGCAGTTAATCGTCGCAAAGTGAAAAGCGGATAAATAAAAGGAACCGTAAAGTTCAATCCCAAGGAGTGAGATGCAGAAGCTTGACTTACGAGTATTTCTTTTGATTAAATAAAGTCGGTTTATGAAGCAATTTCTTTGAGTAAAATGTTGACTTTTTGCCTGATTTGTAGCAGAAAGTACTTTTTTTAAGTTTTAAATATTTTCTTTCGCGGGACTTATTTAATATTGTAAAACAGTTGACGACTTCGCTTAACTTTGACTTACAATGCATGAAAACGTCCGCCATAAATGAAAATGTCCGATTAACTGTTGGAGCTATTAGAATACTTTGCTCATTTGCATGTATTTAAGCTATAGCTAGTTCCGTGGTTCCCTGAAGCCCGCGCCGGGTGTCATCAATCGCGCGCTGTAGAATTATCGTATTTTAGACACAGCTCCAAGACACGGCGCTGCCGTTACATGTTACAGTAGAACAAGACGCGGAGACTGTAAAAAGAAAGTGACATTATTTTGATTTAAATTATCCCTTTCGAGAGTGCCATGCATGGTGCATTAAAGGGTAATATTTATCTAATATGATTAACTGTCGTACAAACAGTCAGTCACGTCATCGCATGCCAAAGTATATATACGTTACCGAGTGTTTTTTATAGAGATTAGACCATCGTTTGACCACAATCTCACCTGATTGTTAGTGATGATGTGGCCAACGATGCTAAACAAAAGTCTAGAAGACACCTTTTTACCCTTGGTTTAAAAAGAGCCAGGTTGTAATTGGGCGATAAAACAAAAGCAGGGAGCGCATTACAAACCTTAGTGATACGAATGATTAAGGTTGCGGTGAACCGCTATACTGCTTCCCAAGCTCAATCAAGAAAATAATAATCACTGTCTCAATAAGGCATGACAATGAAACTTTACTGTTTACCAATAAAAGTACTGAGCGAAAAACGTCGTGCCAGAAAGCACCAAAACACAAAAGTGGAAACCTTTCATACGTGTAGCACTGCACGTTATTCCATTTCGTGAAGCGGGCGAGTTAGTCTAATGGATGATTTGCATTCATTATTGCTGTGTCGTCACCCCCCCCCCCTCCCTCACTCCCGAGGGTAATGCCTCAATCTCGACACTTGTCCTAGCTTGAACCTGCTACTCACTCTTATATCTCTTTATTTGTGTACAAAAGTAACTCATCAAGCAACATTTTTGTATTATTTTATTATGTTTGTGCGACAGTGGATAAAGTCCGAAACACATTTCAAAAACTTAACCGTAAGAAATAATAAAATACTTATCTCATTCGATTTGTCGATTTGTCAGAGGCAAGACTAGACCGCCAGGGGTGGCGTGACCAATACTCAGCAATGGGTATCTGTTATCCATCTAACCACAACCGATTAGATAGATAAACAGCTATGCTAGTACATACTATATATAATAGTATATTTCTTTAGGTACAACAAACATCATCATGATCTCAAGTACACACGACGTCACCATTATGACGTCATAAGTCACGGCCACGCTCGTTCTCTTATAAAGTGCGCATTCATCTTTTCTCCGGCAACAGCCAGGATCGAACATTTGCCTTCTTGGTGACAAGTTACTGCTACAACAGAAGGTAAACTGTTTATTTGTAGATTATATTAATATTTTTCAAAGGTTTTATCAACAAAAGTTGTGCTTTTGTTAAGCAGCATTCAAAGAAAACTTAGATAAAATACAACACCTTATTCAATTTACATGTACACCAAATAAAAGACAAAAACAATATCTAAAGGATATACGAGTAGGTAACGACTCGGCAAACGTAGTGTAGGACGCCCTCCGACCAGGTGGGATGACGATTTGCGAAAGACTGCTGGCAGATGCTGGATGCGGCAAGCTGAAGACAGGGCGCTATGGCGCTCATTGGGGGAGGCCTATGTCCAGCAGTGGACTGATATAGGCTGATGATGATGATGATGATGATGATACGAGTAGGTACGAGTATGTATATAGTCAAAATGCTTCGTCTCGTCCCTGTTTTTGGCAGAGTTCATGGTGTTTCTTTAATTTTAAATGCAATGTTTTTATATTTTTTTTATAAACAAAGAGAATAACCATCAAATAAACGAAAAATTAAAAAAAAAAATTAATAACTTTATTTCTTTAGGCTTACAAATAAGCACTTAGACAAATTAGAAACAAATTAGAACTAGTCTTTACAAAAGATAATTCAAATAAATCTATTGCACATTCTGTGATTCGACCAAAAAAAATTAGCTGATAATTTTATCTTGGATTTTAGGGAGAAATTTACTTCATAAATCAAGTAAATTTTCAGAATTCAGCGAATGAAGTTTTAACTTATAAAAATAAAGGAATTGTTCCCAAAAACAAACATCTTCCAAACTTTCTATCTTCAATATTTCTGGTACTTGCCATCCATGTCCCATAGCCGTGAGACACCCTGTAGATTGAACTGATTTATCTGATTAAACGTAGTATCAATCGTCAACGTAAAAAAAATATGACGAAGAACTGAATGACCAGAGACTGAGTAACATTGAGTAAGTTTTACTACTGTCACGATAAATGTACTATGGCCATTCTGGAAAACTGACAAGAAAGTGTCTCCTGAATATTTTTTATTTGAATGCGAGGCATTCATAAATTCTACCACATCATTTTACAATCTCATAAGATTTTCTAAAGTGCTATTTGACAGTTTTTGAATATTTTAGCTTTCTAAAATCTAATTAAACATGTGAAATTAATCAAGTAATTCTGATTTATGATAAAAGTACAAGTTTAATATCAATGAATTATAACGATTTAATTCAGATACTGAAAGTTTCCTGTCAATGGAAGCAAGAAACAATTTTCTTTGCAAATAAGTTTGGATTTCAGCTAAAACGATTTATTTATCGAATCCCTCGGCGACTTTGCATAAAGCAATTTTAACCGGAATCAATCCTTGCTGTTAGAGATTGGAAAATCAGTCAAAGCCGACAACCGGCTAACGTTTTCAGTTTTAGATCATGAATTTTTATTCCCTATAAAATAATAAAATAAAAAATATATACATGTATTTAATAAGGGTATAAAAATCCACCTGATAAAACATTAAAGTACCTTAAATCACAACTGCGTATTTTGTGAGTTTTTGATGACACAAATATGTGTCATGTGAGGTTCTCACTCCTAAATTAGTTATGGTATTGCAGCACGGAAGAAAATAATGAGCTTATTATTTATTATAAAGTATTTTTGGCGTTGATTTACTTATTTTCCCAACTTTCTTATTTTCGACGTTTCAGCGGGGGCCAAATTATTTCATCAAAGAGGAAATGCCAAATTTGTCATGCTGAAACGATACCATTCTTACTTTGCTGAAATTCATCATCATCTGATGATGAATGATGAACTAATATAGGCTGATGCCTTAATTTATAACGACTTAATCTACGATGACTTGAGGAATGAGATTTATTCTTTACAGGTAATATAAACAAGCCAATATGACGTCATGTTATGATCTACTTGATGAAAAACTTAAATTGAGACAAAAAATAATGCTTGAAATATGAAGAGGTTTGTCCTCTTTACATTTCAAGCAAGTCTAGCTAAGTCGGTAGCAACCAGACACCTCTATCGACTCTCAGCTTAATAAATACTGGTTTATTCACTCTTAGCTATTGATATCCGGCTCACAGCCAGTTCTGTTGGTTTAGGTTTTAATTGACCGAGCGAGCGAAGCGTCTCTGCATCAATTACTAGCTAAAGTATGGAATCTCTCAGAATGTACTTACTCTTCTAAAGGTCGTATTTTAGGACCGATCTGGACGAAACTTGGTGTACAGATTTTACGATCTTATAGAATTTTTTGTCGTCCGGGTTTTTCAATTTTGTTGTAATGTTTTTTAAGGCTTAGTTCCTCTAAAAAGGGCAAAAAGGAGGCTATCGAATATCTCCGCTTAAGACATCTAATTTAGATGTAATTTTTTTAATTGAAAGGTAGTAATTTTAATTTGTTCTCATAAATGGTAAAGACCTGATGAGGATTTTGGCCACGACGAGCAAAACAGCTCTGCAAAATGCAATAATAAGCATGAGAGCATTTACCATACAACGCCACCTATTAGAACATCTTTGTAACACTTTGAGAGTAGGTAGGTACTTTGTGATGGCCTGGCCACATGTTGCGTCTTCATATACTTGTAGTTTACGCAGGTATGAAATCAATTTTATAGATGGCGCTAATGATACTAAATATGTCTGATTTATGAGATTTCATTTCGCAGATCATTATATCAAACTAAGTCCAACAATTAATAGTTAGTATTAATTGTTAGAAAAAAGTTAAGTGCTCGTGAGGTCTACGGATCGTAGAACTACTAGTTAAGTAGGTTTACGAAACCACTGGATTAAAAAAAAAACATAAAATGTATTTACTTGCAGCAAAAACACATTACAGTAGGTATATAAGGCACTTAATGGGTAGTGCAGGTAGGTAGAGTTACATTATGTTGTGGAACATTGATGATGATCACGACATTATTAGCATTCAAATATAAAGAATCTAATTTTGTTGATGTTTTAAAATATCACAAAATCTAATACGTAGGTAAAACTGTGTGATTTCTTTATTTTCGAATCATTGGAATATTTGTTTAAGACAGAATGATTATATCATTTTTAATGTTCCGTACCCAAAGGGTAAACCTATTACTAAGACTCCGCTGTCCGTCTGTCCGTCTGTCACCAGGCTGCATCTCTAACCGTGATAGTTAGACAGTTGAAATTTGCACAGAATAATGATGTATTTCTATTGCCGCTGTAAAAACTAATACAAAAAATTAGAATAAATTACATATTTCCTACACATCAAACGTGATTTTTTTGGTCGTTTTTGCTCGATATTGATAACGGCAACAGGTAGACGCTTGAAATATTAACAAAATATTTAATTATATACTATTCACTTTAAATTAATATTTAAGGGGGCTCCCACCATACTACAGACATGATTTTTTCCCGTTTTATATATTATATTATATATATTTATATTTATATATATTATATTTATAATGATACGGAACCTTTCATGCGCGAGTTCGACTCGCGCTTAACCGCGCCAGCCCGATTTGTGCCACTGTTGAGAAAAGTTTTCAACCAATTTTTTTCCCTCGGCGCGGTGTTTTTACATTTTTATTAATATATTTATTGCTCTTAAATCGCTGTTTGCTTGTTTTTTCAATACATAATTTACATCCGATTGGTTTCAATACAATACAATAGGTAATGAGTTGGTTATGGTTGGGGCACTCATGTGTGATTCAAATATTATTTGCATCGTTGCGAGCGCGTCCATCGAATAACCACTTGGTTCGCGTATTTCAGCGAGAAATTGATTAGATTCATTGGAATATTGTATATTGGATCATGCTGGAATGCAAATACGTCATAATTTTCTTTGCATAGCTGGCCAGCTGAGATGTAGGTACATCACATAATGTTGGTCGAGATTTCACAGACAACGTTATAGATGATAGATTAGACAGCCTGTTCAGATCTGTCAAAGCTCGCCATGACTCGGGTAACATCGGATGAGAAAAATAGTTTGACCAAACTGAAAAGAGGACACTGTTTACTTGGGGCTGTCAAATTAATTTAGCAAGACTCCGCATAGACTGTGGTTATTTCGACATGACATACCCTTGTCCTCCTCTCCTCTCCGCGAAAGATCCCGGCCATCTAATTAATCAGTTCTAAGATAAAAAGGGGTTTTTCTTATTAGAAAACGCCTCATTGAGAGTAGGCGCGCTCTCAATGAGACGTTTTCTAACAAGAACGCATCTTCGTCATTCCAGCATTCTCATTTGTAACAAGAATGCCGGAAAAAACAGTAGAAGAATTTCATATAATAAGATTTCATATTTGAACGGCAGTAATAGTCATAATAGTCATTTATTCATAATAATTATTACAAGTCAATATTTGTGTAATTAGTAGGATCTCAAAGATCATGGAAATGTTGTTTTTTTCGAAATGCCAGCCTTAAACCACAAAGTTTATCGTCGCGGCACAATTAGTACAGAGTAAGATTTTTTAATAATTTTTTACTATGGCTAAGGTACTATAATTTATTTTAGTAGGTACTCTAAGAAGCGTGAGAACCATGGCTATATTAAAAGTCGAGGTAAGAAAAACAAAATTCACTTTGAAGTATAAAGTAACTGGTTAAGCTTCTTTCCCAGAATCCCGTGGGTGTACGCCGCCACGCCACGCCACGCCGTTCCATGACACAGCCTTTTGAATACGATTACAAAGCTTTCAACGAATAATCGTGCGGCCCCAACGTTGCTATCGGATAGTTGGCCTACAAAACATACAAGTGGCGTGCACTATGTATATTTTAATGAATTGCGTTTACCCCCTAAAGTGCCTCAGGTTCCTGGTACATCGTAAAACTGAATTATCCACGGATAGAGCCTCTGTCATCTAAAGTGGTAGCCAATCCACAGTCCCACAATACAGTTCATAATTATAACGAGCTATCTCTTCAAATATAATTTTAACGAATTTTACCGTCAAATTTTAACCGAAGAAGGCGTGTATATATTTTTACCCCAGTAACGATTACGTCCTTTCCCACTTCCGCCGTAAATCCCAGTCAGCTGGCAAGTCTCCCCGAGGAGCAGTTCCCTCTCATTAGGGCGGCGG
This sequence comes from Eupithecia exiguata, assembly GCA_947086465.1. Lineage (NCBI taxonomy): Eukaryota > Metazoa > Arthropoda > Insecta > Lepidoptera > Geometridae > Eupithecia > Eupithecia exiguata. The sequence goes on from OX352233.1 coordinate 13,260,385, forward strand.
CGGCGGCTCTGCGCGGCGCGGCCTGTTAGCGACTGCTGATGGGCGGGCGGCGATGATGGCTTCGTGGATTCAAGAGGGACTTATTGAGAGTCTTTTAGGCGTTAGATGACTTTTGCAGAAAAAAAACAACCTTAGATTTTACTGTTACAACGTGACAGTGCAATCTACTTTTGATTGACTTACATAAGAGACATTAATAGTTGTAGCAAAATCATAGAGTAGAGAGGATACATCGTAGTTTATTTAGTACTCATTAAGCATATAAATAGATAATGCTGGACTATTCAAACAGCATTATATAGCCATCAGCTAAGCAGAGCTTGTGTTATGGGTACTAGATAACTGATATATTGAGATACATAATACAACCAAACTGCTAAGCCCAGCCCCGACGTACCCTTACATAATACACAGTTGATACAGTTGCTAGATATCTGGCAAGTTCAGTGGCCGCCCTAAAAGCGTATTATCAGGCGTTGCCGCTGCTAGCGAGCTTTTGATTCAACTGCCTCACAAATTGTAAAGCTATTACATGAGCACGGCAGGAAGCATGCAGCTCGCTCACTTTATCACTTTGTGCAAATACATTTTCTGTCCACGACTTCGCTCGCGAAATAATGAAATAGAAAATAGGCTGATGTCCTTCTGCTAACTGGTATCATTATGCCAAAGAATAATGTGCAGCGCCAGTTTAAAACCTAGCTGTCGCACCCGCCAGCAAACGAAAGTTGGACTGGAAAGTTGGACTGTTTTTATGGTTGCTTTGCAACCATAAAAACAGTTGTATGGGCGACGTTCTATCTAGTATCTATATATTATATGTACTAGCTGCTGCTAGCGGCTCCGCTCGCGCTTTTCAAGTTGGATTAGTAAGGCCAAGGCCACGACATCGGGCGATGCGTCTTGCGGCGCGTCCTGCGTCTTGCGACTCACGTCTCTATGCCGCGATTCGCTTACCTCTCCGCAAGTCGCACCGCGGCGACTAATGGCACACTCAAACAACTTCTTTGATTTGTTCTCGCCGCGGACGCAGGACGCGCGGGCAGGCTTGTCGTGGTTTGTCGTTTATTCCTTTGGACCATCAGTGCATTTTGGCATAGTATCTTTAAGGACCCGGCATCATAGTTTTTGTCGCGGCCCCTCGACTATGGTGTGAACTCAACTTAGACCAACAACATAACTAACATAACATGGAATGACTACATTTTCTATAATTTTCCTTTGGAAAATCTCCCAGAGGTGAGCGGTCCGCCACTAGCAGCCAGCGGAGACAAGTTAAGGGTTGCTACAAATTTATTTATTTTAGGGGTCGTACTATGTAAAGGATTTCCGGAATATTTTTTCCTGAAATCCCCCTCGAGACTAATCGATTTGGTTTGGGGGATTTCAGGGGAAAAAAAAACGGTAATCCCCACGTGGGGGACTGCCGTGAGGGATTTCCGGAATAATCCGAACAATTGTACTTACAAAGTTCTGATACAAATTGTCTGATTTTGAGTAAACTTTTCCTCCAATGCGTTCTCCAGCACCACTCTTCCCCAGCTGTCACATTAAAGCTGTATTAAAGACGGTTGAATTCAATTACGTTTGTTTATTCCACTGAAGGAGCTGTAATTCAGGAATATTTAGCTTGTAATGTGTTTTTAATAACCGACGAAGGCGTTACAGCGTCTGGGACAAATTGGCCGAGTGTTTGTTCAATTTGAACAGTAATGGTTGTTTTAACCAACTTAAAGTAAAGTGGGAGGAAGTTTGGCAGATTAGCGGTTACATTACCAATTTGTGTAACGAGCGATATTATTTTGTCTGTCTTCTTAGGGCTTTTGTCAATGGCATTGAAAAAAGGAGAAAATGGGCACGAAGTTATTGATATAAATAAAATTACTACATTTGTGTTTAATTTGCCACCTAAAACCTAAAATGTCATAATACTATGGGTATTATAAGAGATCGCTTCTAAGCAATAAGGCTGCCCATTATACTTAAATCTTAGACAATATCTCTGTTTATATTTTTGTTGGTGTATAAATAAGCGTTCTGGTTTTTTAAACCTCATTTGCTTGGGCACATGAGCGTTTCACAGTCACCTTGCTGCATACAGGGTGACTATTGACACAACCCCTACCGTCCCTATTGAAGGACAGACACATGTTATTGATGTTTATTATTTTCGTGTAACCTATTCATACACTAACAAATAAAGAACCGTTAAAACATAGATACATAGTCGCACAAAAGAATGACTTTCCATTTTGTCCGCAACCCAAAAAATTTAAACCATTCAACGTATCTTCAATACCTTCATGTTCATTTTCACTGCCTTCACCCTTAACCCTCAGCAATAAAAGCTATAATCGCGTAATCACTCACGGTAGAGAGGAGTATTGTGTTGCCGTCACTCTTCGACGTTAGCACATTGGTACAAATTGTATTTGAGAGTTTGTGCACCCATTTCACGCTTCCAACGGCAGACGGGAGCTCGCGTTACGAACTTATGAATTTGATACTCTAGACTTCTTAACTGAAAAGATTCTTGTTCAAATTACTTTCTAAGCCTATAAATGTTTAGATTGAATCTGTAGTATAACCTACCGTACCTGGTTCATGTATAATTAATATGTAATTAATTGTAATTGGATCAAATGTGCCTGAGATACCTAGAAACCAACAAGGCGATTATCAGGGGAGACCTGCGTCCAGCAGTGGACCATTATAGGCTGTTGAAGTAAATTACATGAAGAAGAAATAACATGGTTTTATTGCGAAAGACTGCTGGCAGATGCTGGATGCGGCAAGCTGAAGACAGGGCGCTATGGCGCTCATTGGGGGAGGCCTATGTCCAGCAGTGGACTGATATAGGCTGATGATTATGATTGCTACTCAGAACACAAACACATTGTGTATGGTGACATTGCCTTGTAAAAAAAGTTCTGACTAACGCTACTTCTCCAAAATCTGGAGTAGCAGCGTTAGCCAAAACGTTCTTATAATAATTATCCGTCCGATAGAGTGAAGGAAGCTCTATATTATTTTGTGCCCGATATGCATGAGACGTACCATCCGGATAGATCATGAGGTAGTAATACAATATGTTCTATACAATACATTACCATACAAAACTTTTTATTGTACAGTACACCACAAAATAAAGCAAAAGAAACAGATTTAGGCTACCGGGTCCGATGGGTCTATATTTACCTGAATGTGTAAAATTCATTGTCTTTGTTTTATTTCTATTTTTTCTATTCGTTATCATCCTACGTTTGTTTTGAAATAGTTGTCTTTCTATTCTATTCTTATAAGAAATATATTCGTGTAGGTGACGCGTTGGTTCCGACGGAAGATCAGCGCTGTGACAGCTACGCGCAATGGCTATTGTAACATAGTGCTGAGTCGGACGCCATTTCGTAGCATTAAGTTTTCTAATTTTGTACCTTAGTTGTTTTTATGTAGTACTAGCTGTTACCCGCTACTTAGTTAGCTCAGCTACTCAACTTATTAACGATAGCCACAATTCCCTATTTTTTAAACATCATACTTTAAGTAACTGTAAACATCATACTTTAAGTAAGAATGTTTTTACGACAAGAGACCTGTAACTGTGTTGCCAATAAAAAATCTGAATCTGAATCTGAATCTTTTTCCCTTTTACACCACCCGCACTGTACTTATTAGAACAAAAAAAAAACAATAAATATTTAAATCGACTAAGTCGTTCTCGAGTTTTAGCGAGACAAACGAACAGCAATTGATTTTTATATAATAAGAAGATAGATTTTCAATATTCACTTTACTGAGAAATAGAAATCTTTGACGCGAGCTTTGAAAACAGGTAGTGTGGTCTGTTCTACTTAAGTGAAGGTATCTAATGCTCAGTGCTCACCCCGCACCCGCTTGTGAAGTTCTTAGGGCTGCGCCTCACGTGCGTCTCGACTCGTGAACTCTCCTATCACAAACATACCTTCCCGCCGCCCACCGGAGACGTGACAGGTATTTGACTAGTTCTCATGATTACCTTAACGTTTAACAGTATCGCCCCGTGCCGGTCTAGGCGTAACACTCGGCCCCAACTCAGACCGCACCCATTATGTCGTAATGATTAGTTTATTGTTGGACGACTATCGTCTCTAGTTGTTCCCACTGTTGACATTTCCTTGACAATCAATCACAAAAAAACATTTTAAACAAAATAAACATGAGACATAAAAAAAACGTTTATTTGAAACTTATAAATAGCAGAATAATTGTTCTTTACATTAAAATGGCTCCCTCCAACTAGATGGTATGAATATAAAAACTGCGCAGACAGGGCGCCCTGTTACTCAGTAGGGGAAGCCGTCTGTGACGACGACCTGTGGACAAGCATAGGCTATGATGAAAATGGCTAACATTAAAAAAACAAAGGTAATAATAGACTCGAGAATCTTGAATTTTTTAGCACATAAATTTGCATTAAGAAACTAAAAGATTTACAAATATTTTACACATAAGTCTTCTCTCAATCTGGAAAGTAAACTCTTCTTCAGACGCATTTTAAACCACAATAGAGCTGCCTATTAAAAAACATTTTAAAATAAACGAGCGAATGCTTTCAAGATACCTCGCCTGAAGTCAATTTGCAAGCCTTTATAAGTGTAAGGCGATAGAGTGGCCGCCAACCGCCCGCGGGACTCGACGGGCCTCCGGGCTTTGAGAGGCTTGTGCCCGTGAAGTTTCTTACAAGACTAGCAAAATGAAGGAAATGAAAAACAGAAAAGCATTACCACTCGAGGAATTGGTGGTCCAGTCCACCAATTCCACCATACGTGACCACGGGTAAGAAGCGGAAAAATTCACATTATTGTATAGTCTTTTAGGTACCTTGATTTTTTATCTAGAGTAACCTAGGATAACTTAATAGGCTACTTTTTATCCTCTATCAAAATATATTTTTTGATTCCAACTTTTTAATAATATCCCAAAAAATTTCAATTTCGGCAGGATTCGAACCCGCGCCTCACCTTCAGTTGATTAGAACGCACCTGTACTGAAGGTGAGGCGCGGATTCGAATCCTGCCGAAATCGAATTTTTTTGGGATATTATTAAAAAGTTTTCGTAGAAGATTTACCCAGTGCGAGTAACGCAATATAAAGTAAAAAGCTAAAAATATCTTTATATTTTTTCTTTAAACTCCAAAAATAGAAGTACAGTCAGCACTCAAATATGTAAATACTCCCAAGTTTACACTTTTATTTGACTCGGAAACCTTGACTCGTGCAATGTATGCGTACCTAACCTGTAGAATCTAACTCTTTCAAATTTTAGATGGGCGATATCTTAGGAACGGTGATTCTTGGGAAATCTACAAAAAACGACTATTTTTAATCAGTTTCAGTTTAATCCTGTTGTAATTGTATTGTAACTTTTTTAACTCACATGGGAAACGAAATTTTTGTTAATTGAAATGTCTACATATTTTACTTAACTAATAGGTACCTACATATTTTCATATTCATATTAATTTATTGTGATTTTATGCATACATATTGTTCTTAGGTGTAGGTAGTGTTAGCGGGTACACAATGCACAAAAACCCTGCCGGGGCGCAACAATTACAAAGTTTGGGTTCGCTTTTGTTAGCTTAATAATTAATTTTAGTTGGCTACTTCATAAATATTTTTTTACAGCAGACTATGCCAACCAATAGTAACATCGAAAACCATGATATGTATGTAACAGCTACTAATAGCTAAACGAGTCAAGGCCCGCCATGCCTCGTCTGGTCTCGCCCGAACTAAATTAAATATTACAAATTCATGCTACTAGAACGCTTTTATATAAATCTGACGAACTTTGGGTTTCAATAAACAAGTAAAACAAACAACCCAGTCCGACCGCACACAATCAGTTGCTAATATTTACATATAAACATTTACAAATCATTCAAAATTCAATTTGTTTAGTGAATATTTGTCCTGTGTTGTTAGTAATCCGCTTTTAATGAATTATGTTATGTAATTAAAAATCAAACTAATGAAGACAAATTACAACAAGCATGTTAGACGATTGTATTTAAACTTGTATTATTTTGTCTATTTTTGAATTGGAAATCGTAAAACTATTTGATAAACTCAGTGGCACAGCGGGCGAAGGCCTTGCATGTTTTCTATGTAAAATAACAATTAACTACCTATTTAATGTTTAAGTAGTACCCATAAAACAAGCTCGGCTTATTTTGAGGCTAGATAATGCTATGTGGATTGTCCAGCATTATTATTTCGAGGTAGTTTTCTAAGTAGTTAAAACATAAATTTACAAAAACCTATTTTAGAGGTACCTATTAAAACAACCATTAAGAGTTGAACAACCACCAAATTACCCTAAAATTCGGGACACCACCGCTTAGAACATTAAAACACACAAACAAACATACACGTACAAAATGTAAAAGCTATAGGGATAGAATGGTCGAAACAAGAGATATTAGCACAAGTATCGTATGTTTGGTCCAACAAGCCATTAACCGCGATGCATCGCGACAAACGGGCAACTTGCGCGCGACTACCCACGAACTTCACACCGCAGACATAGTAAAAACTTAAACCAGTCTGTAAGTATCACAGAATCTTTAAAATCATAATGAACCTATTTATTATGTAAAAAAGTCTTAGCTAAAGTTGTCACACAAATATTATTTATTTATTTACAAAAGGGCATCCTACGTGAAAATCACATTATGGCTAAATATTACACTACCAAATCTTATAATCTATGTGTTTTCACACTTATGGGATGATAAAAATAAATTTTGATGTCTAGATGTTTGGATGGATGTTTGTTACCTCTTGTCGTCATAACGTCTGAATCGATCGGGTTGAAATTTTGGATATACAAAACCTGGAATTAAACATAGGCACTGTATACCTTTGTCCCATGAAACAGTTCCCGTGGGATAGAAATGACCTTTAAATGTTTCCATAGAAACAACGCGTGCGAAGCCGCGGGCGGAAACTAGTTTTACTATAAAACTAAAATACTTGGTTTGACAAATTCATTAGGGATGTTGCGGGTTCACTACGAAAAATCTGATTTGGAAGAATTTGAAGACTTAATTAAAGTTGATGGTGGTTAGGTTTCCTTACCATCTTCCTTACAATTTTGATTTTCATATCGTTTCCGCTCGGTACCTACCGTACATTTTGTTTGATCAATTCACTCTGTTTATGTTGCAATGGATATCTGATTTCAAGAAGAACTCCAGAGGCTTTCGGCCTCAATTACAAAACAAGGATGTGCTTGTTGTGGGGCTGAAATCTGGATCCCCATGAATGTTCTAAATGTTTTTTTGAAAATAATATTTATTTTTTAAATACTTATGTTCGATTTGGATCCTATAATAACTATAAAAAATTCTTTGAGAGTAACATCTACTATCATAAGTTTAACGATCTGATTATTTGTTCAACTATAAACGTTACGTCTTTCGACGTTTGCACCAACTCTAACAATCCGTCATTAATTTTTTGTACCCTTAAAAACAGGTCAAAAGTCCCACCACTCTTGGCAGATAACCTTCTGCTCCGTGTACCTACTACGTAAGATGTTGGAGTGGAACAACGAAGCAGCACGATGCATTAGCGGCGGAATTAATCCTTGTTAGCGACTTACGACACGCTCGTTACAAGCAAGTTCTGTCGGCGGTTACGGTGGCAACGGACCACGACAATACATGGGACGAAGAAAGCTATTGTAGACTGTTGATGTTTTTCTGATAAGACTAGTACATAAATGAGACCTTTAAGGGTACTACATACGTAACGGGGTGAGGCTGTGGAGAATGTAGCGGAGACGAAACGTGTGAAAGCCCGCGAAGCTAACGTGCTATTGTTTTGAACACGGAAAGATGGATTTTTCGTTGGAAGAATTGGCATTCATTGCTATTTGCCTTAAGGTCGCTGCATACGTAACGTGTATTTGCTCGTCCCGGACGGGGCGTACCTAACTACTGTGCATACGCAGCGAAATCACGTACGGGACGTGGCCCGCACGGGGCGGGAACGTGGTAAACATCGTCCATGACGATGTTTTTTTACATCCCGTTCCGCGTATACCCACCCTATCTCTTCCTCGTTCCCGTCGCTATATTTAACTACTGTACTTTTGTACGTAACGATGATAAGAATCCTTAAATGTAGTTGAACGCGATTTACAAGGCCTATCTTTCCGAATCGATCACGCACAGCGAAGCGAAGGAATTCAATTTTCAAACTTCAACGCCAGTTTATCCAAAGCAGCGTGTTTACGTTTTCTGTCTGTTTTACAAAAAAAATTGTTTTTTTTTTGTTGTGTTGCAAAAATACTCAAACATTTAGAAAAACTCTTGAGTGGTAAAATCAAACCCGCAATCACCAGTACCTACATTAGCTAGCCACAAAGCCACAAACGTCGTGATTTTAATTAAAGCTGTAATGAGAACGTTACCTACATTCGACTTTGAAACAAACTTTTAACTCGACACCTTTCAGTGACTCCAAGTTTACGCCAAAAACGGAATTACTTAGTATAAGCAGCTTAGCTAACGAATTAACTAAAATAAAGTACTTTTAATTATATTTTGTTATCAAGTAATGTCGTGACTCAGCCAAGGCCTTTCGGATAAGCTCAGATAAATATAAACTTGAGGAACTGAGCAAAATCATCATAAAACGAGTTTACGAATAAAATACCTACCAATAAAATGTGTCCTTCTGAATTACCTAGCCGGTTCGAAGATTATACAAAAGTGCGGGTAACAGATTGTTTTATACCCGCAACTTAATATTATGTAGTGATACGGGATGCAAATTCGAACATATCTTACACATTTGCTTCAGGATAAACCTTTTTTTTTCAACTAGAACTCATAGTTTTGTAATATTATCATGAGAATATCCAAAGTGCAGAGCTATGGCCTGGGCAAGTGGGCACCCTGTCCGACCATCGCGGCTTGCCAATAAGATTATACTAAATACTACTTATACTTAGCGCCGGCCGTTAGTGAGAACCGTCAGCACTCCACATAGTTGCAAACAGCTGTTCGAGAGCTCATGGGCTTTAATGGCTATTAATTTTAGCTACTTATCTGCTAACGAGCTGTAAACTGGAATTCTCTGTTATAGTTTTGGATTTTTCTCTTTTGAAGGGTCGGTGGTGCGCGTCAAAAAGAGTCTTGTTTTTACAATTTTTGAGGATCTACAAGTAAAAATGGCTTGCAATGTGCACAACACTTCATAACAGCTATTGTTATTACTTGTAGAACCTAGAAATAAATATAAATATAACGGAGTAGGCTCATTATTTGTTAACTGCGGGCGTATCTAGGTAATGCCAGATGGAAATACAGCTCTGAAACACAGACCCAGGCTAGGGCTTCTATCTACACGAACCGCGAGACCGCTTTTACATGGTTTCTATGACCTTCTTGTACCAATCTGCTACTCAAACTCTACTAGGCACTTATCTGAATCTTTTCCATTTCTTCTCTGTCATCCTGTAGAATTGATCTTACGTCCAAACAATAGAAGCTTGAGATTTGCATAGAGTAGAATAGGCGCATTACAAATGATAAATAAGGATTTAACTCCGACAAATATAATAAAACCTATAATTTTTTCATACGCGTGACCAATCAGCTTATGTTTCTGACAGGAGCCGATGCGAGTATACTTGATGTTGACCTTGATGACCAACGCGAGCGTAACGTCTCAGTTTCCGTTACCTGCCTAGTCATGTACCAGCGTCAGCGAGATGCTGGCCTTCCTGGTAGTAAGTGTTTATCCTAGGAGCCTTCCACCCAACACACAAAATGGCCCACCTGTGGCCCAGGTCACACGTAGTTGTGGAACGATTCCAAAACAAAGTGACGTGCCAATAAAAAGTGCATTATAGATGTCATTTCATCATAACCCTCCCCTGTCGGTAGTCGGGTAAAAAATCAGAAATAACGGGGGACCTTGTCCCACCGCGCCAGAGAGATCGTTCACTTCGTTTAACAGTGCACTCCTCAGATTTGTCGCAGGAAAATTTTAAAACGATCAGTTCATTTTTATTTACAAATAAACAAGATAAAATCTATAAGCTGTTTCAGGGAAATGCACCTATTGACACAATGACACAGAACCGGTTATGGCTGGCGCAGTACTATTTCGACCTGGACACCCCTCAAGCGTCCTTACTGGGTCCCACATATCTATGGGCGTAGCTAAAGATGCTTGTAACTGACACTTAAAGGGGTACCATACGACGCCATTTTGTGACAAGAATAGAAATAGGATTTCGCGTTCATAGGAGCGGGACAGGGCATAGCAACGCAAGCCCATAAATCAAGTTTTTGCCTAACATCTATTAATTAGAACATTATTTGAAAAAAACGCAACATATAAAATATTCTTTATACTTTTGATTTAGGGTAGTAAAGGGCCTGTAAACGTTTATATAAAAAAAAACTTCTTTACTCTTCTGCCTCTAATTTTATAACGGCAGTTTTCAATTCACACGATTTACTCACAGAATTCACATAAATCCTCTGTCAGGATGCAAGCCGTAAATAAAACAAACAAAGAACTGTTACACGCGTCAGCGAACACCGCCTGGAACTATGTACAAGTACTTGGCTCGGCCACTGTATGGATTCGGTTTTTTTGTTTAAAATAAATTGGGAGGTACCTAATAAAGAAAACCAGCCAAGTGGGAGTTAATCGCACACGGAGGGTTCCGTACCATCGTTCAAAACTATCGAAAAAGGAACCCTAAAAAATTGATTTCTTAAAGAGAAACAAGTCAACAATCTAATTCATTGCTGACATTTTTACCAGCGCGATCTAGAGCTCGTTACTAGCGACATTTAGTTATAAAATCAGGCAAAAATTTAATAAAATATAAATTTTTAGACTGTTCGGGGACTTCGTTCCATTTTCAATTTTAATTTATTATTTGTCGTAATAAGGCAAGCAGAAGCACACATTCTGAAAAAAAAAACTTTCTACTTTGACGGTTCATGAGATTCATCCGCTGACGGACAGACGGTTATACAGTGGAAGCTTAGTAAAAGGGTCTTGTTTTCACCCTTTGTGTAAAGAACCCTAAAAAAATAACTTCCGAAGCTACTATTGTGATGTTTTTTATTGGTTAAGTTAGGTGTTAGATATGAATTTTAGTATATTAATTGGTTATAACATTTCTCACTAATATGTAGAAGCGGGTTTTGCTAGAAACGGGTATTATTTTGTTAAAAGTTGACTTTTTTGGACATTATTATTATTGGTCATTTCTAATCATGGACCTTATCTGCCAAAGGTTATGACTATATTTTTCAGTAGGTAGGCCAATTAATAAACGTTTAATTTTATTCGATCAATTGTATTTCTGAACTTCATTCTGGATTAAAATTCAATTAAATGGAATGACGTAGAAAACAAACAATTAGCCTCGTATCATAGGCCAGTGACTCTAAAACTTTCATATAGGTACAAGGTGGGGAAAAATTAAACGTTCTTAGAAAAATAAGTTTTTGAAGTATAAAATACTCAATTGTTTCAAAAAAACTAAAAACGAATTTGAATCCCTTAAATTTCCGTTTTTTTAAGACTAATCCCCTGGAATTTAATGAAACCACCTCGGGATAATTCTCTATACAATAACGAATTTTCGGTCTAAAGAAAAATGTAGTAAGCCTAGCTAAATAATTACATATACCTATCAAAAAAACAAATAAATCGAATACAATAAAAAGTAATTCAGGTTAAAAAATTGAAAACATAAATAAAAGAAATAATCACCATAAACCAATATTAATGAACCGAAAATGAAAATGGAATCGAACACAATAAAGTTAACACGAGAATTGTAAAACATTGAATCGGGACAATAACATGTTTTTACGCATTTATGATAGGAAGCCGATCCGATGCGGATCATAATTATTACTTGATTTGGTTCATGTATTGTCGCATTTTATTGTTTGTTGTCACTTTATTAAATCTTTTTTATTGTTCCTAGTTTTCATGACCCACTGCAAAACACTTTTTTTGATTTGATCCAACCGTATTGATGTTTCTGTATAAAATTATCTGCCCAACCCATCCTGTAGCCCTATTGTCTAACTCAACTGGTAATCGTAATCGACTTCATTTTTGACATTTGAAACCTAGCCTGGACTTCGATTGTAACTTTCGTATTGTGTAAATAGTTGACACATGGAAGACCATTACCAGCGAAATTGAAGCCCAGTGAATGAATGAAACTTCGTATATTGGCGCGGATATCGGTATTGTGTAACGTCGAAATGAATTTCAGTAGAAAATTCAAGCCCATTTGAAACGTCAAATGAAGCAGGGAGCTCATTCGAGTCTTGTTTGGAATGGAAATCTCAAATATATCCATATAAATAAAAAAATTGTGATAAACATTGTGTTTGAAGGCTAAGGAAATAAGTAGGTAAGTAAAAATCTCTGAAGTAATAAGTAATAATTATCTGAATACATACCTACCCAAGTTCAAATTCATTTTTGTATATAGGTATACATACGAGTAGGTATATATAAACATTTTCTTCTATTTTTTACAGGGTGATGCACAATACACCCATCAAAGCGGGAAAAGTAACCAACGCCTCGTCGATGTCGATGAGGAGATGACACGCGACCGTGCGCTACAACCGCAGCACTGCATCATCCCCCTGAAGGTGTACGGCGGCGGGAAGTTGATGGAGGAAGGCAAGCCGTTGTTGACAGATTGTGGAGGACTCGAACATAATTGAACGACGACCTCTGTGGCGCAGAAGGTCCGCCTGCGACGCAGAAGGTTGTGGGTTCGATTCCTGCCTTAGAGCAAATGTTTTTACGATCTGCAAATAATTGTCCTGGGAGTGTGTTACGTATACTATCATCTAGTACCCATAACACAAGGTCTGCTTAACTTGGGGCCAGATAATGCTGTGTGATTGTCCCCAGCATTATTATTATAATTATTAAAGCCTATGAAAGCTTAATAATTTATTTTTTATTGCTAATTTATTGATTCTGACTCATAAATAAAGTAAAAAAAAAAACAATCCATTCTAATTTATTTTAATCTTACTACTAATTTATTTATGTACAACAGTAAACCTAACTAAAGTTTTTCTTCAATTCGCGCTTCAGAGCGCTGCATATCGCTGCCAAGGAGGCAGCCATGGCCTCTAGCGAACGCGAGATCTTCTTCTCGTTTGCTAAATGCCGCTCCTCAATCTGCATTGCCCACTGAGGCACATCTGCAGCATGTGATGTATCTGTAACAATGTATAAAAATACAGCTTTGGAGGAGGCTATGTCCAGCAGTGGACACTAATTGGCTAGCCATTGATATGATGTGACATGAATAATGGTACTCTCCTAAAATTTAAAGAACCTACATCAGATACAAATTATTACATGATCGCCTGCGCGTTGGGGCCAATTGCGGTGGTTGCATTGGCATATCTAAAGCTAAAGCTTTAAAATTAGATGGGTAATTAGCATTAGTGACAAACATTCAAATTAACAGATAAAAGGTACTTACAACTCTCCACTTGGCTAAGGTTTTAGTGGCGCCAGCCCCAACAGCATTGAGATTACACGCAAGGTCCGTCCTCCCAAAGTTTTTCAGCTTGTTGTTTCGCCAGTGGGCCGTTATTAGCCAGGCGGCCCACTGCGAATCCCCTGTTTGCTTCCATAAAAGCCACAAGCATTTCCATCTGCCTGTCTGATACTATTTTTCTTGCTGGCATTCTGAAATAGCCATATTATCATATTACCACACTGTTGTGTAACAAAACACTTGATAACTTTTGTAACACATAAAACGCGGTAGTAATTTGTTAAATTTACTTACTTTGGAACTAATCTTTTCGTTTTCAAGAAAAAAAACCGTCGTAAAAGTTGTTTTTGTTTTCACAAACAGCCAAACCAACTTTAAAATATACCGCGAATGACAAGTTATGACAAGTGTCCCTCACTTGTCATACGTCACGCGTGATTTTGACAGTAACAAAAAGAAAACTTGCGTTTCGTTACTTTTGAGGTAAACCTTTTTAGATATATAAAAAAGGTACACACAATAAACTGAAAAAATACGTGATGTAATTGCAAATAATGACAAAAATAATGCACAAGCTGTGTTTTTCCAGCATAACAAATATAATTATTGTTTTTTCAACTAGTAAAACAACTTAATCGCAAATAGTACCAGTGGAACTACTAGTTGTTCCACTTGCATTAACGGAACGCATGAAAGATCGAAAACTACAGAAATTGGATTCACATGAATCATTCATTCCGAAGCCGATTACCAGTTGAATACCTTACACAATACCAAAAACATTCTGACTGGATTGACAACTGGTAATCGATTTGAAGTTCACTGGTAATGGCCTTCGAGTTAGACAATAGGGCTACTGCTGGTTTGATTGTAGAGTGACTAACCTCTTTAACATCATTCCAAAAATCCATCAACGCTACTAAAACTACTTCACCAAAATGAACGCTTGACCTGCAATCGTTCATTACCTAACCAAACCATTTGTATCCATAACTACCCCACACCGTTTCTTCAGCGAACAAAACCGAGGTATCGGCCGAGAAGCGAGCATATTTAGTAGTCTATCGCGCCGGATTTATGATAATTGCTGCAAAAACTTATGATTTAGAATCGACCAGTGGCGGCCGGGAACAACACTTCCAAGCAGCTGCGGATGCCGGTCACTGTGTCACTTTCAACACATTTTACTCTCGTTCAACACTGCGCTGTGTGCAATATTGAGAACCATCTCAGTTGATGCTGGTCCACGGCTAAAAACAGGTTTACCTTTATTAGCACCTTATAGCCTTCTTTCAGCGTACAACATCCAGCATTTGCCAGCAGTCATTAGCAAAGCGTCAAATCACCTGGCTACAGAGCGTCCTACGTGAATAAAGCTTAAAACAGAGTTGTATCATTCGAAATCTTCTTTCTTAAAAACACTTTGTATAATTATGACACATTATAACTATAACTGACCCAGCTGTTCTTCCAAACGTATCTCAGTCAAGGTTCTGTTAATTCGCGACGGTGTCGGGTTACGGCGGTCGCCGGAGCGGCAATCATTCGATTTTCTGCTCAACTACAGTTCGGGAAGATACAAAACTATTCCCATTACTTGTTTTACGGAGTCGTGCAAGAAAACTGCCCTGACACTATCTATAGTTACAGTTGTTATGGATTTAAACTTAAAAATAATAATAATAATCATTTATTTCAGACTATAGAACAGTTACAGATCTTATTTTAATTTATTCTACGGTCCATAGTAATATATACCTTAAAACTAACATACATACAATATTAAAAACTAAAATTAAAGACGCGTTATTTGACGGTGAGACGTGACGCAATCAGGGTGTCAGCTGACGACGGTGCACGGCGGGCGGTGTCTCCTTGCAGGCGGCCAGTGAACCTTCGGAACTTAACACCTTTCGGCCAAAACTCTGCGCTTAAGTAGGTCGACAGATGTTCAGTTGGAACTCTGACCATAAATGAATTAAAGCTCACATTATGGCGAGAGTCCAGCTTTTGGACGCGCATCGAGAGTCCTGTCTTCATTTTCAGGTATTCCTCCACAGCTTTGGTCTCCACACAGAAATGAACGCGAGAGACATATAACTGGGTAGTTGGTACTTCCGCTCGGAACCCAGAGGTCAGGTCTTTCGGCCCAGTACCGCACTGGTTATGGCTGGTGGGCTTACGGCTCTTGCGAACTACCACGGTGAATCCTTCCGCGTCACAAGGCCCCTTCCTAGGAGCCAGCGCAGGTGCAGCACTACGTGATGGTTCACAGGGCTTCATCTCTTTTCCCTTCCTTTTAGAGCGTGCCACAGGCTGCGAGCGCGCAGCAGGCGCAGCGCAGCTCGCAGCGGCGGCAGCGGTGGTGGCGACGACGGATGCATACGCGCGCGGAGGGGAAGGCACGCGCGCACGTGTAGGTCCCTCACGCGGTGTCGCGGGGAGCGGGCGGGGGGAGAGCGTGATATTGGCGGTTTTGTCAACCGCGACCGGCGACACGTCGAGTATTGCTGACTCGAACGATGACGCCGATATTCTTCGCGCTCCTCGCTTCATATTGACGTACGAAGCCTCAGGTGACCTAGTTACCGTGGCTGCACGTAGTGATGCAACCTCTGAGCGAAGGTCACTGATGGTAACTTCTGACGCCTCCAACTTCACCTTGACTTCAACCAGACTGGCTTTTAGATTAGTGACATCCTTCAGCAGTCTGGTCACATCGACGTGGTCGAACGTCACGGGGGGCAGCTTATGCAGCTCCTTCGCGACGAAGTCAGGCACGTCGTCCGGATCTGTGCTCTTGAACAGCGTGATGATGTCCTGCACACTTTTTTCTCCGCCATCCCTGCGACGAGAGGGCATCAGGTCCGTAAACTACGCATATTTATTTTTGATTGTTGGAAGAAACAGGAGAGTCATAAAAACTGTGGTTTTTGGGTGTTATTATTATTATTTTGTAATACCTAAACTTTAAATTGATAAATAAATTTAAAAAAAAATAACTAAGATCTAACTGCAGACTACCTACTGCTAACAATCTACCGGTAGCTCAACTGATCGGTTGGAAGCGTCCTCAAGTCGCTGGATGCATTGCCCCGCTGCGCGCTGTATGCAATGCTGATGCGCTGCGCTAGATACTCACCAGCTGCTCTCGGGTCATGCGTCGCTTCGACGCTCAGATATTTGTTTAAAAACCCAAAGAGCCTCTAAGCCTCGAATCAAATTCGTAGGCTCTCTCTCTCTCTTTCAACAACACTTGATCTACATTGTTTTAAAGTCAACTTGTCTTTGGAATTTAAATTCAGTAAGTGGCTCCAATAAACAAATAGATCAAGTCTCCAAATTGGATCAGATACTTCAAATTCCAATGCTTTAAAATCTGATTCGATTCTAAACTTACGCTTAACTTTTATAAACAATGCAAAACAATTAATTTATATCAAGCTGGAAGAAGCTGGAGTTAATTAAACTTATCAATAAATTTAGCAATCGAAGTTCTATTGGAACAACATTACGCAGGTAACTTTGATAATCCGTCACTCAACCTGAAAACACCAAGTAATTTACGTAAAATCGCTGTAAACCTCGACCCTACATTACGTATTCTCTGTAAAGCCACTTGATTATGCTGAAAAACGTGAAGCCCTCACAATCGAAGCCTCACCTCATTTCTGGAAAGGGATCGTTCGCAAACAGAATCATGTATCCAAGTCTACGTATACAGGGTGTATTCCAGGTGTGTATTTTCACTGTGAAATTTGTCGATAAACAAACCACAATAGCTCCGAAAACGGCGACCCGCATACTAATATATGAGCGCGCGTTTCCATTGCGGTCAACTTGCTTCACAACACTGTATGAGTGGTGGTGGAGATGAATGTTCTTGACTTTGTATTCCGCATATTTATGCAAAAACGAACCTTAGCACATCTTAAAAATGTATGTACAGTGAACTTTATCAATGGCAAATATTAACGGAAAACATTGTCAAAATAACGAACGGTGAATGACAACTTTTAGTTGTATACACTTTGTATGATACATATCGATAACGAAAAGACCATTTAGCGTAAGAGACTGGTCTACAATTCGTTTATCGTCTGCCGGCAGTACTTTCTCGTTTAGAACACTTAACTATTTTTTGGCACTAAAAGAGACATTTTGACTGACAGTATAATAAATTAATATATAGTAGGATAAATTGAAGAAAAATTGAAAATAATCAAGAGCAATCTAATTATTTCCGTATATCAATGGAGTCAGTCTAAGGGCGCCCGCGGTGGTCCGGCGTATCCCTTCGTGCAATTACTTCTGCTGATACAACACTCTAATTTATACACTCAATTAACTATGATTTAATACTCTACTCGCAAATCTGGTTTTTCGATCAGCCATGTTAAGTTATTTAATTATAATATAATATTACTAGTAGTTACCCAAGTAGCATTCGGGGTTCTATAAAAGATGTCTAATGGTTCACATGTACTCCACAAGCTGTGTAAGTCAGCTGTATAAGAGCTGTATAGCTTGCTATAATGCTCTTATACAGCCAGTTTGGGCACAAATTAGACAGCCTTAAGTTCACTATAGCTGTACATTAGCTGTATAATAGCATTATAATAGCTGTTTAAGTAGTAACATGGGACTTAAGGCTGACTTACGGCACTATATGGGACGCAGTGTGAACCATACAAAGTACATGAGTGTAATAAAGAGTAACAAGTGGCTCAATATACAGCCTTCACAGTTATAACATCCCACAAACGTACTCCACTGCTACCCTAAAATCACGTGTGTACTAAATTATTTCTTTATTTTATGAATTACTCATTAGATTGGTTTTGTGTTTGCCATCATGAAACACAAACTCCGGCGGATATCAATTGGTTAAAAGTTTATGATAACACGCGGTAATTAGCTGTTAATGCCATGGGAATGCAACTTTATCGTGAAATGTATACATATTTACAGCTAAAATATTCACGCGCCTCTGTAAAAACGCGATATTCATTTTAAAATATTTAAAACCGGCTGAGAGGAAATCTACAATTTTCAGTTTTTGATATTATATTGGCATTATAATTAAACTGCGGTAGTTAAATATAACATGAAACAAAACTCAATCGCTCTATCTGCGTATTTTGTGATAAATCTGCATGATAATATTGGAAATTTATTTGGTAAACATTTTAGGTCACGAGAACAAAATGGTGGAAATGAAATACGACTATGTGAACTGTTATAACTCCAATTTAATGCGGTTAGCGGTATATAGGTTCACATGTGTTCTGTTAGAATGCTGTTATCTATATGAAGTCCCACATTTGTACCACTACAGAGCCAATGTCTACAAATTTATTCGAATGTGAACTTATGTACAGCTTTAAGATGTAGTTTAGGTCAATTGTGTACCATCGTATTCGTCTTTCAATATACTGCAATTTTAGAGATCCGCAATAATAATTCATTTCATTTCAAGCCTTTATTCAGAAAAATTTACAAATTTGTTTTTTAAATACTGTTACTTATACCTACCTATTGTTACGACATCGATAATTCTTCTGTTTGCCCTTTTTTGGCAAAGCAATAATAATTATTGTCCGTTAAATCGCCTAGCCCAGGTACTAAGTCAAGTATGAATACCTAAAGTACCTACAAATTTTGTAACAATCTAACAAAAAATACTTTTTAATTTCGTGTAAGACACACAGTTTGGTTTCAGAGTATTTACACTTACAAAAAACACTACTCTGTTTAAGGAGGTATTTAAAAGAATGTAAACAAACTACATAAAGAGGGACAACATTATGCCCTGCGACAGAAAAGGACAGAAAATAATAGTTGTCACTCAGCCATAGTAACAAACACTGTTTACAATATTTTAAAGGTGAACATACACCTGTCAGCACCGTAAGCGCCGAGTCGGCAAGTGTAATAGTGTAACCATATTTTGCAGAATTAATCAGATAAATAACCTAATATTATTCCTTTTATTTAGTGATAAATAAATAACTGTTATTTCTGATATTTATCTGTTAAAATTCTGCAAAATATGGTGCAGTACTAGAACTGCAATCACCACACTCTGATATCTGTATATTTTGCAGGGAACTTTCATGTTCAGGCACATTTTCCTCTGCATCATGTACAGAACCACCATGAACAACTGTTGCTGTCGCACTTGTTGCAGCCGTATCGACGGGCTCATTTTCGGGCGTCGTTGTCAATCGACTGTTCATTTTCGAATATTCTTTTGAAATTTTTCTCCTTATTCCCCCGGTTCTCGCTCTTACTTTCCAAGATTTTCTGTTCATTTTCACAATTTATGCACGCGACGTAATAAACACAGCTTGTGGGATAAGTGTAATAGAATATCACATTCACAGTCATGTTCAGCTTACAGCAAATAAGAGTAGTACTTGTGGACAAATAAACAGCTATTGATGTTAATGGACAACACATATACTCCTTTTAACAGCCTACAGTGTACATGTGAACCATTTAAACACTTCTGTACAGATAGTAAAAGAAGGTTATTTTATGATCACAAACAAGTCCTACTACAGCTACTAGCTGTATAATAGTCTAAAACGAGTAAACATAACAGCCTTTGGCTTTATAAATGACCACGTGTGCTCTCTTAAAATGCTAGCTCTATAACATCGCACAAGTAGGCCGTTAAACAGCGGTTGCCGTATCTCTACCCTCCTGTAATGCTCTTAGTCAGACGGCTGACTAAAGGATAGTTGTTAGAGTATTATAACACCAACAATCGTATAAAAGTATAACTCTACACTCCTATAAGTCCCTTAGACAGCTATAGGTGTTATATATCGCAATAATGCAGCTTGTACATCACGTGTGAACTGTAGTAATGCTTCAAGTACACATGGGAACTAAATGTGTACTCTTAAATGGAGTAAAATGCTACTTGGGTAGTGCTCTCCCAATTAAAATACCAATCAATTATTTGCAGAAAATGGGTTACAAGCTTACAAGTTGGTTAGTATGCTTATTCATGACTGTCCCATGCGGTGACGTACGTTGTTATATAATAGTAAAAAGAGACAGTAGATCAGAAATGTTATTAAAATAATGTCAAACTACGAGTATCACAATAACATTGGTCCATAGAAATACAAAAAGTTTAGGTAGCTCATAAATACAGACTCGTAGTTCACCCGCTTACCTGCTGAACACCAAACGGCAAAAATAAAACACAAATCCCGTCAGAATTAGAATCAACGGTTTTTATTTGAGCTTACAAAAAGTATATAGATACCTCAATCTAATTCCAAGTATTGAAATAAAGTGTAAATTAATTCTTTTTACTCAGGCATATTTCTTTCCACTACGGGAAATAGTGAAAAAAAAGTCATTATCTCGTTTGGATAATATTACTTATGGATACAAAGACCTAATTACACGTTTGTTAATCGTATTTCGTGTAGAGCGATTTGTGAAAATCATTATTACCTGTACCTGATTAGATATCTTTAACAAGGTAGGTACCTAAATTAAATACCCATAAAACCAGTACCATACCTATTTATCACAACTGTGCCTATCCATTCATAACAGTTATCAGTTTGTGGATGATAGAATAAGATATAGTTGGTGCCTTCGACTTGCCCCGCGACTGCACCCCTGATTGATGGTGTGTGCCCACCGCCACAGGGTGGCCCAGAGCAGCTGGTTAAGACTTTACTTTTGGCAAATGATATGGGTAGATCAATAATACATTTTTTTGGGGCAATGCTTGCTTGTGCATCAGTGTTCTAGCGGGAATTCTTACGCTCCGTGCCAAAAGTGAGCCAACGGTATCATAATTCTTGTAAAAACCGTCTGTTTTGTCTATCCGTCCATCCTTCACAGTCTTACTTCTGCACTGTTAAACATAATAATAACAAAAATGTAATGATGTGGTACGGAACCGCACTTGACTGGTTTACATTAATTAACGGCGCGGCGTTCAGATCAGAAGGCACTTAAATGTGGTTAATAAAGTGGTTGATGGTAGTTAATAGGGCACTTGAAATAAAGCCGGTCAACTGCAAGTCGGCTCGCACACGGAGGGTATCCTACCATCCTCAAACCGATAAAATAGCTAAGAGCCACCTTGACGCGGTCACCCATCCAAGCACTGACCGCGCCCTTCGTTGCCTTCAGTGGCCAGTCCCTTTTTTCTTTTTACAATTTTTTCATAAAAAAAGTTAAAGTAATAGTAATCTACACCCTGTCTATATTTCAACTATCTACCTATTACGGTTCAATATATACAGCTTCAACAAAAATAGAGCAAAAATAGCAAAAAAAAACTTGATGGGAGCCCCCTCTAATTTTTATACCTATTTATTTTATTTATATTATTTATAGCAGCAAGAAAAATACATATTCTGTGAAAAATTCAACTGATATACTTTTTACGGTCCAGGCAGATACAGCCCGCTGACGTATGGCCTTCGCTGTCTGTATGTCTGTCCGTGAAAAAAAAACGGGTGAAAACGGAACCCTATTACTAATAACAGGGTTTTTTTTCAGGGAAACAGAATACAAATTGTATAATGATTGATTTACCGTCTATTTTTGTACTGACGACGTCTTGGCGACTAATTCTTTTATTTACAAAGTAGTCTTTAAGCGGTTACCTTATCTTGCAAAATGACGAAGTCTACTAAGATCATGCTTATTCATTTCATTTCATTTTTGAATCTTGAGTGGATTCCACTACTCGGCAAACGAAGTATCGGACAACCTCGGGCCTGGTAAGATGACCAGCGAAAGATGCTGGTTGCGGCAAGCTGCAGACAGTGCGCTATAGTAGGTCTATGTCCAGCATTGGACTATCATTAGATGATGAAGATGATGATGTAATGTCTAGCTGTATCCTAGAAGCTGCACCCTTGCTACCCCCCAGCCTACCGCTAATGTTTCCGCAAACCGACTGCGAATAATAGAAATAGCGACTCCTGTCGCCGATGATTTATAACCCTGCATTAATATTCAAAGAAACATCTATTGCTCGGAAATGAACTGTTGTTTTACGGCGCAATCAATTTCGATGTGGCTTTGTCAACGGATAGGCTGAAGAATTAACCTAGCTATTGTTTCTGAGCGTAGTTTCGAGTACAAAAACAAAAGAATGTGGTTTCCAATTTATCGCTGGTACCTATGTTGGTTGTTTGACAGCGATTTGTTTTTCAAATTAATAGTCTTTTAACCCACTTCAAAAAAGGAGGAGGTTCTATGTTCGGCTGTACGTTTTTTTATGAAGATATTTTTGTGGTATGATCGTGGATCTCTCCTACAGTTGTGGACCGATTTAGATGTTCTTTTGTTATAGTACCTATAGATTGAGAATGACAACGAAATGGTCCCAAAAAAAATTTACTACCGTGGGATTTAAGTATTAGTTCCACTTAAAAACTTAAATAATAAAAGAAAAATATTTTATTTCAGACAAAAACATATTTAACATTGGACATACGAGTAGCTTTTTTTATCCCACATGTAAACAACAACGCAAAACAAAAAAATAGGCACTATAATAAGATGAGCCGAGGATAATCATTCAAGGAAATAGGTTTTTTCACTGATCAGGATCACCCTCTGCAGTTGTTGCATCTCAGTTTAAAAAAGGGTCAGTTTTAATTTTTTCCAAAAAAATCAAGTCGTTTAAGGTCAAAACTGATAGGACTTGTATTAAAAACATGTTTCAAAATAAAAAAATTCTTTATAAAAAGAATGTAAGTCTACTAGTATCTACTGTGAATGTTTGTAAGCCGATAGACGGAGCCAGCCCAAGACTTTCCATCCGCCTTCTTCACACGAGCTCTTTTCAAAATAATCGTTGCGTCTGAAAACATTTCCATTTACTTTTCAACCATTGGCTTTAAAACCATAAAAGTTGGAGAAAACAAACAATGAGTAGAGTGAAAGAATCGCCGAGTCAAAGGAAGAAAACTGTTTAAAGGAAAC
Organism: Eupithecia exiguata; assembly: GCA_947086465.1. Taxonomy (NCBI): domain Eukaryota; kingdom Metazoa; phylum Arthropoda; class Insecta; order Lepidoptera; family Geometridae; genus Eupithecia; species Eupithecia exiguata. The sequence continues at coordinate 13,283,936 of OX352233.1, forward strand.
AGTGGCCAGCGGCGAGCGGCTACTGAACTGTATTTACTGCGGAAAATTGAAATTGAATAGAGCACGAAACCGAGTTCAAATACAGAGAAACAGATTTCATCGGGGATTCCCCGATGAAATCTGTTACAAACAACAAAACACGTTACAAAGAATTCTAAGTTAGCAGTTTTATTCAGGAAGGATTAGTATTGTAATTTCTTGTTGCAATTGCTATCAATGCATAAATTCGACAAGCAAGCAGTGCAACCATCTCAACAATTTCAAAATAATCTTCAACATTCAATGAAGATTATTTATTTCGAATTAATTCTTTCGAAAATAAATTTCATTCGTTTTGATAAAATTCAGAAACATTGGAAATTATAACACGAGAATTCCACTAAAATACCTTAGACATTGAAAGTCCCCAGTACGCACGCGCGATATCTCCCTAGGCTTCCACAAAGCCAGTAGAGTCAGTCTCTCCCGGAGCCTGCCTGAGCGCGCCCCGCGACCGCGCGTCTCTGCACGATACGAAACTCTCTGCACGAGCACGAAACTTTTACAATGCGAGTTCGGTTCTGATAGTGAGTGAACCATGGCGAAGACAGTGATGTGGTCTATCAAGTGGGTGCTGATCGGAATTTCAGTGATGTTACAGTCCACGGATTCTGTTGGTAAGAATTGTTATATGTTGAATTGTTGATGTTAACGTACATAAGTTTACAACTCAATTAATTATCGGGTAAACACTTTAGTGATTCTGAACATTATTGGCATTTTGATATATATTTTTAAGACTCAAAATAACTTGTTTTTAACATTATAAACTTATAAAAATGTAAGACAAAGGACCTGTTAAAGTAAATGAGGTCGGGCCCGCGTGGACCGCCGCCGTTTATAAATCAACGCATTTTAAACATATTTTCCCTATTTTTCTTTAGCAATATTTTTCATTAAACGCAGGATTTTAATTAAAAAAACCATAGACTCGATATGCCATATTTAACACATCTTCATATCATAAAGAAGTACGTAGGTACTGTTTGTATTTAATTGCCAATTTCAAAAACTATTGCCAGGATACATGTTTACTAACCCAAGTGAGATAGTGATGGCCAAACAACGTCACCAAGAAAAGTTTGACATCAACTAATGTACCTACCCATTTAAACTAAAAGTTACTTTACTTGTAGACTAGTAGTTATAAGTCTGATCTAAAAAGAGAAAATCGTCATTGTTTACTGATAAACGACACGTTGGGTCCTTCTTGTCGTCTGCATCCTTTCACCACACCTACTTTGGTCATATTGTGACGTCGAGGATATTGAACGACAGCGAAGAGCGCTCTGTACAGTCTACCATGGTGCTGCAGCGCCTTCGGGATGTTCTTTGAGGCAAGATTAAGCTCCTTTGATGCCATCCAAAGAACCCGAATCGCGAAATTCTTATCCAGGTTTGACAGGTGTATAAATAGCATTATATCTAGTCTGGGAGATCGACTAATTCAGACAGATTTGTACAAACGATGGATGGAGTTAGCATCCTGAGGTAGGTAGAATATGTATTTTTAATTTTATTTGTTTTGAATTGTGTAACTGTTTTATTTTATAAATCTTTTTGAAAATTATGGATCAAGTATCTGAAATAAAAACATGTTATTATTATAATACACTTAATAAAATAGTTATTATTTATTGGATTATTTTGGCTATATATATTCATTCAGGCGGTGGATGTCCTTTATTAGTCTTATATACATGATGAGTCCTGAATTCGACTACTTGTTAATAAAGCCAGTTTTGAAGAAGTTCATTTCTGGATATGCCCGCATCATTTTAGGTACAGTCCGCATTTGTAGTAGAAGCGTTCGTTTGTTCGTTTGCTAATTATTCCATATGCGTATGAGTAGATATCTTATCACATACCTACCTAGTAGTTTCTGTTACAGAATTGACGTTGACAAGAGATTAGATCATTGATTGGTATAGAGATAACTCGGTTGGTACTTGACGACCGCGTCCCGTTATGCAGGTTGTTTTGACAATAGGTACGTTCGTTTGTGTCTACTAACATTCTAAGCTTTTTTCGTGGAAGACATCAATGGTTCTCGATTACGTTTATCGAATGTTTTTTGAATAAACTCAGACTAAAGCCTCAGGAACCAAATAATGCTAGTTAATTATACAGGGTTACTGGACATTTACTGACACTGCTGCAGGTTCTGCCTATCATCATCAACTCGTTCTTGAAGATGCCAAGTTTTAATTCCTAAAATATTATATAAATGACTCATAAAAAATGTAAAAACACGTTTGTCCAGAACCCAATGCATTACAGACTTTACAGACCGATTACAGACCGATTTCCACCTCCCATACCTACTGTTAACTCAATTTAGAGTAATTTTTATGTTTAGTTTTAAATAAGGATCTCTAATGAACGATTATTGAATTAAAGGGGATACCTACTACCAATAACAAGCTTAAAAATTTGGCGTCGTCACGAACATGTTCGTGATGATGGGAGGAACCTGTATGTAGTTCAGACCGCGTCAGTGAATTACCTATAACCCTGTATAACCACACTTGGATGTAAGTACTACTGATTAATGTATTTTAACTACTAGGTACTTATTGTGAAAGAAAATAAATACATAAATCAATTTTAATTCGTCCGTCAGTAAGCGCACCTCAGTATGACATTGTACCTACTTATTTATAAAAATATTGATGTTTATCACGAGACGTAGAGTGGCAGGCGGACGTGGAACAGTGAAATTCATACTAAATTAAATGAGTTTCATACAAAAACTAAAAAAGTAAGATCAAAACCTGTTTGTCAATTCTAAAAAAGAAATTTGCCATTGTGAACTATTTGAACGAGGCATTGAGTCCTTTCACCACAAAGCCCCAGCTCTGTCGGCTGAACCGGGTCACCGCCGCACGCCCAATGTTTCAATTTCGAGCGACGGAAGAATCCTCTTTTTGTCGGATTCTGCTTTATTAACCAGGCGATGGGGCTGCCACTGCAAACTGGCATGTGGGAAGCCGATGATGATGTGAAAGCAACAACCCATAACTTGAGACAATGGCTAAGTATTTTTTATTCTGAGTATGAGTTTTGTAAATACCAAAACCGGAAAATGTTTTCGTTGACGAGTACCGATGCAACAAATCACTAAAAATCTTTCAAAAACTTTAATAGAGTTAGTCAAAAAACTATTGTTTGGATCGTTGTGTTAAAATCTGAGTCATATGAATCTATAATTCGTCTTAAAAACACTTCCTTTCCATCTGTCCATACAAATATTCAATTGAAAGACTCGATTTAATCGAATAAATCATTTCTTTTTTGCTAAGTTTATTCATGCTTTCGGGCATAATTACGTTATTCCGGGGATTCGGGACCGCAGTCCCGCAGTCCCACAGTCCCTGGATCTCGGGGCTGGTCCGGATGATGAAAGTATCAATTAAGCGTAATTTGATAAGTGCTTTGTGTTGAGTTTGTTAGAAACTTTTACTCGCGGTCGAAAAAGGATGAATTAATTTGAAACGCTGAGCCAAAATTTTGATTCGACAACTTTATAATTATTTTTAGCTAGCCTACTCATTTAATTTTATTTCAAAACAGACTTTTATAATAAATGGTTTTAGTAGTAGGTACGTTTCTAGAGCCATAGATTAAATTTCTTTATTAAATTATTTTTATCTTATAAAATATTTCTTCATTCATAAAATTCACAAAGACACATTCTGCTTAAAACCACCTTTTGAATGCCACAACTTTGAGAAATGTACACTTCTCGAACTAATTTCTAGAAACACTCACATCCAAGTGTACATATATTATGTACTCGTACGTTCAGAAGTGGACATTTCGTGAAGTTTTGGCATTGAAATCGAGATCGTAGGTAAACTGAAAGTGCCACTTTGTCTTGGTGAATTTTATGAATTTCATAATTTTGTTTTCAATTCAATAGGGTATGTGCATGGTTTTTTTTTTCTATTATTTTTGCTAATTACCGAAAAAAATATAACACCCACAAATTTTTAAATTATTTGTTATTATAATAATAGCATATCCCACTAAAGCTTTCTTGATAATACGGTGAATGGTGACGTCACGTTTATAGATTTTTGCGATTGAGTCATAAAATACCTACTTTTCAATGATGACATTTCACAAAAAAACATCAAAAAATACGAAAATAAATATGCAGATATATTTCTATAACAAAAGAGATTACAAGTAATAATCAATAGTTTTTTTTAGTCACATGCCGTATTAAGATAACTCTTTCATTATGTTTTCTAAAAACCGATGAAATTCAACGAACTGGGCTTCATGCCCCAATCAAATTATGTATGCAAAAATCATTTTAAAGCCTTTTAGCCAACTAAAATGTTATTAAAAAATCCCGAGTTTTACTCCAGGCTGTATCACCCAGTTATCTGAATATGAGTATCTATCTACCTACATCACATGCCGAGCCGGAGATATTACGAAATTAGCAATTGGTTTAGGACTAAACAGGACAGGTAATAGGATACGGTGATTAGGAAATTTAAAAATAGCACATGGATACGTAGGAGAAATCTTGTATTATCCAACCCGGCGAATGTCCACCTACAACGCTGGAGGTTGCTTGGGTTTGATTCCTGTCATAGTACTAATGTTTGTATGACCTGTAGGCCAGATTCCAGGTTCCAGATTTGGTACTAGGTCATTGTTCATCTGGTACCTATAAGATAAGCTTTGTTTACTTTGGGGCCCGTTGATGTTGTGTGAAATTGTCCAGTTTGTATTTATTTTTTACTAACTACAAGCTACTAACAAGCGGCTTCCCACGTGCTTTTCAACCTATGTCCTTGTCCCCTCCGTTGCTTTCACTTTCGTATATCATACAAGTTCCGCACTTACCATAATGTATGGATGGCTAATGCTATTACCTACCAATAAATAAATCTCGAAGTCAAGTTATCGTGGTAACTGCGTGAATACGAACATATTTCTGATAAATTGTCAAAGCAAAAAGGTAAACAACTCAATCACGATACTCGTAACTAAGTAATTAATTACACTACACGGTACAGTCGCGCACAAAACAAACAAGCGATGTGACATAACATCCGCTCACACTCATTGAGCTGAGTAAACACGTGAAGTAAACGGAAATCACGTTAGACCAACTTGTATGATAAGATTTCAGAAGATTTATCACTTTGTCAAGTTACCTCAAAGTTTTTTAGTTTTGTCGCCGTTTTCCTCAAAAAATAAGCGGTTGGTTCGTGAAAACTATTTGAGCTGTGAGAATAATCTAGTTAGCTATCAGTTTCTTTTTAACAGTTTTTTATTATCAATATTCAGTTAGTTTTTTTCATATTTTTTTTTAGTAAAGATATATACGTAGGTACCTTAAACATAAAGATTACAATAGAAACATTTCTGACAAAACATAAAAACTGTAACTTAACATATTTAAATAAACTCATAAAACTAAATTTAGAAAAAAAAATGAGTATATACGTAGGTTATCAATAAAGATCTCTACGACACGACTGTCTGATACGCTTTTTGCTTATTGTGTAGATGACCAAGATTTATGTCGGGACACTGAGTCATATTAGTAACTAGCTGCCTCGCCCGCGATTTCATTCGCGTGAACTTTAGTAATATCCTAAGTAATGTTGGTTTTCATGTAGGTACTAAATTATCAAAGCCAAAGCTTTACCACCAATCTTTTACGATTTAAAAGTTATTATGAGAAAACCTTTAAAACCCCCGTGTGAATTTTCAAAATACGTTCTTAGCCTCCATACCTAGCTCTTGTAGTTTCAGAGATCTCTTAATGAGTCACCCAGTTTTCCTTTATAAAAATATAGATTATGGGAACGTTTAACAAACCTTCCGTCATGTCCGTTTATGTAAACGAACAGTACCTACCAGTCTAATGTACATTCGAGTATTATTTACCGAGCACCACGTGTTTGAAGCCAGAGATAGAAGTTTCGGTACAGACATTATAACTGAAGAAGGTGAATTAAATAAATAAAATAATTTTTTTAACAGATGCTTACGTCATAAACTAAAATTTTATGCACTAGCCTCGTAGCTTTTCTCGTTCCTGAGATTTCTTGATAAGTCAGTGACATCCTTGACCTTTAGTTAGGGTGTGAATTTCATAAAACCCTGAACCACGTCTCTGTCTATTTTGAGTCAAATTTTGACAGGCCAACAGGTTCTGAATTTATTCTAAAAATGACATCTGACACCATTTTAACTACTTTAGAAAACGAATTTCCAAAAATCCGTTCTTAGCTGCCTTCGTCCTAAATGGAAACTCCATGAAAAATTTTAGGTTCGTAGGTCTTGCAGTTTCAGAGTTCTCTTGATGTGTCACCCAGTTTTCTCTTCTCTTCTATAGATGTAGATTAAATGAGGTAGATACCACACATAAATTTCTCTATGATTTGGTAGCTAACAAATCAGTTTCGAGAACAATTTGTGATAGCACATTATACACATTATGTAGAAATTCGATTACCTGTCGATTTCTGTAACTAATCAGCGTACAGTCGAGCGCACAACACAAACAAGCTTGACAGATCTCGTGCTCAGTGATCCGCGACGCATGACGGATCGGGATTCTTGACGGAAACGGATCAGATACTTATCGTTGCTTAGTCACGGTGATTTGCGTAGGTGGCAAGCTTCATATTTTACATATTATTTCCTTATGTTATTTACATTATAAATCTAGGTTTAGTTGGCTTAAGTAATAAATGAATTGTACCTTTTGTGATAAATATAAAATAGCTTGTGTAGTACAGATTTGATCATTTACCTTCAAAACACCTTTGGTATTATCACAGAAATACCAAAGGTGTTTCGATGTCTAAAAATATATCTCCTGGGCCTTAACATTTAATGAAGATGAATGATGACATTTTAAATTAGGTAGGTAATAACCGAAACTTTTTCTTAAAAAATAAAATGTCACGGTAGACCTTATATGAAATGTACCTACTCGAAAGCATTAACACAAAATCATTTTGTCCTACGGTGACACTTTTCGATTGATTAGACCCTATAATTGGTTTTCTATACACATAAGCTTGTTCTTAGGTACTCCTAAGACTCAGCGACCTGAAGAGTATCATGACCGTCAATAGGAGTAGTCGCCATTTATGTGGGTGTCCTGTGCCATTTCCCGCCAGTCCTCCGCTAGTAGCTCGCAAAGGCTTCCCGCTGAAACTAGTTCAATATAAAAATTAATACAAACTTGGAAACACAAAACAGCCATCCATCGAGGTCTGTGGTTCCATCAATCAACAATTTATCTGCGTCATCGACGAGCGACTCTGGATTTGCGAGTACACGTCGCACGTCGCGCATTTCGCGGCTCATTGGGCCGAATGCGGCGCGGCTTTATTTCAACGAATTTTTTTTCAAATGAATCGCTGCTCCACTTCTGTGCGAGACTGTCCTTTATGTTTATTTCGGTTCGAGATTTTTTCCCTGTGATGTGAAATAACTGGGTTCGATTTTCGGTAAACGTTTCCTCGGAAAGCGCAGATCCTAGACTAACCTTGTACCCTCTAACATTGTTAGTACCAATCAGTAACGAACGAGTTCTTCCTACCTCTAAGTAGATTTGAGAATCTTTAACCTCAAAAAATAAGAAACACTAACATAAAATTTCCTTCTCTGATGAAGAGGCTAAAAATATTTTCGTCCGTTTTAAAGAACAAGCAAAACGCCCGCTCATTCGACATCTCGCGACGGGGAACATTAGCTTCGAGACGCGAAATGATTTATGATTCCATGACTTGGGTTTTTTTGGCGAAACAGCGACAAAAATATTTTCGGCCTTTTCGGGACCAGATTGCGAGGGCGTCTTCATTATTTAAACGATGTAGTCTAAGCATTGTTTTATTAGCACGAATTCATTTATTTAAATATGGTTTGATATTATTTGTATAATTGGACATCGACATTCATTTTGACACAAGTGTTACTAATAAGTTTTGTACTTTTCTTCATGTTTTGTGTAGAATATAATATAGTAGTGTTATATTTATTCGCAACAAAACAAATTATCTACAGTTTCTTTATCACAAAACCACATTTGACCGAAACGATTGGCTGACGGCAACAAAAGATTTCATCGCGATTTATTTTATCGAAGAAATAGTCGTCGGTCACTTCGCAAATGTTATTATTAGCTATAAGCGGCATTGTGGCGCGGACAATACCGCTGTACTGGTATAATGGAGCCCTAGCACAATGGGGACAGCTTTAGGCTGAGAGCCAGAGACTTTTTGCGATTTTTGTTTGACTGTAACACTGTTACGACTGTAATTTCAAAATAAACAAACTACAATTAAATTGCAGTATAAATTAAATATGTTTGCGTTGATATGTTTTTAGAATCTCCTAAAGACTGTGTTTGTTACGGATAAAACCTAATGAATTCATCTTCTCTAAATATCGAAAACATCCAAGCTGCTCTAAAAGTCTTCATATACTCGTAGTACTTACTCATACACAACATATAGCGCCGGAAAAGCGATTAAACTGAGCTCTCCAATAACATACGACTAAATGATTATGAGATAAATTCTGTTGATCCGCGTTAGGATAATTAACTAAATAATAACTAACTGATTTAGTTATCAGGCAACTATTGTATCCGCACTAAACTCGATCATGTTTGTTTAATCAGTAAGTACCTACATATAACTAATGTGCTGAGTGTTGTTGTCGTGTTACATTGTTGACGCATGTCCTACACCTTGGCTAACTCAATAACGATTATTGAGACAGTAACTATCCTAAGATTTATTATTATAGTGCGTAAGCCCTCAGACTCGGTAGAAAGTCTCCAAGGTTTTCGACTCTATGGTTAGTGGATTTCGTAGTCCAGTAGGTTAGAGCATTTCCTTACTGTTCTAATCCCTAATTAATCTTATTAATTGATTATAACTGACCAATTCATGCATGGGATTTAGCTACATTTTTGAATTAAACAACATAAATAATATCTCAAAAATCTTCGATTTCAGCGGGACTTGAACCCGCAACCTTCCTTCAGGATGGGAATGATCTAACCTACTCAAATAACATACATACCTAACCATGGTTACTTGATTTGCACCCAGTCGAAAATCTTTAGGACTTCCTACGGACTCTACCGCCGCCGTTAGCTCCACGTACACGGGAAACATTAAAGTTTGTCGAATCCTGTCCAAAGACTAAAGTTACATTTAGTTCGTTTGACAAGTAGTTGCCTTGACTTTGTTAAACAATTTCTTAATCTTTATGTCATTCGTTGAACCTCTAGCAAGTCTAGCTCGAGCCCCAAACACCCCTCGACCTATATCGGACAAGGAGCTGGTTCCCGCACGAGCCGCGCCAGCTTTTTCCCGGGACTTGTTTGCCATCCCGGGATTTCCGCTTTCGAAATCGTTTCAGAAAGGTTGAAGGCTCTTATTTGATAATGGAGGTTTCGTTTGAAGAATGTGAGTTTGGGAACTGATTTAACTTGGGCCTTTAGTTTTCTTGTGGCGTAAAAAAGTTTGGTTTTAAATGCGGGGAAAGATTTATTTTTTTAAGAAAGTACTCGTACTTGTTACTACTTCTCTAATTTACAGGTTGTTTTCTTCATTCTAATGATGGAACAATCAGACGGACAAACTGATGTAAGATTACCAGGTATAACTTTCACCTGCCCCGCGCCCGTTAATCCTAAAGGTAGTGTACTTACAATAGATGCTTGCCGTAGACATCACCGTTGTTGTTGTCGGTTACACAGTAAAAATTGTATCGGCATAGAAAAATAAAAACGTCAAGTGCGAGTTGGAGGTTTAGATATAGAACCCTCGCGCAACGAGGGTTCCATATCTGAACACTATATTAATTGTATTATTATGATTATAAGACCTTTTTTTTTGCCAAATAGCATGATTCTAGCTCAACGAGAAGTAGGTACCCTATAGGTTTTGGTCCGTGGCGAGAATCGGAACCCTAAAAAATAGAGCTGTTCGATTTTGCTGTTAAGTTGAGGGTAGTTATACACTGCCGAGTCTTCGGAGAAGATCAGGATTAGAAAACCAATGATAAACCAGTGTATATCTTTAATTCTCCAAAAACAAGAACCTTATACTGCCAGCAAATTATCTGAAGATTATTTAATATCGCCTACCAGTATCTGCAGTGTCGTAAATGAAATAAATATAATTTCTGACAACAAGAGTTGGCAAGGCGCGCCCACGCATTCAGCTGTCGGACGTCTGACATGTGAGCCGGTTCAAACCGAATTTGCATTCGTACGCCCACTCTGGCACACCATTAGCTGGAAAGCCGGCTACCTGTATCTGTCGACTGCTATCTCTCCTCTCCTTTGGTCCTATCTCACCGGGCGCCATGGCAAAGTCGCTGGCAAACCTACCTATTGTATGGCAGACGATGACGCCGACGTTGCCAAAGCGTCGCCAAGTGAGTTAGCTGGCATACAAAACAGAATAAAAAGTTTGGATAAGTGGCCAGCGACGTCGCGTTGCCATAGCATCCCGGTGCGGTAGGGGCCTTAGGAACACAAACATTTGTCGAGAAGTATTTGAAAGAATTGAAAGTATCAATCGAAGAACATGCTTATCTTATATCTTATCTTCGTTCAAGAAGAACCGTTGGTATTTAGCACCCGTTTCAAGTTTACCAAACTACTTTTGGTATTAGTGTTCATCTTTCTTTTCTTAGGTATATATACATTGTTAATTAACTCTGTCAGTTTCTGAAGTACACGGTGTCCCGGGGACGGACTTAGGCTAAATTGAAAAACACGTGCGAAGTTGCTGTTAGAAAGGCTAAAGATGACAAAAGCTATAGTTTTTGCGGATAACGAGTACTTTTGTTTCCGTGGGCATGTTATTTCGTAATTACCTTATAACTGGAATGCTTGAAAACTTGCCTCCGTCAGAAGGTATTTATAAGAATCAAATTGAATGAACAACCAGAGTGAGGCGTTCCACCCCACAAATAGATTCCGTTTCCAAGAAAAATCAATTGGATATGAACGTACAAACATTTGGTGTTACGTACCAACATTATTCAGTGTAGATTCATTCTGACATGTTCCATGAATCGGATTACTGTGGGAAGGCTCGCGTGTGCCTGCCGGTAATGAGACGTGACGTCTATGGTACCTGGAGGGACAGGCTCTTGAGGTATATGGGGGGGGGGGGACAATTGTACGAATTATACGATAGAAAAACTTCACAAATTGCGTTTCATAAAGTATCCTAAGAACCGCTTGTTTTTTCACGGAATACAGAGCGTCTGAAAATCTGAGCCACTTAATGATGTTTAGCGCAGTCCCCGGCCACTGGCCAGACACAGAGGTGCCCCCTGCGGGGACGCACCGCGTCGCCACGCGGCAAAAAGAAGCAAAAACAATACTTTTTACCCTTTTATAAAAATAGTACCTATTGTTTTAGCTCAGAATTAAAACCATTAAAATGAAAGGACGACCAATGTGGCGCGGCGAGCAAAGATCCGCCTGCGACGCAGGAGGTTGCGGGTTAGATTTCCGCCGTAGCACAAATGTTTGTACGATCTGCAAATACTTGTACCGGGTGTTCTGGGTATTTCATATGCCATAACACAAGCTCTGCTTAGTTTGGGGTTAGATGATGCTGTGTGGATTGACCAGCATTATTTATTTAAATGATACATTTTAATTTAGCTCCTCGATATTTATAAATTAACGCGGTCTACTACCTAAATACTTAAAAATTAATGCGAGACACAAAAATAGGAGATCCAGAGCTTTAAACAGACACTGTACCTACGTAGTACATCTAATAGAAAGGAAACATAAATGTAACTTCCTCAAGTAATATGGGAACGGAACGTATGTTGTAGCAGTAATGTGTACTTACCTTAAGTGGATTACTGATAATTGGGCAAAGAAATAAAGCTACCGTCCATTCAAAAGTTAGTGACAGCTCGTGACTTTGGTTCCCATGTTCCTATGGGAATGTGAACTCTAGATTAGAATATTGCGTGCTACTTTCCAGTATTACGATTAAATGCAAAGTATTTGTCTATACTTTAACGCTAAATTAATTAGAGCTAATCCCTGGTTAATCGTTTTTAATAAGGTATTAACTAACTACCTTTTTAAAGACCCGTGCGAGATTGCGGTAGTATGCAATCACCTAAGTCGCAGCGACGGAGATGTCAAAACATTTTTTTCAAATTTCAACCATCTGAATTGGTAGTAGATATACTTCAGGGTTAAGATTTACCAAGCATCACAATTTCAGCCCGTTTGCAGCCACTGTTAAGTTATAGGCATCCTCTTTAACGCGACATTCTTTCCATCAAAACAATATAAATTTCAATCCGACAAGCAGCCCTTAACCTTTTCATAAACTCAGTGTAGCGCTGGGTACCGTACATAAACCAACCTAATAAAAGCTTCATTCATACGCACATTACTCTCCATCTGACTTTAGAAAGTTCCACACAATACATTTGAGCTCAGCATTATGTTTTATTTGAGTATTTTCGTGAAATATCAACATGTCTGCGTCGATTTTTCCCCGAGATTGTTCTGTGGAAGCCGCCATCCGTCACGTCTCGGGCCCTTCGCAGGCGGTCGTCATACGAACTGTGGGGCTCTGGACCCTTTCGGCAATAACTACCGACCAAATATGGTGACTATTCAGAAAGGCTTCGATGATTGGGTACATTCAGGGCAGCCCTAAATTTGGATAGGTGTAGGCGGTATTCTTTCTCGTAGAATACCTACTTATTTTCAAAAAGTCAAAAGTCAATAACTTTATTTCTTTGGGCTTACAAAACAAGCACGAGACAAGTCAAATTTTATACATAAACAGAATTGAAGAATTGACTTGCAAGATTTTAAGGTGAAAATACCCAATCGATCGATGTTAGTAAAAATTTTGTGTGGTAAAATTATAATACTGATATTTTTCTGACCAACTACAACCTGCTCTTCAATACACAAGTAAATAGGTGTCTTCTAGACCTTCATGATACATCGTCATTAACCGACAGGTGTGGATTGTGGTCAAACAAAGATCTAATTGAAAACAAATATTTTTAATAAGTCGCTCCTTGAGTTGTGTCTAGTCTCTAGGCGGATCAGAAACATTATTTAGTAGCTGTACGTCCAGAATCATAATCATAATTCTGCGTTGAACGGATAGAGTCACGGGTGACTGAGCAGCGACGTTATTTGTCAACCGTCGTAATAAGCCAGCGCGCGCTCAGCGGTTAAATAAACAGGATGGTATAAACGACAGAATTTATTACAGCTTTTCAGTAACTCTATACAGTATAAGTTGCCTATATTTTAGAAATAATAATGATTTTGGGTGTCGTTTACGCGACATTTTTTTTTGTTTTATCGCTTTGCATAAAAATATAAACTAAAATGCTATTTTTGATTCGTAAAAACCATGCTCTTGCGTGACATTTTTTGCTGATTATGTGTCTCGGCACCTACCTAGGTAGTGTAGGATTTGTTTTACAATAGCTTGTCGGTTGGGTATCAATTTAAAGTTACTCCCTTTATCATTTATATTAATACCGATATAATAAAACAGCGCTGTAGGTGTTTTTCGCCAACGCAGAGCTGACATATCCATTCGTAGTGTCAAAGGTTGTTTAGCTTTTGGTATAAAATATTAGGAGCAGCACGTCCATAAAAGATCCTTTTATCAAAATGGCCGCGGCCCACCCTTTCAGTGTCGGCCAAATTACTAGCTATTCCGTGGTTATGGTTCACTTCTCACACATATTCTAGGGAAACGGGCTTCGGACGCAATCACACAGCGGACGAGGGCGGGACGTGTCAAACATTCACCAAAATATATTGTTGAATCAGTAAAAGACCAGCAAGCCTTTAACTGAGTGTCTCGCTGAAACTTTAATGGCCGCTCATTAACTACATTCGTACAGAAAGAAAAGTACATGTACTTATATTAAGATTAAGTTGTTATAGAAAATGAAAGGTTATTGTTAAATCTGTTGAGTTATTTAGTAATTGCTGTGGTTTCAACTAAATAAACCCGAGTGAAAAAGATTGGCACAATGAAAATAATAGATGAATATAGCATAAGCATAAATAACTTAATCGAAGTAGTGGCTTTGGCTTAGAATCGGTTTGGAACTTGCCCTTAGAGCAATTAGCTCATTATTATCCAAGAGATAATACGTATTATGATATAACACATAAAGCCTTTTTTGTCGCCTTGCTCACGCCTGATGTGTAAATTCAACATTAGGGCAGGGATAGTTTAAATTTGTGGTGACATCGTGGAGTTTTTGCTTATGGCTGAGTGATGGAGCATGGTTTTGCGGTGATGCTACGGTTTAAAACTAAATAGAGGCCACCGGTTAGTTCATGGAAAACCATGATAAGTAGTTAAAAGCATTTTGTAATTTTAATTGATTTTAGCTTTAAATTTGGCGATGGTCTGTGGTATTAGTAACGGATTAGTGGCATCTCGTGCCCTGTCATTTTGGAGCAATCACCCAAATAAGTCCCGGTACGTGCGTTTATTTCTTAGACAATTTAACCCGCTGTCTTGTCATTGAAATAATGGAAATAGTATTTGACAAAATATGGTGTTGTACAGTAATATCACGTTTTATGTTTTATTGTAAAACCTGATATTAATTTTTATTGCTTCCTTTTAATATTTTGTTTTATCACCCAGTAAGTAGGTACGGACTCTCGTCACTCAAATATTCAAACAGGAAAAACATAAATAAAACGTCGTTTTCGTCCTAAGAAACAACAAGAATTATTTAGTTTCCTTGTTGTAAGAATTAAAATGAATGTTACTTAATATCATAAAACAACGTTCTAAGTCTTAGAAGCTTTTTGTGATTTACTTTTTTGTACCTTTATTATTATTTGACACAATGAAGTATTTTGGTTAAAATTTAGAAACATTATTTTTATGATATAAGCTTGCTAAATGTTCCTTTCCGACCAAAAAGTTTTGTAACGGCCCCTAAACTTCCGCAACTTGGCAACAAACTTAATAACATTAACTGATTTGAAACAGTCCTGGTGGACGAACAAGGCTGAGGCTGAGGATGTGTGCGTAGAGCGGCGGCTGCTCTACCGCTGATGGGCACCTTCCGTCCATCGCGGCCGCCATCAATTACCCCTGCACTTATCACATGCCATACATCATCATATATATGTAGTACTGGGGCTCTGGATCCAGCTGCTACAACTTTTTTGAGGGATTTATGCCTTTAGTAAAATTATTCTTAAATATTTTACTATAGTAAAATGAGTCACTGCTATCATAGATTTTAAGGTAGAAGCTAGAAAACTGATCCCTGTTCGATAGTTTTTATCACCAAGGTTTTGTATTAAAGTGCGTAAGCCCTCGCACTTTGGGTAATCTCTAAGAAATTAAACAAGTCCCAAAAACTTCCGAATCAGAATCCGAATCCTGCCGAAATAGAAAAGAAGAAAAGAAAATAGAAATAGAATTTTTTTTTGTTAAAATTGCAACACGTCACAAATTTTAGAAGAAGTAATAACTCTGAATCAATAACAACAGTGATCATTAAATTTATACTCGCCTCGAGGAATACTTCGAATTCCACGTGTTTCATAAACTCTCTAGGAATATAGTTCTTCATAAAAGCTTTGACGAATCGTTCGAGAATTCCCATAAAACCAAAGTGACCCAGATTAACCTGCGGACTAGGACGCACGCGACACCTGCATGAGTCATGAGCCACCCATGAGCTATGAGTCGTGATTGTGCGCACGGATTTATTAACGGGACATTGAGGTCCGTTACAACAGCAGATTAATGGTTGTCACCGTTAAATGGCTGATAAATCTTGGGACAGAAGGCTGTGCGTGTTTCCGCGTGATAACGCACAAGGGTTGGAAGGGTTAAAAACAAAATGGTTGGAGAGATGTTTTTAATGGATATTTGTTTGTCCATATGTGGTTGTAATTCATTAGATGTCCAGTATTAAAGACTAAAAAAACGAAACAAAGGTTTTGGTTTATATATCTACGAAATTTAGAATAATGATATCCTAAACGAAACGGATCAAACACTGGGTTTACGAAAACAATAGCTTTTCTACCATGAAACCACTAAACACACAAGTGACTAGTTATGTTATAAACACATGTTAATTTCAGTTAATTTCTCGCAACACGAGCCTGTTCGTGACGCGACCCACTTGTGACGAAACACGCGGAAAGCAATTGCCTACACTTACTAGCTATCCTACCTACTCCATTATAAACATATTTTATGAAATTGAGAGTGTATTAAAGCTGCTTCCGTTCTACAACATTTCATATACAAATTGGAAATTGTTTATTTGTATAAAATATGTTAATCTACAAGCTAAACAGTTGTTAGGACATCCTTTTAAGTATGTAAATATACTTGTGCCAGGATGGACATCCTGGCACAAGTATACAAATACATGGATTTAACAAATAAACTAAATTAATTAATATCTAAGGAATAATTATTTATACGCATATAACAAATAAATCTTCATTATCTTCATATAATGATTTATAACGTGAAATGTCTTATCTCAACATCAACCTGCGTTATTCTAGTGTTCTAGCTTCCGAAACCCCATAGCTGCGCTATCAATGTGGGCGGGTTAGCTACAAACCTTGTTTGTGTTGAAAGAAACCCCACGTTTAGTTCCCGAGTGCCATAGCCTTATCATCACACAAGTCTCTGACATAATCACCACGCTTCGATGAACGCAGTGGAGGTGTTATAAATACACAGAAACAAGCTGCTGCCCTTCTCCTGGTTCCTTATTCGACACATCATCTATATCCACGGGCTGAGTCGGAGGGGTGGATTTTTTCGCCATCTATAACGCCCTTGCCTTCAATACTTTATATTTCTACCAAAAGTTTTATTATTATAAAAGAAAACTTATATAAGTAGATTATTAACAGTTCAGAAACGCATTATCGGATATAGGTATGGCTGTAGATACATCACAGAGACCAAATAGCAATAACTTCCTTTCATCTTTATATATTTACAGCTTTGACCTATGTATAGCATCCATCTGAGATATTTTACTTCTGGCAATAACAGAAATTTTGTTCGTATTTACATTCAGTGAGACAGCGAGAATTAATCTGCAAAATGGTGTTTGACCGAGACTAAGGGCGCGTTGCAGTGAGAAGCGGGAGCGGGAGCGGAATAGTTATTATTCAATAGACCTTTACTATCCCATCGTTCGCTAAGAATCCCTTGAAAACTGACAAAAAATCAGGTTTAGATAAGGAATCACGAGCAGATTTTGCGTGCCAAAACGTCGCACGGGGAAACATTCAATAAAAAATGTATTAAAATATTTCTTCAGGCAGGTTACATTTTTGTGTTTCCATTTTAAGTGAAATCTCGGTCCGTAAAATCAATCGTACCATAAGAGAGAATAAATAGGGAGATAGTTATAAAACAAAATTTTAATTATATTTGGAAAATTATTGTAGGTATAATAAGATAGGGTCAACACGAAAAATTGTAACGCCTCTGAAAAGTATAACTACATAACTCGTAGGGACATAAATTTTCCGAAACACGAGCATGAAATCCTCGAGGGTACGTCATCTTCAAACAAAAGCGTGATTCCTTCTCTAACAAATTTAGTATCATTATGTAGTAGTAATATTAAGTGTGGGGAACAGTTGTAGGCGACAAACAAATAACGCCAGTAACGCACACTCAGCCGGAGTGCTACTCGGTACGTTCAACAAGCGTGTCAACCGCAGTGTGCTGTACAGCATAAGTACTGTGTTACTGAGTAAGTGAGTATACCTACCGTTACTAATATAAGAGTATTGCTAAGTCCTTAAAGCTGTAGTGTATGTAGGTTTCTAAGCGTTTGAATAACTTTCTAGGCCAAAACTTCAACATTCTACATTCAAACTTTATAGTCTGGATCTGTTGTTGTAAACTTCTTTTTCAAGCGAGTCTAACTCGTCTCGCCATCGTTACTTGAACTTATTTAAAAGTTTAATGCGCGTGAATGTAGGCAGAGATGAAACGAGATGATTTTCGGCTTTATCGGTCTGGAATAGACGAAACTCTTTAGGGTAAGGCTACCGTATAGGTTTGGTTAGGTTGGTGTAGTTTACATTGATCAAATAATATGACATTTCGCCCCGCCGCCGCGAGCAGTGTGAAACAGAGGTGAAGCTAGCCTGTTTGCTTGTCAAACGAGGACTAAATCTCAGTATCCACGGGATCCACATAGAATCATATTTTTTTTCTGTGGTTCAACGTGAAAACACGATTGAGAAAAACAAATACGATAGAAAAAAATCATGAAATTGCACTGTTTTGCACACAATTTGGTCGAAATCTTAGGATCCCGTGGTTTATTGAAATGACTTATGTTTTGATTCGGATTAGGTTATTACTCATTACTTGGTTCCTTCAGATAGTTTTTTCATGTTGTGTAGTTTTCTTGAAAATAAGTCAAAACTAATTTTTGCACTTGCGCCATTCCAAAATTGCATGCTCTGTCCCGCTCCTACGAACGGTTACACCTTCACGTTAAAACTATTAAATAAATCAGACTGAAAAGTATTGAAGGAGGTCTAGACTATTTCATTCCGGAAACAACACGGTCAAAGCCGCCGACAGCCGAACAATGATTCAGTTTCATTCATTTATTTCTCATAGCTACTTGTCCAAGTAAAGAATAAAGATTTTTTTAAAATAGAAATTTTTGAATTTTAATTTAAATTTTGTACATTACATTGCACTATAGATCTTAAATATCTATTAAAATAATAGGTAGGTGTACTTAATATAAAACAAAAAACAAAATATTTTTATCTCTTAGATGTTTATAACCTAAAGATCTTCAATTCCTGCATCCTAAACTCGTCCCGATTTAATCTCTCAATTACTGAAGAGTCCTTTGATTAAATTGAAAGGCTTTGACTCATTGTTTGATTCTCAGATAATTCTTGGATCGTCGCAGATAATGCCGGGCCCCGCTGTGGACTGATCCTCGCTATAATGGAGCGAGATTGTTGACTGTGCTGACAAAGGAACTTTTACTAGGTTAGATGAGTTACTTGTTCGTTCAATGCTGATTTATAGACTGCGACGATAAGTTATATTCGAATGTCTAATTTTAGTACGATGAGGAGTAAACGCGCTGAGTTATTAATGAATATCTGCAGTAATTGGCCATGCAAATATACAAGAACTCGAAATGTCTGGCTTACGGCACATGCTTACATTTATAATTGACAAATTTGACATATTAATGCACAGATCTATCTATAGGTACCCCGAATGGTTCACGTTTCGAAGGAAACATTTTAATGGAGTTAGGTATTTGAAGAACATTTAAACCAACCTTCGCAATAGTATTAAAGCACCAGCACCTACTGGAAGCAACAATATCAAACGAGTCTTCCACATTGCGCTGCCAATTTCAGAAACTTTTATCCTCGAAAGTTCTTTAGGGTTCCATCAAAGAGTAAACTGTATTAGAAAGTTCTTTGTTCGCTGCATAGCTTAAAACTACTGAACCACCGTACGAAAGGATAGTTGCGAAATAGCTACGCGAAGGAATGGCTCGGAATCGAACCCACTTTATCTAATGATCTTTGAAATTAAAACGCCTTTCTGCTTCGGAATTTGCTGGAGTTTTTGTAAAACGGTGAGAGGAGATGGTCTTTGGAACAGTGTAAGATACATATTTGTTTTGGATTCTTTTTGGACTACTTTAGAAACTAAAAACAATTGTAAGACTCGTCTAAGATTTCGTCGAGTTCCTGGGTGTACATTAATCCGAACCAAAAGGGAACTGAATAAAACGAGGAAAATAATTAATACGAGTACATTCTGACGAATATACTATAAGGGATTAGGTATATTGCAAACCAACAGAAATAGTATTTTAGTATTTCGAAAGTTACTACTGAGGTGAGCCATGTACTCGAAAGTTCTTATTGTATCTTTTCAAACCTAATCTAGGTTTGAAGAGCAGACCGCGAACAGCATGCAAAAAAGTATTGAATATGTTTATGCGACCTACATTCAAATTCACAGATCCATCTAATAAATAATTTCACGATTATCTTTTTATGCTTTTAGTAATATTTTTTTCGCAAATAACTCAAAGTAAGGATGATTTGTGTTAGGTCTTGGAGCAAAATTGAAGTAAGTACCATACGTCAACAAAGATACGGATCGCTTAGATTCAAATCTGGACCAAAGTTTGAAATAACAAAATGTTTTATCGGTTATTTTGTAAGTTATCCTGTATGGTTAATTGCTCTTATTACATTTTCACATTTGTATAAGTGTACAATCTGTGCAGTGCGGTCACAACAAGCAACAAGCAAGAAAAATTCCAAGTATTATTTTTTATTTATTTTCTTTAGGACAATTCACACAGCATTATCTAGCCCCAAGCTAAGCAGAGCTTGTGTTATGATAGATCGTACACACATTTGTCCCGAGGCGGGAATCGAACCCGCAACCTCCTGCGTCGCAGGCAGACCTTCGCCCACCGCGCTACATCGGTCGTCAAATAAATAATAACCAAGTTTAAAATTTATCTTCATCTAAACAAAAACAAAAAGTAAACCAAACCCAATCCAATAAATACCAAAGCATTTCAAAAATTATCGAAACAAACCCATTACCGAAAATTAGAGAAATCAACTTCTAAATTCCGCAAACAACAAAGTAGCGAGTTCCCGACCCGTCAGCGTCAGTGTCAGCGAGCGAGCGACTACTTCGCAAACTGATAGGAGCACCGGAACACGAGAGGCTGAGAGGCTAGTATGACTTTTTGTACAATACAAAAACGGAAAAGGTTTCGTTTTGTACCGCTGACACAAGTTCAAAATAAAATTAGATTAATTAAAATACAGTCATTAAGCAATAAGAGGATATAAGGTTAAGAAAAGGTATAAGTATGATGACGGCTGATAGAGGAGAGTGGAAGTAAATACACGTTGTACCGACCGGACCACCTGGCGTGGACTAAGGACCGGAAGATGGTGATGACAGCCATTGTGCGGCAAATGACTCAAAATCATTCAAAAACTGAGTTCGTGATCAATGTCATACTATGAAAAGGTATTACTTTATTAACATAAAAAATTACAATCAAATAATAGAATTCAATTAAAACTAGTATCTACAACTGTTACAATTGGGCTAACTGCAGACTGTTGCAAACAATCTGTAGGCAGCTCAACAGATCCATATCAATACCAGTCGCGCGCGTCCCCAAGACCCTGTTTTGCCCCGCTGAATGGCAATGCTAATGCAAGTATGATAAGTAGCTGTTCTCCGTTACCGGTAGGGCAACAGTTTTCGTAAAGTATCCGAAACTCTTCCTAAGGCTTCTGAGCCTTTTTCTTTCGAGCGACGGCCGCGTGTTTCTAATCAACTTAGCTTTTCGTTCTGTGTTGTGACATGCCACAATACCAACCTGGCTCTATATCCTCAGTTTGAAATATTAACTATCATTTTTGCAGTATTTTTTATTTGTTGAGTAAAATTGTTACTAAATTACTTTTGAAACTACCACGGTGATTACCACAATGCGTCACCTTTCCAATATTTCAGCACAGTTACACACACACACACACAAGAAATAATTAGATGATGACTATGAGCATATGCCATCCCATTGTTCAGTTAGACAAAGGTATTTCTTATGAAAGTAAAATAAGATGAATAATTATTCAAATTATCTCCTTTGGTTTTAAAACTGTGCATTTCAGATCTCGATTTAAACAACACTAGGCACAAAGAGCTTCCAGCGCTTTTAACAATCGCTTGATAATTTAAATCAAATTCTAACGCCAAAGTACAGCTTTGGGATCGAGTTATTAATGAGAGATCCTTGTATTCGAGACGCGTCGAGCAAACCACTAGGTACCTACGTATTCAAACAGCTGTTTATATTGGCTCTGCCGAAGAAAGATAAAAAGTCTGAAACAGTTTGATTTTAAATAACGCTCCATTCAGCTCATTTTAATTTCCTTTGAAAGGAAACTGCGTTAAAATATAACAGAAAAAGCATTATCAAACACAATTTTGCGATACAGACGGTGCACAATGGACCCTTTCACTTTGTTTTAAACGATTTGAGAATATCGGAAAGGAAACACATTTCTGCAGTAAGAAGTTTTTAAGGCTTCAGCACAATATGATACTACTATATATTATATAAATACTACTAGTATATAATAAATACATAAAAAAAATAAAATAAAATTCGTTTATTTCAGGCATAAAAACTCATATCACAAAATAAATCACACACAGTTTCAAAAATATATCTACAAAAATAGAATTACAAGCCCGAATACTCGAACGCAACTCAATGTAATCAGTTTTTCATGCCGGCATTAAAATATTTAGGTATTTTTACAGTCGGCTGTTAGCTCGCCGAGCGTCTCTAAAATTAGTTAATAAATAATTAAATCCCTTCCCAACCTGGAGAGAGAAAAACTATTTGACAAGTGGCTAACCGGAGACTACTTATCAGTGTACGAACAAGCAGTCGTTAGCCGAAAATCTCCCTAAAAAGATACGCGTAATAACATAACCAAATACTTATCGCAAAACTATTAGCAATCTTGTGGTCACCGACTCATCTGCCCTACCTTGCGAACAGAAGCGATAATACTTTCCGAGAACAGCCTCCCCCACATCTAATATTAACACGACAGGAAAAGGCCAACCCTACTCAAGGATCAAACTCCCCGAACCCCAATTGTAGCAATTTGAAATTCTATCAATTACCTGCCATTTGAATTTCAAAGTAAGTTCAATCAGCCTACCGCTAAATTGAAAAACAACCTTGTACTTTCTGGTGAATGCATAATGTACCTCTTGATCCGGCAATGAGCCGAACTGATCCTTTGATTTGCATAGTCTGCCGACAGCGGACTTACTGAGTTTGTGTTACTGAACCCGGATCACGAAGCCCGGAACTACGACCTGTGAAGCGTAGTGGCCGTGTTGGCCTTCTTGATTCGTTTACTTTCCAATACAACTAATTCGTTTGCACTTCTTATCGATGTCGTGTGCTTGAAGCGTAATAGCAATCATTTATTTTAGGCATCTTGAGATTTCTAAGAAGAATGCCTAAAATAGGAAATGAAAACAATTTGTAAAACCCATATCAATAAATACAGACACAAAATAACTTATTGCGGTGACGTGTACGCTACACAAACACTGATTCAGTGTCTGACGCAGAACCGGGTGAACACCATTATAGCTGTTGCCGGTGGTTTCGCACGTCTGTTCGTTACATACTATAATTGTGATATTTCATTAAGAGATTAGCTTAGCTACCTTTCAAGTTGCATTGCGCCCTTACAGGGCTCCTAATAACTAACCTATGTGATGACTTTAAAGATCTCTCACTGTATTAGGTTTGATAAATAAAAATACTTGAATATTAGAATAACTGTATTAGTTGAGCACAGCGCAGCCTGGACCTGGACCTGGGCCTGGGCCTGGACCGGCGGCGTGAGTTACTATCACAACAGTTTAGCGGATCGCGGCGATTGATGAATTTACTGACAGAGAAGATCTTGTGTTTCGATTATTTAGAAATTAGATCATACTAAGCTGAGTTAGCTTGTTAACTCGTAGTTTCAAAATCAATTCTATTTAGAATTACTTTATGCTTACACGATGTGAACAAATAATTAGTAGTACTATTTATTGGATAATTATCTGATATTGCGTCATTCCGTGACCACGACAGTGTGTAAACCTGTTGAAACGTCGGGAAAATAGGCAAATCAACGCGACAAATACCCGTTAAATAGTAGGTACTAATAATTAATCATAATGATTTATTTTCGTAAATTATTTCTTACCTAGTTACGCCCGACATAACCGAGATAAACGAGACTCTTTTGACTTAGATCGCTCATGTTTTTGTAGAGCAGCGTAAGCCTGCAGCGTAAGTTAGCGTACTTACGTAGTAAGCTTCTATTAGCATAAAGCAGCCTTTGATTTGTGTAAGTTAAAAATAAAAAAGAAGTGATTAATGAAATCCTAAACAAACATTGGCACTGGCACACACAACTAATTCAAACTTGAACCCTTTTCCAAGGCAGCTAGAAGGCAATTTGCAAACTCGTCAAACGTCAGTCCATAACACATCCAACTTCCGTCATCGCGATGATTGATGCTGCGGATCACAATTGATTGACCTTTCGGTCAGTTATGGCACTTGTAACTTTATATCGACGGGGGAAAGTTTCAAGTGGTTCGGCCGTTCCGTGGGCGTTTGCTTTTAGGGAATTATCTTTCTTTTGTTACTGTTTTCTTGTGTCATTTGTTTGCAACTGTCGGGTACAGTCCAGATCATAATCTTCAAGAACTTTTTAGCGTTAATTGTATCGTCCCGAGGGGAGTTATTGGAACTCAGATTTAATTGTCATGTTAGGTAGCTAATAGAAGTAGGTAGGTTTGGAAGCAGTAAACTGAGGAAGCCTTTAAATAGAATGCAAGTTGTTTTTACATTTTCTTTAATGACTCGAAAGCTTCTGACAGTAGGTACAGGTGCGATCTCGCATGCTTCAAAATTCCATCATCCGAAAGCATCTGAAATTAAACTAGCAAACCCATCTCACAGAACTGTATGGTGTACCACTGATAAGAGCGACTAGTTTGAGTTTGCACAATACCAATACGGAAAAAGTTTTCGTTTAGTAGGAAACTTGACTGACTTGTCAATGATAATTAATTACCTACTAATATTTACACTTAAATCTATTTTCCAAAAATCTAAGCCTTCAGAAAGCAGAGTGCCCAGAATGCTGGCAGCACAGCCACGTTGAATGGCAATGCTAATTCGTTGACTGAAATAAAAGTCAGCATTATTAATTTACAAGTTTTCTTAGTAAGACTTACAGGATTATTAATAAATTATTGTTAAAACTAAACAAATAAACCAAAATCATTCGATCCAAAACTACCCTTGAGTTCGTATGAAACAACTGGATTGCTGCCATGCTACGAAAAAAAGTTCCTCTCAGTATCCGGTAGGGGCGCTGCGAGGAGCTAAATTTACCAAAGAAATCGAAAACTAAACATCGGCAATAATTGGTAAACTGTACAAAACTCATCCTGGCCTGAGGTAAGTTCGCGTTCAGTTTCATCGAGTCCTTAAAACATTTCAAGGGCCGGCCCTCGCGGTCGTATGTATAAGGTATGGGAGCACTCTCACTCACTCGCATCGGGTGAAATGTATGAATAAAAAATAGTTTGGGAAGACCCTCGTCCGTATGATGGATGGAGCGGCTGATGGATCCGAGGCTTGTTTACTCTAATTACTACGGTAGTTGCGGTG
This sequence comes from Eupithecia exiguata, assembly GCA_947086465.1. NCBI lineage: Eukaryota > Metazoa > Arthropoda > Insecta > Lepidoptera > Geometridae > Eupithecia > Eupithecia exiguata. The sequence continues at coordinate 13,309,343 of OX352233.1, forward strand.
AGAGATGGATTCAGTGGTGGAAGATACTTCGTGAGATGAGGGAAAGCATGCATAATGATCCTGATTTGGTAAAACACGTCTCGGTAAGAATTCATAAACAAATCGGTTATGTTATTCGAATTTTGTGACGCGTCCGAGAGTCCTGTAAGGTTTAAAGGAAATAAAGCACTTTGAGTCTTGAGTTGAGTTTTGAACAAAATAGTTACCACAAAGACATCCAATGGAACCTTTTGATCTAATTTAACCAATACTAAGCTTTACAAAATGATCGGTAGATTTTTAGCAAAAAGCACAGTCATTGTTCAGTTTTAAGCTAGATAAATCATTTCTTTTCACCACATTAAATCGTCTTTTTGTATCTGCGGTGGTGATTCCGTGTATAGTTCCGCAATCACATACTGCGCAACTATATCAATGGTTTTGGGGTTCCATAATTTAAAATAGTAAGAGGTTAATTTTATTAACGCTAAAACCAAGAATAACTCTGTTTGATTCCAAAGATACTCACTCACACCATTGTAGTGTTCATCCATTCATTAATGGAAGAAATTACGAAGTAGGCCTACATTAAAAACTAAGTTTCTTATTTTGGTCGAAAATAAGTTCAACAGCTCAGAAGCTATACCTCACTGTCAGAGTTTTTTTTTTTCATAATCTATATAATTTTCTTTTTTTTTTCATAATCACACACACAAGAGAGACAAGAGGGCTGCGAGAGAACAGCTGGCACAATACAGGGTGGTGTTATTGGTGAATGCAGTTTAGTACTTTGTCGTATTCAGTTTAACTTGTTCTTTCGAAGCGCTAAGGTGCAGTCCATTTTCTTCTGCTGTATACAGCAGTGCTGCAGTGTCTATTCTTCTATATGCTGCATTTATTTATATGTATTTGGATACAAAAATCTAAAGAATGATGCAAAACATCTGGCCAAATATCGAGCACGACAGGCAAACGTACCATTAAAATAAACGGTATATAAAATCTTCTCCCTCTTTTACTGTATCTGTATAACGAGAATTTACATTTCCTCCCAATTTGTTGTCTTTGACTTACGGGTCGACCGGCTGATTGTAGTACCGCAGCATAAAAGCGTGCCAAATCTCTTAGCCGTCGACGGACAGCGCAGCAGCGTCGACCCAGCCTGCGGGTTATGGCATTACCTACTAATAAGAACTATTAAGGCGTTTATTAGTGGAAGCCTAGTTTCGGCAGTGAACAGTTATAGGCTGGTGTTGTTGTTGTTTACTTTGTGGTGCACAACTATTAAATATTTATTCAGCACATGGACCAGGCGTCACACCTTCAACGCAAACTTCCAATGACAGGTTCACTACTAATATACTTTCAGCCTTGAAAGTGAACCAGCCTTCCCTATCTACGTGTATGTCAGTGACACACCAGTGATTCCAATACCTGTACCGCGTCACACCGCGTCCCTTGCATTGCCAGTTTGCTCTTATTAATAATTTATACTAAGAACGTGTCAAACAAATCAAATTCCGCGAATATAAATAATCAAACTCCTATCTCTGACTTCACTTGCGTTTTTTACAAATAAGCAATACATATTTTAATCGTTTATTTTTGTGAAACAAGATATGGTATTAATATTACTCGTAATTGTAGTGTCCTAGCAATAATGTGGGTAGATCCAGCTACAATGTTCTAGGTACCTGCATTATAAAATAAATCATTCGGTCTGCTCAACAATTACATGGAGTTTCTATTTGTGCCACCTATTCCGAATTAAATAGAATCATCACGTATAAACCATTTGGCGACGAGTAAAAGCTATAAATATTGCGTGTTTAGTGTCTCAGGACCTTGTGATTACATTCAAACGATGGCGGTCGGCAAAATTAAAGAGTTTGATACCGAGTGCGGTAACTGGAGCTTGTACTGCGGGCGGGTCGAGATGTACTTTCGTGCCAACGCGATTAAAGATGAATTGAAGTTGCCCACACTAATATCGCTAGTTGGTGACAGTGTTTACGAATTAATGGTGAATTTGTGCAATCCAAAGAAGCCTACGGATTTGACCTACGATGAACTCGTGACAATTGTTCGTGAACATTTACAACCCAAGCCATCTGTCATGGCGGAACGTTATCGTTTTCGTCAAAGGCGCCAAGAAACCGGCGAGAGTGTAATGCAGTACATCGCTGCCCTAAAAAAACTGTCTAAAGATTGCGAGTTCAAGGAAACGCTAACGGATAATTTGCGTGATCAATTTGTTTGTGGAGTAAGCAGTGACCTTATCAGACAAAGGTTATTTTCGGAATGTAACCTAACATACGCCAAGGCGCTGAACTTGGCTACGTCCTTGGAGGCTGCAGAACGAGATGCGGCGGCCGTGGACTCAACGGCGCCGAACAGGAACAGTGGCAGCAGCGGCGGCGGCGGCGGGGCGAGCGCAATGCACGTGCTGCGTGCGGCGACGATGACGGCGGACCGTGGCGGCGGCGGCGGCGGCGGCGGCCGATTCCACAAGGCGCAGGGCACGGCGGCGGCGAGCGCGCCTGCCCAGGGGCGCGGATGTGCAGCGTGCGGAGGGCAGCATCAGTCTGATGGATGCCGATACAAAAACTTTGTATGCAGCAGTTGCCGGAATAAGGGCCATCTAAAGAGGGTTTGTCCTTACAAGGATACGTCTGCCAAGCCCAGCAGCGGAACAAGGTACAATAAGCGAGGAGGCGACAGCGGACGACGGCGCGAGGCCGGCGCGCACTACGTGCGGCCAGCGGGGGCCAGCGAGTCGGCTTCGGACGACGGCGACGACGTGGAGGAGCCGCTATTCCAGTTGACGTTGGGCGACTACAAGCCGGTGAGTCTAGACGTGACTGTGAATGGACGAGTACTCACCATGGAAGTAGATACGGGTTCGCCAGGGTCGTGCATTAGTAAAAAGACGTATGAAACCTATTTCAATGACATAAGTTTAGAAAAATCTAAGTATGTTTTTATGTTTTACGATGGCAAATCTAAAGTAAGACCATTGGGTGTAATGAAGGCCAAAGTTATGTACAAAGACTGCGAGAAGAATTTAGAAATGTTTGTAATAGATAAGGCTGTGACAACATTGATAGGTAGACAGTGGCTCGCGGAGCTAGGCATACAAATACCTGTCCTTCAGAGCTCTAAAATAAAAAATAATTTTAAAATAGAACCTGTAACTGATGTTATTCGGGAAATGCTCGACAGACATAAAGCAGTGTGGAGCGGCGGTCTGGGTCGATATACGGGAGGATGTGCGACGCTTCGAGTGCGCGAGGGCGTGGCGCCCGTGTTTCACCGCGCGCGACCAGTGCCCTACGCGCTGCGCGAGCGCGTCGACGCCGAGCTCGACGCGATGCTGCGCGACGGGGTCATCGAACCCGTTGACTGCTCGGACTGGGCGACGCCGCTAGTGTTGGTAAACAAGAGCGATGGTGGACTCCGTCTGTGCGCAGATTTTAAGGTAACCCTTAATCCAGCTCTGTTGGTCGATAGGTATCCGCTGCCGAAGGTCGACGATTTGCTTGCGAATTTAGCGGGTGGGGAGGAATTTACAAAAATCGATTTATCGCAAGCTTACAATCAAATATGCCTGTCGGAGGATTCAAAAAAATACTGCGTCATAAATACCCACCGTGGGTTATTCAAATACAATCGCCTGGTGTACGGCCTGTCGTCCAGCAGTGGGATTTTCCAGCGTATCGTTAGTAATTTGGTAGAGAATATTCCTAACGTTCAGTGTTTTGCTGATGACATAATATTAACTCACAAGGACAGAGCCTCACATTTAAAGGCGTTAGAGTCGCTCTTACGTAGGTTAGAATCGGCAGGTATGAAGGTAAAATTAGAAAAATGCTCATTCCTTGCGAAAGAGGTTAAATACCTAGGCTACATCGTAGACAAGAACGGCATCCGGCCGGACCCTGAGAAGCTACGCGCGATCAAAGACATGCCGAATCCAACGGAAATATCTGAGCTTCGATCTTTTCTGGGCATGGTTAACTTTTACGCCAGATTTGTACCTAAACTCAGCGGTATACTCCACCCGCTGCACGAGCTTCTGCATCGCGGCAGTCGGTGGCAGTGGGGCGCGCGTCACCAGCAGGCGTTCGAGCGCGTGAAGCAGATGCTGATGGGGCGGCGCGTACTGGCGCACTATGACCCGGCTTGCGAGCTCGTGCTGACGTGCGACGCGAGCGCGCTCGGCGTCGGCGGCGTGCTGTCGCAGATCTCTCGCAGCGGCGGCGGGGTGGAGCGCGCAGTCGCGTACGTTTCTAGGAAACTTACTAAGGCGGAACAGGGCTACGCTCAGATTCACCGTGAGGCGCTAGCAATAGTTTATTGTGTAAAAAAATTTCACCAATATCTTATTGGCAGGAAATTCAAATTAAAGACGGATCATAAACCGCTAGTTAGTATATTTGGTTCCCAAAAGGGCATACCTACCATGGCCGCTAGCCGTATGCAGCGCTGGGCGCTGATCTTATCAGCGTATGACTTTGCAATAGAGTATGTAGGTACGCATAGCAACGGTGCAGACATTTTGTCACGTTTGCCGGTTCAAGAGAAATGTGTGGAGGAGCCACCGGAGCAGACTTACCTACACTTTGCAACCAACGCGATGCTGCTCGATGGGGAGGTGATAAGGCGCGAAACGGCACGAGATCCACTTCTTAGCCGCGTGTGCGGCTATGTCGAAAACGGATGGCCGCAAGCCGTAGGCATAAAACAACTCGACCCATATTTCACCCGGCGGAACGAGCTGTACATAGAACTAGGTTGCGTTATGTGGGGACATAGGCTGGTGATTCCAGAATCATGTAGGCAATCTGTACTTAGCGAATTGCACGAACCACATATGGGCATTGTGAAAACAAAAGCTTACGCGCGCAGTTATGTTTGGTGGCCAGGTCTGGACGAAGCCGTGGAAGCGACATGTCGTGCCTGCGTCACGTGCGCGGCCGTGGCCGCGGCGCCGCCCGGTGCGCCGCCCTCGCCCTGGCGGTGGCCGCACTCACCTTATGAGAGAATACATTTAGATTTCTTAGGACCCATCGATAACCAAACGTATCTTGTATCAATCGATGCAAGATCCAAATGGATTGAAGTTTTCAAAATGAAACGTACTACGGCTGAAACAACTATAAATAAATTACGAGAATCGTGGTCGCGGTGGGGAATTCCAAAGCAGGTCGTGTCCGACAACGGACCACCATTCACAAGCAGTCAGTTCAAAACGTTCCTAGAGAGGAATGCCATTCATCAAATGTTTTCAGCGCCGTATCATCCGGCTTCCAACGGCGCGGCGGAAAATGCGGTTAAGATAGTAAAGAATGTCTTAAAGAAGGCTCGACGAGAAGGAGTCGATCCGGAATTAGCGATTCAAAGGTATTTGTTAGTTTACCACAACACGCCGCATTGTGCGACCGGCGCGAGCCCAGCGCAGCTACTACAGGGTAGGCATCTAAGGACACGTTTGGATATTATTAAACCTGATCCAGGGCGTAAATTGCGTGACCGTGAATTCGCAGCGGTCGAACACGCGAAAAGGGCTAGGCAATTTAACCCGGGTGAGGCGGTATGGTACAGAAACTTTGGGTCTAGTAACAAGTGGGTATCAGGCAAAATCACAGGTCGGGATGGCACGAATAATTACGCGGTTAAATCGTCCGATGGCACAGCCGCCGCAGCACATAGACATATCGACCAACTGAGACGTAGGAGCACATGCGTATTCCCTAGTGAGTCCACTACCAACACTGGCGGCGAATCGACCGCCATGGCCGAGCTGCCAACGTCGTCGCACGGGCGACAGCTTCCTGAGCCTATTATATCGGTGGAGGCGATGGAACAAGGGTCTGATCAGGTATCGCCAGATATCAGTCAAGGTTCTGAACAAAAAGAGTCATCAATAGTACATCCAACACCTTCCGTTATCGAGGCAGACGTGACTCCCAATAAAAGAATACGCTGGCCTGTAAAAAGGTACGGCTTAGACATAGACTAGACTTTAAGTTAGATTGTAAGCGTTATAATGTAGAAACATAATATTGTAGTTGTAATAAGTATTGTCTGTTTTGTTGTGTATTACTTATATCTTTGTATACCCTGCTCTTACCTTCAAGTTGTTTATAAAGTTCATAGTAGTATAAATGAATACCTACTTATCTGAGTTCTAACGATACGTACATACTTAGCTGTCTGCAATATGTATATATTATAATAAGAAGTAGGTTTAGTAACTAGATGTAAGTTTGTAACTAGGTAGATGTAAGTTGTAACTATGTAGGATAAGTAGGTATTCTTAAGTTAACGGTGGAGGATTGTAGTGTCCTAGCAATAATGTGGGTAGATCCAGCTACAATGTTCTAGGTACCTGCATTATAAAATAAATCATTCGGTCTGCTCAACAATTACATGGAGTTTCTATTTGTGCCACCTATTCCGAATTAAATAGAATCATCACGTATAAACCAGTAATAATATCCCAAAAAAATATCTTAAACTGCGACTGGACTTGAACCCGTATTTACGAGGTAAAAGAGTCCAAAGAAATTCCCAAGGTTTTTCGACTCCTACGTTACTTAAACACGTGGTGCAATAGATGCCGCATCCCATACTGATAGAGGGTTACGTGTTCAAGTCCTGTCGAAGTCGCTTTTTTTAAAGTCATTATTAAATTTCTTGGAAAATATTATAAATAATAATAATAAATGCTGGAAAATTCACACAAAATTATCTAGCCCAAGCTAAGCAGAGCTTGTGTTATGGGTACTAGATGACTGATATACTGAGATACAATACGATAGTAAAAAAAACACAGTTAGATATTTTTATTATACATAGAAAACGACCAAAACACCTAGAACTAATATCAGCAGATATTTGATATATATTATAAAATTACCCCGGTACGAGGCTTACTACTTTAAAAGCAAAAGCCTTAAGCTCACATATCCTTTCTCTAGATAGAATCCACCACTCTGTCGAGTTTCATCATGATCCGTTCAACCGTTACGTCACCGCTGCTACGTTCAACCTTAAATTAAAAGGCTACAAACCGACATACACCTACTTTTATTATTTATAGTATGGAGACGTGGATAGTTAGTAAATGTTCACAGCTTCAAATATTTATTTTACTAACTTAGAAGGTTGATTTATATTGCGGCTCCAAGAGGTTACAAATCTGAGTTTTGGAGAAAAGAGGGTTGACACGGACAGGATAGACGGACAACAAAGTAATCTTATAAGGGTTCCTTTTTTCCTTTTGAGGTACGAAATCCTAAAAATTATAGAGAGCTAATTCAATTATGTATATAATGGGTCGGTATCTTTTGGACTACATTATCTCAAACTCCAGGTAGACTGTATGCCTAGATCGCGGTATGAGCATTCTTAAATTCTATATTTTCAGGAAGCAGTGTAAGATATCCACCGACGACACAGATTCAGATTCATCTAATGACCTATTTATTTTTGTATGTATAAATGATTGTAGTACCACAGGTTACTACACTACACTACATAAGCTCTCCGCTGCCCCGTCATGCAAATTATTAACTTGACAAATAGCTGATAACGCCGCCCCGAGGAACGATCTCTCATCCGTCCCCGGGGCGCCGCCGCTCGCCGTAATTCGTTCGCACGTTATTCGTTATTGTTTGCTTTCAATTCAGTGCACACTGGGCTAATTGGCTTTACATTTGCAGTTTGTACTTCTTCTGCATAAAAATACAGAAAAGTTCGGAATCTTTTTGTGTGTATGGGACATCGGTACCAACCGGACATTTATACAGATCACTACATCTATAGTGTTCTTTGCAATGATTTTAAAAAATTGGAGATAGATCCTTATCAATGGAAGTACGTAGAGACCTTCATCAGTTCTCGGTGTCAGTTTGAACCTCGGTCTGAAGGTGGATACTGAGCATGGCGCGCTCCATGGCCCTCTATGCAACTTTCAACACCAGCTAAGAGTTGCCTAGAGGGTATCTGCGTTGAATTGCATTCGGATATTGAAATAATCGTCTAATATCTTTATTATGGTTCTTAGCTACATTTTAGATTTTGCGAAAATGGTGTAGATATATTGTAGACTGAGTTTGGTTTTACTTTAGTTTAAATCCGTCAAATTATTAATACTATTATATAATTATATTCAAAATTCAATAACTTTATTTCTTTAGGCTTACAAAATAAGCACTTAGACAAGTCAAATTTTATACATAAACAGTTTTATAGATTATCAAATAAGAAACAAAATGTCATTGATTTTGTTCGCTTCAATTTTTGTCCACTAGTGGAAGAAGCGAAAAATAAAATATTATAAAAAAAATATTATTACACTTGATTCTCACCCTTGCTTATGCTTATAGAAAAACACGGATAACTTTTAGCTATTACATAAAGATAGGACAGATTTATGAATAAATTTATCCGAACTTACGAAACAACTTCGGCGTAGACTACTGCTACGAAACAGCTACGGCGTAGACTACTGCTACGAAACAGCTACGGCGTAGACTACTGCTACGAAACAGCTACGGCGTAGACTACTGCTACGAAACAGCAACTCGTAGACTACTGCTACGAAACAGCTACGGCGTAGACTACTGCTATGAAACAGCTCTACGGTGTAGACTTCTGCTATGAAACAGTTACGGCGTAGACTTCTGCTACAAAACAGCTACAGCGTAGACCACTGCTACGAAACAGCTACGGCATAGACTTCTGACGGAACCTACGAAATCTATACCATTTGAGTTTCTTTGTTATTAAAAACCATGCTTCTTACACTATCAGAGTACCTATTTAAAATTGTCAAATTAGTATGCACCGTAAATTCAATTTTAATTCAACAATTTTCGGTGCACGCTATCGACAACTCTAAATGTATAAGATATTATGATTATTCTGATAGCGCCCATAAAATTTAACTTTAGGAACTTTTATATTTGTGGCTAGCCTGACCGCTCTCTGGGACCCTTCTCACGCTAACTGTACAAAGAAACCAACGTTAATATAAATACCTTAAAATACGTTAGCATGTCGCAGCTCATTAAACGGCACGAAGACGTATCGTTGCCACGTAAACGCATTACGTTGGGTATAAAGACATCGTGTTCTTTTACATTTTGTACCGAGGTGTTTATTTAACACGTCTAGCTTATTTCAAATGTTCATCACGAACAAATGAATGGGTTTTGGTATCGAAAAATAAGTTTATAAGTATGGTGCTAGCTTAGAATTAGCACCAGCCTAACGCCTTTTGTTCACCGCCACGTCAACGTAACGTCATCGGTAACAATTTTTTTTTCGGACGAGTTCAAGATGACGATACGTCGATCGATTATCCACCGCTACAGGACGTCACCGATAACGATATCATTTCAAAGACTTATCGGCGTGCTCGCTGCAAACGCCTCGTTTTGTAATCATCGCAAATCGCCAATGTGTTAAGGCTGTTAAGGCAACATGACAGGAAACATCGTAATTTTTTATGAAAAAGTGACTGTTTGTATTCAATGACAGATAAAAAATTAGTTTTTGTCACTCAAGATAGAAATAGATAAATTAATGAATATCATTATTATGAATATGTAAATTAGAAATAAACCAAGTGTGGTATGTGCTCCTACGGCGGTGTATAAATAAACGAGCATGATTATATCTGCTATCTAGTAGGTACCCATAAGACAAGCTCTGCTTAATTTGTGTCTAGGTGATGCTGTGTGCACTGACCAGCATCATCATGTCAGCCCACAAACATCCACAACTGGACATAGGCCTCCACCATACGTCGCCAAAAATATTGCTCCTTCTACGCCTCCATCCATAGACTTCTTGCTATTGGTACAATATCATCGGTCCATCGAATGGGTAGTCTCCCAACACTCCGGTTTGGGTTACCCATTCCATCTAAACAATCATACGAATCACCTCATTATAATATTGTATAGATGTATAACATTGTAATGTAGAAGCACTCTCCTGTAGTACATTGCACGTGAGCTAATCAACTCCACTTGAAGACGATTCCTTGATTGCGTGAGTCACTTTGATCAAGTGGCTGCCACGTGGTTACCTTTCATCTGAGTTGTATGATAAGTGTGGTTTACTTTGATGTCTTGCGGTGCTGCGTATAGCAGTCAAAGGTTGTCTGGAAGAGATCACGCTAAGCGTTAGTGACCCATTTTACTATTTCAACTGACGAAAAATAAAGGAGGAGTTAAGTTCCCAAAAATTTCCGGTTTCGGCGGGACTCGAACCCGCGCCCCACCCTCAGTACGGGTGTGCTCTAACCGACTAAGCCACGAAACCCTAAGTCGGTTCAACCGAAAATCTTTGGGACCTCTTACGGACTAAAGCGCCGGTGGCTCCACCTACAGGGGTAACATTACAGTTTAACCAAACCTGCTCAACGACCAAAAATACATTTGATTCGTTTGACGAGAGGTGTTGCCTTTGCTCAATTTTAAGGTTTTTTTTGTTATAGTACTTACCCGCACTTTGGGTATCTCTCAGAAAAGAAATAAGTTCCCAAAAATCAAGTATAAATATAATTACTGATTTGTTCAGTACTAAAATACCAAAAGAAAAAGTTATCCCAAACAACCCATCTGTCCCTATTAAGAAATTAGTTTTGAAACTGCTAAGTAATAAATCTAACGACGAAAGTTCACACATGTTTCCTATGGAACAACCGAGAAATGTAATGGAGTCTACACACAAGTCGCCAGCCCGCCGACATAGCCTGCCGACAAGCCCAAGGGCTAACTCCTCAACATGTCAGCCACCGCTCCACCTTCCAAGGTAACTAAACACTATCGACGGCCTGCAATATTCAAACACGAACACCGTACCACAAGTCTCTGGGTACCGCTTTTATGATTGATGATGCCGATATGATTAACAAGCTCCGGCCCGTGGATTCGCACGCGTTTTTTTTTGGGATAAAAAGTAGCCTATATTTTATTCCAGGTCCAGATCTTTATAAGTAAAATTTCAGCCTGATCCATTCAGTAGTTTTGGCGTTTACTTTAGTCAAACATCTTTACAAAGGCACAGCTCACAAATGTTCGCCTTTATAATATTAGTCATCAGACATTATGCTTCCCATAATGAGCGCCATACCGCCCAGTCTTCAGCTTCAGGCATCCAGCATCAGCCTGCAGTCTTTCACAGGTCATCATCCCACTTGGTGGAGGGCGTTCTACACTACGTTTAACGAGTCGTGGTCTCCACTCAAAACACGTTTAACGTTTAGCTCAGCGGTTGTCAGTTCTTTACGAGATTATAATATTAGTAGGATTAAATAATGCCACCACTAACCCAGCTATGTCGGCGAGCTGGCGACTTTAGTGTATAGACTCCATTATAAACTTGGCACATGCAGGCTCCCAGGCCGTTTGCCTCCCCGTAACTAACCTGAAAGCAGTAGTAATCAGCCAATTATAATTTACAATATCGTTTGGGAACTTCTACCTGACATCTACGTTCATGACGGTCCTGAAAGGATGAGACAGTGGCCATTTTCTTAAGAAGTTCTCATTTATTGAAAACAAAAAGTTTATTTTGATTTATGGGATAAATAGGATGTTTATCTTGGCTACACCTATGCTAAATTTCAGCTAAATCGGTTCAGTTGTTTCGGCGCAAAGCAGTAACAAACATACATCCATCTATCCAAATTTTCGCATTTATAATTTTATTAGTGTGATATTTTAGTGATGTGATACACTTGTGTCAGCAATTTCAATCGTTCTTAATAATATGGCAATATTATTACTTGAGGACGTCGAAATTTTCTTCCGCCGAAGACTTTCCTTTGCACTTTCCGAACACATCGCACCTTCAAAGCCCGTCTCGCAGCTCCGTGAGTAAAGGCGAAAACTTCCAAACGTCTAGTAAAGTAGTTCTGATTAAATTCGTCGCGAGCCAGCGACGTACCTACTTAGGCTTATTCCAGACGAACAGTTTGCTTCAGAACAGTTTGTGGCTTGACTCATTATGTGATAACAACAAGCCCGAACAGATTAGTTGATTACAAAACTCCCCAGAACAGTTCAGAATTTACGTCAAGTTGCTTAAAAGTTATAAAGAGGCTTACTATTAGTACAGTTACAGAGCTGTTGAGCTACCTATAGATTGTTTGCAATAGTCTGCGATTAGCTTAACTGTTTCAACTGTTAATACTAGTTCTAATTGTGTTTCTTTTCTTCGATTGTAATTTTCATTGTATAAGTAAATGAAATTAAATAGTATCCCAAAAAAATCTATTTCGGCGGGACTTGAACCCGCCCTTTTTTCTCAGTGTGGGAATGCTAATCTTGTGAGCCACGAAGTAGCTGCTGAGTCCAACATTTTTCGGTAAAATTTTAATTTCCGTGGGATTATCCCGAGTGCAAGAGCTTACGCACTGTATTAACAAAAACCTTGTTATTTTCTTTGTTAACAAAGATTTTCCCCATTATTATAAGCTTTTTGTTTTATCATTTTAAAACTTGGTTCATTAATCTCAACGCAAATAAAATTACTAATGTCCGTCGAAGAATCAAAATGTAGTAAAAACTCTTAGCTTACGTCCCATACGCAAGGAGCAGAACTTTTTGTTCCGCTCCGCTGCTCTAAGCGTTTACACCTAGCCTTGTTCGCCCTCTCCGGTCCTTCAGGGCCCGGCTAAATACCCGACGGGCTCGAAGGACCATTGTGTGATATGCTTTGTGAGGGTCCACGCAGGTGAAATTGGCTCAGATTACTTCTTCAGGTATTCTTATGTGACGTCTTATAACCGAGTCTTTTATAATAAAAATACTTAGAATTTTCTGCGAATTTCGTAGGTCTGCGCTATGAATATATTTTTACTTTGTTATTGGTCCTTTTGTTTGAAAAGGTGTGAAGTGTGTTGCTTTATATGATGTAAAGGTTAAATAAATATTACTTCAACTTCACACACCATTATGTAGCTCACAAAGGAAATATGTAGCTTAATTTTAGAATCAAGCGGGCGAACTTTTTTAAATAATTATAGAAAATAATCAGCCACCACGCTCAAAATAAACATTTTAATAGATTTTACAAAAATGTTCCCCTTTCGAGAGACGAACCCTTTCCGCATCTCAGGAGGAGTTTCGTGCAGTGTCATCAAGTTCCTCAATGGGACTTTCACCTGATAACAAATAGAATCGATAATGTGTTCAGTCCGGCACCACTCACCGCGCAGGCGGACTTCTCCCATAGCTCACAGAAATCGTCAGTGTCAAACTTCTCACTCAGTTACAATCCTGTACAGCAATTGACCACTCCGTACAAAAGCTAAGTTTTAAATCTTTAGTGTAGAAAAACCTACTTTAAGACTTTCAAAAGTTCCAAGTGACCAACTAAACAAACCTAAAAGACAGCTCACACAGCTATTCCCTCGCGGAGCGACTCATCCACAGATTGCCGCCGCCGCCGCGCCGGGGGAGCGATCGAATACTGTCGACTCCTTCCAACTCAACCATAACTCAATAATGCGTCCTTCAACAGCAGTTGTTCTCATATCTGGGTCGCTGAGACTAGTTCAGGTGATCTGGTTGTTTAACTAACTGATGATGGCCAGCAGCAGAAAACGCCTGTATGAACGCCAGTTTCTGCCCGCGGCGCACGCGTTGTTTCTATGAATATGTTTAAAGATTATTTCTATTCCTTGGGAACTGTTTCTACTATGTTGTACTGTGTTCTATGGGATAAAACTTAGCCTTTCTTTTATTCCAGGCCTAGAACTAAAATTATGCAAAATTTCAGCAAGATCCGTTTTGTAGTTTTGGTGTGAAAAGTAAAAAACATCCATCCATCCATCTGAATATTCAAACTTTCGCATATTAATGTGACTAAAAGTAGCCTGTGTCCTTCCTGGGAATAAGTGCCACCTGACTCTCTGCAAAATTTTACTAAAACGACATGTTTTTCGACTAAAACACTAAAATTATTTTTTGCAAACATTCACTTCTAGTAGGCTACACGCGGGGAAAATATAAGCTAAATGTTTAGGTTTCATATAATATGTACACGGTATCGGCACGGTCGACGGAATGACGTTATAAAAAGTCATTTACTCTAGACTAGAGCCTCCCAAGCCGTGAAACTGCAACCGTTTGCTTATAAAAAATAAATAAAATAAATAAATAAATAATGCTGGACAATTCACACAGCATTATCTAGCCCCAAGCTAAGCAGAGCTTGTGTTATGGGTACTAGATAACTGATATACATAATATAATACAATACATAGATAGATATTTTTTATTATACATAGAAAACGACCAGAACACCCTGAACAAATGTGTGCAGATCGTACACACATTTGTCCCGAGGCGGGAATCGAACCCGCAACCTCCTGTGTCGCAGGCAGACCTTCGCCCACCGCGCCACATCGGTCGTCATAAGGCTAAAAGGCCTACTTCTTTCCCAATTGATATGACACGGCGCGGGCGCTCGTGTACTGTACATGTGCGGGTGTGGTGCGCATGTGACAAGGGCAGTCAACTTTAGAAGTCGGTAACAAGTAGGTACTACATCGTAGTATGTGTTTATTGAAACAACAGCATCACTGCAAAGTTGTAGCTTGTATAATCCCGCGGTCACCAGTGCAACAATGCGGGCGAGCTTGCAAACTTGATACAAACTTGGACGGAATATTCCGGAACGTTGGCAAATAATTAATTTCTAGTGACGGGGGTGGGGGATCCCCAGGTACTTAATCTTATCGAATCTGGGAAGTGCATTCGATTTAGTACTCTCACTACGGAAAAGAATTATTACAGTAAAATTGTATAGATTGAAGTAGATTTCAGGTCCATCTGCACATTTCTACAAAAAACTAAGTAAATATTCTTGAAACGATAAAAATATACGCTTATTCTGAGTCCTGCGTTTCATAGAAGTAAGCCAATAATTATCTACAAACTCTGTTAAAAGAGCGTAATGGCATGATGAGGTACGTAATCCTTTGCGTTTTCTGATCTATCTGAGTTTGAGCTCAGCCGTCCGGGAGCGATCGTCGAATATCGACACTTCAAGGCAACTTCGAGCGAATTATAAGTATTGCCCTGGGAGCTCTAGGAATAACAGAAAAATGCGATGAAAACTTTCTACTTTCGGATTGAGAAATATTTGGACGGATTTTAGACTTGAAACGTTTGTTTGTGATCCGGTTATGTTGTTGTTACAAAAATCTTGGTTACGGCGTTTCTTTGGAACACATGAGTCAAAAAGATTATAAATTTTGTAAGTGAATAGTTCAGTACATTAGAGGTTATGTCTGCATGAGAGAAGTATCGCTCTTGCAGGTTAAGCCACTGGCTGGGCAGTGAATGCATTTATTAAGAGTTTCGACATACATTTTGTATGCAAGCTTACGCGCGCTGAAAAATTCTCTCAAACATACAAAATTATTTAGTCAGCCAAACGGGGAGAATAACTTAATTAGCCAAATGATATAATTCCCATGCCAACTAAATGCGACGACAAATGCGCCGTTGCTATGTAGGTATTTGTGCCCTTTTCTGAAATACTCGGTTCACAGTTCTGTGTCCGTACACTCAACATAAAACAGAGAGAGTTTTTGCTTGCTGGAAAATTAAAATTTGCTGTCGCGCGAAAGTTGGAGCATCACCTCTGTGAGTTGGAGTTATGTGAGTGACAGAGAGCAGGTGAATCCATTGTTTTTCGAACCTTGACAGTATTGTTTTTCATGCCCTATCACTTCTCACATAACGCCAAAGGTAAGCCCTTAACTCAAAATTATTTTCTAATAATTTTGGTATAGGTAAACATTCGTTTCTGATACCGTACTCGTTAGTACGACAGTTTTATGCGTTGCTGAGTATATGGCTTAGACGCGACCGGCTATCCGGCAACGTATCGGACGGCGTCCGGTCCGGATCCGGTCCATAACCGAGTAATAGCGATACGAGGGGACCCGATACTGTCGCGATACGAGATTTTCTGCAAATATTTTTATATTTTATATTCAATAATAGAATTCAATTTTCAATCTATACATGCGTGTTTGTTTTGTATGAAGTTTGTGTGTTTGTTTTCGAAGTGTGTTTTGGGAATTGCGTAGAATATGTTTGGAAAAACGCCAGTTACACTAGGTTAACTGACTTTTATTAATTAATTATGTAAGCGTTATATACAGGCCGTATGGATACAAAAACAGTTGTACATTAGAGAGATCATAATGCATAGGCCCCTGTAAGACAGAAAAGCATGGGGTTGAGGAGCGAAGGGGCGAGCATTATTAAACGCATTTACTGCCCAGCCTTGGCGTAGCAACCGGGTGCTAGGCACATGGAGCGTTTGAAGGGCATATTTATGCGTCATGGGCAATGAAAGTGTAGAGTAGAACCCGCGCGAAAGAAGTAGCGGGTAAAAGCTTGTCCTTAATATGTATTAATTTTGTTTCATAAGATACAAGATCTGAAGAGACCTCTCTCAAAAATCACTATCAAGAAATTAAAACTAAGTAAATCAAGTTATTTTCCTTAAGCCCCCTAAAATCATTCCACTTTACTGAGCCTCCCTGCTGGCAGGCTTGTAAGACAGGTCTTGTAATTACTTTGAGCGATTCTTTCTATCCTCTAACAAACACTTACTAACTTGGCCTCCGGTTATTGTCGGCTAGACTTGGATTAGAGCACATTTGTAGCAAGCTGACGCACCAAACCTTTTGTAACGAGACTTGACTTGCTTAGGCGTGTACAGCACGTGAAATCTCTCTATCAAAACTAACGTCGTTTCTTATAACTTAGCGAACATGTAGTTGTAGACTGACCTTTAAAATTATACTTCGGTTCAAAGCGAAGATCATTACATTACGAGCAGAACATACTATTGTGTTGCCACTTTAAAGCCTATGGACCTAAAAAGGAAGATATAAATATTCCGTCTTACTCGCTCCTACCCTACACCGATCTCCCTGGCCGCCAATGAGGCGCAGGCGTCGTGTCATTACATGTTTTTGTGTTTGCCCAGTTCACACGTTATTTTTTTCAAATAGTAATAACTTCCGTGCTACGTTAGAATAATTTACATAGGTAAGATGGGAAAACGTAAACGATCCAGAAAATATGATGATTCTAAGGTTTTTTATTTATTATAGTACTCTGGGTAATATGATGATGATCATATCCTGTTTAATTTTGAAGAAGTTGGAAGATAATTTGAAGGATAAGAGACGCGAAAGGAATAAATCATCTTCGGAATTTGAACCCGATATACACCAGGAACCGACAGGTAGGTACGTAACGATCTGAAAAGCACTCTTTTTAGTACGTAATTATGTAAACATAATTCGCGACATACATCGTAATAAGTATTCCATAATCTCATGATGAGATCGACGAATAACTAAAGTAATAACAAAGTACCCACATTTTCATTTTTATTTCACGTACTTGCTTGTAATCTTATCGATGAAGAGATTATGTTGAGTTAAGGTTTTTTCATCACTATCATCATTTTTTTATTGACTCATCTAATGTGTAATGTAAGTAAGTACTTATATTTACACAAAAATAATGCACCCTAAATGGGTAGTATAGTTTTATTTCCTCCTCGTTTAGAGTCGAGGTTTTTAAAATCGATACGTATCTTTTTAGAAGACCATCGCGAGCCCGATGAACCCATTAGCAATGTTCCTATTGTAAGCAACTTAGAGGAAGGCGATCTTATTGCTTCTGAAGGTTGCGTTGATCTCACTTACCCAGCTGCAGAGGAAACGGAATGCATCTCAAGAAGTGCTGCTTAAAGCGAAGGCCATTACGACCCACCCACCCAATCTGATAGTCCCAGTCAAAATTTTTGATATAATTCAAAAATAAAATAGTAACTCTAAAACAATGACAAGACGCCTGTGCGCCTCATTGGCGGCCAGGGAGATCGATGTAGGGTAGGAGAGCGAGTAAGACAGAATATTAATATCTTCCTTTTCAGGTCAATGGTTCAATGGTTCATTTATTGGTAAAAGATACACGTCAAATAGTGGAACACAGTACAACTTAAAAATATACCTAAGTATATAGATAGGTCCATAGGCTTTAAAGTGTGACAGTGGCAGCACAATAGTATGTTCTGCTCGTAATGTAATGGTCGCTTTAACCCTCGTATAATTGTAATCAAACGTCATACAGGTGAGTTTGCTTAATTTTCAATTATCGTGTTCAAACTCATGACGAACACAATAGGTGCGAGAGGAATGTGAAAAGCATAATATTCGCAGCTGCGAAAAGAACAGCTTCAGGAAAAAGTTTTCACCCTGAATGGTTTTCATTCGGATGATTGATTGAAAAAACATTCATTGAAAAGGATTCGGTGTAATAGTTATCATTCAAATATAACCACGCCTTATATTTTTGGGCAGACTAACATTCATAAAAGCTTTTATAATGAAACCTTTTCAAACTAAATGAAATTAAGAATTAAAGTGTTAAGTGATGGTGTTTTATTGCAGATCTCCCTCGGTTCGTGGGCCCGGGGTCCAACGTGACGGCTGCCGTGGGCCGCGACGCCGCGCTCACCTGCCGCGTCGACAACTTGCACACTTTCAAGGTATTCATGATTCTCAATATATTAGTCCACAAGCCACAGGTGCACATAGACCTAGACCGTCCGACACGACCCTAATAGAGGTACCAAGCCACCTCCGTCCATCGTCTCTCTGCCAACCCTCGTCAGTCCAAGTGGATGATCTCCCAACTCCTTTTGATTTCAGCTTTTCGTCTTAAAAAAAAAAAAGACGAAATTACTATTATAAAAAGTCATAAACAAGGACTTTTTAGGGCTACAAATACTAAAGTAACGATTTTATAAACCTACTTAAGGAACCTATCCGAGAAAGGGTAGCCTAGCTTCTTTTGGTGTATTCTATACACCTTCACTACCATCACTTATCCATCTGCATGCCGTACTGTACAGATTATACTAGCAAAGCAAACCCCCTCTCTTGGACAGGTTGTGCAGTGGATGTTTGTGTGCTTATGAGGATAGGAAGTACTTGCTTGTTCAATTTAAAATTGCTATTAGTATTTTATATCCACCTATCAACTAAAATATTCTTAGTCTACCAGCTTTTTGGTCCGACAACAAACCATTTTGTGAGACGGTTTTATAAAAGCGCCGGGCGTCAATTTTGAAGTCGATGTTGGTATCGCGCCGTCATTCACAAAGAAATTAATTGACATTGGACATCAAAGCCTAGGTCGCCAGAGAAAAGGAAACCTACGAAAGGTTCGATAACATTTGATAACTTGACAGATCTATCTTTTTGTACCACAAATAGCAATCGTATTGCGGCGAATCGAAACAATTTATCCTTTTACGCCCAATCCTGGTTGATGTTTTCCCAATTTCAGCCAGCCAAATAAGCAACACATTTGCGATTGGTTGACACCCACAACTACGCTGGATAGTTCCGGGACAGCCTTGCCCACAGATATAATCCCGAAAATATCAATTCCCGAACTCGCAGTTATTTCTCGTATCGAACTGCCGCCTGTATGATTGAAAAAGTTTACCGAACTCGCGGAATTCTAGGTAAGTATCATTAATATTTAGCCAGGGCGCGGACTGAGCGGAATACTAATTTTATAATTGTCTTGGGAATGGAGACAGCGGAGGTTCTTTATTTGGAATCTTTTGCTAGAATTTAAATTGCTGTGATTTTAAATGAGGAAAACTGTTAGGGTTCTGGGGCGGCCATCTTAGATTTGTGGAATTGTATTCGCCGAGTGGCGTGATTTCGTTATTTATAAAAGCATTCAACCTTGCGAAAGTCAATGAATCTATCCACTTAGCAAGTTACTAAACCTGACACGTGCAAATAGGTTGGTTCTCGAATGTCAAGAGTGTAAGGGCGGCTCTTCTGCATAGTTACCTACCTAATTTGTCACCATTTGAAGGGTCCAACTTCAAGGGCCTCGGGAAATAATTCAAGTAATGCATTATCAGCCGGGTCGGTTCGCCCAATAATCTTAGAGCCGAGCTCCTCTGGACCGGAAAAAGGGAAAGGGTGAACAAGCCTCGTTTAACTCGCCGAGCGCCAGATGGCTGGCGAATTTCTGATGAAATTCGCAATGTTTGTTGTTATGGCATAAATATTATTTTGGGTAAGATGTATTTGCGGCGATGTTCAATACAATTTTATTTCGTTATTCTAAGTAGATGGCGGGCGTTTTGGCCTTGGTTATGCCGTGACCATGCACTAGCTGGCATTCTGTGACATTTAGGAATATTTAATTGAATTATTTATTCACAGATATTGCAACCATTACTTCCAACTATTGGTTCCCACAGAATAGCGCACGAGGGAACAATAAAGCTTCACAATTATTGTAAATGGCTTCCGTGCAACTCAATTGGACGAGTTATATATTTCATTGAATCACAGCGCATGCATGCATAAAATAGTTGAATTAACCTGTTTTAGTTTAGTTAGGTAATCACGGTAGCATGTTTAACTTCTTTATTTTAATCATGGGTTCATGGAAAAAGCCAGAACTGGCATGTTGTATCAAATAATCCATAATTTGAACCTGAGAACCACCTGAGCTTTGGCTGTTATAACTTAAACTTCGTTAGCATCATCTACAACCCGATTTCACCCACTGTTGGGCAAACGCGTCCAAACTCTTGTGCCACTCTACCAATAGACAAAGTGATTCATGGGAAAGGCAAGGATGCATACCTCATTGCATGTTTGTCTACAACCTGGCTGAAATATGACGACGAATTGAGCTAAAGATATCCGAAAAGCATCCGGCCGACCGGAAGTACAGCTGGCCGTGGCGCGCGCCCCGTAAACTAATATATTTATATGATAACAATGTAGATGTTGCAGATAAAATTAATCTATAAATCTTAAAATAAAATAAAAAATCGGTTAAAATTGCAGTTGAAAAACCGAGACAAACACAAAATTCATTCAGAACTAGGATTGCTTAGGTATTCGAGTTTCATAGCAATTAATATTTAATTATTAATGCATGAACATTTTTCAAATACTAGAAAATGAACTTTTAAAGCAGAAAGCTGGTACGGCAACGCACAATAAAGCAACCGAGCCAAATTCTGATTTCACACAGTTAAGGTTATTCCAGCAGGTAAATACCTTCGCTGCAATAAAAGCGTACACGTTGGTTCCCGCTAAAACCAACCTGTTATTAACATAGAGAGCCAGTGAGCTAGCAAATTGCTCGCGGAGTTCCTACTGCGTTTTATTTTAGCTGTAAAGTGTGATACTCTGTTATTCGATAACTTTAAACGCTTTTCGTTTTATATTAGTGGTTTTAACTCTGCTTTGTGATTGAAGTATGGGTAGGAACTAGATATTTGTTTTTTTCTGTGGTTTACGGTCTATGTTTGAGCACCTAAGCGCGAATTCTCGAAAATAGTAGTTGACATGGGCTTTTGTCCAACTTGTTTTGTTACCATCTTCACAATAGATTTCATTCGTCATTTGTAGAGGCACTTTAGTAGAGGGGAGAAAAACATGAGGTGAAGTACGCCATCTTTATTCTTGTAACAAACTCGAATGCTACAAAGCAGCCAAACAATTCTTAAGTGAGTCACAAACAAAAAGATACCCAGATACTTAACTGCATAAACAAACTCGGAAAGAAAAGGTCACAGTCTTTCCTCTGAAGTAGGTCTAATGAGGTCAGCCGCGAGCAGCTAACAGCGTTGACGACTGCTCGTGAATAACTAGCTTATGCCGTGAGCTTTATGCACGAGGGTTCTTCATAAGCCTCGGGTACCTCGGGTAGTGTGGGGCACTTGTAAACAACCTTTGGCTGGTAACTAGGTACCTACCAACATAACATTTTGAGGCACTCCTGTCCTACTGAGTAACGCTAATATCTAAGGTTTTTATATTTAGTCACCCTTCGACACGAGATATTTTTGATTTTAGGCTTTACTTCACATTCACTTTTATAAATTGTTTGCATAAAGCTTAATAACAATTATCATCTACATAAGTGACTGTGTCTCGTTTGAAACTAAGTACAATAAATTTAAACCTAAGTTTAATTGATTCATGATAATTATGACCAAATACAACGAATCTTTGAATAACTTTGTAGCAATGGCTTACAGATATCTAAAATAATGCATACGTCATCAATCAGATTTAATCCAAACAGGAGTGTGGCGTTAATACAATTAAAATTCACTTCACGCAACTATCTAGTGTGCAACGAGAGCCGATAATTAACTACCTATCGTTAAAAATGGCTTACATCAAGGACGTAGATCTTCTCTACATTTTGAGATTTATTTTCATAAGGTTTTTGTATTATAGAGCGTAAGCCCTGCAGTCTGAGTAATCTCTAAGAGATTAAATAAGTCCTTTTTATGTTTTGAAATTACTTGACTTAGTGTTCCCTGTCAATCTATACAAAGAATAAAGTTATTCAGTGCTAAACTACAGAGTATGTATGCTAAACGCGGGAATGTTTAAGCTAACGTTAAATACCGCCAAGCCGCGAGTTTATTTCTCGCGTATTCACCATTCACACTTGCACGCTTTCACGATTTATTCAGTGTCGCGATCGCTACGACTAAAAGATAGTTTTGACGACCTTTGTGACGCAGTGGGCGAAGGTCTGCCTGCGGCGCAGTAGGTTGCAGGTTCGATTTCCGCCTCGGGACAAATGTTTGTACGATCTGCAGACATTTGTTCAGGGTGTTCTGGTCGTTTTCTATGTATCACAAAAAGTATCTAGCTATGTATGGCATTATATTATGTATATCAGTTATCTATAGTACCCCTAACACAAGCTCTGCTTAACTTGGGGCTAGATAATGCTGTGTGAATCGTCCAGCATTATTATTTATAGTTATTGAATCACCACTAGCCGTTACTTCAACGTATTTCCATAAACCGTTTATTTATCTATAGTGAAATAACGCCACACTCTTTAATCTAACCCTACATCTTTGTAAAGTGAAACACGTACTACGATTTTTTTACGTGAAACCCTGAACTAAGGGTAATTGGAAAAACAGGTAACATGGAAAAGGAAACCTAGTAACAAAATCATCGTCTCGTCTGAAGTAGGTAGAATCTAATGTTGCTATCGCAATTTATTCAATTCGTTTGAGACAAATTGGAAACGAGTATTTTGTATTATATTTATTACTGAATAATTTATCAATATTAAAAATCGTTCAGTCATTCCTCTAGAACATTGTTGCTTTTAATATATGACTCATAGACTTTTAATATCCTTAAATTGATAAATTCAATCTTATCTCATCATCTGAGTTACAAGTAGTAACATATGACACGCGGGCCGAAGGTACAATGGGGCCTGCGGATGATGATTTGTCCATACGAACGTATTACCAAAATGATTTGTAATTCGAGCATATTTCCAGCATATCGTGTGGTTTTCTGTATTCGAATAGTATATAACTAGGTCGCTGGTTGTTTTTTTCTTAATAATACACACCTATAATTTACAAAATATAATCAAAAATATGCAAATTTTTACGTCGAAAATGACATATTTTCGTCCTGTTGTTTTGACAAAACAACAATATCTTACGTTTTGTTTCTAAAGGAACATAGCTTATACATATTGTCTAGTTACAGAATAACAACACAATATCGTAAATACAAAAAGTTTTCAGTCATCATTTTTGGTATTACGGAACATAATAATTTACGAATTGAAGTTACGAGCAGCTGTCGCCGGATTCTTAAGAACTTTCATTTGAGCTCGTGCGATCCAACTTCTTACGGTTCGAAGTGAGACACCCTTATTACTAATCGTTTGAGACCTTATAAACCGTGATTATTCACCAACTCGCCCCTGGCATCCACGTCACTGGTATGACGATGCCAGTGACAAAACAAAAGAATACAATATGCAATAGATTTCATCTTTAACAAAACAAAAAACTTCTTTCATTTTTCAAAATATTCACTAGGTATACAAGAACTATGTAAAGGCGGTCAAAAACAAAAGCCGGTGACAGTTTAGTTCCTGATGAAACTACCCTTGTCGTGTAAAACGATGCAAGCACAAATACGAGGATTATACTGCAATGACACAGGAAACATACATAAAAACTTCGACAAAGGTTAGCTCCATTCATCCACACTCCGAGAAACAATCAATGGAAACCGCTCAGCTTGATAAATGACAATTGCACCGAAGTGCAGTTTCCATCTCATTTAGAGCTCGCATTTGTCTAGATCTTTCGCTTGCATTCGTCTCTATTCCATAAATCTTGTGCAGTGATCAATCTGCACTCTGCAGCGTCTGAGATGGACCTATCGGACTGTTTTGTTTCCGCCTCAGCTGCTGAGTGGTATAGCTGTGAATAATATATTAATCGTTTGACTTTCCTTAGGGAGTCTGCACATCTAAAGCTGAGCGCAGACTTGAGTCGCGATAGTTATAAGACGGACTTTCCTCACTTGAAGTTTGCGCGTCTTCATAATTTTTGTATAGCAATAGTCTGTCTTAAAACTATTGCTATACAAAAATTATGAAGACGCGTGTGACTCAAGTCTGCCTGTCTTAAAACCATCGTGACTCAAGTCTGCGCTCTGCCTAAGTTGGCCGGCCACCGACAAATTGACACTACACTATCGGCTTCCTACAACATTCATACTGAAACAGCGTGTGCCGTCGACTTTGGCGTATAGACTCCATTTAGGCTGACTAGGAGTGAACTTGTCTGTATGTATGTAGGTATCTCAGATTCATAACCTTTGAACTTCTGTGCGCAAAATTTCACAATAGTCTTAGAAGTTACCTGCTAGAAATGTCTAAGAATAACTAGGGTATGTGAAGAATTATCTAGACCGATTACTAATAATAGACTAGTATACAATATACTTGATAAAAAAATAACTCATTTTTTCTATCGTACATGAGAAAATTTTAATGCGAGAAAAACTCATGAAAGAGCTAAATGCAAATGAGAATACCAAAATAATTAAAGAACAAAGGATTTCCCCCGCGCGTAGGACTCAGCAGGTAAATGAGTCGGACAACTTTTTATGATGATATTCATCGTTTCCAGATTATTCTATAAACTTTGGATTTATGGCCGAAGTTTTTATTGAAGGTGTTTTAATATTCTTTGTTAAAGGATTTTATAAGGCTGGAGATTATAGGACAAGCTGGAAAATAAACTCTACAGAGAACTCAAAAAGGTTTCATCTCCAATAATAATAACTGAGCTGGTAATAAATTTATTCAACTGTCGTGTCGGTCGTCGTTTCTTAGTTTTTTACGTTCGATTACTTAGTAATCGACTGGTATTTTATCGAAAGCTCCATCAATGGCAATATCTCCAATCCTAGTGAATATTACTGAACTACCGGAAGTCCGGGCAAGACGAATATGTTAAGGTAAGGCTAAAAAACACACACAAATTACCTAATGTCTACTCAATAACAGTATTTTTGTAATAAACTTGTACTTTGGCCAATAATTTTTGCAAAATGTAGTAAAAACTTTGAAGTTCAGTTTCAAAATTTTATTGCTTACAGCCTAATCAATTTTTGAAAACAAGAAAAGTGCCTATTATTTGTTTTGATTGATCTGATTAATATTATTGTATGACTTCTTTACTATTTTACGTTTATTGAACCGGCAAAATTGGGTGTATTAGTCTTAGCATGTAGGTTCCCCAGGACCCCATATTAGATGTTTTTGGTTTTTTTCATGTCATGGGTCTGCTGAGTTCTTGTTTTACCGACCCGAGCTCGTCCAGTAGAACCATTTTTTATAGGTTTTCAATAAAATCGAATATCCACCATAACCAACACTACTCGTCTTGCCCGGGCTTTCATAGAAAAAACAAATCTGGAACTGATTACTTATCTACTCCAAGAAAAACGAACTTGTTCTCAGAAGTCTGATTGATTTCACGAAGAAATTGTGTAATCAAAATAGACATGTGATTAAGTCTGCAAAGTCTTCTTGGTTCAACGTTAGCCACATCGACATTTACAAAAGTCAGATTGTTGTCAAAACCAATAGTAAAAATATTACAAAAAAGTGATATTTGTAACAACCTACAACTAAAAAGGTGCGGCTTGCGAAACTCAATATCTGTTACCTCATTCGAGCTTCCTAAACATTATTAATTAAACGTATTTCTAACAAAATTCGAAGCGGAACTAAAACAGTTTCCTTAATGTAGGTACAGCTATCTCTGCGCCCCGCCCGCCTTACGGTTATGGGCTAGCCAACGTATTGCCGCCAGCTTTTATTCTGCTTTGATCCCGTATAAGCACGTACCGCCCGCGCCGTTGGCGGCTCCTTTACTGCGGAATTATAAAAATATTGTCTTGAGTGGTTGTCTGTATGTTGGTATTGTCTGGTTGCGACGGGAATTACGGCTCTAAACATTTAGAATTTAAAATGGGATTTTCCCGAGTTAAATTATTTGCAATTCTCATGAAATTGTCAACAGTTTTATTTTTCAGAATTCAAATTGAAATAAACTTTATGACTTGATTAGAGCATACAGGCCATTTGGCTGAGTTCACATTTATCAGATAATTGTTACTTCAACAAGTTAACAGCATGTCTATTTTTATGGTTTCAAACTCGCTCTGCTTACTCTCAATGGGCTGAAAATCAGTGGTTTGCTTCTTGAGCAAAAGCGAGATAAAGAATATTACACTGAGCCATGCCATGGCCTTTTTTGACGTCGCATACAGATATTTTACTTAGATTTTAATTATAATTATTATATTAATTGTATTGTTTGTCAACTGTATTTTGTTATATGTTTATGTATATGTTTATATGTCCTGCAAGGTTACCTGGGTTATAAATCGCTAAAAACTAGACGAGCGTATGACCAGCTTTCAACTGTAGTTAAAATTTTTAGGAACATTATTGACAGCCCTGATCTACTCAGCCAGTTGCTTCGCCTTTACGTGCCAAACAAATATATTCGCGGTAGAAGTCACAGGCTCCTCGCTCTACCGCCTTGTCGTACTGTAGGACACCATCAATCGCCGCTGCCTCACGCTCTCGACGCCCTCAACGAGCTACTTAAATTTTTTCCAGACTGCGATATATTTGCGGTCGAATGGATGGACCTAATGTCTGTATGTATGATCTATTGTGAGAGGGATGAATGACCGATTTCTTATATTAAAATTATTGTCTTATTTTTTGTGCTTTTAGTGTTTGTGTTTAAATTATAATTAATTAATTAGTGTAATTGGCAATCGCCGCCGTTCTAATTAAATAAATAAATAATAATAAATAATTTGTTATTGTATGATTTACTTGGGCTGTAAAATTGTTGTAATTTGTATGTGTCTGAAGTTGCAAATAAAGATTTTTTTTACCAATGCCGCTCGAAAACAATGACTGTGTTGCTCAAAAAATGTGTAATAAAGGATATTATTGAATGTTGTTGAACTTGAACTTGTTGAAAAAAGTTTTTTAAATACAGAATGTTGCACTAAATTTCGATAATGTATCTACTAAGTTATTGATACAATATGGACGGCGGCGCCGAAAAACAGAAGAAAACGACGCAATCTGCACCACGGGAGGTCTCTAGTTCCTACTTATACTTCCTTAATCAACAAAAAATCGTTTTGCCCACTTGTGAAACAAAAAATTATTGTTCATCTATTTTAATATTAAGAAATTGACTTTTTCTAAGTGTATCTATGGAAATAACAAGGATTTTATATTTTTGATCCACCAAATTGCACGATTGTACCCAAATATTTCGCGCCGTGACGGCAGAAATACATTGTATCACATACAGACACTTACTCGCATGTATTTGACGCAATAAACAATTAATTATTTACCCCGGGGAGTGGGCTGGGACAAAACCATACCACCATAGAGCTGTCTTAGTACCATTTTCCACCACAAGATTTTCGTAACTACTAAGGTAGCATAAACATAAAGGAAGTACCTACCTTCTGCCTGAAATACTATATCTATATGTATTTTTCCTCAGGTGGCGTGGCTCCGCGTAGACACCCAAACCATCCTGACGATCGCAGGTCACGTGATCACGAAGAATCACCGCATCAGCGTGGCCCACGGCGACGGGGCCTGGACCCTGGGCCTCCGGGATCTGGGACCTGCCGACGGAGGCCGCTACATGTGCCAGGTCAACACCGAGCCGATGATGAGTCAAACGCACTATCTACATGTTGTTGGTACGATACTATGTCATATTTGACTACTAGCTAGATGCTGTGTGAATTGTACAGCTTTTTTTATAAAGACCGTGCAAATTTGACTAAAAATTAACGTTTTTCCGATTTTTTTTTATTTTTCTTTATTGGTGCTGTATAGGACCTTGCTTCTTGCCAAATTTCATGATTCTAGGTCAACGGGAAGTAACCTATAAGTTTTGTGTGCAAGTCGTTTCCCAGAAAAAAAAATACTTAAACGGCTGTTACTTTTGAGTGTGTTGACTTAGAAGTTTGACTTATATCACGACTCCAAGAGGTTACGGACTGAGTTTTGAAGTTGATTTCTACTCGATACCTCGCGATATACGTTAGACGCGTTCCCTTTTCAGGTACGGAACCCTAAAAATAAAAAACAGAGTCCCTTTCATACAATAATTTAATCCTATTTGATTGTATTTAAAAATGAGAGCCCTAAGTAAGTCCCATATTATTTATTTTTTGACAGTAAACATGAGTGTGTTTGTAACAGTGCCTCCGGACATAGACGATGACATCAGCAGCAGCGAGATCCTGATCAAGGAAGGGGAGAACGCGGCGCTCCGGTGCGTGGCCTCTGGCACCCCGCTACCCACAATTGTATGGAGGAGGGAGGACTCACGGCATTTCAAGATGGATAATCAAACTTTAGGTAAGTATATATCTATGAATTCAATAGGAAACAAGGGTCTTTAATCAGGATATGGACTAACACAACGTGCTGTTATGGTTATGTTATGATTTCGTTAATTTAATATTTTATCTCATATTAATATTACTAACAGTTTTAATTGACCTAACAATTACTGATTTGGCACAAATTACAGACACTTTTTTTGGGGATAGATGCCTAGTGCCTACCTTATATGGATATCAAATATCAATTTATGTTTTCAAGTAATTATAATCATCAAATCAACATCTGAGCTTAAACATTCTTAATTATGATGAAAAATAAGTGCTAATTCAAAATATTAAAAAAAAACTTAAAATAATTATATGCTACTTAATTTTGGTGGAACTGGAAACAAAGAGCAATAAACATAATGACAGAATACATAAAACATCAAAAACACGGTGACATAAATACAAAAGGTATAGGGGATAGATGCCCCTAAAGGCCCCCTAAGGGCATCTACCCCGCAAAAAATCGAGGTTATCCTTTTCGATATGGATAGATGCCCTTTTATGTGAGTGATTATTGGTATTTAGGTGTGTACTCAATGAACCAGTGTATTGATATAATAAAAAATAGAAAGGAATTTGTGACAACATTAGAAGTTATAAAACAGTAAATACTCATGCGTAAGAGACGTTTATGATCCTCTACTGTGCGTATGTCAGGAGCCATCTCGAGTACATTTCTCAAGTTTGGAACCCTAGTTATAATATTTATATAGAGCGGATCGAAGGCATCCAAAAACGTTTCCTCAGATACTTGCAATATCGAGCTTGGACTTATATACCCAACTATGTATCACGTTGTAGGAAGTTCCACATTCTTCCACTAGCAGAGAGAAGGCGCGTAGCTGACATTCTGTATCGACTTAGCATTGCGAGTGGCAGGGTGGACTGTCGGGAACTACTTGGTCGCATAGGACTCAGAACAACACCAGCATCTCTCAGAAACCATAATCTTCTATATATCCCATCATCTACAATACAATACAATACAATACAATACACTTTATTGCACACCAGAAAAATACAAAAGAAAAGAAAGAATACAGGAGAAAAATAAATAACAGAGTTGCACAATGGGCGGCCTTATCGCTAAGAGCGATCTCTTCCAGACAACCTTGGGATGGACACGAAGCAGTTGTACTAGTATAGACGGTGGCGTATAACTTAAATATACAATACATACATACTATACATATTACTAAAATACATACAAAATACAATATAAAATACATATTAATAATACATACCAGCTTTGTAAAACAGATGTAAAATAAAAACTAGAAATTAATGACTAAAGAAAGATAGTGTTGATATACCATGTTCTTAAATATAGGGAGAGACTTTGCGTGTCTGATAGTGGTAGGTAGAGCATTCCACAGCTTTGTGGCACGTACGGTGAAGGAGGAGCTATGGGCATGGGAGGAACGGGTTGTCAGTTGGAGGGTGTCGGTGGAACGAAGTGACCGGGAATGGGTTTGGTGGAGATACTCAAATCGTTCCTTAAGGTAATGCGGAGTATTAGGGATGAAAAGGATGGAGTATAAGAGGGAGAGAAAGTGTGCGTCCCGGCGAAGGCGGATTGGCAACCATTTAAGCTTATTGCGGTACTCGGTAATGTGGTCAAACTTACGCAGACCGAAGATGAAGCGTATGCAGAAGTTTTGAAGCCGCTCAAGCTTGTCAAGCTGCAGTTGGGTAAGATCGGGATAGCTGGCGTCGGCGTAATCTAGGATAGGGAGCAGAAGTGACTGGGCGAGCGCAACTTTGGTAGACGTCGGCAAGAAGTTACGTAACCGCTTGAGGGAGGCAGCCGATGCAAAAATCTTGCGGCTTACCTCTGCCATTTGTGTTTCCCATGAAAATGTTCTATCCATGAAAATGCCTAGATTTTTTACACTTTTACTAATTTGGATTGGTGTGTTGCCAAAAAGAACTTGTGGAATAGTGAGCCAATCAACCCTAGCTATCATTCTCGAGCTCCCAATAATAATGACCTGGGTTTTTGAGGGGTTTACTTTTAACCCATGCGAACTACTCCACTCGAGGATAGCTTTCAGGTCGGAGTTGGTCTTGTCAATGGCTTCACATAACCTTTCTACAGGAGCCTGGGTATAAATTTGTAAGTCATCTGCGTAAAGGTGGTAGGAAGAAGATAGCTGTTTGGAGATAGAGTTAATAAATATAGAAAAAAGAAGAGGAGATAGCACGCCGCCTTGTGGTACACCGGCACTCAGTTGACACCATGCGGAGGATTTGTCATCAATAGTAACTCGTTGCCGGCGGCCGAAAAGGTAACTACGAAACCAGTGAACTACTGATGGAGATAAGTTAAGGGAGCGCAGGATACCTAGCAAGACATCGAAGTCAACATTATTGAAGGCACTACTAAAGTCTAAAAGAGAGAGGATAGTCACGAGGCGATTTTCAATACCATCTCTAAGATCATCACTAATCTTAACGAGAGCAGTGGTAGTACTGTGGCCTGGACGAAAACCGGACTGGAAGGGGTTAAGGAGGTTGTTGGTGTTAAGGAAAAGGCTAAGTTGGTGGTGAACAAGACGTTCCAGGACTTTGGAGAGGAAGGGAAGGATGGATATGGGCCGGAAGTCAGAAAAGGAAGAGGGTTTACCTTTTTTAGGTAGTGGCATTACTTGCGCTTCTTTCCACACACTTGGAAACACTCCGCTGTTTACCGAGAAGTTAAGAAGATAGGTGATCACAGGGACAATGTCATCGAGGATGGGCATAATCATTTTCTTACTGATAGAATCAGTACCTACAGCATTGGAAGAGATGGAGGAAACGCACTTCTTAACCTCACCATCAGTAAATTCACGAAAAATGAAAGGAGGAAAATCAGGAGTTTTAATAAGCGAAAGTGAGTTAAGAGTTTCGGCTTTGATAGTTCCCTCAAACCTAGAAGAAGCAGAGAAGTGTAGATTAAGAGAATCTATATCTAAGTCAAAGGAAGAATCGTTTTGTCGCGATTTACCAACTCCTAATGATTTAAGAAACTTCCACACCTTAGCTGGATCATTATTCTCTACAGAGCTATGGATATATCGGCGTTGTGCATCCCTACACACCTTATTGCAGTGATTACGAGAAATAATATAAGAATCCTTGTTTTCGGCTGTAGGCGTGCGTTTATACCTAGCTTTGGCTGCGAGTTTTTTGTGAAGTTCGGCTCTAATTTCATTTGTAAGCCACGGAGCAGGATGATGCTTCATTTTAACCGCTCTCACCGGGGCGTGCACGTCATACAACCCCGTCAAAATACGATTAAATTGTTCGATTTTACCGTCCATATCAGCTGCATCTAAAACCTTAGCCCAGTCTGCCTCTCGCGCGTCTTTACACAAGAGCTCGACGACCATCCCACCAAAATTACGCTGCAGGAGGATTTTCGGCTTGACTTTAGGAGGACGAATTTTGTAGGAAAGGAAGATCAGGTCGTGATACGAAAAGGCGTCAGCAGAGCACTGACCATGTTTAGCAACATGGGATGGGGAGGACACGAATATGAGATCCAAAAGCGAAGGATTGCAGTTGGGAAGATTATGAGTGGGACTTAAAGGAAGAATGGACAGGTTGTTCGCTTGAACTAGACGTTCGAGCGTGGTTGAACGAAAATTTTGCTTCAACAAACATGTATTAAAATCACCCATGATAATAGTATGATCATGCATGGGAGTGAGGTCATCAAGGAGCTTCTCAAAGGAAGGGAAAAAGTTGATGCGGAGAGAAGGAGAGTAATAGACGCCGAGGAGTATCTTACGATGAGAAAGCAGAATCTGAATGAAAAGATGTTCACCAGCGCTGGACGGAGGTGGTTGTGCAGACATATCTATAATAGTGTAGGGAATGTGTGAACGAATGTATATGGCCACACCCCCACCTACAGAGCCAGTGCGGTCGTTGCGGATAAGATCGAATCCAGGAAGGGAGTAAAGGGTTGAAGGTAAGCAAGATTTTAACCAGGACTCAGAAACAAGGATGGCGTGGATATTAGCGAGGTTAAATGACGCCAGCATATCCGTAAAATGGGCCGGGATGCTTTGTGCGTTAATATGCACCACATTAAAGTTTTTAGGGACATTGGAAAAAGTAGACTCCATGGTGTCAGAAAGAGTTGGAATGCTCATAAAACTGTCGTCACCACTTATGCCGGATTTGACTGAAGACGAACACGACAAAAAGTCTTCATCATCACTTGTAGTCATAATTTAAGAATATGGGTATGTACTTAACTACTATCAATAAATATAAAATATATAATAATATTACTATATAATAAACCTAATAACTTATGTACGCGTTAGTGCGCTACCTGTTTGTGTCCACCTGCCAGTTATGATTGAAAGAAATTTACAAACAACGTACTAATAATAAACAAGAAAGTTACATAAAAACAGAGATAAGAACATAAATACTCAAATAATTGAAAAGAAGAAAAAAAAAAGTGATATACCTAGGTCCAACGCGACCGTTTCACACACGTTAGTGATGGCAACACAGATGCAATTATTTATTGTAAAAACCTAGTATTACAATCCATGGACGAACGAAATTGCTCTTCGCGTCTGTAATGTCACAAGTAATGTCATCGCTAGTGTCAACTGTTGTGTCAAACTGTCATGCAGGCAGGCAGTCATTCACCAATAATCAACAATCCTACGAAAATAACATTTTTAGATTTCGGGTACAAAACAAATAATTTGGAAAGTAAAGAAATAGCAGACTACTCGTAACTACCTACATTGTGTTGCACAGGAAAATTACTATTCCGGTTGCCGGTTTATGTTCCTTGTAGTGTGTACAACTGATATTACAGCCGGTTGGAACACTGCAAGAATTATGTTGCTTACATTATGGACACAATGCGACGGAAATCACTTTTTGGAGCTAGCTGCTCGACGGTTTTTCGATGTGCCTGCAGTGTCTTTAGCAGGCCGCGCCGGCGGTGCAGGCACTGATTTTATAAGCACAGGAACCGACGACAGTTCCGCTATGCTACAGACCCGATGCCGCGAACCATCAGCACCAACCACGAACACGAAGCCCTGTCTCGTCCAGCAATTGGTTACGCCAAAACGTTTGCGCGCCTCCATAAAAGCATCATGACGAGCCTTAGTAAGAAACTCCGAAAGAGTAATCCCAGAGTCCTTCAGTGCGGTTTTGGACGCCCACAACTTGTCGCGTAGAGACACTTCTCGTAACTTGCAAAGTATGGGACGAGGTCTGTCGGTGGTGGAGCGCCCCATACGATGGCAGCGGCTGATGTCAGACTTTTCAATATCTGAGACTTTAAGTTTGTCAATGAAAGTTCTTACCACTAGATCCTCGACAACCTCTTGGCTAGCTTCAGGCACTCCATGAATAAGGAGTATTTTGCGTCTGCCACGCATCTCGAGCCTATCAATCTCACCAGCAAGCATCGCCACTTGATTCTGGAGTGCATTCAGTGACTTAGCGATAAAGGACTTGAAGAGAGAAAACTCATTCGCAAGACCCGCCACATCACTAATTGGCGACTTTGACTTCTGCAGCTTCTCTTCAAACTCAGCCATTGTTTCAGCGAATATAGTGCTCAGCTGTGACATTGAGCTATGGATAGCTTGTGGGTCCATGATGACAATTTTAGGTTAGGACTTTGAAGTGGTCTGTTTCTTTATGTGGAACTTGGATAATTGTTTGTTTGATTTGTGAGAAAACACTGGATGGCAGGTAGGGTACACAAGTAGTTAATCTAGTTCATAAATAAAGTAGATAATCAGCCTGTAGCTATTTTTAATAAAATTTTAAAATATTTGGTCTAAACAAACAGTGTTTACGTTTT
Organism: Eupithecia exiguata; assembly: GCA_947086465.1. Taxonomy (NCBI): domain Eukaryota; kingdom Metazoa; phylum Arthropoda; class Insecta; order Lepidoptera; family Geometridae; genus Eupithecia; species Eupithecia exiguata. Next base: position 13,344,088 of record OX352233.1, read on the forward strand.
CGCGCCTACCGCCCAAAAAAAGCCATCTAAATCGCGTTAAAGACAGAACTCATATATTCTGCATGCGAGCAGATTTTTCAATGCAATGGCAACCGAAATTGACTTGTTTAACACTTCTCCCAGTAACCTTAGGCGTATCTGTAATAATCATTTCTTTGTTTCATAACTTCACAAGTAATCTAGGAATTTTGTTTGTTTGTCCACCAACCTTGTTCTCTTTTATTTGTTCTTTCAAACTATCTGTGAAAACTTTTAATTGGCCGTCCATATATTTACACTTAATTTTTTGTTTACTGTCGTAGCTGTAAGTTTTCCTAAAAATATAAAATAAAATAAAAAAATAATGCTTTCGCCGCGTTCGCCGCGGAGATGATCGCACGTACAAGCGAGACGCGTCTGTTCCCCATGGTGACCTGCAGGGTAAAACATGTGTGGTGCATATGCTCCTTAATTATTCTATATGTTTTATGTTGCGACTTTGGGAAGTTACGTTTTTTGAAAATGAGGCTCCTATCCCACTGCATCTATCCTGGGTTTACCCTATACCTAAATGAAATACGGACCATTCACTCGATAGACCGACGACATTGTAGTAGTTGCAGGGATTCGATGGATAGAAGCGGCTCAGAATCGCTATTTGTGGCGTATAGGGGAGACTTATGTGTGTGTTTGTGGGCTGAAACAATGATGATTGGCTACATAAAACATTAGTTGCCGTAACAGGTAGGTATGCCTGCTCAGAGTGCTGAGTAAAGGATACTACTTCTCTCATTACCATTCTTGTCTGATCATAAAAAACTCAGATGTCAGAGTAGTTTTGGTGAAGACTTGATTGTGATCAAAATTTGGATAGATTTTCATTAGGACTACATACGCCAGTTAAATCTTACTTAAACACAATCTTTCATTTATAAGAGCTTAGTTTTTGGATGACAAAATACCTATTTCTCAAAGTTACAAAAGGAAAGAGAACGCTAAAAATCGCAAGATAAATCAAACCATTTTATCAAAGGCCTCTGTTAATGAACTGACGCAGTTTCTGCTCGTGCCTCCTCTTGAGGCAAAAACCTAATGATTTGATTGTACAAATCTCTCGCTCCTCCGTCAAAGACACCTATGTGTACTTTACTTCCTTTTGCTCTAACGAGGGTGCGCTAAGCTTCGATATCGCATTGATGGAAATCCTGATCTGTTGATGCGGGTTGTTTTATTCAGGTAATTTCTTCCTTATACTTATACGTATAGGGTTCTAATCTGTAAGGAGGGAGGAATTGAGGTAATCCGAAATTGAGGAAATTACGGTTTATGGGAGAGAGCTTTTGACCTGCGTCTTTGTATGAGCTATGCAGAGTTAATCAGATTATTTATGACTAGCTTCAGCGCGCGGCTTTCTTCATGTGAAATCTGGGTAAACATGTATATCTATGTCGCACGCAGATTATGTACCTAGTTTTAATTTATTGGTAAAAGAATGTTCAAAATCGGATCAGTAGTTCCAGATATATTAGCAGGTTTCTTTCTTACATTAAGTATTTAATAAGTAATTAATTTTATTTGTAATTTGCGTATAAATACCTAATCCTTAATAATTAATTTAGTTTATTTGTTAAATCCATGTATTTGTATGGAAGAGCAGGGCATCCTGGCACAAGTATATTTACATACTTAAAAGGATGTCCTAACAACTGTTTAGCTAGTAGATTAACATATTTTATACAAATAAACAATTTTCAATTTCAATTTTCAATTACAAACATTACAATATAGGTACGTATAATAAATACAAAAATACCTTATTGTACACCATAAAATAACATTAAAAAGAGACATCACATAAGATAAGTACAACGGGTGGCCTTATCGCTAAGAAGAACATTATAACTGGGTAAGTAATAAAAATAGGAAGGTCACAAAGATCCTGATACTGAAATTGTTGAAGCAACAGAGTAGGTAGCTGAAAGCACTAACCACCCGCGATAAGCCTGCAGCTCTCAAATTGAAGACAGCTAACAAAAACATTTCTAATATGCTAACTAGGAGAATAATACTTGTCAACTGTAAGCAACTGAAATAACATCGAGTTTAGTTTGAAATATACACTACTCGAGTCAACTAAATAAGCTTTTACGATATGTCGCGTCCGTAAGAAATAAAGCTGTGTTTCCATCGCTATAAAGTTGCTTTTTCTTACAGTAAGCATCGCCTTCTTACGAGCTGCCCCTGAGACACCACAGACTTATTTTTGTTTATAAATGATCCCCTTTAAACTTTGTCTAACAAGAAATAGATCGCGAAATTAAACGAGGAAACCACAGGCTCCTCAATAATCTTCTTTGAACTGAAAATGAACGAGAAATCTTTGAAAGTAATGTGATTTTCAATAAACAATACCTCGAAGTAGCTTGAAGAGGATTAGCTGACGAACTTGACGAGTTCTACAAGTTTGTAACAATACTCTTTGGTATTTACGTAACTTCAAAATAAGGTCCAATGTTCGCTAAAGCTGGACGCCTACCTACCCGAACCTCGGAACATACTCCTTGGCCCACGAACCTCATGTTGCATACAAAGAGGTGCCTGTACTGTACGAATCAACCGGTGATGGTCAAGTCTTTAATATTTCTCCTAAACCCTGCTGCACACGAAATAAGCAGCAAAGCCTACATTAAATTTTGTATTCTAAGATAGTTTTGTGTAGTTAGATTTAGGATAAATAAAATTATTTTCTTTCTTTCTTTCTTTGTAAGTCCTGAACCAAACTCACCGAGGGAGGTGAAGGAATCTTTAGCCCGGTACGAAAAGAGTAAGTCGAGTACGTGTGTGCCCAGATCAGCGTCTAGCACATTAGGGGGCAATGACCATAAGTAAAAAGATGTATTCGAATTGTCACTGCAGCGATCATTCAGTTTTATCCATTTAAGAATTGACTTACCTCTGGATAGATACGATATGACCAAGTAGAATCTCTTGGACTGGTCTCCCGGCACACGGTTTCCATCCAGCAGGGGCACAGCGATGAGGTTGCTCAGCACAATTTACAGTTCAAAGCATCTTTCACAAGGCTTGGTTATTTTTTATAAACACACGAAAATCGATAGATCTATCGTTAATTTCAATAAGGAAGTATCGTTTTATTTCTTCGAGAGATGCAAGTGTCGTTGCTTGGCGGCGCGGTTAGTTAACTGCCATCTTCTTTCTTGGGCCTTTTTTCCTAGGATGTTGATGTAGGTGGCTGATTGGTCAGTCGTATGGCTCTAGGCCACCCATTGGTGGTCAACTCAAACGGAACACAACAAAACGATCGATATGCTTCATGAATAAATTCGAATACGAGTGTATGGCGCCAGAATTTGAATTTAGAATAGATACCTAATGAGGCGATGACGATACAACTTGGAAAGGCATTATTTACCGCAGGTTAGCTGTAAGCTCTGAGCTCCAGTAGACGGCGGCCCTTATCCCGCAGGTTAGCTGTAAGCTCTGAGCTCCAGTAGACGGCGGTCCTTATCCCGCAGGTTAGCTGTAAGCTCTGAGCTCCAGTAGACGGCGGTCCTTATTCCGCAGGTTAGCTGTAAGCTCTGAGCTCCAGTAGACGGCGGCCCTTATCCCGCAGGTTAGCTGTAAGCTCTGAGCTCCAGTAGACGGCGGTCCTTATCCCGCAGGTTAGCTGTAAGCTCTGAGCTCCAGTAGACGGCGGTCCTTATCCCGCAGGTTAGCTGTAAGCTCTGAGCTCCAGTAGACGGCGGCCCTTATCCCGCAGGTTAGCTGTAAGCTCTGAGCTCCAGTAGACGGCGGCCCTTATCCCGCAGGTTAGCTGTAAGCTCTGAGCTCCAGTAGACGGCGGCCCTTATCCCGCAGGTTAGCTGTAAGCTCTGAGCTCCAGTAGACGGCGGCCCTTATCCCGCAGGTTAGCTGTAAGCTCTGAGCTCCAGTAGACGGCGGTCCTTATCCCGCAGGTTAGCTGTAAGCTCTGAGCTCCAGTAGACGGCGGTCCTTATCCCGCAGGTTAGCTGTAAGCTCTGAGCTCCAGTAGACGGTGGTCCTTATCCCGCAACAAACTTCCAATACAGCACTTAGAGAGCGATACTCGACAGTCGAACTTGTTGTAACAATGCAAATAAGAGAGTTAAACATTCAATTTATACCCCCCGGCGCAAAAGTTTGCCTTTGTGCTACCACAGTTAGTTGTTTTGTCCGGCGTGACTTGTGTGCACTGGGTTTTTTGTAAAAACAATATAATTCATGCTTAAGTTACATAATGTGTTTGTTTGTGAAGCAAAATTAAATGGATTGCCAATGCCAAATCATGCATACGCGTAGTCGAGGGTAAGGATGGATTTTAACAACTTAATGAATTATTGTTGAAAAAGAGGTAGGTATAGATTTCTCAAATCATTTTATCGAGTATCGACTACGATTTCTTTTGAGTTTTCCTAAACTTTTCGGGAATATTCCTTTATAAGTACCTAATGTAATTCTTTAGTGTTTTGGTTAATAGCTACGATAGTTTCAAACGTAACGTAACGTTGGTTTCCAATACAACATTTTTATGCAATCGTATTTTCAAGAACAAAAAAATGTAAAGCACTTTATACTTTAGTAACTCAAATGATCCCCTCATTCAACGCCATAAAGACAAATTTCCACTGCCCTCTGATCAGAGAGACAGTGTCGTCGGCAGAGCGCGGTAGTGTGAATAACAGATAAAGGTTATTTCCACTTTAAATAAAACACAGTTTGTTATTATGCTGGGAAGGGGCTAATTCCACGTAATAGCGTAATTTCCAAGGCCTTTTATGTTATTTCGGAGATATCTCTATGTTTTGGTATTTTCCTCAATTATTGGGAGCTTTAGTCAGGGACAGGGGACCGGGATATCGATAAACCTAATAGTTATCATTAGGTTAAGGTTAAACAAAAAACTAACTACAATAATGTTTATATTTTTCATGATTCAAACCTTTATAAGGTTATTGAAAAAAAAAACGGTGAAAACAAAATCGTATTTAACAGAAATATGGAACCTATCGAATAAGTAATATTTACTGTGGGTTAGTGACATAAACACAAATATTGTAATTTGCAGTATCAAAGAGAAGCGGTCCCTGGCTGAACCTGACGGGCGTGGAGCGAGTGATGTCGGGCGCGTTCCTCTGTATAGCCTCCAACGGGGTCCCGCCCTCCGTCAGCAAGCGGATACAGATCAATGTGATGTGTGAGTTACCAACTGCTTTCTTTTTTTACTAATGCTGCACACAATACTTAGACCCTGGGGCTAGAAATAGAACAAGTCGGAGTTTAACACGTTGAGCGCCAGTGACGCACGTGCTGTTCCCGAACAGCACGTAGCAGAAGACGTCGATGCACTTTATCACTAAAACTTAAGCTTCAGTAACAAGTCTAATTGGTTTTTATAAATCGTGTTAGTTACTGTACCTAATAAACAAATAAACATAAAATTTATTGCCACGAATCCATGATACACGTGTCCTTCATCTCACGGCCGAGGATATGGAAAATAATAGAAGAAAAAAATACGTATTCAGATCTACACGTAAGCACTTTGATGAGCTTACGCTAACGCGCTGACGGTCGGTGGGGCTGATGAGCCACCAGTCGATAGTCAGCGCCGATGGTCAGCATGAAGGCCAAAAATAAGAGCAAGTGAACGCGAAAAAGCGAGGGGTCCATCTCGTCCGTATTTGATATGTATTTTATTGCTTTGTTTACTTCTTGCGATAGTTCCGGTTTGCTCACAAATAATATTGTGTATCGATCTGTCAATAAACGGAAGCTTTTCTTCATGCTTTGGATATGTTCAGTAGGTTTTAGTCGTTAAAACTTAAACTTTACTTGTGTTAAGGGGGCCGCAATAAAAAAAATTAAAAAAATTGAGTTTCATCAGAGCCATGGACCGAAAACCTTTAAGGTACTTTCCATTAACCAAAAATTTGGTAAGAAGCAAGGTCTTACCTTGCTTCTTACCAAATTTTATGATTTAACATTTAGCACACGTAAAGGGAACAAATTCTATTTTTGTAGTTTATTCATCGTACCTACTTCTCGTTGACCATAAATACACGATATTTGGCAAGAAACAAGATTTTATAATTATACAAAACCCTCGGTACGCGAGTCCGACTCGCACTTGACGTTTTGTTTCAAAAAGTTCACAAAACTTAATTATCTCAGACATAAAGTTTCTTACTAAACTTGGACAACGAAGTTGCATCTAAGCAAAGCTAACAAGAACGGAATATAATTTCATGTACAGAATACATTGCAGTGATCCTTTGGAGCGTCGCATAAAATGTGCTTATGAAGCTAAGCTGAGCATTTAAACTGGGCGACTTAGTATTTTTATGGACGTAGTAAAATTATAATGCTTCGACGCTAACATAGACTGCAGGGTTTGCATTTAATGCAAATATCGCCTCGAACTCTTTCACACGAGTTCAACCACCAAGTTGAAAGAGTACCTAATCGGTAAAAGCTCAGCTTTTGATAATTGACTTTTTAACATTTGGACTAGTTGCCTTGATAAAGTTTAAGGTACTTGTAGTTAAGGACACGATGTAGTCCTGTCCGGTGGGCATTGAGCCTGTTGCTGCCCCTGATAATTGCCATGGTTTTTATCTCAATTGAACGCCATCACCAACGTAGGGCTTGCGGGTTGGTGATCGCAGCTCGGTGGTAGATCTATTCTACAAGAGGCGCTGCTGCGCGCCACTGGAAGAGTTGAGGTGGGGCAAATTCTAAGACGGCACTACACGCCAATTTGTTATTTAACATAATTGTTCGAGTAAATATAAGAACAAAAATCCTTCAGCAAAAGAAACGGTACTCATGCAGACCAGGACAGTATCTGTGTCGAAATCTGAATCAAATCAGATTATGATATCAATTGTATCGGAGGCCAATTTGATACGCCGGAGAGGAGCTGAAACCATACCTTCCTCTATTCACACATTGAACGTATCGTGTCTTGTCTTGAATTAATAATAAATAAATCACTAATAACTTGTCATAACCACAGTAAAGACATGTGTTTGTTCGGCAACAGTTCCCCCGTCGGTGTGGGCGGGCCGCGTGGCGATCCGCGCGCCGTCTGGCGGCGTGGTCACTCTGCAGTGCATGGCGGAGGCTTATCCCGCTCCCAACGTCTACTGGACGCTGAACGGAGAACAGAGGCTCGTCAATGGTAAGGAAGGCTACACGTAGGAACGATACCTGAACTAACGATGCTGTGACAACTTCACATACAGTAGGCAGAAGGCGAGAGGCGAAGTCCTGGAGACCTATTTATTCATATTATTTATTTATTCATGGTTCATCATGTACAGGAATCGATCTCGTCGCAATTAACTCTAAAAATCAGCGTTATAGCAGAGTCAGCACAGCGTTATAGCAGAGTCAGCACAGAGGGAATCCCCTCGGCAAATTCTCTAAAAGATCTCGCATAATAAAATGTCAATTTGAGGGTAAATTCTTGCTTTCGAAGTCGTCCGTGCTGATATTACTGTGGTAAATAATGCTGAAGCTTTGAATTGAAATTACATAACAAGCAACTAAAAATTCATCAGAGAGTTTTCATGGCTTTCAACAGCCTGATGAGATGATTGTTCGTCGCTACTTTGACTCTAAAGAGGACGTTAACCCACATTTATCAATAAGGACAGCCTAAGTATGTCTGACACTAGTACAATGCAAATTACACTTTGATATAATAGACTTAAAACCAGTTATTGCGAGAATGAAACGATTTATTACATTAATAATTCAATTTCCCAAACTTCATGGAATCTCCTAAAGCTTTTAATCTAAGAGCCTTCGCAATAAAAGTAAACTTAGAGATTATCAAATAACTTGGATGTTTGCTAGCAATTATGACGATTATGGAAGTTTTATTATAACGCTCTTGAGTATATTCACTTAAAAAGTTTTAAGGATTGCTTAAGTGCGCTTTAACTTCATCGAATGACTTATAATTAGTTTAACGTACGAATATTATTATGAAAGCCATTTCTAATTTCATGAATATTTCTGCGAACCAATACGAATTTATTTAATTGAAAAATACTGGCATAACTGGACTCTCGCATTTCGAATCGTTGCGTTGTTGTTGCATAGGTATTTAAACTATTTTTCGAAATAAAATTAACTAAATCAAGGTAACATTCTGTAATATTTTGACATTAGCCGTGGACCGTGGTCGTCCCACTCCACAGCAAAGTCATGTGCCCCTTCACTGTCACTGTCTTCTTCATTCTTATATTTAACTAATTTCACCCCGCGGCTTTGTTTATATGGTAACGTTAAAATGTTCTATCCCATAAGAACTGATTTATGGAATGAGGTGTAGAACTTTAGAGCTACATGTGCCTATCCAATATTCCAAACTATCGCATTTATTAACATAAATTGTGATACGAATTATGTTTTTTTATAATTTTGCTATCACTGAAGAGCGGTTGGCTCTTCATTAATATACTCGTACGGCGACGACGTACTTCCGATGTCTTTGTGTAGTAGTGTGTGAATGTTGTAGGTACAAAGCACAGAATAAACATGTCGAGCCGCGGCTACCGCCACACGCTGACGCTGCTCGTGAGCGACATGGCGAGAGAAGACGCGGGCGCGTACAGGTGCAACGTGGAGAACACGCTAGGACGGGCGCAGGCGGAACTGTTCTTGCACTGTAAGATTTTTGTAAACGATCGTTTCCAGTAGCGAAGTATCCCTAAAAAACGGTCCTGTTTATACAGATCCGCTGTGAAAATGCACCCAAGTTAGTAGGTAATGTAATGACTTCGACTACGAAAACAACACACTTTCCAATGGCTCTGAGCTGTAACTATCTTCTTTTGTTTTTGTTTAGACAGATTTTAACGTCAGCGCAGGCAGTTCAATAGAAAAACAAAAGACGGTTGCTCCAGTTTAAATAACTAGGCTATTTTATAATAAGATCAATTATCTGGAACTAGGTAATACTATGTTAAGGCGTGGATATAATATGTCAATTGACGTGAATTTGATTACGTTAAAACCTTTTTCCTCCGTAATCATTATCGAAAAAACTTCGAAAAATATAATAATAAATGGAATACATGGCAGATCCCTTTTGAGATTTGAGACAGCTCGCGGACCACTCGGTTGAAGTTTGTGGGGCCATTTTGTCACTATTTTATAATTTATCTAAAGATAAAGAAAGAAGAAAGAGTAGAAGGTGTTGAATGCATGTTTTTGTGCTGTGTGGTAGTGGTATTAGACTAATGAGTGCTAAGCTTAGTGCTGTTTTCATATATTATGCTTCACCGCCTGCGGCTCGTTATCTTTAGATACATTTTACATTGACAACATGGCCCCACAAGCTTCATACGAGTGTCAATTGGGTGGGTGTTAAGTAGGTAATTGTTATGAATTAAAGCCCTTATTTGAATGCACATTTGTGTTTGCTGCAGCCTTGTTTTCCAGATATGCGACAAGCTTTATTACACTGCTTAAAGTCCATAAATAAATGATCCAAAAATTGTAGCTAGGAACATTAAATACCTTTTAATTTTATAATTATTTCACTTGTATCAGTACTGACTACCACAACAACGACCACGACTACAACGACGACCACCACCACTACCACTACCACAACCACGACCGAAGCGCCGCCGACCACCGTCATACCATGTAAGTCAACGTCATCAACCTAAAATCTCAGACCTCTGTGGTGCAGCGAGCGAAGGTCTGCTTACGATACAGGAGGTTGCAGATTCGATTCCCACCTGTTCGTACGTTTAGCAGATATTAATAAATAATAATAAATAAATAATAATGCTGGACAATTCACACAGCATTATCTAGCCCCAAGCTAAGCAGAGCTTGTGTTATGGGTACTAGATAACTGATATACATAATATAATACAATACATAGATAGATATTTTTTGTTATATATAGAAAACGACCAGAACACCCGGAACAAATACTTTCAGATCGTACAAATATTTGTCTCAAGGCGGGAATCGAACCCGCAACCTCCTGCGTCGCAGGCGGGCCTTCGCCCACCGCGCCACAGAGGTCGTCAAAAAGATATTAGTGGTAGGTTGTATCTAAGTCAAAAAAAATGATATCTATGTTAAGTTATACATTATAGCATATCAGTTTTATTGTGCCCATAACACAAGCTCTGGTATGTTTGAGGCTAGATGATAATGTGTGCAATGCAGCATGTGTGAATTATCCAGCAATTTTTTAAGTAATATTTTTGTTCAGTTGAATTTTTTAGTTGTATTACCACAGATTACAGAAGTAATCTGTGGGTATTACTGACTCACTGGCCTGCGACATCAGATATCAGTTTTGTTCTCTCGGGCTTTGTCGTCGCAGTTGACGCGGCCCGCGGCGGTACAAAGTTCACAACGGTTTTCCCCCACTTCGTAGCTCCATCAAGTGCCCAAGTCGATGATAGAGCGCATTATACACAAAACTGTTAAATATTGGTTTGACAAACTACGATAGTTTTTATAGTAAAAAGAACTGTTATAGCCTGAAGCTAACATAAGTAGACTGCGTTTTATGCTAATAGGTGTTTATTATATTTCATTAGATGATGCAGAGAGGCACCTGGAGCAGCTCCACCGCGGAGTGCTGGAGGACCCCGGCCTCGAGAACCCCTACATCGTGCTGAGCCAACATCAGATGCAGAATCTTGGTGAGTTCCTACAGCGTCTGTTAAACTGCTTTATATCGGTTCTGATCGCGGCTTTGCCCGCTTTACACCACTCTAAAAGGCTTATTCCAGTTTTCACCCTTGGCAAATCCCCCTCAAGGGGGAAAACTGGAATTTCATTATTAAAAAGTCCAGAATTCCCCCTCACCCTTTTTCTTATTCCAGTTTTCCCCCTTGAAAAAATTTGATCATGGGGAAAAACTAGAATTTCATTTTTAAAAAGTCTATAATTCCCTGTCAACGTTTTTCTTTCGTTCGAGTTTTTCCCCTTGAGAAAATATATTCAAGAAAGAACCCTATGAAGAACTGATTGATCGCAAAACTTCAGCTCAATCCATTTACTTAGTATTTTGTTGCCGTGTTCTCATCACTAGGTGCTAAACTTTTAATATTAGTAAGATAGGAAGTAAATTATAATAAAACCGCAACTAACTACTAGGCCAGGCATTTGATGCATTTTTATTTATGCTGTTTTATATTTATCATTATTATCATCTTAGCCCGCTTTTACCCACCAAAAGTCTGGTGAGTAAAAGCGGGCTAGGACTACGGTAGGTATGTACGTTTGTACCCATCATTGGGCAGGAGGCATAAGCTTCTCTGATACGCTTCCAGTCCCCGGCGAGTCGAATCCAATGATTCCCAGTTGTAGGTACTTTGTTGTCATCAGGCCATCGGGCGGGTGGGCTGTCCCTGCGTCTTTTTACACCTCTCAGTAACGGCTTGTACCTACATCAATAGATTTTTTAAATTGCTCTCTTAAATTTTTCATTACCACTTTCTATTGCCATCGACGCACATGGACTGTTTCAAATACGCGACCAACGGCGCGGCGCGCCCCTACGACTCGCAACACAGCAATGAATGCATTAAACGTTTGGCTAGATGTCTGATGATATGACAGATAAAGCAATGTTGTGTCTTCCACAGAAATGGTGACAACGATGTGACCCGACGCCGCGGGCCGCGCCCCCTGGAGCGAGGGCTGGCCGCCCTCCGCCGCGGCGCGCGCGCATGCCGCCTGGACCTTGCTCGCGTGCGCGTTACTTGTGCTCGCGTGACAATGGACGCAGTGAGTGTGATGTTGCGAACTTTGTTAGTGTTTGGCATAAGCTTGTGGACTTGGGACAGATGGTGTGACGTTTCGGACACAGTGAGCGAAGTGTATGACATTGTTAGTGGGTGGTGAGACAAAGAGGCGTGGGAATGTGGTGGCGTTGCGAACTCTGATAGTGGGGGTAGCATTGAGGAGTATCATTTGGGAGTTATGCATTTTCCTGAGACGGTTGAAACCTACTAATTGTTTAGTTGATGTGTCGCGTCGCCGGGAATTAGTGTTGTGTTTTTTTGTTTTCAACTTCTCCGTAATCTTGCCCTTATTTTTATAAAGTACCTAAAGTGTCACTGTTGCTAACCTTTAAGCAAATTTGGTTCATAAATGTAATAAATGATCAGTCGTCAGTCAACGCGTCGTAATTGAGTGATTCCCGATCGAAGATGTAAGACTTCATGAAAGCAAAACGCTGTTCGCTCCGTAAAACATCCTGATTATTCATACATTATACGGAATTTCGAATTTTCTACATCGCTATCGAATAATTTAATTTATTTTGCATAACTGAATTGTAAATTTGAAGTTATATTAATTGAACAACGACTGCTGTTTTCAATTTGGATGGTTCCAATCTGTGCTTAATTCTTATAAATTAAATTATATGAAAATGAAATAGAGGCACATTTTTCAATATTTTGCATTGGATTTTGTATTTTTTTATTAATCAACAACTTACAACAACAAAGTATAAGTCACAAGACACGGTTTAGAGTCACAAGACTATAAACCGAGAAGTTTAGTCTATTGTCGGCGATTCCAGGCCCAGGTTCATTTATAACGTTTGGAAATCTGTTCATAAATAGTTCTAAGTAATAACTTAAAACTATTTTTACAGTACACACAAGAAGTTCGACCTATTCTTACTTACGATTGTCTTTTTTTTGAAGCAATTTAGATTTAAAATATTCATTGATAGGTACTACACGTTTTTTAATAAAAAAGAAGATAAATACCTTTTAAAAATACTGATACAAGTGTCTCTATGCTAAAATAAAGTAAGGTATTTGCTGTAAATAATTTTGCACGAAGCTAGTCATATCAAATTAATAATATTGACACCTGCCAATTTGTATATAAAGTGAATTAAACTACAGTTAACTTTATTATAAGAACCACCGCTGAAAATATGTTTTTTTTCTTAAAATGTAAATCTTTTATATTTATTAACAATGAAAAGTAGAGTTATAAAATGTAAAAATTATATCACTACATTTAAATAGCTAAATTTGTTTCTTTAAATAAAACAAAACATGTGACGTATATTGTAAATGTTATTGAACCCTAACAACAAACTTAGGTACATACTATTGTTCTGTTGTAAAAAATAAATTTGGAAATTGTAAATTTGATTTTGTTTCAATCAGCCTGACGTAAATTTCCTTTTCCTCAGAAACCCTCGTCAAAAGAGCTTATTACTAAAGAGAACAAAGAAATGATTACAGTCCGCGGTGAATCCACTGTCGTAAAGATAAGAAGAGATCTCCCACCAATAAAACGCCCGATACAGACACATCTCGTGCAAGCTAATTAATCGTGGAATTTTGCATTTTCTCCGGAAAGCTAATGTGCCGCATAAAATTACAATAAAACAGAGTTATCTCGGGCTAATGGCCGGGGTTCTTATTTATAGCACCTGGCCATAAATCCCGGCGTCACCTTCTCGTCTTTCGTAGAAAAAATTGTTTCTTTCGGTGTTAGTTTTATCACGAACTTTTCTTGCGCTCTCTTTGTTTATTCTTTTACTTTTTCTTTGTTTACTTCGCGCTAGTTGGATCGTCCTGGTTTGTTATCTTATACATTTACAAAGTCTAAGATGGGAGTGGACGAAGCTGAAAAGTTGCGTCAAAACAACCGAATTTCACGCGAGCAAAGGTGGAGGCTTTGTCTAGTTAACACAGACCTGCGTACCTTCTCATTTATATGGCATGGATTTTCCGGGATCTTGTCGTCCCAGACTATCCGCAACTTTGGCAATCACTTACCCCTCACATATCAATCACACATGCACAGTGCTAGTTGAAGCGAAATCACTTGGATTCATATACGACCCATCAGTCACTATGTCACGTGCGGCCTAAAGTAGGCCTCGTTTGTCTCCATACAAATGCCTTTATCGACTAGACATGAGAATACAGTGTCGTCAATTTATAAGATGGGTTTTTGTGGATATGCTAGAAGGGGAGAATAGCCGGTTTGCTACGACAAGAGCTCCATGGCCTTCGGCCTTATATTTGTGACGTCACGTGTGGTCGGTATTATAGTGACGTTGATTGATGACCCTGAACGGAGCGAGCCAAGATCTCTGTGGAGGAAAGAATTTAGTCAATCAAGAACCTATAGTATTTTAAAATGTTTTTCAGAATATGAGTCCAAGTGATCCTATCCTCAAGAAAGCTAAAATGCTAATCCTCTTCGGTTTACCTTACGTGTTACCGTAGGCTAGCTCTTTAATATTTATAAATTCATCATAATCGGAGTATTCTTCTAGGAGAAAGTCGTAATTATAAGTAAGATATATTTCGGCGTGAACATGTATAAAGATTCTTCTTTCCGTTTTACCAAATCCTACCAGTATTTCTGGCAATCCTATTGCCACTCTGAAAGGGTTTTTCTCAGTAACTATCTCCAATGCCTAGCCGTCTCTCACTAAATTGAATCGCAATACAATTTCGTAGTTTCTGAGGATTTTACTTTGAGATATTGCTTTTAAATGAGA